>CM062217.1:2172500-2832500 GCA_031216445.1 Lateolabrax maculatus | reverse complement strand
GGCACCAGCAGGTCTCTCTGATCAGGGTTCACTGATCGTTCCTCCATCTTTAGAGACTTTAGAGCTTTTGAGGCTGTGGCTCCTTCAGAAATGTCTCCCTTTAGACTTCAGATCTGTGGACGCCTTTAAAAAACAGCTCTAGACCCATTTCTGTAGACTTGCCTGTGTATTTTTCCTATTTTCTATTTATTTCTGTTTTTACTGTGTTTTCTGTCTGTATATATGTTGACGTTTTATTTCCTCTGTGAAGCACTTTGTGACATCTAACTTCAGTTTCTGTCGCTGTAGTAACTTACCAATTAATTCTGTTATCTGAAGGCACAATTTAATAACTCAAAAGCAAAACGTTTTATTTCAAGAGACCAAATAATTTTCGGGACTATTTATTTCTTTGTATTTCATGAACAAATTATCAGAAAAGTCTTCTTCTTGATACCAGCCGGGCTCTGTAGGCGTCAGTATCAGAAAACTGAACGTCAGCATCATTGTACACACACCCACACACACACACACACACAGACCAGTTGAAGGAGAGTTGTATCATCATTTAGTCTTGTTTTATTTCCTCTGTTTCCTCATTAGAAGCAGAAGATTAAAGCTGCCCAGCCATTGGTCTTAATTTGGACCAACACACACTGCTAATGGACCTCAGTGTGTGTGTGTGTGTGTGTGTGTGTGTGTGTGTGTGTGTGTGTCCCAACATGTGTGCATGTCTTTGTGTGTGTTAAATTGTGTGGGCTTGTATATGGGCGATTTGTTACTACATGTTCAAGTGTGTGTGTGTGTGTTGGTGTGTGTGTGTCAGGTGTGTAATTAGCCAGGTCAGGCTAATTGACCTTGTGGTGTGAGTGTGTGTTAGCCGCAGATTGCCAGCGTTAGTCGTGCTGTGACTGCGAGCAGTGATGGATGTGTCTGAGAGCTCGTTACACAAACCAACAGAAAAACCAACAAAACCCTGTGAACCTCAGTGAACCTGCAGGACTTTACTTGTTTTTATTTATAAGTGATTGTCGGAGGGTCACACCACCAACAAACAGCCGAGCGGATCGGCTGTTTCAACTGTTCAGCCTCAAAGATGCACTTTTGTAATCTGATATTGTCTGAACCCTGAAATAATCACGTCAGTCAGAAAACCCTTCCCCCAAATCTCAGAACAATTTGCAGAAATTTATGCCAATTTTGATCCTCAATCAAGTTATTTATCAAGCAATTAAATATTCTCTAGTTCTAGCTTCTAGTGTTAAAATTTGCTGCTTGCTGTTGGATGGAGAAAATTTGACATCTGAAGACGTGTGTGGAACATTTTCCACTATTTTCTGACATTTTAAACCTAAATTATGAATTAATAAAAATTATTGACAGATTATTCGATAATTAAATAATCCCTAATTTTTAGTGTCAAGAAATGTTCCAACTGTGGGAGAGTAAGCAATAAACAGTCAGGGTTATCTATGAGATTGAATAACAAACAATAACACTACACGCTGCATGGTACTCCAGCGAATCCCCCGAAGGTACGCAATGTGAATCCAGAACAGGAATGGCGGACTCCGCCACTATCAATAAAACTGACTATTTAGAGAGATAATTATGTAAATACATTGAATGGCTATTGCTGAAAAAAAATCATACGGATAGATAAGAACATTTTGCTGCACTTTTAGAACAATTGTAACTGCAGAATTTTTACTTTTAATTGTAATTTTTACATTGTAGATGTTTAAGTATTAAAGTAGGGCCTACTGCTTTTACATAAGTAAAGGATCTGAATTTTTCTTACGCCACTGAACATGATCAATGTGAAATAATAATTAAATCAATATTATTTTTTATCATATTAACCAGATTTGAACATTAATTTGTTTTTAGTTTGCATGTAAGTAGTGACACAGTCGATCGTATCTGTGATATGTGATTCAGATGTAGAAGTTCTTTCCCGTCTGAACATTGAACATAAATTTGGGATCAGAGCAGCAGTGAAGTTGCCTTCAGCTAACAAGCAGGATGGATTTGTTCTTCAGATCCAGTCCTGACCTGCGATCGGCCTCCTCGCTCCGTACAGATCCACTCTGCCGCGGCGGCAAGTTATCGACGCCTCGTGGCCGTTATGATTTATACCGAGGAACATCCAGTCAGCCGGCTGCTGGCGAGCCTTTTTACAAATGATGAAACGATAAAAACAGGAAGTCATATTTCCTCACAAAAGCCTTTTTATTTATTTATTTTTTTTTTTTTTTGAAAAATTAAGGCAGAGCGGTGGAGATGGATGAGGCTTTAAAGTGACGGCGGTGGTCTATGACTGCTATTGAATGGACCGCATCCTTAACAAATGTCCCCATCAGTCCTGCCTGTGTAGTGAAGCTCGATCGCCCGGCCCCCCCCCCTCGCCCTCTCTCTCTGCAGAAGATGGATGTGTGTGTGTGTGGCCTATGACAGAGTAATGTGTCCTGGCATGCTAGTTGGGTTTATTAGCAGAAACTAGTTATTTCTGGGCCCCCCTGTGAGAGTGTGTGAGTGTGTGTGTGTGTGAGTGTGTATCAGCAGTGATAGATGCAGTGTGGCTCCAGTTGATTTTGTTCATTTGTCAAACGGCTGGAGAAAGGGTTAATCAGCTCTCCCTCGCTCTCTCTTTCGCTTTTTCTATTTTACATCTCTCCGTCTCTTCCCCCATCGCAGAATCTCTTCTTTCTCAATTTCTTCTTCGTTCTCATTCGGAGCGTCATTGCCTTTCTCTTTCCCTTTTCTTCTCTTTCCTTTTTCTTGTTTCTTCCTCCCTCACTTGACATTATTTTTGTGTTTTCTTTCTTGTTTCCTTGTTATCGTTTCGCTTTTTCCATCACCTTACTTTCACACATGCAGCCTCACCCAGAAAACTGATAAAAGTGTACCTGTGTTGGGTTTTACACATGAACTGCTGTACATCCAGGACTTTCACTGAAGACCCTCTAAGACATGTTTGGGAATCTTATCTTAAAACGCACCCTTTATGAAAAGCTGTAAGACATGTGGCTCCAGCAGAAGGTTAAGGTAGTCAGGTGTGCTTTTATGAGGAGTGAGCAGTTCTCTGGAACATTTCCTAAACCAACGTTGGCCCAGATTTGGCCCAAGAATTCCCAAAGTCCTCAATCAAATTACAGAGCTGGTAAATTTTTGGTCTCCCAGTGCAAAAATGTAACCAAATGAAACAAACGCTCAGTTGTAATCAGCTAAACTAATTTTCCAACACCGGATTAATTTAACATGGTGGGATTACAAATTCATGGTGACATGATGGCAAAAAAGAAAAGAAAAACAGAATCCACTCACTTTGTTGTGCTTTTTTAAATACACTGTTGCTGTAATAACATAATAGATAATACAATTATCGCTTGAGCAAAACTGCAAAAACTATTATTTTGTGAGTTTCTCCTTTAATTGATGTGATGAATTCGTCCACACAGATTATTGAAACATTACATAAACAACTGTCCTTTAAAACCATCTGCAGCCGAGAGAGAGAGAACAGATGAAAGTCTCTTTTTATTAACCTGAATAATACTAATTAACATAATAATTATTTATTTAGTTATTTGTTCATTCATTGACTTACTTAACCTACTATGTTATCATTTTTTTAACCTTAAACAGTCATGATGAGTCTATAAATACTGAAATCATCTTAAAAATAACACACCATGACATCTGAAAAAAATATAAGGAGTAACAATTGACGATTAGGACAAAAAAATATAAGGGCAAAAAAGAGAAGGAAAAGAATGTGAGAGATGGATGGAGGGATAAAGTCAAAACGGAGAGAAGAAGAAAAAGGAAGAAGGCGACACGAGGGAAACAAACTGAAAAAGATAAGAAGTAATAGACTGAAAAGAGAGGGAGGAATGGATGGAGGATAAAAAGATAGAAACACACACACTCGTCCCACTGCTATCCATCCATCTCAGCTTGCGGAAATAAGGGCCTCCTTGTTGTCAGCTTGTTATTTCTTTCCCTCCTCCTCCCTCGCTCTCTCTCGCTCTGTTCATCCCTTCCTCGCTCGCCCTGCGTCCTGTCGTCCGCTGGCGTTCTGTCATGTGTGAAGGTATCGATTTGCCAGCGTTTTAACCATCAAACTGCAGCTCCGCTTTTTAAACAATATCTGACGGACAGAGGGAGGGAAGAGGAGGGGGGGGAAGATGAAAGAGGAACCAAGGACGGTGAGGAAATGAGGAGAAGGGAGGAGAGGGAAAGGAGAGGACAAGAAATGAGGAAGAAAGAAGAAAGAACAAGCAGGAAAATAAAAATGTAGAGAAGAGGATGAGAAGATAGGGAGATGGACATGGAGGGAGTATAGAAAAGGAACGGAAGAGCAGAGTGATGAAGCAGTCGGAGAAGAAAACGGTGAGGAAAAGAGACGAGTAGAAAGAGGAAAAAAAGAAGGAGTAGGTGGAGGGAAGAAGGAGAGATGAAGAAAATGGAGGAGGAGGATGAGAGGGAGAAGAAAGAGGAAGATGATGGCAAGAATTCAAGAAGAAAGAATTAGGACAGAAGAGGAGAGAAAGATATGAATTAAACAAAGAAGGGAGGAGGAGGAGGAGGAGGAAGAGCCTTTATACACCTTTCTGTATACAGGTGTAAAGATTCTGAAATGAAAGAGTGAGGGAAGAGAAGAAAGGAGGAGGGATATGGAGGAGAAGACCAACATGTCTCCTTTGAAGGTCCATCACACTGGTTTCACCTCCGAGGGTAGACAGAGTCATCAAAACAGAAAACAGAGAAAGAGGGAAAGAATAGAGAGAGCTGCTTTGAAGAACAAAAGAGATGGATGGATGGACGAAGGAAGAATAAAACCATTTAAAAACAGAGAGAGATGTAAGAATTAGAAGAGACGCAGAGACAGGCTGTTTGAGAAAACAAAGGGAAAGAAAGAAGACCGAAGACATGAAAGCACCGAAAAAGAGAAGAGAGAGAAAGATGAGGAGAGAGGTGGAGCATGAATGGAGGAATTAAGAGAAAGAAGTAAATCATACCAAAAAAAAAGAGAATACATCAGTTAAAAAGAAGAAAGAGAAGGAGAGAGTGGTAGATACTTGAATATATATATATATATATATATATATATATATATATATATATATATATATATATTAAAGGTGGCATGAAAGGAAAAGGAAAGATAAGGAGATTGAAGGTCTGAAGAGAGATAAAAGAAGATCATTTAAAAGATGAAACCGTTTAAAGAAAAGCAGAAAGAGTTGAGAGATGGAGCGATTGAAAGACAACAATCTGACTATTGAAAAGGACAAAAACAGAGAGAGACGGAGTGATAGAAAAACGAGTGTTAGTCTTCTTTATGGATCGCTGTTTGCTCAACCAAAGTTTGGCAGCATTGATCCACTGCCAGCACTGCATTTATCACTGTGTGTGTGTGTGTTCACAAAATTCTGTTTCTGTTTAACAATCATGCCAATAAAGTACGAATAGAGTACATTAAAGTGTGTGTGTGTGTGTGTGTGTGTGTGTGTTTGATCTTCAGACCTCCAGCTGTGAGTAAAGATCTAACACACACACACACACGCACACTCATGTCCGCGGGGTGTTAAGGCCATTCAGTGGAGCATCTCGTCCTACTGGTGTGTGAAAACAATAAGAGAGATGGAGGAGGACGAAAAATCCATCCATCCCACTGAGAGGAAGAGAGGGAGGGAGAGCGAGCTCCATTATCTTATACAGAAAACCCTCCTCTCTCTCTGTAGGTGGTTTCAGTTTTAACAATCACGCGTCGTCTCTGATACAAACAGCTGAGACAACATGAAGAGTTCAATCAAACAAAAATCAAAAAGATCCATCTATCTGAGGACCACGGCTCAAATCAGCACCACAATGTTTCAGGATGATTCCCGTTTATTAAAACTTGAGTCTTACTGTTTCCCACCATAGAAACTTACCGACCCGTAGCCTGGAGCTTTATATGACCTGAACCTGTAAGAACCAGTAAAGTGTAGTTCTGCCTCGTTGCCCGACGATGTTTTACAAACCGGAAAACTTCAGATATACGTCACTGAAGAGGTGTATGCACTGTGTGGCGAGTGTGCAGAGTGCGGTTCAGCTGTGCGATGGACAACAATGGAGAATTTATCAGTACTGGTAAATTAACAGAGGATCCCCACCTGCAGCAGGAGGCCCAAAGAATGAGTGGGACAGGTCGGGCGCCACGGAAAAAAGAAATGTGGAAAACAAGTCTGATTCTGCTCCACAGTCGCCATGTTGTGACTCCCATTCATCAGTAGTTTACTCAATAGCGAGCAGAACATTTAGATTTCAGACACGATTGTTAAAACGTGTACACGTCACGGACAGAACTCGTTCTGTTCCATCGTGCAACATGTGGTGAATGGGGGGGGGGTTTCGGCACAAGCTCTCACTGTTGGTGAGCATCTCCGTGTCGATGAATGGCTTTCTGTTGCGACTCCAGTGTTTGAGTCTGTATGTGTGAACAGGGTGTTACGAATGCGACTACATTGTACATACAACACGTGCAGTGCACAACTCTGCTGAATGCGTCCAGTGTGACACGAATGAAGGACTGAAGCTATCGTGACGTCCCCGGTTCAGCTCCAGCTGAGGATGAGGATTTGTTGCCCGTCGTCCACCCTGGTCTTTCCCCTGCGCTGCCTGTCTCTCAGCTCTGCTCTAAAAAAAAGGCACAATGCCAACAAAAACAGAAACAAATTTAACTTGAACTCAAAAAGTCAAATTTGCTGGTTGCATGCAAATTCAATCAGACATTTAAACATCAATTTCATCCTCTTCCTCTCCAACATTCCTCTTAATATATTTTTTCTTGTTTTGTTTTGCATAAGAAGGAGGAGATGCACAGAGCCATAATACCTCTCTCCTGTTTCAGTCTTCAGTCCATTTTCTTATTTCCTCTCGTGATGTGGGAGGTCGAAAGCTCTGGACAACAGATGCATGAAGCATCTCTCATCACTCTGCAGCCTGTGTTGAGTCACTGTAACACCAACAGTTGCAGCTGACGGCGAGGCTTTACTGGGCCGCAGCAAAATATCACTTAAAACTGCAATTCTGGTTCACGCAAATCAAATCTTCACTCAGATTTGGCAGCAACTAGTAAAGTAAAGAGCATTTTCCACCCTGCTCATAGTGGTATTTTACTCTCCAGTGTTAAAGTAGTCTTACCTAAAGCCTCCAGCTGTTCAATCCACACCGACTCCAACCTCCATTACAGCTGTACCTGTCCTCAGCTGGTCACAGCTTCTTTACCGGCCTGACTGATATGAATACTCTTTTCATTGTTCAACAGAGATAAATAGTTTTCAAGTAGACGACATAACATGGACATTAATGGCCGCTGTATGTCGGTGCTCCACTTTGGTCCAGACTGAAATATCTCAACAACTATCAGATGGATTGCTGGGAAATTTGGAACAAGCATTCCTCCCCTCAGGGTGAATTGTAGTTGTAACTGATCCTTTTATTTTTCATTTTTCATCATCAGGTCAATATTTCCAATACTTATGTATAACCATTTATGACCAAATAGGCCTACGTGCCAACCTAAAGACGTCAGCCTCAGATGTTCTTGACAAGAATTACACTCCGATAACAACAATGTTAAAGATATAGAAAACAGTCATACAACGTTGGTGTGTGTGATTATTCATTGATTCCTGCTGAGGCCTTATATGCTCATAGTTAAAACAGAAAACTAAACTGGGATCCTTGATCGATCATACTAGTTGTGGTTGTAGATTTAGTCCAAATGTTCACAAGCCGAAGGTTGGAGGAAGTTTGTTTGATTTGAACGGCCGTCTGTAGGAATTTCACTTTCACAAAGTGCATCAGTAAGAGGGTGGCGTGTGCAACATTTGTAGAAACAGAACATACATTTCCTACATTTGTAATTAAAGAACTGTAACTGTTCCCTGAGACAGACAAATGACAGACGTCTAAAATGCTTCACAAATCGCAGGCGGTGAAGTTTCCCTCTCGAGCAGCACAGTTGTCAGGAAGAAAACACCAGTGAGGAACAAGTAGAAAGTGTTGGTATTCTCTGCTGTGGCTGTTTACAGCTCACAGGGTTAACCACGGCTGCAACCATCTAATATGGATCTTTTCTTATTTTTTTTTTCACTTTTAGTGTCTTTTTTTCTCCTTTCCCACCTCCTCTGGAGTCTCAGCCCTCCTCTCGTTCTTCATGTCTCCCTCCCTCGCTCCTCCCTCTGCTCCGGCCTTCACTGCTAATTAGTTTCAGAGGGAGAGGAGAGGGGGAGAGAGGGAGAGAGAGGGGAGAAAAAGGACAGATGAGGAGGAGAGAGAGAATAAAGAGAGCACAGCGAAGAGAAAAGAAAATGGAGAGTTAACTAAAAATCATTCTTACTGTTACTACTACAAATACTACGACAGCGACGAGTACTAAGAATACTGATGTGAATACGACAGTACAACTAACTGCTGCTACTGTGGCCATTACTACAAATATTACTATGACTGCTAGTTCTGTGTCTACTGATGGTGCTATTACTGCTACGACCACTACTGTAACTCCTCATACTTTTACTGGAGCGACTACTACTTTATGCACTATTATAATTACTGTAACTGCTACTACAACGGCTATAACTTCGGTAACTCCTACCATTTCTGACTGTACTGCTTCTACTGTTATTATTACTACTGCAGCTTGACAGGACAACGTATTTTTACTGTGACAACCACTTTTAAAGGGGCACTCTTTTACGCATAAAGATCCGGTTACTAATCGCAAGAAGTTCTACACGACTTGTGAATACAGTTGTATGGTGTCTTCTGTGGCTCTGGATGGTTTGGAAATGTAGCATCTTTTAACAGTGAATTTCATGGTGAAAGCAGGAAAATTGTCATATAAACTTAAATATGGTTAAAACTAAAGGTATCTTATATCCTAGAAATGCCAAAACAGCAGCTAAAATATTATGCTTACTATTACTATTTATGCTTGTAGTGCATTTAGAACATAAATTCTACTAAATAATATTATTGTTACCTCAACAACTACTTCTACTATTACTTATTTTACTATTATAACTGCTAACACTCCTATAACTACGATTGTATGACTACTACTAATACTAATGCTACTTCTACAAGCATTACATCTACATACTACATATGTTGTCTCTGCAAATCTGTAATTTCCTCTTCAAACTGTGTCAAAACAGAAACTAAATTAATGGCTCATTAAAATCATTAGATCTGTTCAACACACAGTCACTGAAACTTGATTTTCACTGAAAGTCTACTGAAATGCTTGTGGCCTCCTCACAGTACGAATAAATCCAGACTGAAATGTCTCAACAGCTATTGGATGGATTTCCGTGACATTTTGTACAGACATTCGTGGCCCCCAGAGGATGAATCTAACTGACTTTGTTGCTCCTCTGACTTTTCTTCTGGCACCACCAACAGGTCTGAATTTGAATCTGTCCAATAGTGGCGCATCTAGTTTGGTTTTCTTTACAATGAGCATTTTGCCTACAGAGCTGCCACTGTGGCTGTATGACTCTAACGACGGTTTAAAACTCACGAGCAAGTAAGTTGATAAATGAAAGAATGTTTTTTTGTTGTTTTTTTTTTTTACGCAGCCACAGCCATTAACAAAGTAAAACCTCTGAAAAAAACAAACAGGTACTTTTGAAAAAAATAATGTCAGACACAGGAATCTCTCTCCTCTCCTCTCAGCGAGGACTCTAATTGGACGATGAGAGGTGTCGGAGGGGCCCGCTGAGGCTGTTTGGTGTGTGTGTGTGTGTGTGTGTGTGTTGGCAGCATGTATATCTGTGTGTGTGTGTGTGTGTGTGTGTGTGTCAGCATTTCGATTTTCTCGCAGCATCCCTCTCTCTTTTCTCTCTCGTTGGGGAGGAGGAGGAGGAGGAAGAGGTGTCACCGCGGTTACGGTTGCCGTCGGTGACAGGACAGCAGCTGCTCTCTCTCTCTCTCTCTCTCCCTCTTCCCCCTCTTTCTCTCTCTGTCTCTCGCCCTCCTCACCGGTCCGGATGAACGAAACTCAGGGGAAATCATCACTATGTTTACTCCGACCCCCCTCCCACGCCACCCACCATATCTGTCCCATAACCCCCTGCTGCTCTGGCCCCTCCAAACCTCTGCCCCCCCAATATCTCTGTTTTCCGCCCCATGATGGTGGTTGTTAGACAGATAGACAGCAACACCCCCCACCCCTCCACTCTCTCTTGTAAATTTGTGACCTCCGCAAGCATCCGAAGAAAAGAAGAAGGAAGAGATAGAGGGGGAAAAATGGCCGGCAATTGGCTGTGATGTGAGGAGGAGGGGGAGGAGGGGGGAGTAAAGGCCAGACAATTGGTGGTGAGGGATGCGAGAGAGAGGGATGAAGGGGAGGGGAGAGAAAGAGGCCTTGAGAGGGCGATCAATGCGATGTTCACCTGCCGTCCACCTCCCCAATTTAAAGAGAAGGAGCGCTAACGATTTCCCCGGACGGCTCCTCCAGACTGATGGAGCCCGAGAGGAGAGGAGGCGCAGAGAAAGTAGAAAAATTAGGCTTCAGAGCAGCAATGCATATAGATGGGAGCAAGGCTGTCGGAAAATTAGCTTTTAATGGTGGAATGCATGTAGTTAAAACAGAAACAAAGGCGGAAAATGGCTTTTAATACGTGTGGGTGAGAGAAGAAGTGGAGGCAAAATGAGGCTTTTAATGCAGGAGTGCATACAGATGGGAGGAAAATTACTGGACAATTGGTGAAATGCATACGGAGAGAGGAATCTGGGTTTAATGCAAGAATGTAGAAAATTAGCTCTTAGTGTAAGACTGAATATAAATGGGACAAAGACTGCTGGAGAATGAATGCACATAGAAAAAAGTTTTGCTGTAATGTAAGACGCACTAATTAAGAAAAAACATACACAGTTATTTTGTAATGTGTGAATGAATACACGAACAAAGACAGGTGTAAGGTAACAGTGAATTAAGAACAAAACACCATTAACTCAGAAGTGAGTGAGGAATCTTTGATTTTACATGGTTTTTAATTGAACAGATCTTTTTCGTTCTGAGTAAATCATGAAGATTTCCATCCTGTTGATAAGTTGATATTTTCAACATTTTTCCCGTAACAAATCTTAAGAACCACTGAGTGACTGTAATGTCCCGGCTCTGTGTAACACTGAACCTTGAAAACATGATATTGAGGTTTTTCTAACCTTTTTCCAAGGTAAATGAGTATTTACTGCATTATATGATGACTGAATGACTGTTCAGGCAACAATAAATCTACTAGAATAAAAAAGCTACTAGAACTACAGTTCATGCATTAGCCTGAGCGATTTGTTCTGTTCTGAGCCTCGCCAGAGTCTGACTGCTGAAGGAAAATTTTCAATATTTCCATGTCATATTGTCATGTTTTTCTGAGCTGGTGTCTTTATCAAAACCTGATTCATATTTCTGTTTCCCAAACTGCCACCTCTTTGTTAAAGTGCTCATTCGGTTTAGGCGGAAAAGCAACTTGGTTAAAGTTAGAAAACATGTTGTTGTCACGGTTAGAAGAAACTAACATTTACTGTTGGTGGGAAAAGAGAAACAGTGGTCAGTGTCAAACTACTTTCTCCTTCGTTCCTGACAGCAAAGTCGTGTTAAGCCATTTTTATAGCACTTAACACAGATTTTCAAACTCTCATTGTTGATCAACGCTGCTCCTACTGTCTACCACTCACTGACAAAGGGAATGATAATGTGCATCAGACAGCTCCGAAGAGGTTAGAAGTTGTTGTTTTTTTCACTTTTGATGGAGCAAGGCTAGCAGTTTCCCCCTGCTTCCAGTCTTTGTGCTAAGCTATGCTAAACGTGTCCTGGATTTATCTTTATACTTCACGCACGGAGATGAAACTGCTTCTTATCTGACTCGTCATAAGATAGCAAAAAAAAGCCTGTTTCCAGTCTTTGATACAAATACAGTACAGAGTCTAGTGGTCTTCATCCATGTACGTCGATATATAATTCAGTACAGTTAGTCTCAGTCTTTCCTGTTCTACTGTGTTAGATGTCAATACGTCTGTGTAGAAATGTCAGCAGACTAATTCCTGGGCATTTATTGGACCTGGTGGCCTCAGTGATTCTGAATTTGAATTGACTGTGTGTCATTGTCATAATATCAAAGCTACAATAAGACACACTGATATATCCGTCCACCCCTCCTCCTCCTCCTCCTCGCTCTGCCTCTGACACATGTGACTATTCATGTTCCCGCTCTCCTGCCCCGACCTGTCAGCCCTGTCAATATGATTATTCCTCCCTCTAATTGCAGTCAGAGAGGAGGAGGTGGAGGGAAGAAGAAGAAGGAGGTGATAATTGTCGGTGTAGAGGAGGGAGAGAGTCCCCGTCGTCACCGTCGGGTCAATATGGCCGACGTGGTGACGGCGGCGAGGAGACGAGACGAGGAGAGAAACAGGAGATCTTTCAGAGCTGCTTCACATCCAGGAAAGTAAATCCCACTACAACGTCCGACTCCAGCAGAACTTCTGATACTTCGCTGGTGTTTTACTCAAATAGGACAAATCCCACAGCTGTCGACTTGAGACGAGACTCAAGTCACAAAAATGAAAACTGCTGTTGTGTTAGATGTGATTGTTCAGTTGTTTTGTTCAAAATGTTTTACTTTATAATCATTTCTGACTGATGTGGTTGCATCACAAGTTTTTAGTGTATGCACAACGTGGTAGGAAAAGGAAATAAATATATTTTTCCTGTAGGCCCATGTCCGTAAAGGCGAAATCAGTTAAATCAATCGTTAAATATAATTTTTTTTTTTACCATTTTTAAGACTTTTCCTGAGACTTTGAAGTAAAAACAATATCCCAAAATAAAAGGTCTTCAATAGGTTATGTAAAAAAAGAAGAAGTGTCACTTGAACATTGCTCATGAGGATTGTGACTTGACTTGGACTTTATACCAGCTCTGACACATCTCCTTATGTACTTTGTAAAGTTGTAGCGCTGCAGTACACTTTTTAGAGAAGAGAACATTTTGCCTTCAAAAGGCTGAGGGATCAAACTGCAGTAGATTGTTTTACTGAAGACTTTTTTCCTTCCAAAGTTTTTGGATTGATTTCCGACCATCCAGGCCCACATAGAAAACCATTCAATTAAAAAAAAGTGAAAAGCAGCTTCAGTCCTCCTGCTGTGTCCCTTTAGGAGTGTTCAGGGAGCTAAACTCAGACTTGGAGCCTGAACTTGAGCTGTAGCGGGTGTCAACAGCTGTATTAATACATTAAAAAGGATTGATGAATGAAAAAAAGTCATTGGATGGAACCTTTTTATCCTGGAAAACTCCACAAAACCCAGTAGAGACGTTAGTTTGAGGTTTTTAGCCATGTCAGAGGCTCCTGGGATGTCGGTTTGTCCAGGACTTTGGTCCAGGCTGAAATATCTCAACAACTATTGGAAGGATTGTCATAAAATTTGCTGCATATGTTCAAGGTCTCTAGAGGATGATTTCTAATGATCCTCTCACTTTTCATCCAGCACCATCATCAGGTCAAGTTTTAATTTTTCCAATACTTTCGTTTATGACCAAATACTTACTAAAAATGACATTCCCATCAGCCTCAGCTGTACTTTGCTTATGACATATTGTAGTGGCCCCAGCAGACAACAAGAAACACAAAATACACAAGAATTTGAAGTCCCCGCGGTGTATTATACAGTTAGTGCTCAATACAAAACACACAGTTCAAATACTGTTAACGAGTCCTTATCTAAAGATCTAAAAAGCTCCTCTTCAGGATCCCAGGAACCAACAAAAATACTCAGTTTGAAAGAAAAAACAATAGTCGGCCAACGAAAATAAACCCAAGTGACGTCTCTTGCGTCTAATAAACAAGCTCAGTGACTCTCTGGGCTCCGGAGTTGCCTCCCGTACTCCGGTCCGCGCGCTGCTGTCGGCTAAATTTATCTGGAGCATCACAAACTTTTCTTGGAGGCTTCTCAGGTTTTTCCGCTGCTGCAGCCTCCCCCGTCGCCCCGTTCAGCTCTGGAAACCAATCATTGTCAGCTGACGTAAAACGCCAGCGTGGAAATGTCGCCACAGACACCTGGTTTAAAAACTCTGGTATACCTCAAAACACAGAGAGAGTTACTTGGCGCCGAGAGGCTTAATCAGCGTTGTGTGAACTCGTTTGGCGAAGGCTTGAATGTAACGGACGTTCATTCATATGTTAAAATCCTGATCGGTTATTTCATTATTCTTACATTATGTGCACATCCCACTTCTGTATAGTTGAAGCTGATCTTGTGTTTCTCGTCTTTCTCGTCTCTCGTTTCGTTTCTCGACCTCTTTTTGGTGACGTTGCGTGTTTGAATTGAATTGCGCTGTGGTCAGTTCAGTGCGTGGTGTGTTAGCTGTTGGCTCTCAGGGCAGCTCTCTCGGTCTGATGATGTGTTTGCTGCTGACCTTTAAACAACTCTGTCCCATCATCCCTCTCTAACAGGGAACACACACACACCTACACACACACACACCTACACACACACACACACACAGCTACACACACACACACAGCTACACACACACACAGTTACACACAGAGAGACAATCTTGCAAACACACACACTCATGCATGTAAATAGGGTTCTGCTGGCATGGGAATACGCACAGTATACATGTAACAATGTGCACACACACACACACTGCAAACACACACATATATGCACACACACACACACACACACACACACACACAGAAGCATCACTGTCTGAGGTTTGGTGGTAATGAGGCCTGTCATCCTTCCACACAGCCTCTCTCCCTCCCTCCTTCTCTTTCTTTCTTTCTTTCTTTTTTCATTGATCCACTAACAGATCCCCAATATAACAACTAGCAGTCGCTGTGGGAGCCTCCCCTCTTTCCTCTCCTCCTCCTCCTCCTCCTCCTCCTCCTCGACACGCATCCCTCCGGACCATTTAAAAACCTACCACCACTTTCTCTCTCTCTCCTCCTCCTTCTCTGTCTCTTTCTCTCTGTGTCTCTCTATCGCTTCCTATTTCTCTCTTCCATCCTCCGAAACCCTCCCTGCCCTCCGTCTCTCCGTCCTCTCTGCTGGTTCGTCGGGTTCAGGCGGTCTTGTTATGCCGGCTGACAAACAGAGAGAGGTTTCTGTGCGGCGTGCTGAGGAGAGGGTGGTGGATGTTTAAGGTGGTAGTTTGTCCGTCCGTGCGTCCATCTCACCTGGTGGTCCCCTGGAAAAAATAAAACAAACAACAGCCAGAAAATATAGACTCAGCTGAGATGTTTCAAACAGTAGAGAGGATCCGAAAATGACATTTCTCACAGTTTGTGCTGCAAACACAACACATTTTACACGCTTATGTGCTCGTCTAAAATAACATTTCCACTCTTTAAATGTTAAAGAGTAGCTTTACTCATCATGTATTTTGCCAAAGACATAATTTGTGTTTGTCCTTTTGGGCTTGATCACCAACACAGTATTGACTTTGTTAATTAAGAGAGTAACCAACTCACCTCACTTCACTTTATTTTATCGAAACTCACCTTGAACAAAAGTAGAAACACAGTGCATAAATACATAAATATGTCAAATAAAAAAAATAACAAAAAAAAAAAACAAATAAGCACAAAATACAATTGACTGGCAGTTTTCATCCAAATCAGAATACAGCAGCATCTGCAGGGAAATACAGATGGAAAATACCATCTTCAGGAAGAAGAGAAGTAAAAGTAGCAATACTACAGTGTGCAAATACTCGTTTACAAGTAAAAGTCCATTCAAAATCTTACCAAGTAGCTTGGTTAGTATTAATCAATGTAAAGTGGAGTAAACAGTACTACATTGGCTTTGAAAATGTAGAGGAGCAGAAGAATAAAGTAGGATAAAATGGTGAGTTAAGTACAAGTACTTGAGTTAACATAAGAGGAGAGCAGACGGTGGACTACAGAACGGCCTTTCGCATGATTTAAAAATGAATTTCTTCCAGAGCCTCAGGCTGCTTTTCACCTTTAGCTGCCTGGAAATAAACAGGAGTGAGAATCAGGATTATTTTCTTAATTTGTGGAGATGTGACTTTTCAGAGGAGCGAGCGGACGGCGTTGATATATTTCACTGTTTTCTGTTGACTTCTTGTCTTCCTCCAGAGATTTCTGCTCCACTCTGACCTTTGTGTTCGGAGATGTTTTCCTCCCCAGAGTGTGTGAAGGTGTGTGTGTGTCTGTTTATCTGTTTGAATCTGTGTGTGAGTGTGTGTGTGTGTGTGTGTGTGAGTTGTAGAACAGGGGAAAACAAATCACCCGCTGTAGTTCTCATTAGCAGCAGTTTTGTGTCAGCGCTGAGAGATCAGCTGTCAGCTCTCAGCCTTCCTCTGCAGCTTCACCTTTTACCGACGATAATTACACCGTTTAACGCTTCTCAAGCAGCGGCCTGCAGACCCACGACCGGTACAAATGAGAGACGAAAAAGGGGTCTCTGCATTATTCAGGACAAAGTTGTCGTCTGAATGAAAGAGTGTAAAGATGTTTTCGCACCCAGCAGGTCGCGGTTCTGATGTCCAGTGGGAACATGTCAGCAGTGTTCTTCAGCACATTTCTAACACAGTTTTAATGTTCTTTTACCCACATTTTGGGGGCTTTACAAGCAGAAATAGGCTTCATGTTTACAGCTCATTTAGATGTGGTAATGGATGCTTTGTGGCTGTACTCAGTTTTATTATTGTCCATCCTCACGTCCTCTTTCACCTGAACGTCCTGAATAGCATAGGTGTCATTTACACTGAGGACGCTGGGGACATGTCCCCACTACTTTTTGAAATGGCCAATTTTTATTATACGATTAAAAGCATAATTTGTTAAAAATGTTCTTAAAAATAGCTTGCACCAAGAAATGTGATGAAACATTATTTGCACATTAGAAGGGAAATTTAATAATGGCTTTGTTCAGCTGACATGGTGTTGCAGCCGTGGGTCTGATGCATATGGACGACTGTTACTCGTATGGTCGATGTTGTGTATTTTATGCTGAGCATTTTCATGTTGTCAACTCTATAGTAGCCCAGGCTTCGCCCTTTGATGCGCCGTTGTGCAGTTTTCTTCCCACCGTTTTTTATCTACTCTGACCTTGTACTCATCCCCCCACTGCATTGCCTAAAATCACATATGATGAAGCCTGTTTAAAAAATGTTTTTTCATCTGAACCCTTATGTCCGCACCACTTGTGATGCCCTTGCTTATTAGTGTTTATGTAATAGCCTATGTCTACATTAAAGCTGGGTGAATATATAAATGCATATTTTTCTCTTCCTTCAGTCACTCTGTCTTCACCAAGCGGTCATCTTTCTCACCTCAAAACATTTCATGAGTGTGTTTGGAATGATGTTTACATGGAACATAAGAAATTCACATCCCTGTCTAACAGTGTCCAGGTTCCTGATCATCTGTGTGCAGTTGTGTCTTGATTTCTCACCATCTCAGTCACTCATGTCTCTGCCAACAAAGACTTTCCAGAAACCAGGATGAGGTGTTTAAATGCCACAGCATCCTGGTTTCTATTGGAGCACTCCAGGTAGCATATCCTGGTTTCTCAGAACAAGGATAAGGCCTTATCCAGATTCCTGAAATCAGGATTTGTTTACATGAGCAACACATAACAGGATACAACGAGTAGGATAAAACTGTAAAGAGGAAGAGAAAGAGATGTAGTGGCTTGAAAACATCTCCCGTCGACCCTCTCCTGCCTTTTCCCCTCGCTTTATGTCCTCGTAACTGTTTATTGTATAAGAAAAAATAGTTTTGCTTTATTGGCCAACATGTTGACACAGTGGCTTTTTTAGTGGTCCACTTGAGGTAACACAGTGTGCAGTGTTCACACACATTACCTTTTTTTTGGTAGTTTACTCTCTCTATTGGTTTCATTCTAAGGTTTCGGACAAACTAAAAAATCTCACGTACTGTTTTAGTGAAAACAGTAGGAGAGTTTTTGAGTAGGTGAGAATTTCAAAGCGAGCTTGTGGCTGAGTGTTGGATAACACTAGTAAAAATACTTAACTACCGTCAACCGATACAGTGAAAAAAGCCCAGTTATACTCCAGCGCAGCCGGCTCGCTCACCCAGATGCTGGATCCTGGTAAATACGACGTGCTAATGTGATATTTGCAGTCTCGGCAAGTTGATGACGATTAAAGAACTGGAGCCCATCAGACAAACAGACACAGGACAGAAACAGAAATAACTGAACATTGTCTAAGATGGTTTTGCAACAGCATGTTTATTGTAGAAAATACACATGTTGGCACTCTTCTTCTGCTGTGTCTGATATGTTTGTTAAAGAGGTTTTAAATGCTGCATAAACTTCAGAGACACGGGGAATATCACTCATAACCTTTCTAGATTACAATGCTACCGTGACAGTTTCGGGTTAACTGAAATGACATTAAAAAGAACACTGACCGAAGATCAAACATTAACAGTCAGAATGAATCACACCTCTAACACAAAGTACAACGTTTCAGATCATTATTGAGAGGACAGCAGCAGTATTAGTACAGTATTAATACCCACTTCCATACTTTTACAACATTTTTCCTCCTGTGCAGTTTGTGCTGTAGTTTTTTCAAACATGATATGGTGCATAATGCATCAGGAAGAAAAGACACTTTATGTTCATTTAATCCAAACAAGATAAAGGAAATCTTCATTTTCAATGACTGATAAAACTCATAAAGTGGCAAATGGCATTTGACACTTGCTACAGAGGTTGTTTTTTTTTTTGCATATGTTTGTTAACAGGAATTGAAATGAAGATATTTAAGTACTGATTAGATGCATAGAAAGTGCAAGCAAATTTGGCAAATAAAGAATGATTTGGCAATAAGAGATTAATGAGGAGCTACATAGTTCTGTCAGTGCAAGTTTCCGTGATATATGTCCTGTTGGAGCCACAGTTCATGGTTTAGTTTGATGCGTGACTTAGGGATGATGCATAAACCACAGTGAACCTTATAAAATACTGAACACACCGACTCAAACTGACACCCCTCCTCTCTGCATATAATGTGTCACTTTAGGCTGAAAACCTCATATCTCCAGGTTTTTTGGTATTTCACGAAGTATGACCCGAATAAATGGATTCAAAAATCCACCTTGGAAGACAGAAAATAAATAAATGCCGTATTTCCACAGATCTAAACTCTGTTTTGTATGTGTATGTATATTGTCAGTGATATGTTTTTTAAACGACACTGGAGTTAATCGCTCTAAAATCGTTCTTTAAGACTCATTAATCCTTCGTCACTAAATGCTCAAATCTGTTGCTACATTGTCAAAAATGTATCTTTTAAAATCCTGAAAAGTGGCCATTTTAGAGATACAAGGTTTTCACCTGAGCATAGAGAATAGTATGACATGTTAATGTTTTTGTATTCCTTTACTATCAATGATTAATTTAACTTTGTGTCTGTTAATCTCTATCTGATCTCCAAACCCAGTTAACAGATTAATTTATCTTTGACCTGTAGTCCCTGATTTCCCAAAGTCGATAAAAATCTTCCCTCCCTTCACAGACAGTTGTTGCATCAGTGTGACATGTTCTGTTAATAACTTAATTCAAATATCTGTTACTTATTATATTTCTGCATACAGTAGAAATCGATCAGAAGTCCGTTCACCTTTACCAAGTTAAAGCACTGTTATGTTCATGGTGCACATATTGAACCTCAATACGTTGATGACACGAAACGAAATGCGTCCGTGGCACCGTGTATCGAAAACTTTCAAATATTGAAACTATATATATTTTTATCTTATTTCTTGTTTGCTGATTTAAATCATCATTTTTTATGTATAAGTAGAAGTATTGAACGATGTAATGTTTTGGTATCAGTGCTAAAACGCAGGTTTTGTATCACGACATTTTAAACAATACCCATTTCATCACATTAACATGCAAGAGTCATGATATCAAAATGGGAATTTGGCAAACCGGACTTCTGATTGATCTCCAGTATCTAAAAATCACATATTGTCTTTGTTCGTCAGTAAACCGTCAAACAGAGGCGTTTACCAGCCCTCCACCTCCACTACGAAGGGCTCTTTGACGGGGATCCTGCCGCTGTTGACGACCACGCACTCGGTGTACGGCAGGTTCCTGTCGTTGGTGTCCTGCAGCTCGATGGTGTGAACCACAGACTGCCGGAGGAGACGGACAGAAGCAGGTTAGATTCAAGGTAAAGATTCAAACATTATCCGAAGGTTTTACACAGGAGATCATCGCGTATCAGATTCATATTCTGCTCCTCAATTCTGGTTGTTATCAAATCCTGGTTCTGATTCTTGTCATAATAATCAAAATAAAACACTTGATCCTGGTAAACGTCCTTCCTCTCTGCAGCTGATCATTTCAGTCATAGATGGAAGCTCAGCAGGCCCAAAATGAAGCAGTGAAGAGTCATTTTAAGGAATCGATCTGGTTCTCATTCAGTCCTGGTTTACAGCAGTGATTATTTTACCAGCATTCAACGACTACAGCTCCCATGAGGCTTTGCAGCACACCTACGACTACTGAGAGAAGTAGTTGTTGGATTCCAACAAAAAAAACCATGAAAGCTTCTTACAGACTCCAACCGTTCCCGTGTCTGGCCGGGAGAGCTTCCTCTTAGGACTCCACTAAGGATAAAAGTATTCAGCCAACAATATTCTACAACTTCAAATGTCATATATCTGTTAATGGGAATCTAACTAACAACTAACAATCATATATTTATATATATTTTTTTAAAGGCACAGATTTATGAAAGCTGTCTGAGAGTCCACCCACCATCCCGTCCAGGACTTTGCCAAAAACCACGTGTTTCCCGTCCAGCCACGGCGCTTTGGCAGCCAGGATGAAGAACTGCGATCCGTTGGTGTCCGGACCGGCGTTCGCCATACTTACCTGGTACATGAACACACACGGTTCCCCATTTCATACATCATGTTATCATGATTCTGACACGTTATGTTTAGGTTTTAGTCACATAGCTGATCGTCCCATCATTAAAAAAGTGCATTTTGGCTCATTATTCCTTTGATACTGAGGTCAGCGTCACGTCAGAAACAGAAATGCTCACCCAGCCGGCTCCTAAATGCTTCAGCTTGAAGTTTTCATCTGCGAAAGTCGTTCCGTAGATACTGTGACCTGCATGGAAAAACAATTTGGCTTTTTATAAACGTTCTGTGGCTTTCTTTTTGCTTTTTATGGTACAAATGGAGTGAAGAAAGAAGTGGATTACACTGCAGGAGGAGTTTAATGAGTTTTTATGGCTGCTTTGATTCTTTTTTCTACCATGAAAACTCGTCCCGGTTTGAATTCAGTGCACACGCCTACAGAAAGTCAGTGTTTGATATCACTTTGAGTCTCAGTCCCACCTCCAGTTCCGTCTCCAGCTGTGAAGTCTCCGCCCTGGATCATGAAGTCCTTGATGACTCTGTGGAACTTCGTCCCTTTGTAGCCGTAACCTTTCTGCAGAGACACACGGGAAACTTACGGTCTGCGTGAACACGAGCGCCACACGGTGACCGCCGTGCGCTCGCAGTCAGAGAGAATCAGCAGCTCTGAGAGGATGAGATGAGCCTGTACGACACAGCGCTCAGCAGACTCAACAATTTAACAAAAAATCTAATATTTACTTGATAAGACGATCTAGAATTAAATGAAAATACGAAATATATATGTATAATTTCAAAATAAAATGAAAAAAGTATCATATTCCTAAAAAGACATCCAAACTGAAACATTGACTAGAGATATGACAGTGAAGCACAGAATGATTTAGCGTTAAGTTTAGGGTCGTTTAATAAGAGTTTTATTTTTTTGAGGACGATAAAGAGTTCTTTCAAATATTTTAATCATATTCCCGATGAATTACAGGCCGGGAAACTTCCTCCTGGTGGACATACTTAAATATAAACAGGACGCTGCATGAAATAAGTGAAACGTTGGAGGATTATGTTATATAAAAGGATTATGAACATATAACTATGTTCCTAAATATAAATGTTTGTGAAATAGAACATATGAAACAGCTGTCAGAGCAAAGTGTGTGTGTGTGTGTGTGTGTGTATACAGCCTACCTCTCCGGTTGCCAGGGCGACAAAGTTATTGACAGTGAGTGGGACGACCTCCCCAAAAAGGCCGATGACGATCCGCCCCACCTCGTGACCCGCCACAGTGATGTCAAAAAACACCTGGACACACACACACACACACACACAGAGATAAAGGCCGTCAATCAATCAGATGTGAAGTGACAAGAAACATTCACAGTTTTTGTACTTAAGTTTTTCCATTTTTCTATTTTTCTAAGAAAATGTTGAACTTTTGATACTTAACTTTATCTTGCAGCAAACTACACAGTGGTGGAATATAACAGGGTCTATTTAAACAAATGTATTCAAGAGTATTTGTAGTTTCTACTCCACTACATTTATGATAACTTCTCCCCAGATTCTGATAAATGCTACATAAGTATAATCAATGAATAAATTATGATATTATTATATCAATAACACTTTATTGATCTCCGGGAGGGACATTCACATTACCCAACATTATAAAAAGTTCTACGTTTGGTACTGAAAGTAGATTTTGATAATAAAACGAATACTTTTGTATTTTTACTTTTTGAATGCAGGACTTTTACCTGTAAGAGTCTTTCTGCACTGTGAGATGCTGTTTATCAGCTCTTTGAGTAATAATATCCTGACAGTTTGGCCACAATCTGCATCACAACACACTCTTTATCCCCCAATCGTCCGTGGGGTTTAGGGAGTAAAGCTGACGGATCAGTGCGAGTATTTCTTGTCTGTGCAGCCGGTCGTCCTGCGAACACTCACAGCGAGTTGACTTGGATGAGAGTTTGATTTAGGAGACTAAACAATGTGAACCACTTCTTTACCAACACATATCAGTCTGTTCTTAACACAGCCCTGTTTCATCAACACCCTTTCACAATAAAAGCAGGTGTGAACAGGCCGTGGTCTCAATCATCACATGCAACTTAACGTGACGCATTAAACTGATGTCAGCAGGAGAAACACTGAAGCTGGATAGTTCACCTTTATACAGGTCAGGCCCTGTGTGTGTGTGTGTGTGTGTGTGTGTGTGTGTGTGTGTGTGTGTGTCAGTGCTCTTGTACAACTATCTTTGTGAGAACCAGTTTGAGATCATGGGAGTGAGGACATTTTTGGAAAGTGAGGACATTTTGGCCGGTCCTCACTTTCTGAGGCTTCAACAGCTGTTCAAGGGTTCAGACCTGGTTTTAAGGTTCAGGTTAGAATTAAGTTCAGGTTCAGGTCGAGGGGGGGGGTGCATAATGTCAATGAATGTCCTCACAAGTATAGCTGTACAAACGTGTGTGTGTGTGTGAAAGACCTGCAGGCAAACGCACTGCGCATTAAGTGTGTGTGTGTGTGTCTGTGTGTGTGTCTGTGTGTGTGTGTGTCTGTGTGTGTGTGTGTGTGGACTCACATATTCTGGAAAGATCCGTAAATACGCGGCGAGACAAGTGTGTGTGTGTGTCTGTGTGTGTGTGTGTGTGTGTGTGTGTGTGCGTGCCCCCCCCCCCCCCTCAGTAGAGACCGGACACGTTGTCTCTCCGCTCCTGTGCGTGCGTGTGTTTCTGTGTGCGTGTGCGTGCTCGTGCGGGCTGTGCGGACAGACGCGGTTGCGGATCATGTAAATAACTGCGGCAGATCTCCTCACCCACCTTCTCCGTGACTTTCGGTCCCGTCCGCGAAGCCGCGCCGGACACCGACGGCAGGCAGGCGGCAGAGAGGAGGAGGAGGGCGGGCAGCACCGTCCGGAGCTCCATCTTCAACCGGAGACAGCGGCGGCAGGAAGAGGGAGACACACGGAGAGGAGGGGAATCACAGCGAGTCACAGCTGGCTGCCTGGCCGGGAAACAGCGCTCCAAACACGGACACAGCACTCCGACACTCCCCCTGTGGGCTGGACCCGGATCCCAGCTCCGCCCCCCGAGGAGGGGAGGAGAGGAAGGAGAGGAAGGAAAGGAAATGAGGAGAGGAGGAGAGGAGAGCATGAGAAGAGAGGATACAAAGAGAGGAAAGGAAATGAGGAGAGGAAACATGGAAGGGAGAAGAGGAATGAGAGGAGAGCATGAGAGGAGAGGAAAGGAAACAAAGAGAGAGGAGGAGAGGAAACTAAGTGAGAAGATTAAAAGAAGAGGAAAGCATGAGAGGAGAGGATACAAGGAGAGGAAAGGAAATTAGGAGAGGAGGAAGAGGAAAGGATAGGAGAGGAGAGGATACAAGGAGAGGACAGAGCAGCATCAGAGGCGAGGAGATGATACAAGGAGATGAGGAGAGGAAAGGAAATAAGGAGAGTAAACTAAGTGAGAAGAAGATTAAAGGAAAAGAAGAGAGGAGAGGAAACAAGGAAACGTGTAGTAACAAGGAGAGGAGATGAGGAGGAGACAAGGAGATGAGGAGGAAACAAGCCAATCTTTATAAAATGACACATTCTTATTTATTTACTGCACTGAACATTAACACGTTTCATTCTGTTCATCAGACGCAGAGAATAAACTCCCTGTTGACACCTAAACATATCAGCGGTTCCCAACCTGTGGGTTGAGACCCTCCTCGGGGTCTCTCGATGAATTTGCGGGTCTCCTGAGACAGAAGGAGAAACAGCAGATTTGTCTCCGATCGCTCCGCTCAAACCTTGGCTGGATAAATAAAGGTTACCCGTCCTGTTTGTGTCGACCTTTAACATCCCAAGCTGGTGGAAAACAGTGACGTCAGCGTGTTTGATCATTTGTAGTAACAAGCAGAATGTCACACCTGTCAGCCTGCACTCACCTGGAGGCACAAACGCATCCGCAGAGTTTAAAGAATAGCAGCAAGTCATCATTCAGCTGTTGATACTGTTAAAATAAAGCAGGGAGGTTTTAAAAACAAGTGTTTTATCTATTTAAATTCATGCCGGCGCCCCCTGTCTGCTGGAGGAGCACACGCCTCCAAACACAGACGTCAAATCAGTTCAGATTCAGTCACACAAACAGATGCTTTTTATTTTGAACTTTCACTCATCACATGTAAGCTTGTGTCACTGTCCGTTATCAAGAGGGCACAAACACTGCCACACTAAAAGCACAGATCTATGGAGAAGAAAAGAAAAATTAAATAATACAAAAATAATCATCAGGTAAAAAGTAGATAACTGCACCACAGTTTAAAATGAAATCAAATCAAAAGAAACAGTTTTTATCTCCAGTTTGTTTAACAGTCCAAGGCCTCCATTTATATTCTTATTATTTATATTATAATATACGTTTTATATATGTATATGGAGCGGCTCTTCTTCTCAGCCGCTTATAAACACTCAACACAGCTAACAAAGCTCTGAACCTCAGTACGTGGTCTCTATTTTCCCTACAGTACTACCACATTAATATTATTATTATTAGTGTTAACATTGTATTTCCCAACATTAAAGTCTAAATGCTGTTTCAAAGCGTTCGCCACTGAGTCCTGATGGAAAAACCCAAGATCATCCATTAGTACGTGGAACCTTTTTCAGACTGTAAAGTAATAAATCTGTATAATTAAGGGATAAATAATCTATATATGATAAAAAATATAAAATCACATAAATCAGCCTGATCCTGCAGCTCTGTAGATTTTTCTTTTTTTCTTCCTGATTGACAAACAAATGCATTTTCCAGCATGCAGAGATCAATAATCAGCTGCAGCAGTTAGTTTTTACGGATAAACGGAGGGATAATGAAGCTCGTGCAGACGGGTGTTACGGCTTTAAAACACTTTACTGCATTAAAAACTCCTCCGCTCGGCTCCGCTTCAGCTGCAGGAAATAAAGCTGAAAAAGAGAATATAAGTCCCTGCTGAATACATGTCTATAGAGATGAATTATAATAGTCAGCGTGCCGTGACCTTAACACCACGGCCGGGACACACACACACACACACACACACACACACACACACACACATACACACACAGACACACTCACACACACACTCGGTTATCGGCCTCCTGTCAAAGCAGCCCGTCCATTCGTCTTTTCTTCCCGCCATCCGCCGAATTAATTAAGCAGAGATGTAAACGTTTTAATTGAATGTCAAAGCAGGACCTTAACAACATGCTCCTATGTAAATGGAAGTGACACTGCTTTAAACCTGTATATTTTTTTAGATTTTTATACATATATATATATATACACACACACACACACAAGAGGCTCTCACACCAAGGTTGCACTGGGCTGTGCATGTATTTGTGTGTGTGTGTGTGTGTGTGTGTGTGTGTGAACAGGGGAGATGCAAACCTTTTTAATTGAATTACCATCAGTTATGTGCTAACTAACCCGCATGGATTTAAATCAACACAGCCTCGTTTATCCCTGAAAGGAAATGAACCCTTTAAACCTTAAATTTCCCCTTAAAGACGCCGTCGGGTTTATGACCGTTTAAACCGCACATATGTTCAGATGTGCAGCCGTAGATTCGGACGTCTACGATGACGTTTTTCTTCAACGTTTCACCACTAAAGTTATTGGCCTGTTGTGTCACACTGATGTAAACAAACCTACGCATCAGAAAACATTTATAACTCAGATTAATCTGTATTAAAGTATTACGGGATAAATCGTGAGCTGTGGAATCATCGAATATGGACGTAATCGTAAAATGGGATTCTGGCTAAAAATCAACAGGTTATGAAACTGAACTCGTCG
The DNA here is from genome assembly GCA_031216445.1 of Lateolabrax maculatus. Taxonomy (NCBI): domain Eukaryota; kingdom Metazoa; phylum Chordata; class Actinopteri; order Acropomatiformes; family Lateolabracidae; genus Lateolabrax; species Lateolabrax maculatus. The sequence goes on along the minus strand of CM062217.1, from coordinate 2,805,745 downwards.
TCTTTCGCAGCGTCAAATCCCAGCAACAGTTTCAGAAAAGCAGCAGTTTTATCACATTCGCTCGGCGGATCATGAGCGGTCCGTTAGCTTCGGGCGCCAAACAGTGAAACGGTAGTTTTCGATTCTGGACACAGTTCATCCACAGGGGAGCATGAACGTGTGAACCAAACTCTTATCACAATCCAGCGAACACTTGTGGAAATATTTCACTTTGAACTAATTGGCGGACGGTGATCGCCACACTGCTAACGGGGCTAAACGGTCAAACACACAATTTTAAAAATGGTTAGAAAATAGAGTTCATTTGTGTTTTTAAATTTTTTTATTCAGTATTAACTACAGGTATCAATGATGGCTTTATTTTCTTGTCGGTAGTTGACGTTGATATTTAACTTTTTTTTAAATCTTTTTTCATCTTTGCATAATCAGTCATTTTTACATTTGTTTTACATTCGAACTGAGTTTAAATCTGAACGTGTTTCCATGATTTAGTCTCAGTTTAACTTCCTCCGAGTGTAAACTGCAGCTCTGCAGCGTTCTCACATGCAGGAATACACAGCTTTGCTAAATGAACTCTTGTTAATATTGTGTTTTTTCTTTTCCTGCAGCCGTCTAAATAATTAGCTTTTGTTGTAGAAAATGATGAATTTGGGCAGTTAATTTATTGATCGGCCGGCTCCTCCGATGTGCTTTGCTTTAGAAAGCCATTAATCAATGGATGAAAACACCTAATTCTCCTCCTGCTCGGCTTTTTCCTTTTTTCTTTGCTTTCTGTCTCGAACGGAGGATCCCCAGCCACAATATGGAGAAGAATTGTAATTATGGACTAATGATGATGATGATGAAGTGGAAACATAATAGTTTATATACATTTAGAACAAGTAGGCCCATATATAAAAACATTTCTTTCATCAATTAAAAAAAAAAACAGCAATAAACCGCTCAAATGTAACCGTTATTATGATAAAAATATAATTCCTTTAATAATAAGAAAACCATTGGGGAAGAAAGGGTAAATTAATAACATTTTCAGTCACATAATAACATAAAAGCTTTTCTCCTGCTTGTTTAAATTTTCTATAAATTTTTAATAATCAAATCAAACCAGGTTAATTAAAGTTTACCTTCACACAAGAGTTCAGTTAATCAGTGTGTTGTTTTATTCAACCAAATATCTGATTTTGTTGAGCAAATATTAAACGTTTCTCTGATCAGTGCATGTAGAAGGTAAACATAAAGGACCTGAAATTATTCCTCCACCCCTTGATAGTAACTCCTGGTTGGTTCATTTTATAAGAGGAGGTTTATGATCATAAGAAAACAAAACATAAGATGCTCTTATTTCCTCTCCGACCCTGCAGAGATTATCTTATCTTATTGTGAATTTATTGTATAATTTGTCTAATGATCCAAATCAGAGACATTTGAAAGTTTATTCTCCTCGAGGTTTGTGTGAAATCTGGCAGAAAGCACCAAATTTTCATATATTATCCTACAAAATGCAACTGCCATTTGTTCATAACATTACAAGAAATCTTAAAACTCACCAAAGAAAACATAAAGCGAGCCGACGCTGCCAGGAGCTCGTTTTTGATCTGTTTCTTCGGCTGAAAGTTTGGGTTTTGCGTTCGGTTCAAGTGTCTTTGGTATTATTGTCCCATCATGTATGAATAAATTCATGCAGAAATATTAATTTAAATCATGTGTGAAGTGATTTGAAGTAAGTTATTGTGACGCCAGAGCGAAAAAAGGAACTAAAGACGTATAAGTGGTCTGAGCCCCCATTCGACGCTCTTTAATGTAAAAAAACTCTCTGTTTTGTCCACACAATCAAGAAAAAGACATTTTTGACACTGACTTTGTAAATAAGTATAACATTTTCACTGAGATTAGGTTACATTTTTTTCAATATCTTTAAAAATTCTTCACATTGGACTAATTTACAGTCTTTTAGGGGAAAATAAAGCCTAAATAACCTGCTGGAGGATCCAGGATTTAAACTCCCAACGCTGTGATTCCCCACTGGCTACCGTCGACCCTGAACTTGTGCCTCGGCCAATCAGACGGGCTGTTGTTGCTACACATTCCTCTGCGGTGAAAAAGTCGCTCTAAGCCGACACGAGTTCATTTTCAGACGCTTATGTTTGTGTTTTTGTTCGTTATCAATCCACCAGAGGTCCCGAGGATGACAAATGGGGCCTGTCAGGGCGACGCCAGTCATAACAACACACACACACACATTTACGTTTTCAGGCATTTAGTTGATGTTCTTATCCACAGCAGCTTACAATGACTGATGTACACACACATACTGTATGCTTCACATGCCGGGCTGTGTGTGTGTGTGTGTGTGTGTGTGAGAGAGCAGCAGACGGGTGGGAAAGCTCGGGGTCGTGGATAACAAGTCAGACGCAGAAACACAATGAGCTCGGCTGTAATCTGTCTTATCTGCACACACACACACACACACACACACTGAATTAAAGTGAGAGGTTGATAAAGAAGCTGAGGTGAGCCGACAGCCGGACGACCACCAACAGCACCAGTAAAAATAATAAATGTTGTAATGATCATTTTAGTTGCAACACTGACAAACTCAAAGTTCCTCTGCAGATGAATGAGCAGAAAGAAGACAAGACTAAACAACCCGTCTTTACCGTCCCGACCTGTCGTGGTCGTGAGACTCATGGCCGACATTTTAATTCTGTAAAACCACTTCAGGCCAAACCTGCGACTTCATTTATAAAAATGTTCTGAGATTTATACTTCACTTAGTCTTAAGATCATTTCCTACGTGATTACGTTCAAGATCCTGAGCCTAAGAAACTTCGCTTTACGCAGGTTCTAAGAAGCACATTTGTGACTTACGCACACGTGATCTATAAATCTCATTAATCAAAAATTGCCTTAAAATCAGTGACTTCCCCTCTTATAATGCAGCACAAATGAGGGTTTAGTCAGGAACAGCCATGGATACTTCTTTCTAATTGGACCCACTTTGTATAGAACATCGCACCCTGTTTTTAATGTAGCCCGGCATCGATGAACCTGAACCTCTCAGTTCATATTCAATTTCCAAGGGGCATTATCAACGGGCGCGACAACCAATCAGAGCAAAGAAACGCCGTCCTGTCGGAAGTTCAGCACACACATATTTCTTTTCAACATGAACTTTAAGTGCAGTTCTTTGTTCTTCTTTTAGAGAAAATTTACCGTCCAGTCCGTTTAATACTGCCGCTGTAGCCGGCTGAGGAACGCTCTGCATCAGCAGCAGCCATCTTGGATATTTACAAAGATGCCTGAAGGGCGCTCGTCTCTGTCAGTCATCGTATTAAACCCGCCTCATACAAGATAAATGGTTGTGATTGGCTCGCCTGATACCAGTACCAAGGAAATCAGTCTGAATGGGAGAGGGACCAGACGGATCTGCCAGAGCAAATAAAACATGAGCTGCAGATTCGTCTGGTTCCCAGGCTAAAGCGAATTTGCTCCGTTGTCGAATTGTCAGCCATTTTGACGGAGTTGACCTTTGAGGGGATGAAGAGTCCCAGTGGGAGGAAGCTGGCGTAGCGTAGTTTATAAGTATGTCACCGTCCAGTTAAATGTAACTGACATTAAGCTGCTCTCTGCTGGTTTACATGCAGTTGAGTTGTGAGACCGAAGTTGATGGAACAATAAACTGCGTGAACACGATGACGTTGTGGAGTCGATTCCTGACAACTTACTGATCACCTCGGTACGAGTTGTGAAAGATGACGTATAGTCTGGCATGTCTCACAGCAAGAATTTTAATAATATAATATATATCTATTATCACCTAATCTGGCACAGTGACCATCTCGAAAGACGAAAATATCTGTGTTATTATCTGTAATATGATCCGGATATTAGGAGGGAGGTTTGGTGTATCGTTGAGCGAACAGTTTGTTTCCATCCCGTCTCCTACCAGCAGTTATTGTTGGTTTCTTTTAACTGTCACCATCGCTCCTTCGACCTTAACAAGGTCGTTTTTGTACCTAAACCTGACTAAACTTTGAGGTACTTGTACTTTACTTGTGTTTCCATTTTATACTACTTTATACTTATCTGCTACATCTCAGAGGTAAATATTGTACTTGTTACTCCCCTACATTTGTCTGACAGCTTTAGTTACTTTACAGATTATAGGTTTTCACCCCTCCCTGTCCTGAAAACCACGTATCTCCAAATTTGTTGATGTTTGAAGGATGAAAAGTTCCTTTATGAGCTGAGAAAATTCTCCTTCCGAAGCTAAATAAACTGTTTCAAACCCTCTGGGATCAGCTGGAAAAAGCATCGTCACAGAGCTGAAAACAGGCTGTTTTTCTGTTGACTTTTTAGAGATACGAGGTTCTCACAGGACGGCGACGCTACCAACACGTGATGATCTTATAGACCATGATGCATTGCTGCAGATCAAACTACCCAACAGGATATAAAGGAGTTAAAATGAGCCTGAAACATCAGATATAATAAAACACTGACATACATTTTGCTGATAATACTTAAATACTTTTGCATAAGTAAGGCTTTAAATGCAGGACTTTTACTTGTATTGGAGTATTGGAGTAGTAGTACTTTTCTTAAGTAAATGATCTGAATACTTCTTCCACCGCTGTTAAATTACTACAAATAAAATCATAAACTTTACAATCCCGTCAACCTTCAGAGTTTCTGCTGTGGGAGATTTACATGTGTTTCTCCCACCAGATAAACATTTGTACTTAGTGTCAATAAAGATCATTTGAATTGAATTAAACTGGGTTGAATCTGGAGGAAAAGAAGAGAGAGATGATGGAGAGAAAAAGAGGGTTGAGAGAAGGAAAACAAAAGAGAGAGTTTGAAGATGAGGATGGAGAAAAGAGAAGGGGGGGGGGGGGGGGGGTGAGAGTGAAGAGACTGAGGGAGAAATAAGACGTGTGAATTAGAGGGGGGAGAGAGACTATAGGAGATAAAGGAGAGAGAGGGGAGGGGAGAGGGCAAGTGAATGGAGAGAGAGAGAGAGAGAGAGAGAGAGAGGCTCGCGCAGAAGCGGCTCCGGTAGTTTTGGCTCCAGAGACGCGCAGGACGCAGCGAACTGTCCCGGCTCCCCTCCATGGTTCACCGCAGCCCGGAGGAGGGACAAACCTTCCACCGCTGCCCGGAAATCAGCGCCCAGGAGCCGCACACGCTCTGACAGCAGTAAGCCTCTTCTGCGCTTCGACAACTTTCACACTGAGAGGAAAAAAAAAAAGAAAAGAAAAAGAAAGACAAACACAACATCCTGGGAAACTCCGGGGAAAAAACCCAGCGGAGCGTCCCCGCGTCTCTACCCGCCGACCGCTGCCTCTGTTCGGCCACGGACGGCACGCCGGACCGCGGATCTCACTTGGACTTATCCGGACCATCTATTTATTTATTGTGGTGAAACTTTTCCTCACTGCCTGGTTTACAACGCTAACTAATCCAAAGTGTGCGTGAGTGTGCGCTCGCGGTTTTATTGCTTTTTCTTTTGTTTTTTGTGGGTGCGTTTTTTTGCGCTTGGCGTGCGTAAAACCCGCGCTGAAACAACCATCCGAGCCCGAGGCAGCGCAGCGGAGCAGGGCTGAAGCGGAGGGTCCACCAGGCTGAAGTCAGTTCGTGCTGTGTGTTTTATTGGCTGTAGAGTTTAAACACATTTCATGTCTCAGAAATGGCGCCTCACCACGTTTTTTTTTAATGTGCAAAAAGAGACTTTACTGCTCTTTTTTTATTAGAAAAATCAGAGTAAAAATAGTTCAGGATGTGAAATTAAAGTAAATAGACTCATGCAAGTCTCAGTTATAAACTGATGAGGCTGAAAAGGATTTCTGGCTATGTTGGTGACTCTGATGCCTTAATCCTTTAAAATGTGCCACATTTTTACTGCTTATAAAGAAAGAACAGGTTGCAACAGCGGATTTATTAATTCACTTTTACCACCTGTCTGTATATCTTAAACTCAAATAGGAATATACTGTATGATGAACTAATCTCCAAACAATCAGAATATTTATTTTAAACAGAAACACATCATGAGAGTTGAACTTCAACTTTCTTTGCAGAAAAGAATCTGTATTTTCAAACAGCAGTGAAATCCTGCAGGCTGAATAAACCGATCAGGATCATCTGAAACCTAAACTTACTGTTAACTGATGAGCCTCTGACTCTTATTTGTAATTATTACCACAAATGTAAATTTAAAATAGGGAGTCTGAGTCTAATTTTTATCTTTATAAACTCAGTTTTAATCCTAAAATATGAAGTCAAGCTGACTGACAGGTTGGAAATCCTGTGGAGACTCAGACTAAATGTTTAAAATGTAAATTCAATGAAGATGAAGGAAAATTTGTTTTAGGATGAAAAACCAAAGTGTCACTTTAAATAAGAAGGTTTAAACACTGAATGTGCTTCATTTCAGGCTTTGGTGTGGATTTATTTTCAAACACGTTGGTGTTTTTAAGACCTAAAGCTTAATTTTATTGCAATTAACAATTTGACACATTATAAATATCTATCATATTCATGTATTGAGATTTTTTTTATGATGCACCAAAAGTCTAAAATTTAAAATTTAAAGTATAAAACATGATCAGACTCAGGAAAAAGTGGATGTAATGTGTAGGATGAGGTTACATTTCTGCATCTCGTGTGTCCGTGTAGATTTAACACAAACATGTGATTCAGGAGGAAGCGACGAGGCTGAAGCGCTTCATTTTCCCGTGTTAACACCTGAAGTGTAAAGCGAAGGTAAAATATCAGAGGGACATCAGGTGCGATCAGGCTCAGAAAACCCAGAAAACGAGAGTTAAATGTGAGTGATGAGGCTGATTTCTGTGTTCGATATGTGATCAGCATCAGTTTCACACCTTTACAGGAAATTTAATGCAACCTCACTTTGAAATGAGTTTAGTTCCTGAGTCTTAGTCACAGTTAAATGCCTGAAGGGTGAAGATTTTAATGTGGAAATACAGGGATGAATGGGACATGTTTGAGTGTGTTTGTCTCTTAAATGAGATAAATCTCTCACATGTGAACCTAAAGTAGTAAAATGTGACTTGGCGTCTCGATTGTAAATGTTCTGCATCCCACATGTGTTTGCAGTGAATGTGACACAGGTGTTGTGCGTCTTGTGTTTGGGTTTAACTCCCTGAAATAGAACTCAGACACAGATTTGACCCTCTGTGCGTCCCGTACGTGTCCACGTCCTGCCCTGACCTCTTGAGTGTTTCCTCTGTGAGTGTTTTGATGCTGATGACTGACACCTCCTCCCCTCTGATCTCCCCCACCTCCAGCAGCCGGCGGGCAGCCATGCTGAAGCCGGGCGACCCGAGCGGCTCGGCCTTCTTGAAGGTGGACCCGTCCTACCTGCAGCACTGGCAGCAGCTCTTCCCTCAGGCGCAGCTGAAGGCTCCTCTGGCCCCGCCGCATCCACCTGACCGCCTCTCCATCCCCATGGACGGCCTGCGCCCGTCCCGCCTGCACAGCCACCTCCTTGCGTCCACGCACTGCACCTCCTCCTCTTCTTCTACATCCTCCTCAGCGTCTTCCTCAGCAGCGGCGGCGGCGGCTGCAGCAGCAGCTCTCACCCCGTCCTCCTCCATCTCCATCTCCACCTCCGCAGGGATCTCCCAGCTGCCCGTCCCCCAGCAGATCGCACTCTTCGGGCAGGCCTTGGCCCCGATGTGTGCCGGGCCTGGAGGACCAGGAGGAGGAGGAGGAGGACCAGGAGGGGGAGGAGGAGGTGACCTGGTTGTGGTCGTCCCCCCAGAGAACCAGCAGGGTCACAACCCAGCAGCGGGGCTTCTCCATCAGGCCAAAGAGCAGAGCTGCGGCGGGGTCGGCGTGGTGTCGTCCAGCGTGAAGAGCAGCAGCGGAGGAGGAGGAGGAGGAGGAGGAGGAGGAGGAGGAGAGGAGGGCGGCAAAGGAGCGACGGCCAGGTTCAAGCTGACGGTGGAGGAGCTGGACTACTACCTGTACGGCCAGCAGAGGATGGAGATCATCCCACTGAGCAACCACACAGGGGAGCAAAACAACCGTACGTACACACACCACACACACACACACACACACACACACACACACACACCCACACACACACACACACACACACACACACACACACTGACACACACACACAAACCTGTCACTGCCGCTGGAGTTCATGTGACGTCCTTTTTTTTTGTTTTTTTTTGGTTTTTTGCATTTTATTCTTAACTTGCTGTTGGAGAGTCACAGTATGTTTGTGTCTCAGGCCTCACATGTTTACGTACGTGCTGTTAGAATAACTCTCCTATAATAATCTCTCCGGGTCGTGAATCGTGTCTGTGACGCTCAGCGATGAATTTGGACCTTTTTGCAGTTTTTATTTGCTATATTTCCTATAATTTTCCTTATGAAATTCCGATAATTCTACATAAATGTAGTGTCTGCCGTGTTCAGTAGTGACGGTGTGTAACTTTACAGTGATTTATTCATAATTCTTTAATTTTTCTTTAACATCTTTTTGTGTGGAGCTCAATAATTAGTTTTATTGTGCCTTATTCCACTGTAATTAATCTCTTATAGCATTACTAAATTATTTTGTTAATATCACATTTTTTTAAATTATTTCTGTAATATTTGTACAATATTCCCACAAAGAATTAGTGTAACGGTTAATTTATATTAACATATGTGTCCCTGCATTTCTTAATACTTCTAAATATATTTATAGTATTTAATTGACCATTAACGGTGCTTTTTAAAATATTTCTATGATAAATTTCAAATCAAAATACGACAAAATTAGTGTCAGGCCTTAATTTCAGGTAAACATTCACTTAAAATAAATTAATGGTAATTTAATACATTTAAAATGTAAATTTAAATGTCATTAAAATGTATTAAACTTGTTGCCTCAGTTCATAAGAAGCTGAACACAGAAAGGATTTCTTGTTACTGACTGGTTTTCTGTCTGTGGACGTTACAGTTGGTTGGACAGTAGGAGGTGTGTGTGTGTGTGTGTGTGTGTGTGTGTGTGTGTGTATGTGAAGGGTCAGAGGTCAGAGGTCAGCAGGGTTCACCCCCTCACACAGCAGCTCTGGCTTCATATTAACCAGACTTCATTCAGATTTTATGGAAATAATCGTCCGGGCTCTAATGATTAATCTCACTTCATCCCCGATCACAGCGATCGATTAATTGCATATTAGTTTTATTTCAGGGGAGTTTTCTTCAATTCAGGAGAGTTGAACAAATCAAACGCCTCATCAGAAGCGTTTAAACAGGCGGAATGTTTCTATTTTTTATTTTATCCTATTTTAAAATCGACTTTAATAGTTTTTAAATTGTTATTTCAGCAGCTGGTAAAGATTTTTCATTCTTGCATATTATTTTTAAGCCAAAAAAAAAAAAAAAGAAAAGAATAAAAACAAAAACTGATCAAACTCCTTCATTACCTTGATCTATGCAGTGTGTGTGTGTGTGTGTGTGTGTGTGTGTGTGTGTGTGTGTGGACAGATATTGACATAGCGTCGTCATGCGTAAAAGACACACACACACACACAGACACACACACACACACACACACACACTGTGTGTTTACAGCCCGCGTGTCCCGCACTCACCCGCAGGGAGCACGCGCTCCGCTCCCCGCTGCGCACGCGGAGCTCAGCGTGTCTCGTGTGTGTTTGATTCAGTTTCTGATCTTCGTCACATGATCTCAGTGTGTTTGCTGCCTGATTATATTGAATTTATTTGTATTCTCGTGATATTTATTATATCTCGGTGCTGATGACGGTTTATTCCAGTTTAATATCTGCTGTTTGTTTGAAGATCTCATCCAGATCAATAATCATCTTATAGAGTCTAAATGTTTTATCAGTTCTGTTTTGTAATATTTTAATAGATTATAATAATTCCGTGAGGTTTATTTGTTTCTTTAGGTATTTGGGGGATTTATTGTGTTTGTTTTGTAAGGAATTACTTTATTGTTTTCTTTTAATATTCTTCTAATATTTGTGAAGTTATTATATAAAACAGTCAGTTTACGGAGACTTTATTGAACTTTCTGGTCATTTTATTTTTAAATGCAGCTTATAAATACAGCCAGGATTCCTTTAATATCTCCATCACAATATGACTTTTAAGTGGATTGTTTTGCACGTTTAGTTTGCTTTATTTTTTACCGTGTCCAGACTTTAATAGCCTATATTATAGAAGCTACAGTAAATCATCTTATTGATGTATTGTTTTCCTATAATATATGTAATATTTCTGTAGCACTGGACCTTTAAAGTGACTGTAGTTCTTTTAAACGTGTAGCTGCTCAGGTTTATTTAATCTATTAATATCTTTTGTATGTAAATATGAGTTTGATATCTCTAAGGATGTACAGGTTGACTGCAGCGCATCTTGTGCTGCTGAGTTTATTATCTCCCATAATAAAGCTTTAATATCAGCGCGCAGGTTCCCGCTGAGACTGTGTCCTAACTTTAGACTCCATCATGAAGCGAGTGTCTCTGTTTTGGGTTTCAGGCGTTACAGCGACACACACACCGCTGAGTGTGTGTGTGTGTGTGTGTGTGTGTGTGTGTGTGTGAGTGTGTGTGAGTGTGTGTGTGTGTATCGCTGTATATTCCGCGGTGATAAAACGGACCATCAGCAGTAATCTGCGTCGATACGCGCCGGCAGGACCGATGAGGGATGGAGGGACAAGCAGGAATTAATTGCCGTATATAGTTTTGTGTTTGTGGAGGGGGGGGGGGAGAGAGACAGGGAGGGGGGGAGTGAGGGGTGGGCTGCAGGGGGGGGGGGGGGGGGGGATCGATCCATCGGCCACCGGCCCGCTATTTATCATCCCAACACGGCCGTATTGAGGTCTCTGGGGTGTGTGCGTGCGTGCGCGTGCGTGGGTGGGTGGGTGGGGGTGCAGATAAAGCAGTCACACACACACACACACACACACACACACTCCCTCATGTGTCACCTCTGACATCGATTATTAATTACACTAATAATAATAATAATAATAATAATAATAATAATAAATGTTTTGTCCTAAGTAATCTAACTTTATATGATGAATATTTATCATAACTTTTGTATTTATTGTGAATTATTATTCAGGTTTCTTTAATATTCTTTCACATATTTTTTCCCTCTTTAATTTAAGACAAAATATTGACTGTTTAAATATATTCAAACTAACCCGTGCAGCGTTATTAAAGAGTTTAACTTGATGAAGAACACGACCTCATTCATTCTGCTGGAAATTTAGGGTGAATATACATTCTACGATTAACACACAATCATTTTTTTAAGGGTGATCCAGGTATTTTTTAGATTAATTATTAGACTAATGTAGATTAAAAATATAGATTCAAATCAAAGGAATTCATTGTTCTGGGGCAGAATTACACAGATTGTAAAGTTCTTTAGAGCAAATGTTTTCATAGGTAAAGAAGTATAAAGTGTAAAACAAAAAGGGTAAAACTGAAACTATCCTGTCTTTTAGTCTTGAGTACATACAGAACCACTGGATCCTACATTTCCCACAATGCAGCTGTGTAGCATCTTGTCGTTAAACCCTCTCTCTCTCTTTCACGCCTCCAGTTTGTAACCAGCCTGAGAAATAACCCTGATGACATCACCGTGACATCATCAGGGTTGTTTTTTCAGACGTTATATTTACATACTACATTAAAACTGTTCGTCGTGGAGAGTAAACTGACTTTTGATGTGTGTGAAAGTTTAAATATGCAGAAAATTGTCTCATTTGAGCCGTCAATCAATTTTGGGACTGCAGCTTCCTGTCCTGTGGTCGAGCAGGTTTAACCTTTTGTTTATATTCAAATCACAGATTGATCCTTAAATGATGATCAATCATGAACAAGGACCAGTTCTGCCATATTTACACTGATACGTTACTTGGTGATTTGGAGAAAAAAGTCGTCATGATATTTAATAGCTGCAGGTTTAATGTCTTTGTATTATGACAAATATAAAAGTGCATCCACGTCATTATGTTTTAAAATGAAACCCAAAAACATAAAAAATGTAATCACATGTCATCAGCTGTCATAGTTTTATCTCGTTCATAAAATAAAAAGTTCAAGCTTGTTTAAAAATATGTATATTTTCTGATAAGTGGATCAGGTCTTTGGTGACTGAGCCAAAGAGTCTGGAGTTTTATATTCAATAAATATTAATGTTATTTTGTTCTTCCGGAGAAATAAAACATGACGGGAAGTTATCAGACAGCTGGGACGTACTTTGTTAAAACACAGATAAATTCTTGGATTTTACATCTGGACTAAATGTCAGCTGGCAGTTTTATTGTAATTTAATAAAGTCGATTATAAACACACACACACACACACACACACACACACACACACACACAGATCTGTTTGTTGGTTTCCTGCCTTCGAGTCACTAAAACAACTTTCACACATAAACGTCCATGTTTAATGTGACATAATGAACCCATGTTTGACATGTTCGTACTGCCGTCTCACTTTAACACACACACACACACGCACACACACACACACACACGCGCACACACACACACACACACACACAAACACACACACACACACACACACACAAAGACATAGCAGACAACAGGACACCAGGAAACAGTAAATATCTATAATTTCTGTATGTTCTGGGACTCTTCTCCTATACTGTGAGATTAAATCACCCTGTTTTACTACGTCTGTTTGTTTGTTCCGTTGTGGCGACGCCACAGGGCTGAGATGACAGAACAAGTTGTTGTTCTTATGTTTATTCGAGTCAAGTCCTCCTCCTGGAGGTGATGTGGATAAAATCCTCCATCACAGTTAGATCAGGACAGAAATGTCGGTTTTTCACTCGTCCAGTGAATCAAACACCTGAAAAATCTAATCATAATCATATACAATCCACAATAGCATCATACACCCCGAAATATTAAAAGGACCCCTACAACGGTATAAACAGTATTGTTAAATATCTGACAGCTGACAAATGTGTACAGTCTCACAGTATTTATCTCCAGGTCGTCTGCAGCCTTCCCAGCAGAAACCTGCTGCGAGAAATCACAGTTAAAATCAAGCCAAATAAACTACACAATAAAAGCCTTAAAAGTTAACCTTTGTGTGAGGCTTTTAATGTGAAGAAAGTTACAGTAAGTGCTGTTTTTGAACTAGTCGCGGTGGCATTAAGTGATTTCTGTCTATAAGAGGCAAAATATCGTCAACTTATGAAGCTGTAAAGGCTCATCGGAGTCTCCTTTCAGCTCTGTTTTGGTCTCCACCGACTCCTGAGAAAACTATCTGCCTGTTTAGCTGCTAAATGTTCCACTTTCTTCACCAGCTGGTCTCTAACAGCGTCCGTGTGCTGTTTGGTGCAGCGCAGATCGTCTACAGCGGGTTTACCGGAGCTGGAAACACACGACCCTGAACCATAAAACCAAAACTAGGAGCTAAAAGAGGCTAAAATGCGGTGTAGAGGTTTATTTTTGTTCGGCGTGGGTTTACAGGGTATAGAAGTGCAGCCTCGCTGTGTGGTCCGTCCTCATCTGGACTCACAGCTGTGTGGGAAACAAACGCAGCCATTAATATCGATAGTCTTTATGAAGTTTGATGTTTTTGTTGAGGAGAAGTCCAGGAGTTTGTTCTGGAGCCTCGACCTTCACCGCTGTTTGGCGCTTGTGATGGCAAAGTGACACCAACTGTAATTTATTCTTAATCACTCTGGATTAAAAACAGATAAGTGAAAATGTAGAAATGGAAAGTGGCACTTCAGAGTCTGAAAGATGAAAATGTAGATTTCTGAGGAGGCAGATTAACACCTGTGCTTTTAAAATAAACATGTTTCAAGAGATAAAAATGTCTGAAATCTGTTTTTTTAGGAAGATACACTTAAAAAGTTTTTTTTTAAAGAACAGAATAATACGAAGTGCCTGCAGACTTTTTCAGTGGAAACGGCGTCCGGCGCTCGGAGATCAGAGGCAGAGCGGAGCTGTCTAAACACTGGCGATGGATGTAACAGAATACTGGGTTTGAATGATGGGCAGCGAGGAGAGAACGCCATAACAAGTTCACAGTCAGTTCATCAGTCTGAAAGAGAGGAAGAGAAGAACGGCGAGGAGGCAGAGAAAATAGGTTTAGTGAAGAAAAGACGGCACATTTACAGCTTTAACTGCAGCGTGTTATTCTTTTACTGTTTTATTAGTGTATGTATTAATGGTAATGTTAGTTTTTACCGATACAAGAAGCACATGTGAATTTATCACACATCCACACACAAAAAACATCACATGAATGACTTTATACGTGTGTTAAATTCACATACAATATAGCACATGAAACACAAAACATCACATACATATATATATATATATATATATATATATATATATATATATATATATATATATATATATGTCACATGAGTTTTTTTTGGCCATTTCACATGTGAATTATTAAAACATGAATTTCACACATGCTTTTTTGTAAAGTAGTCATACAGTAAACAGTCTGGAGCATGAGTTGGACAATAGGCCACAAAACAAGCATGAAAATGTACTTTTTCATGAAGATTTATGAACTATTAGGAAACAATTAAACAAAGAAGAGTAAGAAAGAGGGCAAATATAAAATATCAATAAACAGATATCCAAAATCCCAAATATACACAATGCCAAAATAAAAAACAGGTTATTGGTAAGGATCATAGGATCATAGGTTGCTCACGAGTTGTCTTACTGGAGGTTGTTCAGCTGAGGGATTTACTCACACGAAGGCCACAAGATGTGACTGAAAGCTCCAGAAAATGTCTTGTATCTTCCGACATTTCCGCATGATTCATCTTTTATATTTATTATTATTGAGCCATTATCAGTCTCATAATAAAAGAACTACTAGTATGGCAATAATACATAAGTAATATTAGAAGTTGTACTGATATACAGTATATGAACATATGGCACATCAATAAATCCCAGGATGTATTTGATCTATCGTGGGAATAATATAAATGAAAAAAAAATTTAAGTATATTGAAAATATATTCAGAATATATTTTTAAAAAAACAGGAAAAGAATTAACTGTTATGTTGCATGTGTGTCAATAAAGTAGTTCATATGTAGAAACATTTTCCTTGTTAATATTTACATGTATTTACCTGAGTTCAGTGTGTTCAGCAGTATTTGAGTGTCAGTAACTCCAGTTTACCAAAAGTTCTCACATTTAATGTTTTCTAAACACAAACACAAGACCTTTGCTTAGTAAAATAGTCTAAAGTTGGCGAAGTTATAGTTTAAATCAGGAACTATATGATTAAAAAATAAGTAAAATGTAAATATGAGCTAAAAAGACTCACCTCCAGTGTGTGTGTGTGTGTGTGTGTGTGTGGGTTTGTAGTAGCAGCTGCAGTATTAAAACACATGAATCAAAGCTCGTGGAGCTCAGAGTTGGACTCAGCAGCAGATCAGCGTCTCGGCTCGCCTGTTGAGTTTTCACGTCATCAGCAGTTTGAGTGTGAAGTCCTCGTCGTCTCCTCCGCCGTCTTTCTGCACCGTGTGAACTTTCTAATGAAGCTCGAACGCTGTGAAAATAATCCGAGTGCGTCGCTGTGGACGGACGATCACAGCTCATCTACAGCCGACACTGTTCTGTGCTCTCTGTTGGTTTGAGCAGACTAGATTAATGTTGTGAAGGTGTAGAGGGACGCAGACTTTATGGTTTCTTTAAATCTTTAAAAATCTTTAAAAGTTGTAACTCCAGCAAAAGACATTTCTGCATCAGAGTCAAAACAAGAAACGTCCACTTATAGCACTAAGTCACTTGTTGGAACTTTTCAGAAGCTCTCAGCCAGTGAAGCAGGTATGAATTTATTATTTATTCACTAAAACATAAAAGTTCTAACACTAAACTGTAAAAATACTTTGTTACAAGTAAAAGTCTGGCTGTGAAAATGTCTTTCAAAGCACTCAAGACACAGTGAAAACTAACAGCAAAACATCAAATCAAACACAGCAGTGATAAACAATAACTTACTACAGTAAGAAGTTAATATAATAAGTTATAAAAGTATAAAATCATCATCAGGGCAAAAACTCCATCAGACCGAACATGTACTGTGTTTTTACATGAAAAATTACATAAACAATCAAAATAGTTTCCAATTAATTTTCTGTCAGTGGATTTATTGATTCATTGGTTGATTGATTAACTAATAGTTTCATCTGTACTTGTATAAGCTGTTTGGTAGTTTCATTTATAACAAAGCTTCATATTTTATAAACTTATTCATATGTTTTTTTAATGCAAAGATGATATTAATTTGTAAGTAACTGAAGCTGCCAGATAAACGTAGTTTAATAGATTCAGAAAGTGACACAAACTCTCAAAGTACCTCAAATTTGTACGTTAGTATACTCGAGTAAATGTACTTAGTTTCATTCCACTGCTGTGACCAGTGACCTTGTGCTGCCTTTAAAAAAAAAAAAGAAAAGATGCTAAAGAGCTGAAGTGTAAATCATTGATGACATAATGAGAACTCATTCTCTAATCTGACAATTAGATGGATTGAAAAAAAGAGGTTTGTAACCTGTTAAAGGAAAGAACGTGAAGCGGATGGAAACAGCTATCCTGGCTCTGTCCTCTGAAGCTCAGCAGTTAACATGTTGTGTCTCAAACACAAGAAGAAACATGAAAATGACAGTTTGTAGTTTTAGGTGCCAGGTGCAGTGACTTCCTGAAGTCTTCCAGAAATGTTGAACTCTTCCTTTAATATGTGCACTGTGTTGGGGTTTCCACCATTAAATAAGAACTTCAGTCGAGCCAGAAAAAGGACTTTCTTTTCACATCTAAATTAACATACAACATTTTTCCCATTTACTCGACCGTGAGCCTGTGTTACATCTTGTGGTTTATAAATGACCGTATTATGGTTTAATTTACTTCTATCAATCATGGTGTAAAAGTAGCCGTCACTCTCTCAGAAGGCGGATATTTAATTTTGGGAAAAAACTGAAAAAAGAAACAGTGACATCCTGTTCCTCTCAGCCTCTCTGCTCTGTGTGGCTCTGTGGGAGTTTTGCGTCCAGATAATAATCTCTCATTATGTTGCTCCAGTCAATTAACATCCATTACTGTCAGACTGCATCTCTGAGTAAATGTTGACACTCGCTAATTCCCAGCAATACGCTGCTCGCCACATTTAACCTGGAAAAACACTGCAGAGGACTTTTCTTTCCCCTCATTTGGACTTTTTTAGGAGAGTTTCCAACACTTCGACACCCTGATCCTGTTCTCTCTCCCTGTCCTTTTCCTTCACTTCGTCAGGAGGTTATTTTACACGACCAAAGGACAAACTCGTCTTGTAAAGATTTAAAATAATCATTTAAATCAAATAAACACCAATAAAAAAACACTTCAGTTCATTAAACAGCAGCAGTTCATTCTTTAAAAGTACACAGAGAGCGACAATAAGCAAATAAACAATGTTTAACCCCATTAATCGTTCTACCTACTCTGTTAAATCAGTGTTTTCTTTATTTACAAGATGTGTTCAAGGTTTCTGTGGGTCCTTCAAACTCTTGTGTCTATAAATAAAAACACACTTGCAAACAATGCTCTGGAATAGAGTAACAAATATTCACAAAAGTTTCACTCACTGTTAAAACTACAAGAATCTTAAAACATGCAAATAGTCAAAATCATGGACTGAAATCAGGGCACAAACACAGCATTTAGTTAAAAAATAAAGACGCTGCATTGTTTGATGTAAATGTGTATGTTTTTTGTCAGTTTGCTTGTTATAAAAGGTGATAATCGCTCAGATCTCCCCGTCTCTCTCCAGGTTGTGACATGTGTGCAGACAACAGGAACGGCGAGTGTCCGATGCACGGCCCTCTTCACTCTCTGCGTCGACTCGTCGGCACCAGCAGCACGGCGGCTCCCGTCACCATGCCCGACGTCCCTGACTGGCTCAGAGACCTGCCCAGAGAGGTGACACTTCCTGTCTGTCTGTCTGTCTGTCTGCCTGTCTGTCTGACTGTCTGTCTGACTGTCTGTCTGTCTGTCTGTCTGTCTGTCTGACTCTCTGACTGTCTGTCTGACTATCTGTCTGTCTGTCTGTCTGCCTGTCTGTCTGTCTGACTGTCTGTCTGTCTGTCTGTCTGTCTGCCTGACTGTCTGTCTGCCTGTCTGCCTGTCTGTCTGTCTGTCTGTCTGTCTGTCTGTCTGTCGGCTCATTGTATTTGGCTGCCTGACTGTTGTATTTTACAATGTTTCAAGGAAGTTGTCAGAGAACAATTTTCATCCTCTGAACAATGTAATAAAGTCTTTGTTCTATTTCTGTTAACAGCAAAACAATTTTTTTGTTTTTTGTTTCAAACAAGTAAAAAAACAACATTCAGTGTTTTTATAATCTTACTACATTTATTTGATGATTAACTGATTTATAAAATATGATTCTGTGCTGTAGATGAAACAGTATATAAATAAATATCTAGTTAAAATGTGCTCCACATTAAAATGCTGCTTACATGTTAAAGCATCAGCAATAATAAAATAATATGACTTATACATCTAATAATATAACTCTCTGAGACTTTAATACTTTAAGTACATTTTGCTGTTAATACTTTTACAGAGCAGTATTGTTTCCTAAAGTAAAAGATCTGAGGACGTCTTCCCCCATGATTCTCCAGGTTTCTGTCAGTGACGTAACAAGCACACATAGTGTTGGTTGCTTTTGTCGAACACTTCACAGTGAACACACAACATTTTCTGCACTTTTTGCACGGGCAAAGTAACGTTAGATCACATGACGTGTTCGCCAAAGCTCGATAAAGCTCGGACTGACATTACATCTAGCTGACGACAAGCTTTGAGAAAGTGGAGGAAAAACACGGCCGAGGATCTGTGCAGCGTCAGTTCAGCAGCTGAACGATTCGTCAGCCGTCCTGTGAGTGCAGCATTATCTCCGATCTGCTGGAGGACTATTCAGATCTTTTCCTTCAGTAAAAGTTGCAGCACCACAGTGTAAAAATACTCTCAAGTAAAAGCCCTGCATCCAAAATCTCACTGAAGTAAAAGTACCAGCATCAATTTAAACTACCAAAATATATTACTACAAGTAAAAGTACTCATTATGCAGAATAATATATATAATATTACTGCATTAAAATTATTAATGTGTTCATCACTTTAATGATGCAGCTGGTAAAGGTGGAGCTCATTACAGCTACTTTATACACCGCAGGATAGTTTAATCTGTAATAATACATCCTTATATATTAGTTGATTTATATTCGGTATAAAAATCTAGTAACTAATGTTATAATTATTATTATATTATTCAAATAAATGTAGTGAAGTAAAAAGTAGAATATTTATAATGTAGTGGAGTAGAAGCATAAAATGGAAACACTCAAGTAAAGTAGAATTACCTTAAAATTATACTTGAGTAAATGTACTTACTGTAGTTACTTTGAATCTGAATAGATGTCCAATGCATAGAAATAAATGGTGTAAATAGAAATATCTTGACGTCTGTGTGTGTGTGTGTGTGCAGGTGTGTCTGTGCACCAGCACAGTTCCTGGTCTGGGTTATGGGATCTGCGCGGCTCAGAGGATCCCTCAGGGAACCTGGATCGGTCCGTTTCAGGGAGTCCCTCTGCTGCTGGACAAACTGCCGTCCGGAGCCGTCAGAAACACCAGACACCTGTGGGAGGTAAGAGGAGTGTGAGGGGCCCGGACCCATGGGTGCTGTTGGTGCCTGCTCACGTCACAACGGTGTTCATTCGTAATGACCCTCAACCTCGTCAGTATTAATGCAGTTGGTGTGTGTGTGTGTGTGTGTGTGTGTGTGTGTGTGTGGCGTTTTACTTTCACGAGGTATCGGGTTGTTTATCATCTTAATGTTTTCTGGCGTCAGACTCTGTCTCTGCACTGAGGACTCTGTGACTTCACACACTTCAGGACACATTAAACACCTCATCAGCTCATAATGCACAAGTGAAGATGTTTAGCAAAAACTTTAATTTATCATATTTAAATCCATCCATCAGGGTCAAGGTCGCATTCATTTAATCACATCAATAGAAAATATTTTATATAAGTGCTGAAAACAATTAATATAATAATACAAAATATATAAATATAAAAATACTTTAATATTTTGGCAGGTATTAAATAGCATTTTATGTGGTATTCTGTTTTTTTGTGTTTTTATTTTACTCGTGTGTGTGTGTGTGTGTGCGTGTGTGTGTGCGTGCGTGTGTGTGTGTGTGTGTGTGTGTGTGTGCTGGTGGGTGCCAGCTTGTGTGGTTCGGTGTGTACTTGTGGTCAGCGTCATGTCACCTCTCAGTCCATTGATCAGAGCAGATTGTATTTACATACAGTGGCAGGAGAAAGTCAATGTGGCAGTTATAAACAGCTGCATTAGCATTAGAGAGGGGGAGGGAGGGAGGGAGGGAGGGATGCTGGGAGACAGAGAGATAGATGAGTCCCTTGTGGCCGAGCTGGTAAAGGTCAGTCAGACGTCGGTTGACCGGACATCAGTCTCCCTGCTGTTGACCGCAGCAGGACGTCAGGACGGGAGGGGGGTGGAGATGGGGGAGGTGGTGGCGGTGGCGGGGGGGGATGCAGAGGGTCAGAGGTCGTGTAGGGGGGGGCATCATGGTCCAAGTCCAGCAGGAGCAAGAAGCTCATCATGTTTAGGATTTTTACTGATGATGTTTTTACTCTTCAGTCCCGGGACAGTGTTCTCCTCACCTGCGGTGGGACGTTTTATAAGGACGGGGTTCAGTTTTAATGATCAAACCACACCGGGACGTTTCTGCCTGCTGATGTCCGGGAGCCAAAGGTCAGGTGCAGTTTTGTGTGATGGGAGGGGTCAGCTACGCAAAATCACAGTTGATTGGACACATTTGTGTAACCGTCCCAGAGTTTGACATGAGGCGTCAAGAATGATCAAACGTCTTACAGGAAGACATATTTGATGAATTTACACCGAGAGAGCAGAACAATTAAAGCAGATGACTCTGTGGGTTCATGATTTGACCTTTAAAGTGATCCTCCTTGATTTTTAGAGTATGAAACACTTTCTTTTAGGGCTGTGCGATATGACGATATATATCGTGTGACAATAGAAAAACGTCACATTATGCTCTATGGTTTATTTCGTTGTGCTGTAACAAAATAAACAATATTTTTAAACATTATTTTTCATCATTTAGACGCCGCTTTGCATTCTCCAGCTCGGCACAGACACCGGCAGGAAATGTACATGGCAAGGCAACACAATGAATTTACAGAAAGTGTGCTATACTGTGATATGTATCGTTATCTGGATCTGAAATTACCTATATGAGATTTTGGTCATATTGCATAGCCGTATTTTCTGTATATTACAACCTTTTCTCAATATTAGAATTTCATTTTCATAGTATATTTTTCCCAAATAGTTTTGACTCTTTTCTTGAAGTTTTTGAGTGGAGACTCACTTTAAGAAACTGTCAGTATGTTAGATTTTAAATGTGAATATCCGACCATTACCCAGTAGTAGCAGTAGCAGTACCCAGGCTATTATTTCTTTCTTGACTAGAATATAATTATATTCTTCACTGTCTAAGATTCTCACTTGCATTTTTTCCACGCTGGACTAGAGATTTGTGGTGTTTTCTTTCTTTATTTTTGCTAAACCCATCTGGCTTTGTTCCATGAGTGATAAAGTGATGTTTCTGTCCAAATCCGATTGGATAATTTAAACATTTTCATTTAATTTCACATAATTGCCATGTTCCTATGAGATAACTATAATCAAATCTTTATTCAGCTCAGGAAAAATGACAGATTCTACAAAGACTTTCCTCCACAGGTTATGTGATATACAATAAAATCAATGTTCAGGGTGTAAAAATACTCACATTACTGAAAAATACTACTAGATAAATGTGTGGAGGTTTTAAATACTAATAATTCCTGCATGAGTAAAGAGGAGGAAGAAGTTAAAGTGTTCTGTTCTCTGCAGTTTTTCTTTAAATAAATCACCCACATTATTTTACAGCTCAGGACCAAACATCCTTGAACAGTTGTTGTTGTATTCGGACCGAGCGGAGTCGAGCTGGGACCCACCGTGGGGTCTCAAACCAGCCTTTGGAGCTCTCTGCCCTGGAGAAATTCCGATCCGATAACCCGGCTTTAACCATCGGCAGATTATCGGCCGCCAGGCTAAAACCGGTCATTAGGCATATTGATGAAGAAGCTTTACACACAGATCCCATTAAAACTCACTGGTTGTTAAACTCGCTTATTGATGCCCCCCAAAACAGGAAGAGATATTTGTCCTATAGCCAATCAGGGAGCTTGTGTCATGTTGTCTATGGTGTCCAGGAAGGGCCAGTTTTAATTAAGACACTTGCCGTTACGTCTGGGTGGAACAGTGGAGGATTTTCTGGTGCTGCAGTATTTTACGGCTCGACAAATTGATCGCCTCCGAGGCAGAGCTCAGTGTTTGAGTCTGAGTTTATGGAGGAATAATTCCTCAACTATCTGACCGGGAGCTTTATCACTCGCTGCCTCTGCACTGTGGCAAAGAGTCATGAGAAAGAGATTTTAACACAAACATTAATTTAATATCAATATTGTGTTTTGTGATTTCTAACCCCATATATAGGGTCTGATGTAGGACAGTAGAAAAAGGATCCTTTAACGACATCAGTATGCTACAGTATACAGATGAAGTTTAGTTCGTTACTGGACAGCCATTTCTCTTTCTTTCTCTGCTTCCAGGTCCTCAAATGTGAGCATGTGCTGCTTTTCTCAGTTTTATATCATTGTAAAGTGAATATCTTTGGATTTTGGACAGTTGTTCTGACAAATCAAGACACTGTTAATTAATAAACTGAAGTATTCATTGATTTTTCTGGAAAAATAATCAACAGATAACGAAAATAATTGCTAGTTGTAACTTAAATGCAGCCTAGTTACTTATTTTACTGTCCTGTATTAAATGTTTTACTTAAGTTATACAAGAATTTGCAGTAATGTAGAGACCAGGAGACAGAAACAGAAAGTCAACTTTGACTTATTTTAACTTACATCTT
Source organism: Lateolabrax maculatus (assembly GCA_031216445.1). Classification (NCBI taxonomy): domain Eukaryota; kingdom Metazoa; phylum Chordata; class Actinopteri; order Acropomatiformes; family Lateolabracidae; genus Lateolabrax; species Lateolabrax maculatus. The sequence goes on along the minus strand of CM062217.1, from coordinate 2,782,640 downwards.
AACTTACATTACGTCTGTGACTTAGTTACGTTAGTCACGTACGCACTTATTTTAACCCAAACCTTGATCTTTTCCTAAAACTAAGTATTTTTGTCACCTCAATCGAACCGAATGACCTTTTCAAAACGTTAGGCACGAGTTTATTATTGTTACCATGACGACAAAGGTCCGGTACGTCGGTCATATACGTGGTGTTGGGAGTCACTGGAAATAGACCTATCCTGTCGTTATCTGTAGCAGAACGTGTCGGCGTGGATGAGCTGGACGCAGCTGTACAGGTTGTTCTAAGTTGCCTGACAGAAATAACAAATCTTCTTTTAGTAAAACGTTCCCAGCGACCACTATGATCTTATGTTGAATGTGAAATGTGAAGTTGCAAAGTAACCGGTACTTCCAGCCATCAGATAAATGCAGTAGAGAAAGGTTTCTCTCTCTGTCTCTCTCAGACATACGAACAGTAATTGAGTAAGATTACAATAAATATTTCCACTTCTGACTAGAGGGAAGGCAGTTTCTCACTTTCTCTCTGGCCTGGATTTTCCCGAGGATTCGAACCGGTGACCTCCCGGTCCGAACCTCGAGTCCGTCCTGATTGAAAAGAATGTGCAGTGAAAACATGAGAACCGTACCGAAGTCACCGCTCTGACCTCGTCCTCTGGGGTTTTCCACGGGAGTTTTCCTTTGGACAGATCTGCGAGTGGACGAGCTGTCAGCGCAGAGTCAGTGAAAACAGCCCCGAACATCGTAACTTCAGAGCAGCAAAGAAAGGAAAACTTCAGCTGCACAGTTTAAGGCTAAATATTTAGTTAGTGGGGATGTTGATGACACACATGAGGATTCAGAAAATTCCAAAGCGCCTGTTGGTATCTTGGCTTTTTACATCTTAAAACAGATAAATCTATTTTCTACGCCTGTTCCTTGTTACTGAATCACCATCTTTCGGTCTGTCCGTTTGTGTTTGTCTGTCTGTCCATCATCGTATTCCCATTGTATTCCCTGCAGACTTCCCATTGACTTTGTGTTTTCAGTGGTTTGTGGTCACAGCGTCCAGTAAAGGCTCTGCAGTGTTTTCTTGACTGATGTCATTACTTAATGTTTGTGTAACTGTCTGTATTCTGGGTTTTATTAAAGGGTCTGATCGCCATTGACATCATCAATTTGATTACATAATCTGCGATGGTTTTACGTCAAATTGCATGTTTAGATTTCAGTGAGGCGTTTGACTTTTTATCGGTGGAATTTTTGGATAAAAGCAGTGACGACCATGCTGATATAATGCAGCAACTCAGTGGGTTTCGTGTTTGTCTGAAGAGCCTTGAGAACCCAAAGCGCATGAATACGGGGTGATTAAAAGCTCTTAATGTGAAAAGATTCAAGAGCACAGTCCTCTCAGCAGGTTCTACGATGTAGTGATATTTTTGTGGCATAATGACTGCAGCAAAACAACAAGTCCACAGCAACTGGAAGGACTTCTAACAGGGTTTTCTGTCACAAAGTGAAATATTATAGAAATGTAATGGAATCTGAACAGTTATTGGTTCACATATCTGAAAACTATACTGAAACATCCTAAGATTTAAATCTTTAAAAACACCTCCCAAATGTATAGTTTCAAAGTTTCAAAGATAATCAGTCAGTCATTTCCTGCTCACTGTAGTTTTGAATCAAACAAACAGGAAAATTAGTGCATTTGTTAGGAACTATTTTCAGTGGTGGATGAATCCACATTTGGCTCTCTAGTGAGTATTTGGGCAGCCGGACGGAGTGTGTGGGATCGAGTCAAAATAAACTACAGTGTGTGTTCATGGTGATGAAGGAGCATGTCACCCAGTGCAACTATGAGGCTCATTGATGTGTTTTTAATAGTTTTTGAAAGCAGCACGGCTGCTCATGAAATACCTGAAAAGGGCCTCTGCATTCTTTTCTATGTGACAACGCATGACACAATCTTTAATGTCTTGTTTTCAAATGTCTGTCTGCAGCACTCAATGGCATAATGTTAGTGTTAGATTATCGCTGGCAGTGTTAAGCACTGCATGGCACAAGAACTTGGACTGCTAATGGGTAGAAAAAGGGGGTAATTTTGTTTTCTTTATCCAAAAACTATTGATTGAAGTCCGTGCAAATCTTTAATTGCCCAGTTCAGCAGTCCAGTGTTTCATTCTTGGAACAAATACACTTTTTCTGTGGCAGCAATACACACAAGGAGTCTACAAATCTGTATACAAAAGAGTCTGTGGAGGGGTTTGAGATGCCAACCCTGTATGGCCATAACGGTGGTTTGGCTGGGGACGTTTTTTGTTTTTTCCCTCCTCAAAACAAACAAGTGGGACTGGTTGAGTCAAAGAAACAGTGGCCAACATGGCTGCCTCCTCTCTGCTCCTAAACTGATCTCTAATCTCTGACATGTTGACGACACATTTGAGGTCTTCCTTCTTAAGGTGCAACATGTGTTGATCGATGTCATCAGACAGCTCTTGTGTCTCCTGTCCAATCAAAACTGTGCATGGATCAGAGCTACAGTTGGACCAGACCTGGAACCAAGGTGGACTCGAAAGCGTGAACCAGAGACCCTGTTTCGGGGTCAGACTGCGTCCACTATAAACCACCACTCAGCCCGGCACTGTTTGGTTAAACCCACTCGGTGAGTCGGGTTAACTCAGTTCATTTCTCCTCTCTGTGTGACATCACCCTGAAGGCATGGTAACCGCGGGGTTCAAGAACAAAGACTGGGGTTTTCCATCAGGGCCTTCATGTTAGAATAACACAGTGTGTGTGTATACATGTGTGTAGGCTCTTCATAATCCAGCAGCATGTTTGATCAGCGTGTTTTTACACAGTGATAGAGCCGCTGGTTGTTTCCTCTCCTGTGTCGGTGTCTGTTGGGGCTTCACATGCTGTGATGAGCTACAGTACAAATGGTTACATGTTCTCTTCATGTCAGAGGTTTGAAACCATCTCTGGATGTTTGTCTTCTTCTGGCAGCTCGGTTTATTAGCACAATGACTCAACAATAAAATTAGCTTTACACTTGACCAGACAGATATATTTTGAAAAACATGTATGTTCAATTATCTCATATCTTTTCTTTTCTTATCTATTTCTTCTGTTTTGGCAACTATCTTCCAACCCTTTTCTATCATATGTGTCTATATACAGTATACACAAAGCGTCAACTTTCGGGGCTCGAAAATTAAACCGATGTGGATCTGCAGTTCCTCAAATGGCCACTTGGGGCTCCAAAAGCAAGTCCATCCCCATAGACCCCCATGTTAAAATGCCCAACTTTACAGCATAAATAAACATGTTTACAGCCTTGCACAACAAACGGTTTTGATCTTTATATCTTATTTCTTATATCCTCCTCGTCCACTCTTACAGATCGCCGGGGGTCCGTCAGATGGTGGGTGGGACTGGTAGATGAGGTACGACTGGTCCAGTGGGTGGGCAGGTGAAGTCATTGGTGGTGATACCTCAACCCTGCGGGTGGTGTTACCTCAGTCTGGGGGTGTTGGCACGTGACGCTCTGCTGATCCTCGCCGCTCCTCCTTGTTGTGTGAGAAAGCAGCGCCTCTGCCTTCAGGCGGGAACTGGCTGCTGTTGACGCTGAGGTGAATCAGGGTCGGTTATCCAAATATTATCCATTTCGCTGAACGATTATTACCCCTCTGATTTATGAGTCGGCTTGCTGCTCGCTGAAAACACAGTTTCAGATGGTGAAGCGGCTCTCACTGGATGTGTGGAGGCCCAGACTGTTGCTCTTGGGCACGGTGATGGAGATGGCAGCGATGGCAGCAGGGTTTGTGATGCTTAGTGATGAAAAATTGACTCCTCAACGACAGGTCACGTATAAGAAAACTGAAAGATTTGGTGGACTGAATACCAGCGTGTCAGACAGGACGAATATGGACGAGTCTGTCTTCATTTTGCTTTTATTTAACCTTCATTTCACTTCACCTGGCAAGTCAGCTATGAACACATTCTGCAGTTACAGATGATTTAACAACCAGAGTGACAGCAGAGAATAGGATCAGATAGTGATAAGTGAACAGAGGGTTGGCGCTCTGTTAGGATACGGAGAGGGATGAGGAAGATTAGGAGGTAGGAAAGGCGGATGGATGAGAGATGGGAAGAGATACTGAGGATTTAGAGGTTAAAGAGAAAGTGCAAAAAGACGTAAAACAATAGGTAGATAAATTTTGAGATTTGGACTGAACATAAAGCAAGCCAGGACGGTTTAAAGAGATTTAAAATACACATTTCAGAGAATGTATCTACAAGGGATATCTCACTTTTGTTATGTGTTTAGCACTTTAATAAGTCATCTGCACTTTTTCAGCTGCACCAGATGTTTCAATGAAGTTTAGAGTTCCCCCTGATGATTCTGAGTGGGTTAAAGGTTATAAAGGCTGGTGTTATTCTGTTTTTGTTATCATTAACAAATCCCATGAAAAGACCAAAACCAGAATGTGTTATGCAGTCTTCCTGACTTCACTATCCTGTCTGTAGCTGAAGATGTAAATCTTAACAAAACACCTCACAAATATATAGTTTAATTGTCTAAAAAGGCTCAGTCATTTCCCAAAACAGTGGGCCACTGTACTTTTTAACAAACGTTACTCAAAAGGAAAGAAATAGTGAATTTTATGGGGACTATTTTCAGCGGTGGATGAATCCACACTTGGTGCTCTAGGGAATAGGACGGTGTATGTGGGATTGAGTTGAAATAAACTACAAGGTGACCTTCAAATTGTCTTTTTGTGGTTTAAGACAAAAATAACTTTAATAATAACCTTTTAAATTAAAAAAAATATTTTCCATACAACACAGAGTAATGGAGCATTTTGCCATTACATATATATTGTAGGTCTTGTGGTATGAAACCATGTTTGCTTATCCTGTTGCCCTTAGAGTAATAGACGATTGTTCTCCTTTTTCTGGGATTTTTGGTGTTTTAGCCACCTTGGGAGTATTATCAGGCCGATTCCATGATTCAGTTTTTATCCTTGTCCTTATTCCTTGTGGCACAGGGACGACTTAGAAACAGCGTATCAAAAACTTTTATTTTGGGAAATAAAACGGTAACTCTATTTTACTGCTCCACAATTTCCTAATAATTTCCTGGGTAGTTTCTTGGGAAGAGACAAATATATTTTAGTTAGAGTTTAGTTGGTTATACTGCTGGTTATACATTTTACAACTGCAGTTGATTGTGAGTCAGTTACTGTTACTTAAAGTCCTTTTTTATGAAGTGTTCACACTATTTTGTCCATCACCTGCTGAAGGAGGATGAGAGGCACTAAGATAAGGAGGAGGAAGAGGTGAAGGGGGAAGAGGAGGGAGGGAGAAGAAGACATGGTAAGATAAGGAGGAGGAGGAGGTAGATGAAGAGAGCAGATAACAGTAGAATTAGTGGAGTTTCATTGATTAGCTGTAGAACAGAAGTGTGCGAGCATTGATCAGCTCTCAGGAACAGTTTTACAGGATTTGGACTGAGAAAGTAGACGAAAAAGAAGACAACAGTGTGTTCTGTAGAGGAGGAGGAGAAGAAGAAGAAGCAGCAGCAGATGACTGGAAGTCTGACTTTTCTTGTTCTGTCTGTAGTTCAGCTGATTGGTTACTAAGCATCTAAACATCTTGTGTAGAAGCAGCTGATTGGTCACTTTGAGATGTTTTCAGTGTTATGTGGTTTGATTGTTGTGATGTGTTATAATGTAATATAATCCATTGGTTATGTTACAGAAACGGATTGTTTTTCACATATTGTAGACTGATTTTAAATTTTGCTGGCGTGGTGTGTTCAGGTGCTGGTGGAAAACTCCGACATCTGACATTTGAGAGCTGACTGCTACACCAAAAACCTTAATATTGCAAGAACATCACAGATGGACATTATCCTTTTCAAAGCATCCATGTTTGCGTCTTATTTTTTCTCAGAATTGTAATTTTTCTGACACTAAACAGTAACTCATGAATCCAACACTTTTCAGCAGCTGACTGTCAATCCAGTACTTGAATGCACCACAGCAGCAGACTTTTTAAATGAACCCGGGCCGCGCTGCAGAAGTGTACTCAGGGTGTGGTCAGTGCACTCTGACATCACTATCACAGCCCACCGACTTACAATGGGACTAACATCATCTTAGCTTTAAGATGCTTCATGGGCCCCTGGGGTTTTTATCCAGAAGAGGTCAGTGAAACACTACTTAGCTCGGTGTTAAGTTCCTCTTAACACCGAGGACTGGCCAATCTTGAAATCTAAATCGTAAGACTCCCTTGTGTGTAGTATCATACTGCTGATTGATCTTCAGTTCCCAGCTCATGTTTAACATCAGTGCGAGTCCAACCCAACACTCAACTGTAACTAAGCACTGCAGCATCAGACGTGTTTGTGACGCCCTGCAAGAAGCAGCAAACTGTCAAACAATTATCTACATTCGTACTGTTAATATTAAAAATATATAAAATATTGTTGCTTTATTTAGGACGGTAGAGTTGGTAGAGAGGTAGAGATGATAGAGAGACAGGAAAGGCACGGGATGACACGCAGCAAAGAGCCTCAGGTCGGACTCGAACCCTATCCTCTCCGATACGGACGATACGGGTGAGATACCAGGGCGTCTCAAGTTCATATTTTTTTACAATTTCCATCCCAACACACTCTCAAGGGGCGATCCTTAACCCTAACCCTATTTTATTTCTAGGAAGGTTACATTCAACAGGGTGTGCCTGTATTTACTCCTCTTTAACAGTGTTTTACCAAGTTTTTCTGGGGTTATTTTAGCTGAGCATACATTCTGTAAATGTTTTATCTTTTCGGCACATCAGGCGAGAAGTTTCTCAGAGGAAAAACCCCTTAAATGCACCAAGAAATCCTGCCTTTGACATGTTTTGCTTCAAATACACACTTTGTTTCTGTGTGTGTGTGTGTGTGTGTGTGTAAGTGAGGCACAGTGTCGTAACACCTTTAGACACGATAACTCACAGCTGCATTAGTGACTTACTGACACGCACACACGTCACACACGCAGCGATAAACACATTTAACACCATCACACACACATCGGCCTCCGATGGCGAAGAAGCCATTTACATGCCAGTGTTGGTTCGGAGCTGCTTTTAAGTGTTTTTAACTGATAACTGAACCGCATTCCTGTCTCGAAACACACACACACACACACACACACCACACACACACACACTCACACACACACACACACACACACACACACACGGTGTATCTCTGTGGCGTCTGCTCGGTCCAGACAAGGAGAAGATTTACTCTCTGTAATAAGGTCAAAAGGTCAAAACACTGTCAGTAAATTTCAGACACACTTTCTGTCTCTCTCTCTCTCACACACACACACACACACACACACACACACACACACTCAGCTGTTGCTTGAGGTTGTGCAGATCGCGCACCAACAGCCGTCACTCAGAAACAAAGACTGTGTGTTCAGCACAAAAAATTAAAAAATACCCAAATACTCTCATTTATTAGCTTAGCATAAAGACTAGAAACTGGCTTTTACTGTACTTTCACATTGTTGTATGAACCAGTGAGCTTTAAAGGTGCTGGTGGCTGATTCTCTTACTTTAACTGGGACAGTCTAACTTTCCAGTCTTTATGCTTAGTTTGGCTAACCAGCTGCTGGATGGAGCTTCACATTCACCGCTCAAACATGAAGGTATCAATCAATCCCAAAATGTTGAACTATCCCTTTAAATATCAAACGCACCTCGCTGTGGGCTGCAAACACGACTCTGCTTGTCGCTCATGGCCAATGTAAACATATGTAACTTGTTTTTTCTGTGTCAAATCATCTTTTCCTCTTTATGTTTATTCATATATTTGCTGTTTCTCAGGTATTTGATGATAATATAACTCAACGTTTTTCCTTAGAAATATTATATGAGCAGAGACTTTTTAGCTAGAGAAACGTCTCACCTACATATGAGATGGTTTGGAGGTAAACTGCAACATCTGCAAACACATCAAACTTAATTTGATCCGTTATTTGTTTTGAGCATTAAATGTATTCTGAAGTTCACATTTTCTGTATCTTTAATGTTTTGTAATTAAGAGAATTAACAAGTACAAACATCTTGAAACACCTTGGATGGCTTACAGGATATTTTATTATGGATTTCTGTCAGATTTCACAGTAAAATGCAAATAACAGAAGATCTGTGTTTGGTAGAAGTGTTTCTGTGTGTGTGTGTGTGTGTGTGTGTGTGTGTGTGTGTGAGTGTGTGTGTGTGTGTGTGTGTGTGAGTGTGTGTGTGTGTGTGTGTGGACAGTGACAGAGCTGTAAGTGAGGCACTGACAGCAGAGATCAATGACTGAAAGAGAGAGCTGTAATCCACCCTCTTAAAAACACACACAGTCTGTTACTGTGTGTTAAGGTATGTGTGTGTGTGTGTGTGAGTGTGTGTGTGTGTGTGTGAGTGAGAGAGTTAATCCTCCCTCTTACCTCCAGTCTCCTGGTTCTTGTAAATGTAAAGAGGCAGAGACCGACATATTAGACATCCTCCACTTCAGTTTCACTAAAAAGCTCAAAGTAAATAATCAGTTTCATTCTACTTCGATTCCGGCTGAATGTCACACCCTCTTCTCTCTCTCTCGTTTCCTGTCTGCGTTTCCACCGTTGAGTGTCCAAAAACGGGGGAAGATCCTAAAAAAATCATCTTAAAAAGAAGAAAAATTGGTAAATGTATGTAAGTTAAGTATAATCAAATGTATGGGAGGACTTGAAACCGCTTCTTGAATACTGGTTTCCCTCAAATGTCCCTTTTTAAGATTTCTCACAATTTAGAAAAAACACTCTCCACTGTATATGGTGTTTATAATAAATATACAATCATAATAAGTGTTTTTATGGCTTCTCTGTGACATGAAAATGCCTGATTTTATTTATTTATGAACCCTCTTGACCCTCTAGGGAACATATGCTTGGGACATTTTTGCACTTGTTAAAGACACCAGAAACTGTTGCTTGTGAACAGAAATATCAGTTCAAAATTAAATGGGGTTTGATGTAGATTGGAGTTGAAACAATCACTCAATCAACAGAAAATTATTATCTATTTTGACAGATTATTCATTTTAATCTGTTTTACATTATTATAAACTGAATATTTTTGGGTTTTGGACTGTTGGTCGAACAGAACAAGACATTTGAAGACATCACACTGGGCTTCAGGAAAACATTTTCCAAATTATATAGAACAATTATTGGAGAAAATAACTGGCAAACAATCATTAGATGCAGCCGTAGTGGATATCAACCTTTAAAAAAAACACTGCTGAAGTCCTCTTGAAGAAAGCACTGAACCCTGGGCGGCTCCAGCAGCAGCAGCTCGGAGGATGTGTGGTCTCAGTGTGTGAATATAAAGCAGTGCGGTGCTGAAAGGGTCGACTGTCCCGGACAAACTGAAGGTCAAACAAGGATAATTTATTGAGCTTTAACAAACCGAAAAAAAAATCAAGTTTGGTCAAGATTGTTGTGCTCAGATGGAAAAATGACAGCCGGAGCTGCGGACTGAAGCCGGCAGCCTGGCTGTGTTTGCCACATTTTCTAGCTGCTGAACTAAACAACATGTTATATTTGGCCGTTTGTCTTGCAGATGGAATTTTGTAGCGATGGATTTGATAAACACAGGCAGCCAAAATGTCTTTGACAGAACAGCATCAAGCTAGAAACCAGCTGCCGGTCTGAGAGGCCTGAGTTCACTGCAGCTTCAGACGTTTCACTGAGCAGTCAGCAGACGGTCACACAGGTGCTTCTGTTGATGAAGACGTGACATAACTTATTATCAGAGTTACTACGCTCAAAATATTATAGCAGCTTATAAATATACAGTTTAAAACCAAACTTCACTGAATCAAAACCACAAAATCAGCACAAACGCAACATAACTATAGGCTTCATGACAAAAATCAGAAATACACAAAATAACTATTTAATAGTTAAATAAATATGTTGTTGTCATACTGTTTGAATTTTGTTACTTATTTATTTTTAAAGCACAAGTTTATGTGTAGACTGTAGCACATTTGGAAATTTTCTTTACATGAGGAAAATAAATGTATTACAAGAAGATTTAAAACCCAGTGAAGAGAATAATAGAATTAATTAATATAGAATCAAATTTAAAAAGAAAGTTAATCAGATTATTTTCTTTATTCTGGAATTTAAATTTCCCCGTGTCCCCCTGACCACTAGAAGGTGCTGTCACTTTGTCAGCCGCCAACTCTTAACCATTAAATTTCATAAAGATATTCCTGTTTGGTTTCGGGCTCGGTTGGTTCGTTGTATAAATGCAACACATCACAACACACGAAAAGGGACTGTTCTATATTTCACTGTTCTATATCACGTTTATAATGTAGAAATCTGCAGCGCACAATTTATGTCACCTGCTAATGACCAGTTCAGGAAGTAGTGTGCCCTTTTATGCAGCTCTGTCTACAAACACGCGTTTTTAATTCCACCTGAATTCTGTTTTTTTATGGTTACGTTCTTAGTTAAGGTTAGAGAAAGATGTTGATCTTCATTAAATACTGAAAAAGTGACTTTATGAAAATGTAACCATAACCACTATCTTTCCCTGACCTTAACCAACTGTACTTGCCGTGCAGTTTTGCAGAATCGTCCAATATCGACATGTTGTCTTGCAAAGGGTTGTAACATTAGTTGTTAAGTGTATATATCTGCATTACCCATAACAACTTATTTAACAGTAATATATCAATGTTGATTGCTGAAGGTTTGATTTGAAGTTGACTTACTGTCCTTTAGGGGTCAGAAATACTTAATATAGCTTTAACTTACAATTGTACAGCATTTTATAACTATATATTTATCATATTAACTTAATAATTTTCATACAGTGGCCACAGAAAGTAACTTCTCTTAATGTTTTTCGCTTTTCATGTTTGGTATGTGTAAAAATGGCTCTGGTTAACAGTTGAACTACTATTCTCATTCTGTGCTCCGACTGTAGTAGACTGAACAACAAAAATACTTTATACCACATTAACATTTAACAAAGTAACTTTTGGTCTAAAGCGATTCAAGAGACGACTTTGGTGATCTAAAAGTACCAGACAGCTGTAGAAACTATTTCAGCCACCCCCCCCCCCCCCAAAAAAAACTGGCAACCTATTGTTTTTCACTGCGGCGTGTCACCTTCGGGTGCTCCCACTCTGCTTTTTGGAAAGAAAAACCCACGGCAGTGCAGAGTAAACTGGAGCAGGACGACGCGGGAGGCTGTTAAACGTACTGCGATTTGTTTAAATAGACGTCAGTGACAAATGGCTGCGAGTAACAAAAGCTTTAAACAACAGCGAAGTGCAGGAGTTTCTTCACAGGCTGCAGGAACACACGTGTTTGTACTGCTATACTTACGAGGACCCTCTGTGACATAGACACTACCCTTAGTTCTTTAATCTGACATAAAACTTAATCCTTACCTTTTCTTTTATAGCAGAATAGAACTAAATATCCTCACTCAAGTTCTCAAATCCGTCCTCACAAAGATACAAAAACAAGGGAACACACACACATCTCTTCTACCCCTAAACAGAGAGCACTCAGAGCCGGAGGGGTGAAGGAAAGGCCTGCAGACGGACTATAAATTAAAGACTTATTGCTTCATCTGTAAAATTAAACAGCATGTTGGACAGAAAGTAAGACCATATTTCCCGTCAGCCCACCAGCCTCCTGAAACCCTTAGTCTCATTTCAGTCATGCGTTTTTATTTTTTCTGTCTCGTAAGCATTTTGAGGCGACAGCTGTGTTTTTGCGTACAGTTACCATCAGCATCCGTTAGTTTTAGCACAGCTGCATGTTCACTCCCCTGCAGAGCAGCTGATCAGAAGGTGGATTCACTCACCTGTTCACTAAAATACTGTAAAGACCGTCTTAATCCTGGAACTTACTCATTCCCTCCAATATGTTCGCAGTTTGACGCAGCTGCTTTGTTGCTGCTTCTAATTCTCAGGATTGCAGATGAATTTAATCCAGAAATCTGTTTGTTTCCAAGAGCCGCTGACATCAGATTACATTTCTGACAGAGACAAGATGCAAGATGCTTCTTTACAGTAGTGCAAAAGGATAAAAAAACGACTAAATCAACTTCTGGACAGGAGATTTTGGACACCAGAGGAAGCTGTTTTATTAATCATAATAAGACTAAAACAGCAATTAGTTCATTTGTTGATTCATCTGTCTTTCATGTTATCTTTTACTTTTTATTTGTTGATTAAAAAGTTCTTGCTTTCAAAGGTTACCGTGCATGTTTACATGTACTTTAACACAGTTTGGGTTTAGTGCAATAAGTATTTTAATGCTGGTTTACATTTTAAACGGTCAGTGAGAGCTTTTACAACACCAGTAGACTCATGTAACTTAAACTTTAAAATTTTCTGATTCAGAGACACACTGTAAGAAACAGGGAATTGAATCCAATTAAAATGTAATTCATGCAAAACTTATGAAACATCTTTTGTGTGGTAATCAAAATGTCTACACAATCCACGATGTAAACAGTAGAACAACATACATGTATAAAATGAACATAATAAAAGGTGAGATAGTGACTCAGAATAAGGCGGAGGGTCTGCAGAGAGACAGACAGACAGACATTAAAGTGCTTACATGCAGCGAATAATAAATGAGGCTGTTTCCGTTGATTCTCACAGTCATTTACAGCATTGATTGTTTGTTGGCTGTATGGACAGCAGAGAGGCTGGCTATTGGCTCAGGTCATCACCTTATAAACGCACTCAACGCCTCCTCAATACAGTCACACTGCATCACCACGGATGGATGGAGGGATGGATTAATAATGAACACACACGGAGGCCGAGGGACATCGACTCATTTTAACTGCTTATTGAAGCTGGGAATTCTTGTTTATTTATTTACTACATTTTTATTGTTTTTTTTGTTGATTTTGCACCAGATGTCCAGATGTGAAAGTTTCACTGAGTTTAACATTATCCCTATAAAACCTAGATTTCCATCAATGCTACACTAACACTAAAGAAAGGATAGGTGCCCTGAACCATGTGATGTACAACACTTGATACTGACTGAAAGAATAAGCTCAGAATTGGCAAAAATATCAAACTATGTCCAGGCATTTAGGTTTTAAAGGGTTATAAAGCTGCTGTGGGCTAGTAAATAAAATAAATGGCTCAGTAAATGAAAACAACAGTTTTCTTCCTGCACACTTCTCATGGAGCTTAATGTAAAACTATTGATGTCCACTGAATCTCTGATCTCAGCTGGTTTTGAGGTTGGAGTCAGTGTGGGCTCCAGCTGGATGAGATTTCATGTGTGAATTTTAAGTTAGAGTCTTAACAGAACTATGATACGTCCTGAGCTTGGCACTACAGGAGAGAGGTCATGGGGTCATCAAAAGACAAAGCATGTTTACACGTGGTCTTGTTAGAGGTAAGGCCAAAATCGTCCTCTGGAGACCTTGAATGTCCACAGAAAATTGTAATTGCAGTCTGGTCACTTGCTGAGATATCTTCGCTGGACAGACTTCTTCTTTTTCTAAATGGAGACTTGTTTGCCTCTTGTTTCATGCGCCATCGCTCTGAAAAAGTATTTTTAGAGCTCAGAACTTGTTTTTATGTCTGAGACGTTGGCAGATGGAGCAGCGAGGCTTTTAAGCAGGTGTAAATCAGGTTTGTATAACGTTTAACACCCAGCAGCCCTGCAATAATCACAGCTTCAGCCTGACTGCGGATAAGAGGCTAATGATTTGTTGCCAGGGCTTGTTTAAAACATCTCAAATCAACTGGAGTTAGTTCCTTTAGTTTGAGCTGCAAGTGCGGGAAGCAACCTCGACCTTAATCTGAAACATGATCACACAATTATGTGATGGATCTCTAAGAATATACAGATTTTATACTTTGCTTTGCCATAAATATGCCTATCTTACCTACAGTTTTACAGTTCATCACTTAAACTAATCTTTGCGTATAAATACTCTGGAGTAAAATCTTATTTAAGTGAAGGTTGTATATTTTCAGCTCCACAACATAAAACTGTTTGAGATCTTCTCTTAAAAAGCATTTCTCGAAGTGAGACTTTCCACTGAGGCTCAAGTAACTTTTTCCCAATTCAAAGTGTAACTGCAAGTGTCATTAATTTCTTGTTTGTCCTAAACATGGGAGTAAATATTGTAGGAGTGAATCGCCCAAGCCCAAACTCTGCATATCTATTATCCATATATCTATATGTAATATCTTTTCTCATGAGATCTATGACACACAGAAGAGACTGCACATCCTAATAAGTTAGTCTGTCTTCTAATTTAAACATCTGACTGTTTTGCCATCTGTTCTTTTAGATCTGTAATGCATCCTAATGCTTTTATATCCAATGTCTGCTTTTAAATTGAAGTCAGACACAATCAGAAAAGAGAAAACATACTGGAGCTATGAATTAAATTACATTTGAAAACTTTACCCAAAAAGCAAAGTCATCAATGATTTGTATGTATTTGTTTACATAAAGTAAACAAATACATACAAATCATTGATGGTGAACAATTTGTCCATACATAACTTAAGTCATGTTTTGTACTTCATATGAATGAATTAATAAAAAATAGAGGTCTTGTGTTGGAGAATGTTTAACAGGACTTATTTCCTTTATCGCAAATTTTAATTTTTCCACAGAAAGTGAGCTTGATGGTTCTTTAAACCTCTGGCAGAGAGACACAGCATTTGGATAGTTGGCACGAAAAGGTTGTTTTCCTCATTCTTTAGGTTATATACAGGAGGAAATATATCAAGTAAAGATTATTTAGGCCATATAGGAAGGCCATAGTCAACAATAACGAAACACAAAATATCTTCTTTCTTACAAAATCAGACCATAACAGAAAATTCCCAGAAACAGTGACGTAATGTCACTCTGTCCTCCTTACATTTAATGCACTCTTCTTTATTGCTTAACTATCTTCAAAATATGGATACACTTTCCTTTTGATCTTATTTTCTTTAAATATATTTTTATTTTATTCCAGTCCCACTCCTACCTTCTGCAGTTTCCCAGTGGCCAATGTGAATCATTTTTATTTGATTACTTTATTTGACAGGGACAATAATCATTATTATTATTATGTTATATTAGCAGAAAAAAAGAACTGTAAACAAGAAAGTGTTTGCCGAGACGATTATATTTCATCTTATAAAAAAAAGACAAATCAATACAGACATAATAAAACATAATAAATATGCACAGAATAGTACAGTTCACATCACAAATAATACAACACAATGACGGAACTACTTAACTCTGCGTAAGTTGCCTGTTGCTGTAACACAGTGGTAGTTCGGCATGGCGGAGTGATACAGGAGTGACGCGTCGTTTGGCCGCGGTTTTCTTGTGGCGGACATTTTACTGAGTTGAACTTTCTCTGCTTTACTTCCAGCCCTAAATACGCTGTAATACTCGAAGTAGTTACCTGTTAATACTGCAAATACCTGTGAATACTGCTCCATTTTGGCACATTGCTTGTTGTGAAAGTATTGACCACAAGATGGCGGCAGGTCAGAGAGGGAAACGGCCGTTATGGCGCCGTTGACCGGGGGAACAGGTTGGTTAGCTGCTGCTGTTCCTCTCTCTTCCCCCTTGTTTTCTTCAGGTTAGTCACCTTTTAAAAGAGTCCACGCGTGGTCAGATCATTTCAGTCCTGTTTTCTCTGTTAGACATTTGTTTTGTATAACTTAAGTTATTGTAAAGTAATGAAAACTCCCCCAACTGAAGTCAGTGGTAGCACAGGAGCTAAACTTTAGCTCCATTAAAACCAAAGTGTTTTGGATAAACACTACTTTATTTTTATGTATACATGATAAAAAGAAAAACTGAACATTTAAAAGACAGTGCACTAAAGCAGTTTTATTTACTGACTGGTTGATGTTGTTTCCTAATGGGTCCTGTGACCTGGAAATGCTTTAAAATGGAGAAACCTGTAAATGTACATTTTTTTGTATGGAGATTGGTAGAAAGAGAGAATAACTTTCTAATGTCTGTTTCACTGTTACATTATTTTTTACAGGGCAAGATTATAATCTGAAAAAAAAAACACATTGGGTCATTGAGCTGGTGAATCAGATGGAGAATAAATCAATCAAGATATTTTATGTTAATTTTGAACATCGTAATGCACAACAATGCTTAAGTGATGTTTCTGTCAATTTAGGATCCGTTTTAAAATAGCGAAAATTATTTCAGTCATTCTTTTAGACAAAAATGTGAAGTCCTCTGAAATGGGAAGATTTGACTGTAAATGAAACATCTTTGGGTTTTGGACTGTTTAGTAAGACACAACAAAGAATCCCCTTGGAAATGGGAAATTGTAGGCATTTTATACTACACTGTGATTGTTTAATAAACAAACAGTGGATTAACTGACAATGAGAACACCATCACTGTATGTGTTTCTTTTAACTGTAAATGTGTTTTTTCTTAACAGATATGCAGAGCATTGATGTCCATTACCATGTGTAATTTTTCATAATGTCTGTATATGTACTTCTTTCAATTCTGACCGTTTTTATATTTGTGTGTTCCAGATCTATGATGCAGAGGGGACGTTACAGCACTTTATTGATGGTAATGATCCCAGTAAGTCCAGCTGGATGAGGTACATCCGCTGTGCCAGACACTGTGGAGAGCAGAACATGATGGTTGTACAGTACAGGTAAGAACAAGTTTATTTCTCAGGCTCATATTTGATGGGTGCTTGTCATCCAAAAGTGACAAAAAAAGTGTCTTCCATTGTACAACAAGTGTGTAAAAAATACATGTACTATATGCCAATACCATGTACAACCAAGGAGGATGATGGTGATGGACTGTTACAGAGACACATGGTGCAAAACTATTTTTTCAGAGCACATAAAGCAGTTATCAAAACATTAAAGGACTGTCACACCCCATCTACCAACAATTGAATGGACTTAATACAACACCTGGTTTCATTAGAATTTCACTAGGTTTTTACAAACAAAACCACTTAAGCTACAAGAATCTTTTGAAAGAAACTGTAATTACATCAAACCTTTACATATGAGGGTACACCAGCATCTGCAAACTGACTAATATTAGCAAATAACACTAGTGTTGCTGCTTTAACATAAAAACTAATCAACAAATACTAGAAGTAAATGTACCTCTGTAAAGACAACGGTTTGTAGGCCCACTTAAATAAGTTAATTTATGCACAAAATGATAACATACCCACAATAAAAAGTTCTTGTCAGTTGTTTTACATTAGAGAAGAACATTGTAAGAAAAAAGGATGTAAATCAGCTATTCAGGCAGTGTGATTTAGTTTATATGAAGAAACAAGTGCATTTCCATTCTTCCTTCAAAAAATAGATGAAAAAATCAATCTCACAAAACACTGATCCTTATAAAATAAAATAATCATTACGAACATATCTTCACCAGAAAGCAACATCAAATAATAAAGAAATAAAAAACTAAAACAAATACATGAAACTTAAAATGATGGTGTTGACTATGATATAAATGAATACATGATTAAGATATTCACACACTCACACAAATATTTGTTTCTGTCACAAAAAGTTTACTGTTTTTTCGTTTAAATATATTTTTACTATATTTGTTTTTTTCTACATACTTCGTGAAGACCTCTAATGCAAAAGTAGTCAAAATTATAAATGATACACTTAATGCTACACACACTTAATGAAAGAAAAAAACCCTATTCTTCTAGTTAAATGTTAAATGGGTTAATAATGATGATAATAAACAGACCAACAATATGCTCCATTGCAATACATCCTCTTGCTTCAGATCCTTTATTTCCTCCTTGTGTTTTTGCTTCAGATCTCCAATGTTGTTGTCATGCTCTTGCTTGAGATGCTTTATTAAGCTGTCATGATCTTTTTGTAGAGTCTTTATTTTCTCATCATGGTCTTCCTTCAGATTGTTTATTTTGTCTTCTTGCTCTGTTTCTAGTTCCTTAATTTTCTTACCATACTTCTGCTTCAGATCCTTTATTTCTTCAAGGTGATTTTGTTTCAGATCTCCTATGTTTTTATCCTGCTCTTGCTTCAGATTCTTTATTTTCTCATCATGGTCTTGTTTTTGAGTCTGACATGGGCTTAATGGGTACCTAACTTACCCTTTAAGCCCAAGGTTGCTCCAAATAAGCCCACTTCATGATTTGTTGCTAAATAATTATATATATTTAAAAGATTTTAACAACACAAATGTCAAAATTCAAATCTGTAATCTCTTAGCTCTCAATAGCTATTTTCATTTTGTCTCCACTCCTGTCCTAAGTCCTGTAAATGGCATTTGAAATAGGCGTGACCAGCCGTTTTGCTGTGTTGTCAATGCAGAAAAAGCTGAACTTACAAAATGTTTTCTTTGGAATGAACCAAAAAAAAAAAAACTATTACGAACACAGTCAAACCTATACTGGAAATTACTCTTTAATACTTCAACTTTCAATAAGTGTTGTCATTTTGTCTGTATCTCTATCCTATGGTGTGCTGATGGTATTTGAAATTGGTGGTACAGCCAGCTGGTTGAAAGTACAGTTTGCATGTTCAGTACTCATGTTTTAAGGATAGCAAATGAGTCAATTTCAGGACTTGGGTATTGATAATCTGAATTATGGAGTAGATTGATCGGTTGAGATCAAAATTAGGTAGAAATGGTTTCAAACGGTCAAAGAAAATCCCTATTGAATATAGTCAAGTGGGCTTAATGTCATTGCAATGAACCATTCTATGCGGCTACTGTATTGATGAGCATATGGTCTGTTTACTTGCATGATAAAACTCATATTTTGATTTCAAAAGAAACAATATTTCTAATTTAAGTAATATTCTAACATGTTTTATTCAAAACCCTAATAGCTTACATTTGGTTAACAATTGAGTTCTTAAAAAAAACAGAAGTAGAAATATAAAAAAAAATGTTATCTTCTGAGGGTACCAAAGTCACCAGAAACTTCTTCTGGGATCAGCAGGTCACACATTCAATAGCTCAAAATCGACAAATCTGATCGGCTTACAATAAAATGTGTCATTTATGTAACAAGCACCCTCATTGGTACAGTAAAGTCTAAAAACCAGTTACTTCCTGCAGTCTCTGGTGATTGCCTGGCAACTGACCCTGGCCAAGAAATAGTCTGGAACATAACCCGGGTAGGAATATTTGCACAGAGCCAGACTAGCTGTTTCCCCCGATTCCAGTCTTTACACTAAGATAAGCTAACCGTCTGATAGCGCCAGCTTCACATTTACCATACAGACATGACACCATATTTATATTCTTATCTACCTCTCGGCAGGGAAGCAAACAAGTGTATCCCAAAATGTCAAACTATTCCTTAAATTTGTAGGTTATTTCCAGATCAATGGAGCAAAATGGTAGAACTGGTCAATCTGATTAGAACATTTTAAGTCTTGATGGAAAAAAACAACTCTTCTAATCAGTACAGCAGGAATTTAGACTGATAATTCTTTAGTTAAGTAAAACTGGATTGTAATTTACCAGTGCAAACATTAAGTATTTCTTTAAATATTGATTTTGACAAAATAACCTTAACTTAGTGTCTGGTCATGACTGTGTCACAGATTGCACTGATAAATGTTTGCTGAATGCTCAGCTTTCACCAGCCACTTCAATATATTATCAGATTTAAAACAAAATGTCTCCTATTCATAGTACAAAATGCAGCACTTACCTGAGTATGCTGTTTCCTTGGTGTGCAGGTCTGCCATAGTGCATTTACTGTATATACAATGTGTGAATCAACAGTCTTATGCAGTTACTCGGATAACTACAAACTGTGAATCTGGTACATCTGATCACCAGGCCTGGTCAGTTGTCATACACCTGAGGATTACCTAAATTTTTTTAGTTTTCATTATAATTGTAGTATGTCCTACATTTGCATATACATTATACATACATGTGTTTGTTAATTAGCCTTTTTGCTGTCTGTTGAGTGTACTCACCGGGTGAAATTCTAACTGCATCATTCTTGCTCAGAGCTTATAAATGAAACTGCTTCACGCTTAAATGATTACCTGAGACAACCTTTCTCCTACCAGGTTGGGCAGGGCACCAAACACAGGTATGACAACAATGAGACAGTCATGAGTTCTTGAACTTACAAAATGTTTTCTTTGGAATCTAGCCCAAAAACTTTTTATGAACACAATCAAAACTATTGTGGAGCTTACTCTTTAATACTTCATCTTTCAATAAGTGTTGTCATTTTTTCTGTATCTCTATCCTATGGTGTACATATGCAGAATACTTGCAGTTTAGCTAATGAATTATGTTGGCTGTAACTAATAATCTGAACTTGAGAATCACAGAGGACACTGAGCTGTACAGTAGAGTGAAGTAAAACCTGGTTAACTGGTAAAACCAGCTATGGCAGGGTGTAACCATAGATAACAAAGATATAGAAACTGCGATTAAAATATGACAACTACAAGTTCACTATCTTCAGAAGACATCAGCTGATTTGTGGGAGCTTCTTCATTGTTCTCTACAGAGGCAGTTAGAGAATGTGCTGATAGCATACAGTATGTGTAGATATTGTCATTGTGAAGGGCTAACAGCCAATTTTTATCCGTCAGATTTCATGAAATTAATTTATTACCTAAACTGGACATAAATAATTTAAATGCATTTTTTTTAAAGACAGTTCTTTCAGTTCTTTCATTCAGATTCAAATTTTAAGGCTTCAGTCTTATAATTAGAAATTAAATGTGAATGAAAGCCAGGTCTTAACACACACTACACACATTATGCTTTATAACTATTTTTTGTTATTAGTTTAGCAGAAAACACTGGGGACCATAGTTTCATATAATAGTTGTTTATTTTTATTCTTACAGTTGCACACTTTGTTACAGGTTTATTAGTACACTGTTTTTGGCTGAATCCAAATCAGTCAATCCCTGCAATAAATCTTGCTTATATGCAACATGTTCAAAATATAAGATGCTTATCGAATGCCATACATCAGCTCTATAAGGAAATAGTTATCATCAGTAATTGTTCAGTTTTATACCATAGTTTATTTGCATAATCAAGAAACGACAATACATTTCCAGATTGATCAGGTAAAAAAACAACATTAACATAAAATCAAACATGACAAATACAATATTACTCTTCTGCAATAATGAACACAACTGAACCAAAGAAAAAAATAGGATATTAACCTTGTGAGACAGTTTATTATTGTTTGTATTATAGCGTAATTATTGACTGCCTAATAAGAAAAGTATACAAAACAAAAGACACAATTAAATATTTTATGAACTCTTAAAGTATGTTACTTTAGGTGAGGTTTTTTGCTATTGTTATGATTAGTCTACATTTATTCAAGCTTTCAGTTTGTAGTTAATATTTGCAGCAATATCTCAAGTTAAAAGGAAAACAAGTAAATGTCAGTTTTATTTACCTTGGAAAAGGGAGAGAGAGATTATTTAAAATGACAAATTTTAGAACATGCTTATCTGAAAGTATTTCTTCCTAAACACAATATTATGTCAAACCTTAGTTAGATGATATAGATTGATAGTAATATAACTGCTGCATATAAAGGACTGGATAAAAGAAACCAGTTGAACATAATCAATAGAAAAACATTATACTATAGTTCAACGGGAAAAGAAGTTCTGATATTTTAACTCTTAAAAACCAAAATCTGTTGTGACATTGAGATAACAGACAGCGTCTCATAAAATGCTGCAAGCCTTTTCTGCCGTGGCTTTCTCTGCATGTTCGTGTATCCAGACACTGACTTCTTCATCATGTTTTTTCTGTAGTTCATTGACCTCTTCATCCGGATTTTCTGCGCTTTCTTGAGAGAGATTCTGTTCAAACTCATTAATTTCTTGTTGTTGTTTCTTCTTCAGTCTGTCAAAGTCTTTCTGATACGCTCTGTTCGTGAGCAGGTGTTTCAGCATGAGGTCATCGGTTTTTTGTTGCTTTTGCTTCATGTCCTCCATTTCCTTGTCATGTTTTTCTGTCAGAGCTGCAAAGGCTGTCGTGTATTTCTCTCTGAACTCATTGAATTCTTCAGCTTGCTTTCTAGCCTCCTCTAGATTTTTTTCCTTCATTTCCTCCACTCTTCTCTCATAGTTTTCTTGCACTTCTTTCCATTCTCTTTCCTCTAGTTCTCTTCTGAGGATATCTTCTTTTCTTTTGTTTGCATATATGTTTCTTTCCTGCTCATATTCCTCTCTGAGCCTTAGAAGTCGTGTTTGCTCCTCCTCTTTCCTCTGTTGATCTTCTTGGTGTCGTTTCTCCCACCATTCTTTACGTTCTCTCTCCCAAGCCTCTCGTTCTCGTCTCATCTCTTCTCTGTTTTGCATCAGCGCTTTGTCAGCAGTTACGTTTTTTTGTGATTCAGATTTAATTTTTCTCTCCAGAGCTTCAAGTTGTTCTACCCACTGCTGTCGCTGATAATCTTCGTGCATTTTTGAATCCCTATTCTCTTTTTCTCTCTTTTCCTCTTCTCTCTTCTTTTTCTCCTGTTCCTTGTGAATGTACTCTTCCTTTTCCTTCAGTGCTTTGTCTCTCTCTGCTCTTTCTTGGTTCATTTTTTTGTTTTTCGCTTGAATTTCTTTTTCATGTTTTTTTTCTAGCTCTTCCTTCTCTCTCCTCATCTCTTCTTCTTTCTCTTTCAGGATCCTCTTCACTTCCTTTTGTATTGCTGCCTCAGCTTCTTGGAACATCTCTGTGGTGTAATAGCTGCCACCATTTCTCTTCCCCATTGATTCAACTTTGCTCAGTAGCTTTCTGACTTGACCACAATTCTGATCTTTGTTATTGAACACATGGTATCTTCCTCCACAGTCAGCAATCAGTTTTTTGACAAACCCGTCACTCTCTTCTTCCATGTAACTCTCAATTGTTTCACTTTGAAGATCATCTCCTCTGGTGAATACAACAATGATGAAGTCTCCTGACTTCTTGCCAAAAATCTTCTTGATCAGTTCCACAGTATCTTTTTCTTCCTGTGTGAAGCGACCGATCTGCACCACCAGTAAGAACACATGAGGTCCTGGAGCCAACAAGCTGATACATTTCACAAGCTCCTGTTTAACTTCATCGTTGGACAGACTTGTGTCGTACAAGCCGGGTGTGTCGACCACAGCTACAGGCCGGCCATCAACCTCTCCCTGTTCTTTTTGGCAAATACTGGTCACTGACTTCATGCAGGCTTTAGATATGAAGCATTTTTTGCCCAAAATAGAGTTTGCAGTGGCACTCTTTCCGCAACCAGTCTTCCCAATCAGCACTATCCTGAGACACTCTTTGCTCTGCTTCTTATTGTCGGCCATCTTCAGTTCAGATTTAAAACTTGAACACTGTTTTGTTCGAGGCTTGACAATCATTTGTTTTATGAAACTTCTGGATCCTTTAACTGTCATCTTTTCCACGGTATGCAAGAGCTCAGAGACCTGCTGCCTGTCGTTGATGTTGAGAACAACACATCTTCCTCCACAGCTCTGACGGAGCTCCTGGATGTCCTTGTTTTCTTTTACAAAGTTGACAACTTCTGGAGCTGCAGGATCTGACTCCACAGTGAACAGAATCATGGTGAAGTCATTCACTTGAGAGCTGAATGTGTTCTGGATGATCTGTAACTCTTTCTTGTCTGCATCAGTGAGGGGACCTACAGGTAGGACCAGGATGAAGGCATGGACGCCCTCAGGATCACATAGGGATAAACACCCAAATGTATCCCTCTTTACTGCCTCCTCTGGTTTCCCATACAAAGCAGGCAGCTCCACCAGAGAAACTTGACGTCCACACACCTCTCCCTGATTTTTAACACACCGTGAGTCAGCAGGTGGACCAAACTTTCTTTCTTCCAGAATGGCGTTGACTGCCAAAGTCTTCCAAACACCAAATTTCCCACACAACACTAAGTTCAGAGGAGGTTTGGAAGTTACAGATACTGTCATATGATCTGCCCCTTCAGTACAGTTTAGATGTCCCCCTTTGTTGTCGCTTACTATGTTCTCCATCTTTTCAATGAGATCTTCAAGATCAGATTCTGAAAGATCTTTTTTATCAAAGTTAATTCTGTGCTGCCTTTGTCTACAGTCTCGTAAGAGTTTATCCACTGCCGGGTTCTTTCCCTCCTCGCTATGTGTAAAAATAACCATAGAGTATTTAAAAGCATCTTGACCAAAGACGCTCAGAATAAACTTTAATTTTTTTCTGTCATGTTCATTGAAATCAGAAGGCTTCACTAACAGCAGGAGAACATTTGGTCCAGGGGGACAAAGAGCCACGCACTTCTTCATCTCGTGTCTCACTTTATCCTCAGGCAGAGTGAAGACATCTGAGGTTTTCACTGCTGTTAAAGGTATTTTCGTCCACTGTCCTTGAGCAACTGTGCATTGTGTGGACATTTTCAGAAAAAGAAACTCTTTTCTCCCTGTCATTAAGTTGGTTAGTGTTGTCTTCTTATTCAGACTCTTCCCAAACAACACAATCCTGAGTTCAGATGCTGTAAAACAATGAAAAAAAAATGTCCACAGTGACTTTAAGCACTCTATTATAAGTTTGACATTACATTTTGGTTATCTCTGTTACTCTTATGTATTCCTGTAGGTTTTCAAGACAGAAATTAGTTGTACCAGTTCAACCATTTGAAAGAGCATAGTCTTCTTTTATGGTTAATATTTAATATTCTTTTCTATGGCACCTGAACCTGTCATTCTGGTTCTGTATCAGTACTTTTCTTCTTCCTTGTCTCTTATTCCTATATCCTTGTCTTATTGCTGTCGTCTTACGGCGTTTCAGTAATATTTTCGCATTCTGACTCACTGTATCTGTGATATGTTTTGATAAGTCTTACTAGACTCACCGTGTGCTGCAGATGCTGCCATAATGTCACTTTGATGGAAACTTGTCAGAGAGAAATTCAAGCAGACAAGTTGTTGTCTGTGGATTTTAGGAAACACAAGGCAAAGTTATACAAATAATTATTCATCACACAGATAATTTCCAAATAGTTAAAATAGTTCCCGCAATAAATATTTACTCTATTTTAGTTATAGCAGAATTTAAAATAATATAAAATATGTATTTTCGTAGAGAAAATATGTAAGTAAAAGTATAATTTGAATATATGTAAGCATATCTACGTATGACCTGTAATACACATGTTTTAAATGAAATGCCTTTAAATACAACTTTATTATGATACTTGAAATACGTTATTAGACGTACACAAATGCATAAAATATATTTGACAATACTTTTTCGTCTTGGGATAAAGGTTTGAATAACTTTCTGTCGGTAAACATAACAAGCATAATTTAAAAAATTAAGCATTTTTCCAGTCTTAAGCTTTCGGCTTTATTTAAAAACTTCATCATCAGGAGCAGTTTGGTGTCAGATAGTCTTTAAGTAAAGCTGCTTGAGACTGGAAAAAGTCTACAAAAGATTGTACTTACTCTGATAACTTCAAACTGTGATTCTTGTCCCTCTGATCCCCCGGCCTGCACTGTTCTCACACACAGTTACAATTCATCAATTTAAGGATGCAGTCTTCTTTTATGATACATATATAGCTTCTATATATTTGTTGCATTTAGTTTCTGTTGAATTTACTCACCAGATGAAACTTTTGCTGTGATTCTCTACCTCCAAGCTCACAAAGGAAAGTAACAGACCCGCACTGAAAGCAGCTCACCTGAGACCACCTTTTTATCACCAGAATTAAGAGGCAGGGCCTTGTATGACGACAATGAAAAGCCACGGTTGATTGACTTACACGTTGGCCCTGCCTTAACATTCTTTAAGCTCAGTTGCAACTTAGCATAAAGAATCACTATCAGTCCTAAGTCTTCTACCTCAGAAAAAGGCTAATGTAAGTCTGGGATCAGCTGTGGTGGGTTTATATCTTCAATGTGAGTGGAAATGCACACTAGTATACTGGTTATTATTGGGCTAGGACCTAATACTGGTTTTGAGAAACCAGTTATGGTTTTATAGTGGTTTTGAGAGTGGTATGCTTACAGTACATTCAAAGATCTTATCTACTCGAGTCACGCCAACTGTCTTGGCCCACACGTAGAAATTGTTCTCTAGATAGTAGATTTCTCACGTACAAAATGTGTTGTTCACATAATCATTCCTAATTTGATGTGACTTGGTTGACTGAAATTAACAAAGTAGAATTTGTCTGGGGCAGGAGCATATTATCACATCACTAGCAAACTGATGTTTTTAAGTTTTTTACTTTTACCAGGGTGGAGGAAGCAATAGAAAGCCGAAGTCCTGTCCCCTTTCAAGCTAGTTTTATGGTACACTTTGAGAAATGTGACTGATTATCTTCACTCATTTTAGGAACACACTGAACCTAGAAGAATAAATGCTTAAAACAACCTATCATTATGTTTTCCTGAGAAGAAACTAGAGATGTTTCCAGCTGATCTTAAGGATTATATCTGTACTGATTCGGGCATATTTTAATGGGTCAGTTTCAAGTTTAAATAAACCCAGTCAAGTGCCTTTTTGGTACTGTACTCTTCTGTGTTTTGACCACCTCCGTCTTCTAGTGTTGCAGCACTGCTCTCCTGTCCGTCAGTCTACAGTGTGAGCATTTCACTTGTATATGCCATTAAAAATTACAGTGTGTAAAAAATGAATTTTGGGCACTGTTGGCAAATTACACGGATTCACTAAACTCCGACTGTTAACTCAAAGAGCAAAGGCAGTACAGAGCAGTGTACATAACGTTCAGGTAGCAGCTTTTTCTTTTATGCTCACACTGACCGATGCGTCGGCTGGTGCTAGAGGGGTGCCTACGGTGTCATAGTTTGAAGCGTAGGGGCACTGACCAAGCTGCCATATTTGACGCATTGAAAACGGGTTGGAAGAGTGAAGTGATCTTCCTAATGCTTTAGTTACAGCTTGTTTATTTCATCAACATGACTTGACTTCAATTGAATACTATGAATTTATTCAGACTTGTTCAGAGATAACAATTCTTAGCAGTGTCAGCATGTTCGTTGATTTTAAAAAGAAGAGTCTCAGAGATATCCAATTCTCAGTTTAACATTTATTACAGCAATTGGAGAGTCAAAAACGTCTTGTACAAGGATCTCCTCTATTCAGAGTGTCACAGGCAGCATGGAGCTGTCCTGTGTCTTCCTCCTAGAGGAGAATGCTCACCTTAACATTACACAAAATTTTAAATTGAAATGTGCAATTATCTGATTGGTCAAAATAAAAGGTGGGAAGATACCGTGGTTTAAACTTAGTTCTTCCTTGTTGGTGCACAGGCTGGTCCCAGCCTCTTGGTACAATCCACCAATCCCAGGAGATAGAGCCCAAAGGAAGAGGAAACCCTACACTTCCTCTGTTTGCATGTTGCTTTGCTAACTCTGCTCCTCACCTTCTAACTGCTACTTCTTCTTATCATGACAATAGTACACAATGTTCTTTTCTGATGTTTCTGTTCCATTGTGTGGATGTAAGAGTATTGTAACAAATAATTTCATACAGACAGTTGGTCTGTAGGACTACTCCTTAAAATGTCAAGCTTCAAGACTTGTTAAAGCTTCAAGGCCAGCTAGTGTGTGTGTGTGTGTGTGTAGATAGCCTCTCCCTACCAACAGTTGCTACACGTTATAGTTTTCGCGATCTTCTCTATGTTGCAGGCTTTGTTTTAGGATTAGTAGCATTTATGCAGCATTAGTCATAGTCACACCACTCTATGTCCTTGAGAATTCCACCCTCCTTTGAATCCTAATATTTCTCACAGCAGTTCTTATGTGAATCAAATTAATTTTTCAACCCCTATTAATGAGTCCTAGACGTGGCAGATGAGAGAACAGTGATATCAGTCATGTTTATGATGGCCATAAAGCTAATTTGGAAAGTGTTGGCCAGTTACCTATTTTGTCATTTAGGTATGAGAGGACTTGCTGAAGCTTGTGCAATAATTAAGAATGTCACAAAATGAAAGTATTATTGTGGAACTATTTGTCAAAGCTCATGAACGTAAAAGCCACCTTTTTATCATATCAGTTAGAAGGCAGGACTCTGTTCAAGTATGACAACAAAAAACAGCTATGGTAGACTGACTGACTTATCATGATGAATGATGCTATAATATCATGCACAATATCTCACTTTACCAGTTTGCTATCTTACAGAAAGCAACAAGTGTTTTACACGTATCCTGACTATCATCAGGTTTTCTGAGTATATTGCTAATGTGTTTGCATAGTTTTCAGAAACCTGAATAAGCCCTGGTCTTTGTTTCTAAGAAACCAGTACTTTCAAGGTCGAGCACTACAGCAATCAGGATTCTGTGGTATGTAAAGACCTTATCAAGGTCTCTGATCACTATCTGCACAGATGTGTCCTCAACTCGAGTCATTTGGCACACAAAGATATTGTAGTGATTCTGAGACCGGTAATTTGGAGGATACTTTTTATTTTTCCTCTGTCTCTCATCTTCCATGACTGATGAATCCAACAGATCAAAAATCTAGAAAATGATAGAAGATCTGAATAACCAGTTTTTTTTATGTTCCTTGTAAATGTCAAAGAACTCTCTAGAGTTGGAGCAGTATTATACCAGTATCATAACTGAAACCAGTCGGCTGATTTTTTGTTTTTGTGGTTTGATACTAGAGAGTGTGACTTAAGATTCAGATCAGATTCAGATTCAACTTTATTGTCATTACCCATGTACACGTACAGAGTAACGAAATGCAGTTTAGCATCTAACCAGAAGTGCAAATAGTAAGTACAAATATACAGATAATAAATAAGTATTTTACAGAATAAATAAGTATTTTACAGATAATAAGTTAGTGAAGTGCAAACAGATTCCAAAGTGTTTGAGTGCAGGAGGTCCAGTAGTGCAGTAGTGCTGGTGTAAAGTCTTTGGTCAGTGGGGGGAGATGACGGGTAGATGGGTTTGTGGTGGTGGTGGTTGGGGAGTTGGGGGGGTTTCGTCAGCATGGGGCAGAGTTCAGTAAGGACACAGCTCTGGGGAAGAAACTGTTCCTCAGTCTGCTGGTCCTTGTCCGGAAGCACCTGAAGCGCCTGCCTGAGGGCAGGAGGGAGAACAGTCTGTGTGCAGGGTGGGAGGCGTCCTTGAGAATGCTACGAGCTCGACGCAGACAGCGTTTTCTCTGGACTTCCTCAATGGCTGGAAGTGGAGTTCCTATGATGCGTTGGGCAGTTTTCACCACCCGCTGCAGTCCCTTGCGCTCCGCAACAGAGCAGCTCCCATACCAGACTGTGATACAGTTGGTTAGGATGCTCTCGATCACACAGCGGTAAAAGTTCACCAGGATGGCTGAGGACAGATGGTTTTTCTTTAGTGTCCTCAGGAAGAAGAGGCGCTGGTGAGCTTTCTTGACAAGGCTGGAGGTGTTGGTGGTCCAAGACAGGTCTTCCGAGATGTGGGTCCCCAGGAACTTGAAGCTGGAGACACGCTCAACATCCATCCCATTGATTTGGATGGGCGAGTGCATGCTTCTTTTCTTCTTCCTGAAGTCCACGATGAGCTCCTTGGTTTTGCTGGTGTTTAGGAGCAGGTTATTTTCGGTGCACCATGTGGCCAGGTGCTGTACCTCTTCCCTGTATGCTGTCTCATCGTTGTTGCTGATGAGACCAATCACCGTGGTGTCGTCTGCGAACTTAATGATGGAGTTGGATCCATGCATAGGTCTGCAGTCATAGGTGAAGAGGGAGTAGAGGAATGGGCTGAGCACACAGCCCTGTGGCACACCAGTGCTGAGTGAGACAGTGGTGGAGCAGGTGTGACCTGACCTAACATGTTGTGGTCTGTTAGTCAGAAAGTCCATGATCCAGTTGCAGAGGGAGGTGTTGGTGCCCAGGTCTCCAAGTTTAGTGATTAACTTGGAGGGGATGACAGTGTTGAAAGCTGAGCTGAAGTCAGCAAACAGCATTCTCGCGTAGGTGTTGGTGTTGTCCAGGTGAGTGAGCACAGAGTGCAGTGCTGTGGAGACTGCATCGTCTATGCTCCTATTGCTGCGGTAGGCAAACTGGTGTGGGTCCAGTGTGGGTGGGAGGGAGTCCTTCAGGTGTGCCAGGACCAGCCGCTCAAAGCACTTCATGATGATGGGTGTGAGTGCTACAGGGCGGTAGTCATTGAGGCACGTTGGCTTGGAATGTTTCGGCACTGGCACGATGGATGTAGCTTTAAAGCATGTTGGCACAGCTTCTTGGGCAAGGGACAGGTTGAAAATGTCCGTGAAGATCCCAGTGAGCTGTTCCGCACATGCCCTGAGCACACGTCCAGGAATGCCGTCGGGTCCAGCAGCCTTGCGTGCGTTGATCCGGCTCAGTGCCGTGTGGACAACAGTGGAGGAGAGTGTGGTGGGCTGGTGATCTGCTGGGAGTGTTGTCTTGGTGGCTCTGTCTCTGTTTTCCCTCTCGAAGCGAGCATAGAAGTTGTTAAGCTCGTTCAGGAAGGAGATGTCTGTGGCTGTGGGGGTGAGGTTGCTGGGTTTGTAGTCGGTGATGGCCTGGATGCCCTGCCACATGCGTCTGGGGTCGGAGTTGGAGAAGTGACCCTCTATTTTTTGCTTGTAGCAGTTCTTGGCCTTCTTGATGCCCCTCCTCAGGTTAGTCCTGGATGTGCTGTAGGCCTGTGCATCCCCTGATCTGAAGGCTGTGTTACGGGCCTTTAGCAGGAGCCGCACCTCCTTGCTCATCCATGGCTTCTGGTTGGGGTATGTGGTGATCTTCTTCTCTGTCGTGACGCCATCGATGATAGTGGTGATGTAATCCATGACAGAGGAAGCATAGATGTTAATGTCTGTGTGTGAGCCAGAGGTGGCCTGAGAAGCAAACATACTCCAGTCCGTGTGTTGAAACCTGTCCTGGAGTACAGAGTCTGTCCCCGCTGGCCACACCTTGATGGTCCTCACTGATGGCTTCACACGGTTGATGAGGGGTGAATATTTGGGGGTGAGGAACAGAGAGAGGTGATCCGACTGCCCGAGGTGGGGGAGGGGGGTCGCAGTGTAGGCAGCAGCCATGTTTGTGTAAACATGGTCCAAAGTTTTGTTTCCTCTGGTGTGGCAGGAAACATGCTGGTGGAATTTGGGGAGCACTGTCTTTAAGTTGGAATGATTAAAATCACCCGCAACAATAAAAGCAGCCTCCGGGTGATCAGTTTGTTGTTTGCTAATGGCTGCATGAAGTTCCTTCATTGCTAGCTTGGCATTAGCATCCGGTGGAATATAAGCAGCGGTGATGATGTTGGATGTGAACTCCCGTGGCAGATAGCATAACATTATTATTTTTCCCTTATCGTTATCTCCACTTGTTTTGTCTCTTCCTTTCTGTCTATCTGGATATGTCAACAGGTTATTTCAGTTACTTCTTTCATAATATTTCAGATTTCTTCACCTCTCACCTCCTCGTGTCACCGTTTCTGTTTCTGTATGTGGGACGTCCTGTCTCTAATCTGAGGTCGGTACTGGACAAACTGCATTCTATCAGTAGGGAAGGTTTATCACATCACTAGAAACATGTCTTTGATTTTTGTAGACATGCACACTCACATGCATTAAAACATAAAAACACATATACACAGTGTGTACTTTCATGGCACAAGTAGTACTGGTAAAATTATTTGTTAAACAAAGCTTGTTTTGTACTCCTCTATATTTTTTAATGGTCTCATGTTTTTAGGTTGGAGAAAGTCTTCTTTAAAAATAGATACCTATTTTGTATGAAGGGTTTGTAAAAAAAAAAAAAAAAGGAATGTAGAGCCCAGTCGCACCATTGTGGTTACATAATGATCTTGGGCCACTTGCGCTTTTCTGGATTGGAAAACAAATTCGAAATCGAAGGTATTTGATGTTTTAATAATTTAATTATTCTTGTTTTGCGGCCAAAACTATTTCCAATGTAAATAATACATTTGGTGTCAGAATTCTGCTGATTTTATTTATGTTAAAATATCTATGCAACACAACAGTTGAATCCGAAACTTTTGAACAGTAGTGTATGGCTAAAGGATATTAAAAGTACCAACAGTATTGTAGGTGACCATTGATTTCTCTCTCTGCCAATGTTGGTACTATTTTATGCATGGTTGGTTAAAGAAATAAAAACCCTGGGAAGGGGCAACAGAAAGCAGCAAACTTTTATCAGACTTATTTTCATATAGAATTAAGTTTTTGATTATGCTTGGTACAAACATATCTTGTTTAACACTATGAACCAACACTACAGGCATATAATTCTGTGTATGTATTATCTCTTAACATAACATCACAGATTACCTGACCACCTCATGGACCATATGGTCAGAACAGGTAGACAACAAAGTTTTATTTTTGATACTGAGCAATAAAAAGATATAGTTCCAGATTGTGAAAATGCTTACAGTTCTTAATGGATAATAAAAGCCTATCACCTTACTGCAAAAAGCTATTACAAAATCAATAACATAACTCAGACAGTATTAACCTTATGTAATTAGAAACACAACTGAACAACAAAAGGAAACAAACCTGCTATTACATTAACAGGTAAATGTAAGTTTAAAGGTTTTATTTAACTTTAAATGGCCGACTTGGAAAACCTTCATTTAATAACCTGCTCTACTGAACTTTACAGCTTAAAAATAGACACATAGTTCAAGCTTAAGCTGGAATTTACACACAGCTAACAGAAAAGGGCAAGTCTGGAAAATACGTGCGTTGACATTTATCCTAGAGGATTCTCAGTGACGTTTCACAAAGAGTGAATGCACTACAAAAATATCTTCAAAGAGTGGCATTTTTATTATATATCTGACAATAAAGAAACTAATAACTAAAAAGCAAGAAACTACAGAAAGAAATCAATAATTACAGATCAACACATCTGGTTTTGTAAAAACAGTGGTGGCGTGCTGTAGTTTTCGTGCTCACTAAACTTGAATTTGAATGAAATCAGCAACAAATGCTAAATTATGCACATAATCTGTACGCCAACATTATCCTCTTATGTAACAGGAAAAAGTCTTTAAATCCTAATATATCACGGTTTCGTAGTTGTTTCCGTTTCATGAGGAAAATCGTAACATCTCATAAAATGACACAGTTTTTGTCTCTTTTGTCTCTTTTTACATGTTCTTCTATCCATTTACCTATTTCTTTCTCATGTATTCTAATCAGTTCATTGATTTGTTGGTCTGATGGAGAAGATGTCTGTATCAAGTTACTAATTTCTTCTTCTTGTTTTTTCTTCAGTCTATTGAAGTCTTTCAGATATGCTTTTTGTTTGCACAATCGTTGTATTATAAAATCATTGTGCTTTTCTTGCATCTGCCTCAGACCCTCCATTTCCTTGTCATGGATTACTGTCAGAGCCTCAAAGTCCATGGTGTACCTGCGTCTGAATTCATTGAATTCTTCAGCTTGGTTTCTGGCCTCTTCTTCATGTTTCTGCTTGATTACTGCCAGATTTTCCGCAAGGGTTTCATGCAGTTCTTTTAATTCTTTCTCCTCTTGTTCTATTCTGATTAGATCTTCTTCTTTTCTTTTGTTGTTATCTTTTTCTATTTCCTGCTCATATTCTTCTCTGAGCTTTTTGAGTCGTGTTTTTCTCTCCATGGCTTCAAGATTTTGTTCCTCCATTCGTTGAATTTCGTCTTGCATTTTTGTCTTCATTTCATCTGCTTTTCTCTCTTGTTGTTCTCTCTCTATCTTGTCCTGCTCCCTCTTAATGTATTCCCCCTTTTCGTTAATTTGTTTGGTTTTAAGTTCTCTTTCTTGTTCAATTTTTGTTTTTTTCTCCTCCAATTCTTTTTTCTTTGCTTGAATTTCTTCTTCATGTTTTCTTTCAATGTCCATCATCTGTCTTTTTATCTCTTTTTCCTTCTCCTTCAAGATCCTCTCCACTTCCTTTTGTATTGCTGCCTCAGCTTCTTGGAACATATCAGAGTTGTAGCAGCCGCCACCGTTTTTCTTCACCATTGACTCAACTTTGCTCAGTAGCTCTCTGACTTGAGCAGAATTCTGATCTGTGTTATTGAACACCTGGAATCTTCCTCCACAGTCATCTATCAGTTTTTTTACAAACTCGTCACTCTCTTCTTCAATGTAACTCTCAATTGTTTGATCTCGAAGATCATCTCCCCTTGTGAATAGTACAATGATGAAGTCTTCTGACTTGTTGCCGAAAAACTCCTTGATCAGTTCCACAGTATTTTTTTCTTCCTGTGTGAAGCGACCGATCTGCACCACCAGTAAGAACACATGAGGTCCTGGAGCCAACAAGCTGATACATTTCACAAGCTCCTGTTTAACTTGATCGTTGGACAGACTTGTGTCGTACAAGCCGGGTGTGTCGACCACAGCTACAGGCCGGCCATCAACCTCTCCTGTTGCTTTTTTGCAAAACCTGGTCACTGAACTCATGCCAAGTTTAGATATGAAGCATTCTTTGCCCAAAATAGAGTTTGCAGTGGCACTCTTTCCGCAACCAGTCTTCCCAATCAGAACCATCCTGAGACACTCTTTCCTCTGATGTTTATAACCTGCCATCTTCAGTTCATACATACAATTTGCAACCTTATCCACCCGGGGCTTGGCCATCTTTTGCTTTGTGAAACTTCTGGATTTACCAGCTCTCATCTTTTCCACAGTATGCAACACATGAAAGACATGCTCCTTGTTCCTAAGGTCAAAGACGACAAATCGTTCTCCACAGCTCTGACGGAGCGCTTGGACGTCCTTGTTTTCTTTTATAAAATTGACAACTTCTGGGGGTGTATGATCTGAGAATGAGTCCACAGTGAACAGAATCATGGTGAAGTCATTCACTTGGGGGCTGAATGTGTTCTGGATGATCTGTAACTCTTTCTTGTCTTCATCAGTGAGGGGACCCACAGGTAGGACCAGGATGAAGGCATGGACGCCCTCAGGATCACATAGGGATATACACCCAAATGTATCCCTCTTTACTGCCTCCTCTGGTTTCCCATACAAAGCAGGCAGCTCCACCAGAGAAACCCGACGTCCACACACCTCTCCCTGATTTTTAACACATTCTGAGTCAGCAGGTGGACCAAACTTTCTTTCTCCCAGAATGGCGTTGACTGCCAAAGTCTTCCAAACTCCAAATCTCCCACACAACACTAAGTTCAGAGGAGGTTTGGAAGTTACAGATACTGTCATGTGATCTGCCCCTTCAGTACAGTTTAGATGTCCCCCTTTGTTGTCAATCACAATTTTCTCCATCCGTTCAATTAATTCTTGATAATCATGTTCAGGGAGGTCCTTTTCATCAAAGTAAATCTTGTGCTGCCTTTGTTTGCAGTCTTGGATGACTTGGTCCACTGAAGAATTCTGTGCCTCCCTATTTTCTGTTTCGATGACCATCGAGTATTTAAAAGCATCTTGACCAAAGAAACTCAGGATGAGCTTAAATCTTTGTCTGTCCTGTTCACTGAAATCAGAAGGCTTCACTAACAGCAGAAGAACATTTGGTCCAGGGGGACAAAGAGCCACGCACTTCCTTATCTCGTGTCTCACTTTATCCTCAGGCAGGGTGAAGACATCTGAGGTTTTCACTACTGTCAGTGGGTTTTTCTTCCACTCTCCATAGGTGACCGTACATTGCTTTGACATTTTCAGATGAGGATGAGGAAAATCTTTCCTTGTGATGAAGTTACTTAATTTCGTTGTAGCGTTTTGACTCTTTCCAAACACCACAATCCTGAGTTCAGGTGCTGTAAAACAACGAGCCAAAGCACATTTTTATTGGCATTTTATGAAAGACATTTTGGTACAGTCAGAATATATGGAATAAAGTTTGGAACATATTTCATCCCTATTTATCCATGTAAACCAAAGTATCATAAATTTATATCCAAGATTCACCATGAAAGGTTAGACAAGTGTCAACAACAAGTAAACAAGGAAGTGTCAGGAACACTCCCCATTCTCTTAGCCTGCGATACACACCCTTTCCTCTTCGTCTGGTTGACCTATTTTCTGTTTTGTCATGCAGTTTCAGTGACAATATGCCTTCTCACGAAAAGACTATATCTGTGACATGAATCTTACCACAATTGCCAGATGCTGATGCTGCCATATTGTCACTCTGGCACAAACGTGTGGGAGAGAAATTGTAATGGAGTAGCTGTAGAACTCTGTTGGGTTTTAGGAAAAACAACGCAAAATTATAATAAGGAAATGCATAGATAAAGTAGACAAACACAATCAATTCCAGAAACAGTGCACTGGGATTACTCAGGATAATCCAGACCTATTTTTTGTTTTGGAGAAAACAATCTCAAAATTAAAATTTGATAAAAAATCAAGTTTTGCAGTTACAGCCACACTGTGCAGGTATCAGATTTTACAGGCTAATGTTATATGGATCTTGCACTCTAAAACTTTTATAGATTGTATTATAAGTGTATTATTTTGGTAGCCAAAAATTACCAAAAGAAACAGTATATTGCAAGTATAATTTCAATATATATATATATATATAAGCAAATTGGACATAGCATTCACAAAGATTAAAATAATTGGCTTCAGATGAACTCATCTTTAGTGTAATACTTCTGAATGCATAAACTGTACCTGTAACTAAAGTGCATTAAATACTGTATACCTAAATGCTGAAGTATTACATGAAATTTCATGAAATCTACTTAATTATACTTAATGGATGAGGAATACTGGTGTGATTTACATTCTATATGAACATACAATAAGCATAATTTAATAATATTTATTCAAGGAAAAACTGAGCAAATTGTGTTTAATTTTCAGAATTAAGACATTTTTAAATTAAACCGGATGTCTTGCTGGCAGCTAAGTTTTAGCTTTTTATGTTTATATATATATATATGTATATATAAACTGCTGCACTTACCTAACGTTGTTGCTGTTGCTCTGTTGTTGTAGTTTTATTTCTCATTGTAGTTTTTTATTGAAGTCCTCACATAGAATGTAATCCTCTGAGAAGTACTTTGGTTCTGGTCTATCGCATTACCAGAACATTCAACACATTATCAATAAAATGCTTTAATTAGTCCATTTAAAGATTGAAGTTTTCTGTAATATATTTATACATTCTGTATATTTTTTATGATACAATTCTTTATTTGTTGCATTTATTTCCTGATTGTCTACTCACCTCACTCAGCGTAATCTTTCTTAAAGTACCAGCTCAGTAATGAGTCACACACAGATGCAACCTTTTTATCATCTGATTTCAAAGGGCAGCGCCCAACATTGGCATGAAAACAATGAATGGCACAACAAACTGTCACGACACATGATTAACAATTTACAGAAGCGAGGAATGGTTTATTGTAGCCACATGCATGCACAAAAACATGCACACCTCCTAAACAGAGTTAAATTTCACTACATTTTTTAGGTATCTGTGCAATATTATGACCTCAACAGTTGGATAAGAACTTGGGCTTGTGTACGTACAGAGAAATTAGCATGAATATGAGGAAATGTCTGTATATTTGGAATTTCCCTGATGACTGGAATAGGTGTGGGTGTGCATCATTGCTTTCCCATCAAGGCAATTAAATAAGATGCAGCTACAGGAAAACATTATTTAAACAATATGACGAAACTGCCCCCCCCATCGTTCAAAAATAGTTCCACAAGCAACAATGCGCCAATTACAGTGGAGTTTCTGTGATGACGCAGCGGGTGTGAAGTGAGAGAAACGTCAACATCACTGAAAAAAAATAGGTACGATAGGCTGTAAGTTAACATTATACATGCAGACATTGCTAAAAATGAAGCTCATTAATATGTGGCTGTGTGCTTGAAAGCTGAGCTAATGTTTATCATCTGATAGAGAGTGGTGTGTTTACCAGGGAAATAGTTAGTTCCAGACTGTATCCAAATTTAGAGAAAATCAGCAAAAGAAAATTTGATTGAATGCTTGTTTCTATCCACTACGTTACTGGATTATAAGGAGTTCATCAATGTAAGCAGTATGTGACACCAATTCTCCAGTCAGAAAACCATTATACAATTTCAGAAGAAGAGGGCGCAAAAAGATGATGTAATTAAAAGAGCTCCATTCGAGCCTCAAACGTTGAAAAACAATGTAGAAAACATGATGAAAATATGACATTTCTGTTCGTTTCATGTATTAATTTGAGGAAGGTTACAGTCCCCTCATCGTCCGTGTATTTTTATTGATGGTCATTTGGTTATAATATGTTCAACAGTCGATCATAACGAACATGGTTTTACGGCCAATTGCGTTGCTTTCATTTAGCAGTTGTGAGCAACTTTTAAATGTGCAGCTCTATCCAACCATACGCTAACCTTACTAAATGTCTCTGTTTAGTGGGTCTCACCTGCCTGCCAAAGTGGTGGATGGCTTGACGATTTAACCCACAATTAACCGTTAACAGTTTTTTGGTATTTTCACACCAAAATACAACCAGCACTCTTTTGTTTATTCACAAGCTCATCTTTTTGGTGTTGATTTCAGTACTTACTAGTTTTCTAGGATTTGAATGAATCTCAGTTTGTGTTGAGTAGTGAAGTCCTCAGGCTGTAGAACCAGCAAGAACACGTGAGCTCTAGGATTATAGTCTCTCATAGTTTGTTCTGCAAGAGTTGACTATTTCTGAAGGCATTGAGATTATGTTGAGCAGTGGGGGATATTTATTAAGAATTTGCTACCTTTTATACTGAATGGTCTAAATATAGCTTTTTACAAAAATCAGCTCTGCAAGGGAAAAATGACACCAGAATGTACTGTTTCAAACACTTTATTAATCTACATACATACGTCTGTAAGTGTTTTTACAAAGAACAAGAGATTGTATTTGCTGATTGAGCAGAGGAGAAACATTCTAAACAACACTGACAAAGGCAAATTATTTTACATAAAAGGTGGTGACAAATACTGTAATTATAAATACAACTGAACTAAATCATTAAAAAAACAATATTTACAGTGTGAACCAGAATGTTAGCAGTTATTAATGTAAATGAGAAAATATATATTTTTTTGTAAAACAAAAATACATTTGATTATATTCTTTAGGCATGAATTAATTTGCATTAGTCATCAAGTTTCACTAGTTTGCATTAAACATTTGCTGTAATACCTCTTAACTGCTTACACAGATATACTGAACTTATTGCTGATAATTAATATGCAGAGTGAAGTAATGCAGTGGTACAGTATCTGAAAAGCTTGATGTAGGCCAACTATATACACCTGTTCACTACAAAAAAGAAGTTACTATTTTAATTCTTCAAAACCAAAGCTCACACTTTGAAGCTGAAACTGCTGCTGTCAGAAAAAAAACATCTCATAAAATGCAACAAGCCTTGTCTGCTGCAGCTTTTTTCACACGTTCCTGTATCCAGATATTTACTTGCTCCTCGTGTATTTTCTCGAGCTCATTGATTTCTCTGATCAGATGTTCTCTGTGGTGTAAACAAAGTCTTACTTTCAGATCATTCATTTCTTCTTTTTGTTTTTTCTTCAATGAATCAAAGTCTTTCTTGTATACTTTGTGTCTCCTCAGCTGTTGTATCACTAAGTCTTTTTGGTTTTGTTCCTTCTGCTTGAGATCCTCAAATTCCTTTTCATACTTTTCTATCTCTGTGTAAACATCGTGGCAATACTTGTTTCTGAATTCATTGCATTCTTCAGCTTGCTTTCTGGCCTCTTCTTCATTTTTCCTCCTTATTTCCTCCAGTTCCCTCCTATGGTTTTCTTGTGCTTCCCTCCATTCTCTTTCCTCTTGTTCTTGTCTGATTCTAGCTTCTTCTTTTCTTTTGGTTTCACATCTTTCTATTTCCTGCTCATATTCTTCTCTGAGCCTTTGAAGTCGCCTTTGCTCCTCTTCTCGTCTCTGTTCATCTTCTCGATATCGTTTTTCCCACCATTCCCTCCTTTCCTGCTCCCAAGCCTCTCGCTCTTTTCTCATGTCTTCTCTACTTCGTAATAACATCATGCCAGCAATGGCCTTTCTCTCTGTTCCACATTTTAGTTGCTTCTCCACAGTTTCAAGTTTTTCATCCCATTC
Organism: Lateolabrax maculatus; assembly: GCA_031216445.1. NCBI lineage: Eukaryota > Metazoa > Chordata > Actinopteri > Acropomatiformes > Lateolabracidae > Lateolabrax > Lateolabrax maculatus. Next base: position 2,742,539 of record CM062217.1, on the reverse strand, counting down.
CCGCCTTTGGATTTCCTCCTGCCTTTTCTTAATCCTTTCCTCCTGTTCTCTCTTTTTTCTTTCTCTATTCGTGTCTTCATGCTCCTTCTTTAGGTGTTCCTCCTTTTCTTTGACTAGTTTGTCTATTTTTTCTCTTTCAAATGTAGATATTAGCTCTGCCATTTTCTTTTCCTTCATTTGAATTTCCTCTTGATGTTTTCTTTCAAGGTCTCTCTGCTCCCTCTGTATCTCTGGTTCCTTCACCTTCATGATCTTTTCCTTTTCCTTTTGTATGGCTGCCTCTACTTCTTTGAACATCTCTGAGGTGTAGTAGCCACCGCCATTTTTTTCTACTAAGGACTTAACCTTGGTCATCAGCTGTGTCACTTGAGAAGGATCTTGCTGATTGTTGTTATTGAGGACCTGGTATCTTCCTCCACATTCATTTATCAGTTTTTTGACAAAGTCCTCAGTGTCATCTTCCATGTAACCTTCGATCGTTTGTTTTTTAAGATCGTCACCTCTGGTAAATATAACAATGATAAATTCCTTTGACCTATCGCCAAAAAAAGTCGTGATCAGATTTACAGTATTTTTTTCCTCCGGTGTGATGCGGCTAATCTGCAGCACTAATAAGAGCACATGAGGTCCTGGAGCCAACAAGCTGATGCATTTCACAAGCTCCTGTTTAACTTTATCGTTGGACAGACTTGTGTCGAACAAGCCGGGTGTGTCGACCACAATGACAGGCTGCCCATCAATCTCTCCGGCTGCCTTTGTGCAATGACTGGTCACAGACTTCATGCTGGATTTAGATATGAAGCATTCTTTGCCCAAAATGGTGTTACCAGTGGCACTCTTTCCGCAACCAGTCTTCCCAATCATCACCATCCTGAGACACTCTCCACTTGGCACCACCCTGAGAAACCTTTTTCTCTGCGGCAACTTGGGAGGTGTTTTACTCGGCCCCACCCCGAGAGATGCTCTACCTGGCCCCATCCTATAAAACTCTGGACTATTATGACATTCTTTCGTGAACAAAGATACTTGTCTTTTGACCAATTTCCCTGGAAACTTTCTTTCTCCATCAGTGGCATAAGCTGATGATGACCTACAGTCTCTCGGTCCCTCATGTGATACTGGGTTTACAGAGGGTTTTGTATATTCAGGTGATACAATGGGATCAGTCTGTTCAGTGAAGGTTAAATGTCGTCCCCAGTTTTCACTCGCTATGTTGTCAATTTTTACCATCAATCGTTCAAAATCGTCATAATAATAATTTTCATCCAAGTCGATTTTGTGCTGCTTTTGTCCGCTATCTTGGATGAGTTGGTTCACTGAGGAATTTCCTCCCCCATCATCTTGTGTTATGATGATCAATGAGTGTTGAAAAGCATCTTGTCCAAAGAAGCTCATGATAAACATCACCTTTCTTCTGTCCTGTTCAGTAAAATCAGAAGGATTCACTAACAGCAGGAGAACATTTGGTCCGGGTGGGCAATGAGCCACACATTTTTTTATCTCATGGCTCACTCTATCTTCAGCCTGACTGAAGACATCTGAGGTTTTCACTACTGTGAAGGGTTTTCTCCTCCAATTTCCTTGGATTTGTGAAAATTTGGTCGTTTTTGGATGAGAAGAAGCATTTTTTCCACTGATCAAGTTACTTAATGCTGTCTTTTCATTCTGACTTTTTCCAAACATCACAACCCGTAGTTCAGATGCTGCAAAACAATAAGAACAAATGCATTACACATTTTCATAATTCCATGGGGGAATCATCATTATCATCTTTCCATTAAGTTTCTTTTTTCAATGATGTTTAGAGATGGCTTTTTCTTTTCATGTAAACTACTATTAATGAGAGAGAGGAACACACCATGTTGCTTGTTGTCTCGTTATTGTTTGTTCTGTTGATCCAGCCACATGCGCAAGTTAGAAAATGTCATGGTAAAATTTAAGATATTTATTTACATTTTTTTAAATGCAGATGATACTTTGTCATTTGTCTGTCATTCAGAAATATATATACTTTCCATCCTTGAGATTTTACAATATTTTAAGATAAACCTGAATACATTGGAAGTCTGGCCCCTTGACTTGTTACTAACTTTGTCGGCCGTTTGATGTTGGTCTGGAAGTATACAGCGGGTTTATAAAAGCGTGTTTGCTACCTCCTACAGCAGGAAACATGGTTTGCTCTGTAAAGCTGCAGAATTGATCATTATTTAATTGCAATACTATGAGTCACCACTTTCACATTAGATCCATTTAACTCTGACTTTATTGATTGAGTGAATGCAGATTTTAGTAGTGTGACATCATGTTACAGTTATCTGTAAGGACACTAAATATGTGCTGGTAAGAGAATAAAAAAAAAATCTGGTTTCTATAACAAAGGGTTAGTCCTCTCAGAGAGCTGATCCTACTGCTGATTATGCAACTGATACAGGACTATTTACAATGAAGGTTACTACACTGACCAATTTCTTCACTTGTCCTTTCTCCTTGTATTTTTTATTGTGGGAAATATGAATACTACAGTCTTCTTTGACCTTGAGTACAAGGAGTTTCTAATTAAGTTGACCATTTTAGCCAATCTGTGTGAAAACAAAAGGCCCTAATTGTTGGTTCAGTACCTACTTGATACTGGAGGATTCTTAGAAAAGTCAGGCTTATGTTCTGTTCATTGAAACCCACTAGATTAAATTAGATTGTCAACATTCCTGACTTTGGAGCCATGTGGTGGTGGCATCAAGGATGACATTGTGATGGACCGTAATGTACGCATTTACATTCTTGCCACCCACAGATACAACGCACAGACACTGAGATGAATGGGCTGTTTAATTTTTATACAAGCAAAAACTTATGCCATCAGAATAATTAAAAAGATGCCACAATCACATTAAAATTCTATACATAGTAAGTTTATAGTTGTCACTTTCCTGTCTCTCAGCCTGCAACTGTGTTGTTTGGCTCACTGCCTTCATTCTTCTTTATGTGACGTCACTTCTGATCTTGTAGTGCATTTCATTAAAGTCCTCCTCCTCACTGACAGAAAATGTTTGATATGAAGTCTTACTAGACTTACCAGGTGTTGAAGTCGCCATCTTGTTTCAGAGAAATTCAACTTAGATAGCTAAAGGGGGTGCCTGTTGGGTTTAAGGAAACAAGGCAACATTACAAAGAATACTAAAATCAAGAGGTAAATAAAGTAAATAAATACCATAATCCAAGCACTGGGAAACAATGTACAATGATGATACAATTATAGCCACACAGTAGGTACTTAAATGATAACGTATTGCAAGCATTGTAATTTAAAATATTAAAATGTTTGCCAATTATATAAAGTGCCTTCAAATATATGAATTGTATAGTATTAGATATTAATATAAATATGTTGTACTATTTTAATAGCCAAAATAAATATAACTTTTATCTTATTAAATATAACTTTACAAAATATACTAAGTTATATTTTTTTCTCTTTCAAGTCTTTGGTTTTGATTTTCATAACTCAGGCTAACTTCACAAAATTTAAATTATAATTCTTATAGTCAAACATCCTGCACTTACCTGAAGAGGTTGTATCTCAGCTTTATCGTATTTTGGTTTAGGTCATACCATATCTTGTGTAACATTATGCTGTAGTTAGTCTGGTAACTACAAACCAGAATATTCTGTTCTGTCAGATCACCAGGCCTGAACATTCGATACCTGCAAATTAACAAACAGTTTTGATTAATCAAATTAAGGTTGTAGGCTACATATACACATATATCCTGTATGTTTATATATACACACTATACTTCTCAGTGGTTAGTTGTTGCATTTATTATCTGTTTAATCTACTCACCAGATAAAATTCTTACTGCATCACTCCTTCTCAAAGCGCATAAATCAAGTCCCAGCTCCAAAACACAGTAGAGTGAACACTCCCAAAGTTTTTTTTTCTTCCAGCAGAGTTAGGTATGACAACAATTAGTGGGCGGGCCATGCCAAAACGTTTTATGTAACAATGAAACAACCCTGCCAGTGCAAGGCCAAGTAATTAACCCATGACTGCTCATGAATTGACATTTTTAAGGTTCAAGTGAAGGTAGTTATAGATGGATCATTAGATGTTCTACCTTGCAGACTTTATTAAGAGTCTGGAGTTAACTGTGGTGGGTTTTGGCTTAAATGTGGAAACAAAATAATCTCAACTAAAACTTGCTTTAACCAGGGTCGGGCATGTGACGCTAACCGTTCAATTGACATTACGAGCTGTTCAAAAGCAAGATCCATGCACAGAATATGAACACCTCAAAGTGAAAGTTGTACATTTAAGAGGTGTACGTGCATTATAATAAAACCAAGAAGGCCTCCCATTGGAAGTCCCATGGGTGGAAAAAACCCAACATGCCAGGTTGGGAGTTTAGAAATACCCTTAGGACGGTAACAGGTGTGTGCGTTAGTGCACATGATTTCTCATCAAGGATCAGGAAAACTGGTAAAACTCGTCCATACCAGTAAGCAGCCACAGAAAAGAAGTTCTGTTTCCTGGATGGCAAATGTGTGTACACATTCACATTCAGTTGAAGTGCAACTGATCAGTCTTTAGTCTTCAGACTTGGGGCAAAACAGGACTTCAGCTTACTTCATAATTACCTATAATGACAATAAGAGATTAAGTTTCCCGTGACAGTTACCCCAATTGTTCAAGCTCTAGCCCGCCGTGTAGCTGCATTGCATGCTAGTCTATTTCTTTCTCCTTTGGGCTAGAAATTGGTCTGTGGGCCAAGGTTTTTGAATAGGCCCAAAATGCTAAGTTTGAGAAATAGACATTTTTAAAAACACTGAAGAACGGACTGACGGCCTTTCTCCGTTGATATATTTTCCTTCTTCTGTTGACTAACTTTGAATAAGTTTCATTCACTGGCTGTTGCTGGTTTTTGCAGCTCTGACTTGTTTGATGAAGATCTGATTGCCTGTAAAGTCATTTTGGTCCTACAAACCCCAGAAAATGGCTCCTGAGTTGGTCCAGACCACACTAAAATTATGGGCTGGATTTGTGACCTTTTTTCAGCATGAATGTTTTAGATAAACATGTTTTTACGCATGAAGACACATTATTACATCTTCTAAGGTATTTGAGTTGTTTGATTTATAACCTCACACTGTTTGTATGAATGCTATTATTTATAAGCTTATTATAAAGCTATTTTTGCTTTGTATGAAAACAGAACAGAAGAAAGATCAGAGAGTTGACGATACTGCGTCCCACTGATCTGCCAGAGAAACGATATTAAACCACGCTGCTGTAAAGCAGCAGGGGGTTTTATTTTTCATACCTGAGAGCCTGTTGGATGTGTTTGATTTATAACACAGCCCCGCCTGGATGTAGCAGCATGTATGTTTTAAATACCTACATTTGTTTCAAATACATACAAGCCACTGCATGTTTGTGGACCCCTTTCTCTTTTTATCCTGGGAGGTCATTGGGTATGTTTGATTTATAGCCTTGTCCCTCCTGGCTGTGTTTTCACATGGGTCCAACTCTACCCCACCCCTCCCCCGGTGTGGAAAGAATTAATAAAACACACACATTCTCAAACACAGATCTTCAGCAGGCTCAGTTTGACTTGTCTGGCTGAACTAACTACTCTCCTCAAACAGTTCTGATCTTTATCAGTACATTCACTCACTCTTATTAACATGGAAAATGAATCTCAATTTCTGCCTGTATCCAATTTTCACGCTATGATTATTGTAGCCAAAACTATCACTGTATCATGTGTAACGGTATTCTCACGATTTTCATCAAACTTTGCTTTACTTCACACCATGTTTGCCTTGGATTGCATACACTGCAACTTTGTCAGTCTCTCTTTTTTTTTTTTTTTAAAAGGCAAAATGTTTATGAATGTGCACAGAGCATAACAGTGAAGGACTGTGGGACAGTTACTCTCTTAAAAGCCACCAGCACTGCTCCTCTGCACTACTACTGCAATACTACCATGCAACCACCTTATCGAGTGATACGAGTTACGTGGACAATGACAGTACTATGAATTGTTGGCGGTTTTGTCCCCGTCAGTATGTTTCACCACCATACATAATAAAACTGGTACATCAACCCCCCATAATCCCAACTGTTAACATCAGTTTTCTGCACATCAAGACGAGTCAGCACCCCCTAACAGCCTCAACAAAAAAACAAACTTTATGAGACTGGGAAAACTAATGGGCTGAGATATGTCTGTTATTTTTTCCACCTCCTGTAGGTGACTGCTGTTAGATATTCTCCCCCAGAAGTGCACATATAGTATTCCTCTCCTTCTCCATCTATCTGTATTTTTTCTACTTCTGTTTTCCTCTTTTAATTTCTTTTTTCTCTTTCAGCATTTCTTTTATTTCCTCCCTCTCTGTATTTTAGCTTGGTGTGTCTTCACTTCATTAAATAAGCAGCACGTCACACAGCTGACATTTCCCTCTTCCTCCTCGTCCTCCTCCTCATCCCTCTTTGGCTTTTTTTTTGTCTTCTTAAATTTTTCTGTCTATTTGTCTTTTTCTCCTTTAGTTATTTATCCTCCTCAAATTCTCTTTCTCACTGTTTATTCTCCCCTCTTCCCCTGAGAGTCACTTTGACAGAAAAAATAAAGTTGTCTAAGTTGTGACTGTGATGGATTATCTATCTGCAGAAAGTTTGCCTCGAAGGAAGGAAATCAATCTAAAAACAACTGGCTGATTTAGAAAATGGTCAGCAGGAATGTAAAATCAACATGATTTTTAGGTAATGGGCTGAATGTTAAAAAACACTTGTATGGTTGTTTATGCTTGTACATTTCTTGACTGAGTGGGTTTGGATTTGATATTGAACTCTGGTTTTGGACGTATTTTAACAGTCTGATGGTTAAATGGGGCTTTTGATTGCATCAGGAGACGTTTTAATGAAGTAAAGTCAAACTTCATTAGTTGAACGTTTCTCACATGAGGCAACTCAATGTGCTTTTAATTATCTGGACATTAAAAAGCAGTTATAGACTGGATTAAATATCATTTCTTTTCACTTTAAGTGGTTGGCTCAAGCTGTTTGTGAAGAGTAATTAGTTTTCTTGCTCGAAGGCACTTTGGCAGGAAAACATGGGAGTCGTGTGGTTGAACTTGTGACCTCTCAGTTACGATCTGGTCTGTCTGACACCCCGCCACCCTGGTGGGAGAAAAAACATGTGGGAAATTGTTTTAAAATAGTTTGGGCTGGATATGAAAATGTGGTTTTGAACGTGGACTTTGCTCATGTTGTTAGAATGATGTTTTTGGGTGGATGAGGTGTTGTTTTAGCGGTAGTGTGACCCAGGAACCGTCAGCTCAACATCTTGGTCATTAGTTGGTCCAAATAAAGGTGAGATACACCAGATATTTCCCATAAATCATTTGGGCTTGGTCAAATATGAAATCAAGCCGTTATCAGATGGGAGGCATGTCCAAAATCAGACCTGGACAGAGTCAATGACATCTTACACTGTCCCATATGCTTAAGGATGATGATGCTGTCACACAGTTGATCAAGTGAGTTATCCAAACACCTACTGGTCAGATATACATGAAGCAGTGAATATACATGGTCCTCAGAGGACAATTTTTCAAAATGTCATTTTGTAGACAAGAAAAATTCAAAATCACATTTTTAAGATGCTGCAGTTGGTGCTGCTGGACTTCAATGTGTCATAATTCTGTAACTCCGTAAACCAGTAATAAGCACTTCACTTTTATTTGATTATTTAACAGAGACTTGAAGTAGTGTAATATTTCACAAGGGAAATATGAATTTTCCCTTGATTTTCCTTGAGCAGCACATCCAGACTCCTGTTCTGCTCCTTCACGCTGAATTGACTAGGGTTTTTTTCAGATATTTTCAGCAGGCTGCACTTTTGATGTGTCGTAATAACCATAGGATAATAAAAGGAAAACCTTATTTGTGTGGCACTTTTCACATTCTCTGTGTGTGTGTGTGTCTGTGTTTTATTGCAGGTCCTGTATCTTCTACAGAGCGTGTATGGATATCCCCAGAGGAACAGAGCTGCTGGTTTGGTACAATGACTCCTACACTTCCTTCTTCGGCATCCCGCTGCAGTGCATCGCTCAGGATGAAAACTGTGAGAGAACACTCCTTACCTTTCTTTCTTTCTTTCTTTTCTTTTTTCTGCACGTTCTTTCCTCTTTGTCTGCCTCCACTATGTTGGATTTCTCCTTGTGTTTGATGAACATCAGGTTAAAGTGGCAGCTCTATAAATAATCCTCACACCAAACGACATTTACTGTCGCAACATTAGATCGTTTCTTCTCAAACTCCATCAAGTTTGATTTCAAGAACAGATAACTGCTGTAAAGTACTTCTTGCTGAAGTGTCCCTGAGTAAGAAAGTAAAACATTTACACTAGCTGAGTACTTAGGAAAAAGAGCTAAAAGTGACAGAAAAGTCATCGTCCAACTAGAAAGTGACATGTTCAGGTTCCCTCACTGATAAACTCATCAGCTACGTGTTTCAGATGTAAATGCGCCTGTGACATCTAAATGATCCAAACGTAAGCCAAACCTTTCGGCTCTGCAACCCATCTGTCTGCACTAAAAAAACGGCAGTTTTCTTTGGATGTCCCTCTAATTTTATTACCAACGGTATTTAAACTGTTAGACTGGAAGAAAGCTTTAGGCCCGCAACAAAAACAACGCAGTGAATGCAGGTTTTTTTACAAACTTGCTGATGTCTGATTTATTTGTCTCGCTAACCGAGCTCGTGAAAAAAAGACTGGAAGAAGTCTTTTATTTGCCAAACTGTAGGTACTTTGTGGTCTCTCCCTCTTTCTGTCCGACAAGCAACACCAGTGTTCAATTCTTTTTTCTTTCTTTTTTAAGAAAAGTCGAGTTTACCATCAAAACTTTTTATCATTCACTGTTTCAGCAAATTAAACTATACACATTTATGAACCTCTGTCTTTTATCCAGGATTCACCATCTTATGTCAACATGTTTCTGCTGATTTATGAAAACCTCTTAGCTCCACTCTGGTCATGTTCGTGCTTTAACTCAGAAGTCCACTTGGTTCTTGTTTGGGTTGACAATGTTCAGGCTATGTTGCAAAATCAAATGACTCATTTTAAATAAATGTATTACTTTTCTGGCAGAGGGTTAAAGAAGTCTCCTGTTGAAGCGGTTAAAACAATGATTAAAAGGAGCTATTTGAGTTTTACCTTTAAACTTGTTGAGCTTTCCCTTCATGTGTCTTTTGTAAATCTTTGGGTGTCTCTTTTAGTTTTTAGTGTTTAGTTAAAAAAAAAAATACACCATGTTTCTTACAGGTCTTTTACATAGATAGATAGATAGATAGATAGATAGATTACTTTATTCATCCCCGAAGGGAAATTAGGTCATCATAGCAGCCGGTATACATATACATATATCAAATATATTAAGAGTCATACAGTTGTCTCAACCCAAATGTATGTCTTAATTTCAATACAAACATTTAATGTGATTCTTTTTAAGTGTTTGTCAGAATTAGTATTTCTTCGACAAAACAACACCCATGCATGCATAATGCCCCTTGTAAAATTCAGTTGTTGAGGAAAACATCTTATATAACTCCCTTTTCTCAGTAATCCGACTTACATTTCCCTATATTTTTAGATTAGATTCGATTAGATTCAACTTTATTGTCATTACACATGTACAAGTACAGAGCAACGAAATGCAGTTTCTTTTGTTTGTAAAACCTACTTTAAAAGTATTATAGGCATTGTGAGCCCTGACCCTCAGGTTGTTTGGTGTCCCCTTTGAGTCCCCTCAAAGTTTACATTTCCAAGCTGGTTGAAAGGTTTTTAACAAACTGGGATGTGAGATTCATGTCAAAGAATTATCATTAAAAACCACTGAATATTGTGTGTGTTAACACATTACAAATGCTGGTGAAGTTTCCCCTTTTTTTCCTTTCTTTCAGTCTCTCCTGGCCTTCGTCTCTTTCTTTCTTCCTCCACCTCACTCTCTGTGTCCTCCTCTATCCTTTCTCGTCCCCCGTCTCCCTTCTATCCATCCTTTGTCGTTCTCTGTCACTAATTTATTTTTGTTTACTTCTCCTCCAGTTTTCTGCTCAGTCAGCCTGTTTAGATCTTTTCCATTCAAAGTGTTTTTCTGTGGATTTGACAGAGTAACTCCCTGCAGGGGAAAAAAAACAAACTTTGACTTTTTTTTTTCTTACGCAATTATGGAGCAAAAAAAACAGAACATGAAGAAGGAGTTTTAATCTGTGGAATCTAAATTGAAATGAATTGAATTAGGAGCTCGTCTTTCACAGAGTCGCAGTTAAATGAGATCGTGCTGATTGCAAATTAGAGACGTTTGGCCACAAACTGGTTTGTTTTACAGATGGAACGACTCTTTTACATGACATTGTTCATCGTGACAGGACTGTGGCAGCCTCTGCACACACTCAATCATACACACACACACACACACACTTGTATTACTATGTTTATGAGGAGCTGGTTTGACAATACATTACTAACAAAACCTTTTTCTAAGTAATGTTTTAACCACATTAGCTGTGTGGCTGAAGTGATGCTTATGTCTGTTGATTGATACAACATGTTGGCTCAAAGTAAAATATCTTGACATTCAATGAATTGATTGACATGAAATCTAGTACAGACAGTTCAGGGTCCTCAGGATGAATCCTCATGACTTTGGTGACCTTCTAACTTTTTATATAGTGCCACTAGCAGGTCAAAGTGTCCACTTGTTCAGCACAACAGTTCATGACAGGGTACCTCTGTAAACATAATGACTTAATTTCTGTCAGCCTCAGCTGCACTAATGCTGCAAAGAAATGCAAAAATGCATTCCAAAGTTAAGGGGAAGCTAATAATCAAATAAGTGTCTTCCAAAGTTAGTGTTGTTCTAGTACAACGATTCCTCACAGTGTTTCCTAGGCTCTTAGGTCAGTGGTGAAAGACAATCGAGTTTTCTGTGGCAGCTTAAGATGCTAAGATCTGTGCTTTACATCACATGACCTGCAGATCAAAGATAATATGTGTAATATTTAGCTCTCATTGATATAAATGGGATGAACAAAGAAAAACCCTGTCAGTAAAGCACAATGCAATTCAACAGCACCACAAACTACATCCTCCAAAATGATCATGCAGTTGAATTAACATCTCTCTAAAACAGTTTCAACAAAGACTGGACATTAAACCTCCATGTAGGTAGTATTGTTGTATTAAACTGCATTAGTTTTAGCAAAGTTTACCTGATAAACTGCTCATGTGCTTCAACTAACAAAGACCAAAGGCCAAAATAGCTTCAGTTTTGAGCGACTTAAATTGTCTGTATCCACGTGAAGACATTTGGTCCTCAGGAGTACAGATGTACAAAACACACACAGTCAAACACACCGATACATTGTGCACCACACTGACAAAGGGCAAACAAAGACTGGATGATTTGTTTTTGTTCCACCCTGCAGTGAAAAAAGTTTGTTCACATCCAAATTAAGTGAAATTAGATTATGTTTCTTTTGTACAAACTGAGAGACAGCAGCCCTGCTCCAAATTAAAGACATTTTGCTGCTAACTGCATTTGGTTTTTCCATGGCATCGTTATCTACTGATTGTGCCCACAAAGGATGAGTGTGACGTCAAAACTCTGCACTGGAGACAGCAGGACTGTGACTCTTTGTGCCCTCGGTGGAGCAGACATTCAAAGTTTTGACCTTTTATTAGTGCGGAGCGCGCCGGCTGAGCACATTCAAACAGGGAACCGGCCAGTGCAGCCGCAGTTCCCTGTAGATCTGTATCTATCTTCTGTGTGCTGCAGTGTGCAATCTGTCAGTGAAGGAAATAGACCATTTTGACTTGTTAAAGCAGGAAGAGCACAGGTGGAATTAATAACAATTAGCCACATTAATAGTGGCTTAATTACATTTAGGTGATGTGCATGCTCGCTCACTGACACAAAGTGTGTTTATGAGTGAATCTTGCAAAACCCAAACCTGCTGCATGAAAATAAAATTGTTTTGTGACAATTTAAGCAAAAATAAATAAATATATGTTGTACAAAAACAGCAGAAAATTACAGGGGGTGTCAGTGAATCTGCCATCCATTGTATCATCAGTCCATTCAGAGAAAAAAGGTTGTTAAGCACACCACACCTGGCCTTAACTTTGCTTAAATTGTGACCAAGAAGTTCTGTTTTCACACAGTAGCTTTATATTTTCAAAATGTATTGTTAAACAAGCTTGGAGCGCACACATTAACATTAAAGGCATATTTAGATTTAAGTTTTGGGTAAATCATTGTGTGTTGGTCACCATGTAGTTCCACTGGTCCAGTCTGGGGTTCAGTGCCGTGCCTAACAGCACTCAGGCAACAGAAACTGACTGTTTGAATCAGTGTAAGCCCAGAGATATGAACCAGCAAACCACATATTCACAAATCTGAAGCCACAGGAGGCAGAAATGGAGCAACTGCTTTGTTGAAATCATTCAATCCCAGTACAAATTATAATGCACAATTATACTTTTTGAGCAACGCAGATGATCATCATCCTTTCCAATTGACTTAAATCCATCAATTAAAATGCAACTTTGACAATTTTGTGAACTGTTACCTTGGTGAGATGAAGTGCTTTTAATTGGGACAGAAAATCACGGCTGACCCTACTCTACCAGGCCACCATGTTACAGAACAACTGCAGAATTTTATGAACTCTGTTCAGGGAAAAATATTCCAGTGATCTAAATTTTAGATTTAGGCTCATTAATTTCAGACCAGAATCGGGTTTCAAGAGACCTTAATTATAAAAAGAAATTGTAAAATCAGGCAAAGAAAACTATAGTCAGTGATCACCTTTAAAAAAAGAAAAAAATAGTTAAAAACAAATACACATAATACAGCTTAAAATATAACAAAAAGTAATTAATAGAACTAGTACACAAAATGGTAATAAAGAGGCAGAGCAAATGCTTGTTTCACTTCTGATTTAGATTTAGACTTAAAATGAGGAAGTTAATTCAAGTCTGAGTTATAAAAATTAAGAGAAAATAAAAAAAATGGAGCTAAAATTATAACTTTATCATGTTATCAAAGAATGTGACTTTCATTTAAGTAAATTCATATACACACACAACAAACACCACTGTACACACATAGCATTAAACACGCACACACACACACACACACACACGCGACAAACCGAGAACACATTAGAGTGAACCACACACTCACAACAAAGAAAATACACACACCCTCCAAACACACAAACTATCACAGCACACACACCCTGTGGTTGTTTACTTATGCACGTTCCATCCAATCACAGCCTGTCGGCTTGACGCTCCGCAGCCCAGCCGCCGCCTAACAACAACAACGTGTACACTGACAGAAAAAGAAAAAATCTCTTCAGAGGGACTGCTCATTGTCTTTCTCCTCTTCATAATCTTCCTCTTCATCCTTCTGCTCCTCCTCCTGCTCTGTAACACCTTGTTTCTCTCCTCCTCTCCTTTCTCCTGCTTGTAGCAGCAGCAGTAATGTGGAGATAAGCCGTGTTTTTATAGGAACATGAGATGAAGAGGGGGGAAAAGGAGGAGAGGAGAAAATAGGAAAGGAGACGGGAGTTGAAAGCAAGGAGAGGAGAAAAGAGGGAAGAGAGTAGAAGTAGAGGAGGAGAGGAGGTGGATAAGAATAAACTCAATACATATGAAGGACAGATAGCAAAGAGGAGTATGTTCAAGGAAACAGAAAGAGGGATGAAGGAGGACAGGAAAGAGAGGAAAAAGGAGGAAGGACAGAAGACATTTTGTCCACCTCTGCAGTAAACTCCTCTGTTCTTCCTATTCACATTTCTTCTTTATTATTATTACCATTATTATAATTGCCTCTATTGATTTTTAAAAGACTTTATTATCTCCGGTAACTTATCATTATTGATTACAAGCAAAGCTTTGGCAACATAAGCTGAACAATACTTCATACCAGTAAAGAGAGGAAGACAGAGAGACACTTAGAGGAAGCAAAGACACAAACAGGGGAGTCTCTGGAGTCAAAGTTAAACTTTATCCCATTTAGTTAGTTCATCAATATGAGAATACATGTATAAATGTAAAATATAAATGTAAAATATATGGCTGTCAACATTATGTATTTTCAACAAATCCCAAGGCTGGAACATCTTACTCCTCTGTGCCATTGTTGTCCAAAAACTATTTAAAATAGTCCTCATTAAATTCCTCCTGTTTGCGTAACGATTGATAAAATCTACAGTGTCCAGCCATTTTAAGATATCACTTATCCTTAAAATAAAAAAGGAAACTATATATTTGTGAGCTGTTCTTTAAAGATGTATGCCAGTAAGGCCAGTGGGCTTTGAGTGGAGAACCACAGACAAGGTAGAGAAGTCAGAAAGTAGTTGAGAGACGGACTAACACATTGCTGGTTTTGGTCTTTTCATGGGATTTATTGACAAAAAAAAAAAAGAATAATGCCAGCCTTGATTTAAAACAATATTATGTATATAATTATCTTTTTACATTTTCAGTGTATAATTTTCTTTTTTTCATTTTTTATGAAATAATTGGATCAATTTTGTTTTCTGCATGTTGATGAATGTAATGTACATACTGTTTAACTAATTGACAAAGAGATATAAACAGAAATAAAAAAGACGGGGTGACTGGGAGGAGTCGTCGTATGGTTCTCATAATGAAGAAGAAGATGGAGGAAGACTGATACAGAGATGTAGGATTATACTCTATCACAATTCTCTTCAGTATCAACCACTTCTTTAAGCTTGAAAAGTTGCTTTTAAAACTTTGTGCTCTGCTTCACCATGGAGTTCGGAGTCTGTGGTCAGTTTCATGTCACCCTCTGGAACAGAGCACACTCCCTATGAAGAAAGAAAACACAGACTCTGCAATGTTGCCAACTGCATCTGCATAATTCTCCCATTTTGATGATGCATTTCATGCGCAGTCCAAACCCTATTGACTTGCATTTTTTGTATATGCGATGTTTGTAGCAAAATGAATTAAGTGTTGGCGAGCGGCACGTAACGTGGGCGTCAATAGTGCCGTCGGGCAACTTACAGATGGTGTAATTATCTCCTCATAAGGTTATTAGAGGATCAATGGAGCCTGGTGGCCTGATGGCAGAGGTGAGATGATGAAGGATGGGAAATGGTTATGATGACCCGAGTGCAGAACGGCAATGTTGGGGGGGGGGGGACAAAATGGTATTCTTGGATTAGTGCACGGTATGTTCTTAAACATGAGTGAACAAGATGTACTTACGTGTACTAGAGAAGGAAAATAGTCCTGAAGACTTTGTGGACTTATGTGTATAATATATTGTAAGATACTGGTAAAAGAAAATACTGTGGTTCTTCAATACTGGCCTCTCACAACTGACTCCCACAAGTCTTCATATCTAAATGACAAAATAACTAATTTGCCTTCCAAAAGAAGCCATCTGCCACAATTTTTCACATTTGGTTAAGTTTAGGGAACTAAAATTACTTGGTTAGGGTTTAGGACAGATCGTGGCCATGATTCAGCTAACATTCACTGGTGGTAGAGGACGGGAAACGAATTATCTCTCTGGTGTTAGATAATTCAACTTCCTGCCAGTCCACATGCCATTTGTTTTTCCAAACAAACCAGTTTTACAGAATGAAAAGTGAAACTGTCCTCTGTGAGTTAAAGTAAGACAAGCCCTCTTAATGTCATTTGAAACATAATGAAGGGTTATGGAGTCCAGGTCTGTCAGTTTGTCAGACCACAGAACAGAACACAGCTGAATTTTGGGTCAAGTGAGGACAGCTGGCATCAGCTGGTTCACCCAGAATCTAATTTACACACTTTTATATAATGTGTTTTTTCCTGTTAATGTCATTGTACTTGACTGTTTTATTCACCAGCAACACTTCCACTATCCAATATCTGTTCATGTTATCTGACTAATACATTTATCTTGCCAGCTTCTATGTTCAGATTTTTTGTTACAAAGCACTTATCAAAACAGAAACAAAGGACCTCACAAAATACATAACACATAAAAACCTTGAAAATACAGGACAAAGGACAAATGGACAATAATTAAAACAATACTTGAAAATAAGTTTGAGCTCAGTTTAACAGAAAGTAAGACTGTTTTTAATGCTGGTAGAATCAGTAGTCACCTTTGCCATAAGCTGTGGTAATAGTACTAACAATTCCAGTTGTAGTATAGTGGTAGCAGTAGTAGTTTTGATTGTAGTAATGGATGTAATACTACTTAGCTTTGTAAATGTAGCACATTGAGCCTTGTAACAGCAGTATTCAAAGTGGCAGTATTAAATGTATCACTACAAATTGTTGTAGTGGCAGTAGTCGTGGCAGCACTTGTAGAGGGAGTAGAAATAGGAGTTGAGTATTATTAGTAGCCATAGTAGACATAGTATTAGCACTAGTAGATGTAAAAGCAGAGGTAGTAAATGCAGTAATTGAATTAGTTGTAATAGCAGTATTACTATTGGATTAATAGTAGTAGAAGTGCAGAGATGGTCATATAAGGATTAGCAGCACCATTAACAGTTGTAGTATTATTAGTAATAGCAGTAACAGTAAAAGTTGTAGTAGGTATGTCCATGTAAATTAAAACCCACCAGACTGGAGGCCTCGTTTGGGCCCTGAGCCATAGCCATAGTTGGAGAAACATTTCTGTGGTCAGAGAGAGGAACAGCATGTCACTGTAACTGTACTAACGAACAGACTCCCAACAGCCTAACTAGACCCATAATTCCATTCACTGGAACCAGGAGCTGCAGTTTGCCCAGGGCTGGCCAGGCGTATCTGGCCTGAGTTAGGACAATGTGGCTGCCTTTCTGTTTCCATCACAACAGCAAAATCAGAATTACTTTTATACATCAAGCACAGAGACAGGAATTTGTTGGTGACAAATTAAATGTAGACATCCTGAGAAGTTGCTTTGAACTTAGTATGGGTGAGATGGTCCACCCCTCATTTTTCACTTTTCCAGATCTGGGTTGCAGTGGCAGCATGTCAAGTGTATTTTTTTTAAGCTTTTGAACATACACCTACTGGTAAATCGAGAGCTTCGTCTTCAGCCTTAGACTGGTGGAGTTCAGCACAGATGTAAGGGTTCATAGTCCTTCACCTGGGGCTGTGATGAAGCCTAATATCCAAAATAGTTATGCTGGAAAACGTCATTAGTTCAAAGAAAATAGCAGGGACTTTACATGGAGTTAGGAATACACTAAATGCAGCTGAATCTGATTGACTGTTATATTACCTGTGTGCAAGTTCAAACTGTTTCGAGTTCCTGGTTGAAAGAGAACTAGTCTGTCTTAGCTAGTAAATATTGTGTTTTTTAAGAGTCACCAACTTTGAAATAACGTACAGTTCAGTTTTAAGTGCTGGGGTTTTGTTTTTCCTCACTTTAGAGTACGTTTACTGTGAAGTGCATTCTCTTTAAACCACTAACTACCTGCGTAACCAAATCATTTCTGTTTTTTTGTCTCCAGTAAATGTCCCAGGCACGGTGATGGAAGCCATGACCAGGCAGGAGTCCCTCCAGTCCTTCAGCAAGAACGGCAAACCCTCCTCCTCATCTTCCTCCTCTTCCACCCCCTCCACTGCCCCCATCAGGGGCTCCATGGTCTTCCCCCATTCCCCATGCCCTAGGAGTTTCTCCCTATTGGACAAGGTCGGAGTCGCAGTTCAGTCGGACTCCAGTTTTGGACAGTTGGGGTCAAAGAACCAGCGAATCCTGGCGAGCCCAACCTCCACCAGCCAGCTGAGCAGTGATTTCAGCGACTGGCACCTGTGGAAGTGTGGCCAGTGCTTCAAAACCTTCACCCAGAGGATCCTTCTGCAGATGCACGTCTGTCCGCAGAATCCTGACAGGTAAGACAGCATCTAATAAGGTGCTGAATTTATGGTCCAAAAGTCTTTATTAACATAAGAGTTGGAGGTAGTGTTATGTCTGTATGAATGGTTAATGGTGGATAAAGCCACTACATGGAATATCACAAACAGAAAACTCACAAAAAATGGTTTTCCTTATACTTCACATCCATCTGTTCCCACCAGAAACATTTCAGTATGGTAAAAAAAAGTAAGACTCGTAAACTGTATGGATTAGATGAATTACTGTGTACGATGATCCTGAAGTGTGCTCTTCAATGCGAGTCCCTCAAACTTCCATTTCCGCTTCTTAAAACTGCCAAAGTTAACATCTTTATAAAGCTCTAAAAAATGTAATCATTGAATCATATTTAATTTTTGGGCCCCACAGAAAAAATGTTCAGGTACAAAACATTCAGACTATGAACCACAAGTTGTTTGGGAAGTTTGATGGACAATTAATTAGTTTTTTGAGCTTCAAAGTAATGATCACACAAAAATTTTGAATATTAAGAAAGCATTATGGATAAATGTAATGTGTATTATGCAACATTGGTAGCCACTGTTAACGTCCTGAGATTCCCAAATAGTATATTTTAAATCAAGAATCTAATCAATCCAGTCGCACGATTGTTTCCTGTAACTTCTGATGGCTTAAAAGAGACTGAAATTAGATTTGGGGAAGCAAAAACGACACTTATACAACATCAATGTTATTATATCTTTTGTAATATATCCAAGAATACTTATGTGATGGACATGACACAGCATTCAAGTTTTCAAAACCTGTTGTTGCAGTTTTTCAGATGAGTTGTTGCTTGTAATTTACGACTTTGGTTGTCTCATCATCACACCGTTTGTGTGTGACAGAAAGTGGGAGTTTGTGGATAAGAGTGAAGAGAGTGTAAAAGTGTTTGAGTGTGTATAACATCTGCCAACTTAATTATATACAGCATGGATGGAGGAAGGAGGGAAGAAGAGATGTGATGTGTGTGTTTGTATTTGTGTGTGTGTGTGTGTGGTGGGGGGACGGAGGATGTATTGGAAATTTTTTGCTTAGCTTTATTTTTTGCGGGGAGAGTCAGAGCAGCGTATAAATCAGCGCTGTGCGTCAGTGAGAAATACCTCGCCTTACGGTGACGGGGCCAGGAAAACAGATGCCACTTATTCAATAAACTAATACTCATAGGGAAGAAAAATGTGGGCTGGATATGGAGGGGGGTGGGAGGGTCGATGTGGAGCTGCCTGTCAATAGGAAGGTTTTATGGGACAGAGGAGCAGATAAAATTCAGCTGAACAAGCCAAACAGACCTGGAGCTCTTAGGACCCACTGTACCTCACACTCATATGGACTGGGGTTAGACCAGTATGCCCATCACAGCATCGCTCTGCCCATATAAAAAGTCCTATCCCCTTTGTCGAGCTCACCTCCTCTGGCCTTGGCCAGACAACGTATACATATGTAATGTACACTTTTGTTATCCAAGCCGTGGTCAAAGTTCTACGACGAAAACATGGTCAACAAAGTTCACGGCTGCAGACACATGACAGAATGGCAAGCTGCAATATATTAAAAGCCTAGTCTTATATCAAAGTGATCAGGCACAGCCTTTAGTATTTTCACTTTGAGAATTTCCTTCATCAGTTTTTCTAAAAATCAATTACAACAATTATTTTGCAAGCCTTCAACAACCACAGCTCCCATGGGTCTAAGCCATAGGCAAGCCATAGATACACCGTTAAAACCTCATGAAAGCTGTAGTTGTTAAAACTACAACACGACAGAACTCTTTGTCCCAGACTCTTAATATTTAGGTCTTAAGGTAAGTTAGTGTCATCTCTAAAGAAGCCACAAAATATTGAATTACAAGCTAATTTGCTTGATGCTGACTTACCATTAGCCAGAAAGCCAACTTACATGGTCTTATTTACCCCAATTAATGAGCAGTGACATGACATGATAATGCAGCCTTGGAAATAACCATAACACCACACAGAAGTTGAATTAGTTGTCAAAAGGTTATCTAAATTACTCTTTTTTTTTTTCTTTCTTTTTGTTCTCCACCATCATCATCATCATCATAACACCAAATGGGGGAGAAACTGAATGGGATGAATGCCCTGGAAGAAGGGCACAGATGAGGAACATTTAAACTGTTCTCGAGGTTCATTGTGGATCTTACTAACGCGCTTACTGTTAAGTTTGACTTTAACTTGTCACCCGTCTGTACCTTGTTTAGGGAATCTAAAGGAGGTTGTTGTGGTTAGTAAGGGGGTTTAGTGCGGTTCTCTAGGTGGTTCTTGTGGTCATTGAGGAGGGACTTGGTTTCCTGATGAGGGTTCTAGTTGTCCTAAAGGATTCTAGCAGTCATTGAGGAGTCCTTAAGGTGGTTCTTGTGATCATTCGGGGGGATCTTGGGGTCCCATAGAAGGTCCTGGTGGTCCTTTTTAGGTGGTTCTGGTAATCTTTAAAGGGGGTTTTCTAGATGGTTAAACACCCATGGCAAGGAGCATTGAAGCTGTTATGTTGGTTTTCACTTTAATTAGTCATCCATCAGTGTGACCTTTGAAGAGACATGGTTCAGTCTTTCGACATTAAACCAGTATGGCTGCTCTGTGAATAAAGGAGTCTGGCTTTTTCACCATTTGCCTCTCTCTCCTCCCCTTCTTGATTTCTTAACACTTGTCTCCCCCTCTCATTCCCCCTCTCCCTTCATACATATTTATTGATGTTTACTTGATGGGAACATTTGGAGCTGAAGACTGATGGCTCTTTATATCAGCTTAAAAAAAAACATCACACACCTCCTCTCAGCTCCATCTCTTTCAGGTTTGTTTTTTTCTGCTGACTGTTTCTTTTTCTGAACTTTTTTTCGTCTTCCGTGTCATTTTTTCCCCCCTGTGTCATTTCAACAAAATCCATCATCAGAGGAGCAGTTTGTTTATGTCAATGAGGCCTTGAAAGTGCTTTGGATTCAGTTCTAAACTGGTGTCTGGATGCAGGATACTGTTTATGTTTTGTGATGGCGGTGAGTGATGAATCAGGGAAAAAATCTACAGAAATGGACTGCGTTTCCACTTACAGGTTTAACATACTACAAAAGCAACGCAGTATAAACCACTACAATGAACTAAATTAATAATCACTGCTTTTATGATTGATGTGTTTACTGCACTAGTGTTTAAAAGAGTCATTAGTGCTTTTACTAAAAATGGGTGTATTTGCTAAGCACTTTGATCTCCAGTGTTCGCAATTCAGGTCTCATTCTGGTGGCCGATGTTGTTTAGGAATAAAGCATGTATGTGTATATGGATATAATCACGCTTGTATATGAAAGGACAGAAAGTTTACAGCTGATTGAAAATGTGTATCATCACAGAGTTGACTTCTTAGAGGAATTAAATGTGAATTTTGTCATTTGTTTTTACCATCTAGCAGTGCCTTGTCAATAATTTGGCCTCAGCACATAGCTCTTCAGTTTTTCCAGTGATACAGTTAAACATTAAACATCCTCTATTACTTTAACAACACATGAGTAATGGGGCACGTTAAATGTTTAACTCTATCACTGGAAAATCTGAAGAACCCCAAGCTTTTGGTTTTTATGTGGTGAGCATGTAGATTTATTTTCATGGTGATATTTTCACTTAATGGAGGTTGTCTTCAAAATATCTTGAAATAAGTCAACAGGTGAAGCAGTTTACTTTGACAACATACAGAATGATAACCAGCATTTAGGCATTTATTCAGATTCAGATTTTGCAGACTCTAATTGATTCAGGACCATGATTATAGAGTTTAGAGTACAAAGAAACATGTACAATACAGCAATGACAAAACAGTTGTAATAATAATAATGCAAATTATTAAAGACACACACTTCCTCCAGAATAGCAGCAGTTTTAGGACATTTAGTTTTGAGGTTGGTATTTTTATTTTCACGTAGACCTTTGGGACTCCAGACTGGCTTCCAACCTGCTAATTAACATTTATAGTTAATGCTCTATACTATTAGCCACTTAACATTAAAATATCACTAATTATCTATTTGTGGTTAAATTGTGTTCATTGAAGCCAATGGAGCAGATTGACCTTCATCATTGTGTCTCGACAAACGTTATCTGTCAGTTTTCCCTGAAGTGAGCTTGTACTGAAGGTCGTCTCTGTTGAAGGATTTTAATTGAGTCCAATTAGTCTCGAGTGATCAACTCTAATTATCTACCTTTGTGTTAGTGTTTGATGTTTTAAGCTTGATTCACACACACAAGTACAGTTTGGAGAAAAGAGTGTTTCCAGGGACAGCAGGTGTATTAAGGCTCCTCTTGGCTAAAATGCGAACACGTTTACAGACTGGATCAACTCTTGACTTTAGTAAATTGTAGTGATGGAAAAAAATATATATGTGTATAGAGTATATAGTTAAGTTGCTTACATCAACTTCTAGTCTTCCTCAGGGACTATTAAATGATTTTAGCTGAGCTTTTCCTCTGCTGGGCTAACTCGACTCACTGGTAGTTTTGAGGTGAAAGGAGCATTGTGGGTAATAAACAGCATCAATAATTTCTGACTGAACTGTGTTAACATAGAGTTAAAATAAAATACAAAGCTTTTCCAAACACTAGTGCATCTGTAGGTCTCAGATTCCTTTTAATCGTCCACACAACAGAATGCAAGAATATGACGGTCTAGTGATGCTCATAATTGTTTTGTAGTAATCAAAGTAATGTCTCTACATATAAATGATTTATTGATGTTAAAATGCAGTGTGTTTTAACATCAGTTGAAGGCTCACTTGCTGCTCTGTGAGCTGAGAAAATGTATTCACAATTAACTCAAAATGTTAGGATGTCAGGCTAAAACAGGACTGTTTTTCTCTGTTGCTTAACAGTTGACATTTGGGAGATTTATCACCCAACAGTGAGGACATATTTGCATTTAACACTAACACAGATGTGTGTTGTCCCTGCTGGACACACAGATGTGTTGAGAAATTACTTTATTCTTTTTTTCACCGTGTAGCCGCAGGAGTAACTAATAATGATCCATCACTGTGATGGACGGGCTCGTAGAAATTCCTTCAAAGTCTATTTTTATCTGTCATGTTTGTCACTATAATACAAACCTACTTTGTGTTTGCATCTGCATGTGAGTGTATTTTGATATGTGCAGTGCTGTTAAAGTACATTTCACATTTTCTGTTTCAGTTGCTTTGGTTAAACACAATAGACTTTAGTGTGATTTAGTTTTATTTTTAATCATTTTTTGAAAGTTGAATAATATATTTAGGTTACATTTTCTGGCACTTATAAAGCATGAGCAACTGCTGACTATCAGATATCATGTGTATATCCTTCTTTAGTTTTTATTTTACTGCGTCTGGGTCAGGTTACAGTAAGTCTGAGACATTTTCAGGAGTCTCAGTGCCCTCATCTGGTGACACGAGACTCTTCATGTGTTAAAATGAACTAAAGTAGGAAACATGCCATTTAAACAATGATGAACAGTAATAACATAGTAAGCGTCCAGTGTTCTTTTGAATACATCAGTGGATGAAAAGGTTTACAAACTCCTCGTTCATGACTAATGCTGTGTTCAGACGGTGGTCGCCGTTGAAGTGTTGCTCAAGAACTCGTTGACGTGGTTTTGTCATCATGTATTGTAATCGTAACACACGTTTTAAAAATGTCACATGCCTGGGACTCCCACAATAGCTGCCACTCTCTGCCAAGCGGCATTTGTTTTATTAGTGTCATGGTAAATAAAAAAGGTTAAATAGCACAGGGAAACGAAACAGGAGCAGTGGGGTGAGAGAAAGGGACTGGAAATGGTGAAACAATAACAAAAAACGCGGCACTGGAGCACTGAAAAAAGTTTGATATGTGTCGGGTGTCCATTGAAAATGACTTGTGTCCAGCTACTTTGTCGCCAGTAGTCTGAACACAGCATAAGATTTCCTCATAAACTACACTGCCCATAATCCACAGCCCCCCCCAAGGCGCTCTCTGTGATGGCATGATATTGGCTGTTGGCTTGATTTTTGTTCTTGGCTCATTTGATGAGTTCAACTGGTTGATGAGAGGACATTATGTGAGCTTTCTGCTTTAATAGGTCAGTCAATACAGTGAAAGAGAGAAGGGGGAGACAGAAAGAGAGAGAGAGAGAAACAAAAAGAGAGATGAACGTCGGTGGGAAAGACAGAGAGCAGTAGAGGAAGGAGTTTTCTAGTGTTTGTATGGGGGTATACCAGTGATTTTTTTATTTGTTTTTGCTTCGATGTGCACAAGTCTGCTCACATACATACAGTGTGAGTGTGTTTGAGTGTGTGTGTATTCAGAGAGCCATTGATTGTGTATTGACGAGGCGGGAGAAGTGATTTATAGCTGCTGGTCTCGGGGGAATAATGTCTTCATATGAGGCGGACAGAGGAGTCGTCCTCACGGAGCAGATATAACTCCGTATGGATTAGACCGACTCCATACGGGTCAATCAACACACTTCACTCTGCATCACTGCATGCTGCAAACACACACACACAGATTCACAGAGGTCGAGGCCAAAATCAACTTAAAAGCTCACAAAACTAAAACTCTTCCTGCCAAGAATATTTTTTTAACCCTCCTGAGCTCATGAGGTGTGTGATGCTTATTGCAGTTATTTAGTGATCCAGTGTTATTTTGTCTTCTGTTTTTCTAAATGTATCATCAAAGAGCCAAACAGCTACAGAGGGAAAGTACATTTTTGGGATTGTGTGTCAGTTATAACAACAGTTTGGAGTCCCAAAATACATATGTTTGTACTCACCTGGTAATTATGTTCACATATTGTAATGAGATGCAGTACCTTATGGGTGACAGTGGAGTTGAATTATGTAAGGCACAGATAATATTTAACAGGTAAATCCAATGTTTTGGTATCTTTATTGGTATTGTTGATAAAAATAAATAAATAACAGTCTTATCCTGTCATTGTCTTGGAACAAGGCAGAATTATCACTTTCTAAATTCATCATTATTGTGTTTGAAACAGGAAAATGTTTCACTTGTTTTAATAAACAAAGATTTAGGACAGTGTGTTATTCATAAGGGTTAGGTTTTTTATTATAACCTTTGTTCCATGTCAGCCCTGTCTCTCTTCTTACATTTCCTGTGTTTGGGCTTTTATTAAGAAGTCTCAAGGAAATAATCTTCCCTTGTTTTGTAGAGATCCTTCGATGGCGGCCTCTGACGTCCACATGTTGGTGTCGTTTTCAGTTTTAAAATTTGGCATATTAAAAGTTTTCCTACAGTCGGTCGGCAGCAGTTTCAAACTCTGCAACAACCAAACCCTCTGCTTTCCACCTTCTTGACCTCTGACCTCTCCCTGAAGAAATGAAAACATGTTGGTGTGCCAAGAAACTTTATTCCCATGTAGTCTTAATAATTGGGCCAGTGAGGGGCTGGATGGGTCTCTCACACACATTCTGTCTCTTTCATCAGCTCATGTGTTAAAGGTGTGGACAAGGTGACACGTTGACACTAACTATGTTGTTGTTACCACATGTTGTGTTGAAAGGCGACACAAGGTTTATTGTCCTGAACCGCGTTTTACAGACGTGTTGAAAAAGACTCATTTTATAGATCTCGCACACGCACGGAGGCGAGGCTGAGTGGAAACAACATGGCAGCCGGTTCCGCTCTCTCCAAACCAAGTATTATTAGTTTACCTGTGAACCAAATCGAAGCGCCTATTTTGTGTTTTTGTAAGCCTGTCGTGGTGTTGACTCTGAACATATTTGGCATTTGTGCTGTCAACAGACTGTAACCCCGTCAGACTGAATAACTGTGTGATGCCAACGGGCTCCAAGAGAGGGTTTTATAACCTTAATGGTAAGATATCCTGAAGTGTAAGTGAAAGAAAAGGTGAAACAGTTAGTTGATGAGTTGATTAGTAGGATCGGGTACCGAACTCTGTACTTTTAAGGTTACCGACCGAATTACACCGATACTGCCGACTGATTCATGTTAGGTTTTTTTTTTCACTGTCTCAGCGTTTACCGACACTCCGAAATTTCTTAAAACAATGTAGCATTAAAACCGTATGTGAGATTTTTTGTATGTCTGAAACCAGTGGAGAGAGTAAACTACAGAAAAAGGTGCCATTGGATACCGGTACCGAATTCCAGGTACAGATACTGGTATCAGTTAAAATGTGAAAAGTACCCAACGCTATCGATTAATTGATTGACGGTAAAATAATTGGCAGCATTTTTGATAATTAATCTGTGTAGCTTCTTTCATCAGTTTAATATGATGGCATTTTGGATTGTTGGTTGGACAAAACAAGACATTTGAAGACGTCACTTTGTGCTACTTTCTGACATTTTATAAACTGTAAAGATAATGAGAATATTTGTTAGCTGTATGTAACTTGTAGCTTCTGTTTTGCTGTATTTTGGTGCTTGAGGAGAATTTGTGCAAGGTGCAAGTCTAACTGAGCTTTTGGTACCTGTGAGACAGTGAAATGTGATCCAGGAAGTCTGGTTTGAGTAACAGGTCAATGAGTTTGAGGTTTCTTTTTTTTACTTTCTATCCTCTGTCTCTAGGTAAACAGCAGAATTACGTCACTCAAATTACAAATAAATCTAATAGGAAAGCGTGCTTGCTTGTATTTGACCAATGTATTTGAGCCAGGTTCCTTTTTCTTGTTGGAGGTTTTTTGCTGGAGCCCTCAGCGTCCGGATCCGTGCTGTGGTCTCATTGAAATGAATGAGGGGACTGCTTTTTTTCCAGTGTTGTTATATAAAAATGGTCTGAGTATGTGGTTGTTTTTTTGTATTTAAACCACAAAGGAGACTCTGTGTCCTCATACGTTTGGAAATATGACTAAAACCCTACATTATGAGGATGTTTTCCTGTCCTGCGTCTGTGTTGTGGTTACAGCTACAACTTCAGTGTAGAATTAGTCTTAGATTAACCTAAAGTGCTGGTTTTGCTCAGTCACCTGTGAGCTGCATGTTGAATGAGGCTCATGCTTGAGCTGCAGTATCGGACAAATACCCAAACCATGTGTGTGGTAATTCATGCGTATGTGTGATTGTGTGCTAAAGTTTGCAGATTTTATTCATTTGTGCTCAAGAACATATTTGCATGTGCTTGTGTGTGCAAATATTTTGGTTGCATATGCACATACCTGTGTCTGAGTGTGTGTGTGTGTGTGTGTGTGTGATGGAGGTGTTTATGCTTCACCTCCTCCTTCTTCTCTCTCCACTGTAATAAACAATAACCGGGCATTAATCTCCCAGCCTGCTGCCTTAATAAATAATATCCACACATTCATCAACTTAAACTATTCACAATCAATGCAGCTCTTCATAGAAAACCCACCTAATAAATAGTGGTGCGGCCCACTGAGGCGTGAACTTATAGACCAGCCGGCTGATAAATGAACCGACCCCCACGGCGAGACGCCTTTTATGTGGAAAACTGCAAGTGAGAATTTTTCGATTTTATATTACACTATTTTACTCTTATTACTTTGCAGTGTGTGTGTGTTCTCTCTACGTCCTCTCAGGGTACAGTAGGTGTTTGTGATTTATTGGAGCGCTGAAGATGTTGGTCTATTTGTTTTATTCTAGTTCTGGGGTGTTTACCTATTTGTACGGTACTGATGTCAAGAGTTTTGTCTTATTGGTTTCAGAATAAGAATCGCTTTATTTTCTGACTACAGGAACACAGGAATTTGTCCCGGTCGCGCCGCTGCAGAGACATCACAGTAATACAGAACACAGTGATACACAGTGATAAACAAGGTGCAGTGAAGACATGTATGTGTGCGTATATGTCTCAGAGGGATATACAAGCACCGTACATAATATACGGAGAAAGACTTTCCTACCTACACCGTGTGGAATATGGTGATTAGAGCTGCATACAGGAATGTCGTTAAAATTCATCAGGAATTTAAGGTTAAAATGCTGTTTAGTGGGAAAAACAAGCACATTTTGATTAAAACATCAACATAATATTTTGTCTTGTTAGTCATATCATGTTATGTTAGTGTCATAAGTCAGTGCTGGCTATTAACAGTGTTGTGTTTTTAATTGTATTAAATTAAGATAACGGGCCAATGTAGTGAAGTACTTCAGTTACAATTAATGCAATAGTTTTACAGTTTATGTCATCAGTTAATATTGGTTACTTTTTACTGTTAAATAAGTTTGTATTTTGTTGAATAAATTCTGTTGTCAAATCTAATAACTGGGGAAAACTTTATGCTTTTACCAGTTTGACAAGAACTGTTTGATTATATGATTAGTTTTTGTCTCTGTGAGGGTCGACTCTGGACTGTCTCACATAGGTTCAGCCTGGATTTCTGGTCTTTTCAGGGATCCTCATTGGTCCTTTGTTGCTTGATTTGGTAAACAGAAATAAACTAATCTCTCTCTGAATATTTGAGTTGAGTAATAACTGACACTCAGTTTTGCGAAGATGCGATTCTGCCTCTTTTTTTTTTTACTCCGCACAACAAATCGACAGCACTTTCTGCTAATTAAGACTTTTAACAGATGGCTCACGGTGTCTCTTGATTTCGATTGATGCCTTTGCCTCATGTCAGTTGAAAGAGATTAAATGTCTTTTTAAAAGAATAAACCTAGATGTTTAATACTTAAAATCGCTGCCTCTTTGGCTAATATTTTGGTTAAGAATAATGAAATATTTCTTATATCTGTGAAGGGGACAGAAACTGGAAAAATGATAATGGAAAACAGAGAAAGGAAGCCTGTAAGTTAAAACTAAATAACTAGATAATGATAGCAGGAGTCATTGTGTTCAGCTCAATAAATAGAAACAGTGTAAGATTAGATCTGCTGTTGTGTGGAAGCAGGATACTCTATTAGCAGACACACAGCTATTGTTTGGTTGGTTGTTTCAGTCTGATTCACTCCCACTGTGAGCTCCCATTTGGGCCAAACACACACACACACACACACACACACACACACACACACACAATCTCTTTATATCTATCTCTATCTTCTTTTCTTGTTCTGTTACTGTCTCTATCTCACTCTCTCCAACTACACACACACATACACAGTGATAGATGGTCCAGTCATGATCTCGGCCTGCATTGTTGATGAGGGTCATGCTGCCATGGTTACCGGAGCAGTGTCCGACTCCCCCTGCCCTGTGTGTGTGTGTGTGTGTGTGTGTGTGTGTGTAGGCTATCTGTGTTCACAGACCCTACATTATGGTTACTTGCCTCATCCCTCTCGATCTGTTTCTGTGTCTTAATGTTTGTTTGTATCACTGTATGTGTTTTTTTTGTGTGTTTTGTTTATTTGTGTAATTGGCTGTTTGTGTTTATGTCTTTCTGTGTGTGTGTGTGTGTGTGTGTGTGTGTGTGTGTGTCTGTTGCATTCTGCATGTTTTGTGCTTCTTTGCATGAGCCTGTGTGTTTGTATGTATCCACTCATTGTTTTGTAGAGTCGACTTTATATAGCACAAAATCACAAGTTTGTCACAATACGTCACATTAAGACACACACTATCCTATAAAAGTTGGAGAAACAGCAACAGCAGTCAGAGGAAAAATAACCAAAAAAACTGAATTGAAATGGCAAGATAATACCACATATAAATTCAGAAAAAAAAAAAATGCAGAATTACAATATACCACAAGGGCTTCATGTAAAAACTAAATTTTGTTCATATATATACGAATTTGCAGAGCATCTTCGAGCAACTTCCAGTTGCCATCGTGACCTCTGTCGTAACACCAGCTCTGCACTACACGACCTGGACAGAAGCGAGACTGGGCATACACACCCCCCTTATTTTCTCACCTGTCTCTCTCTCAGACCATACCAGTGTGGCCACTGCTCCCAGTCCTTCTCTCAGCCGTCAGATTTGAGGAACCACGTGGTGACGCACTCTAGCGACCGACCCTTCAAATGTGGCTACTGCGGCCGCGCGTTCGCCGGTGCCACAACACTCAACAACCACATCCGCACGCACACCGGGGAGAAGCCGTTCAAGTAAGTAACAGTGAGTACCCCCCACCCATCCAACCCACCCAAACCTTCTGCTCCCTCCCGCCTGCTGCAGACTCCGCCTGGGCTGACCAGTTTCACTTACATTCGACGTCCAGCTAACACCTACTGACACCCTCTTAACTGCCTACTGACACCCTCAACCACGTAATTATCCGTATTATTTCCCTCAGATTCGTTGTTGTGGTATCATTATGGTATTATAAGGTAGTTGTATTATAGAGAATTCATCAGTAATGTTGCTATCTATGGTGAAGAGTTGAAATAATACTAAACACATTGCCTCTCCGAAGCTTTGGTGTCAGCTTTGACTGCTATCTCGTTGCAAATCAAACGATTGCATCTACGACAGGGAGAGACTGAAATATGAGGTTTCAGTTTGTGTTTGTTACCAAGATATTATCTATTATCTCTGAGTGTGAGAGGAGAAGCTGGGGGCGTTGGGTCTCCCTGCCAGATAGACGCAGTGTGACTCCTACATTAACATATAAAGCTCAGTGATCCATTGATCAACTCAAAGGGTCAAAGGCAGCATGGATTATTTTGAATCTGAATTGGATTTGCTGAACTTGTTGACGTTAAATGACCAAGAAATACTCATACTTATCAATAAGGATCAGTGTTCATTGTTAGTTGAATGCAGCAAGACAAGTCAGAGTAAACAAACAAGAGCTTATATAAAAGTGAAGCAGCTTTTACTTCTCATAACATCTCAGATTACAATGTGCTCACTACAAAAATTAAGTATCTACTTTATGAAAACAGAACTGTTATTCACCTCTCTTTTATTTGTTAATCATGATTAATCTATCTTGTCCAGGTCCTGAATCCTAAGAAACTTTGAGTTATTTCTCCTGAAGGAGTCGTTACACTGTCACCTCCTTCCTTTTTAAAATTACTCTTAATTTTATTACATTAAGAAAAGTACAACAAAGAGTCACTGTGAGCTTGAAATGTTATAAATTTCTTTTTGTAATAAAGAAGTTTTAATAGGAGCTACGGCTGCGTTGTGAGTCCTTTGGGAAATTTAGCTCTTGCAGGAAGAACACATTTTTAATCTTTTTTGATTCCTCTGTTGCATTTGCATTTTATTTTAGTTCAATTTTTTTCTTCTGGATAATTTGGTTCTGCAACACAAAAGAGGTGAGGGTCGGGTCCAGAGTTCTGCTTCGGGCCCCAAAAAGACTCGGTCCGACTCTAGGAACAGAACAAACAAACCTCCTGCTCATACCTTATTCCTTTTTATAGCTCTTTTCCATTATTCATGATCCCTCTGTGCACATGAATATTTGGTTTCATCTGCTGTCATGGCTGCAGTGACCTCTGACCTTTGCTCTCCCTACCAATTACTTCCTGTGATGTTGGCCATCGAGGAAAAAACAGTGCTTGTGTTTTGTTCGTCGTAAATCACTGTGGATGAGAGCATCAGTGATACGCACACATCGTTCAGTGTAAATACAGAAGCAGCTCGATCACAGCAGTTAGCGGCCTGGCAATGAATCTCTGCACACTGAGGTTGCTCATTTCCATTTTTTACTCAGTGACTGATATAATTAGAGGGCGAGCCACACTGCAATTAGGGGTTTCTGCAAGTTGCTGTTGTCACGCTGTCATCCCGTCAGCAGTGGAGGACAATAAAGATTCCCCCAGTGGACTCAGAGGTCAGCATTCAGGGAGAGGGCGTGAGGGCGATGAGGGGAAAGGGCGAAAAAGTAAGAGATATTAAAGAAAGTCAAATAAGGGAAATCTAGAGGACACGTATCAGGGGACAGCTGGGGGAAACAAATTAATGTCCTTAATAAGCAATCAAAGAAATCCGAACTTGTCATCGACTTGGAGAGCGAAAGGGCGAGAAGAATGAGAGAGAAAGCGCGTGGAGGAACAAGAGATCACGGTGTAAAAAGTGAAACGACAAGCGCCGGCGAGAAATCCGGTTAAAGCAAATCAGTGTTCTTAATAAGCAATCGGAGGAAACCCCGAACCTTTTCATCAGCACTTCAGAGTCTCGGTGGAGGCAGAGCGGGACAAAGACAATCATGGACGGGCGTCAGAAATCTTTAGCGGATCGATGGCCTCAGGGAGTTATCTCCTTTTGGACGGTGCAGTGAATAGATTAAAGCTGCCACTGTCACTTTGTCAGGAGGAAAACGCTCAACTTTATTTTCCCGCTGAGGAGACGGAGGCAGGGATTCTGTGTGGTCGGCAGCTTTTCAGCACTGATACTCGCTGGACTGCGGAGCCTGTCAAACTGCTGCTGCTGTTTTCTCTCCCGTTCTATTGTTCTACTGAGTTCTATTCAGTCTCTCAAAATAAAGCATTCACAACATCGCAACTTTAAGTATCCTACTGAGGAGTGAAGGAAACAAAAGAGGAAGGTTTGTGTGTGCTAAGTAGATTCAAGACATGTAATGAGATGTTTTTTCTGATTTTCCTTTTCTTCTCTTTTTATCTTCTAAACCAACGATAAGTTTAGTCTTGAGAAATATTTTGACTTTTTTATGAGGTTATTGCTCTGTTCAGTCAATCAGACATCTCATTTTGTACCTCTCTACTTTGATAACATCATTAACCCTTTGAACTCTGCAAAAAAAATGGTTCTACAAGTTATATCTGCAAGGTACATAGTTTGAAAATGCAATTCTGCCAAGTTCAGAACAGACACTGGGGGACATTGAAGATTGCCCATCTTGATGATGCAGTATTATAGCTCATTTTACACGTGTAGACATTTACCAAGAATGGCTTTAAAGATGAAAAGTTACAGATGAAAAAATAAGCTATAAGCTGTTCATGGCTACAGAGTGGGGTGTTGATTCTCAGTGGGTTCAGCACTACAGCAGCACTTCCACATACATGGGAATCAACTGATTTGTTAAAATCAAAAACATTGAACAGAATATAAGTAGAACAGATTCTGGGTAGAATTGTTCAGTAGTTGATGTGTTCAGAGTTTGTCTGACCTGCTGCCTGAAAACTCCAGCAGTAAATTTTCACAGTGCTGTTTATGGAGACTTCTTGTACTTCTGCCTCTTTCTGGTCCCATCAGTCCTGTCAATCTGTGGCTGAACACAATCTGTACTTGTTTACTTCCCATTCTGTCCACTTTTATAGAAGAGATTAAGATAAGAGGTGAGCTGAAACTTCACTGATCCTTGAGGGAAAGTGATTAAAGCAGCGTCTGTCATTTTGTCAGGACAAAGTGCTCAACCTTATTTTTCCCCACTGAGAAAAGAAGGATGCGGCCGCCTTGTCTCAGCTCCGCTCTTTGTTCTGCGGGGAACCGTCTTCGTGTCTGTCCTGGTGGATAAGTCGCTGTGACAGAGAAGCTTCAGAGGAGCTTTGATGTCGGTGGCTGCTGTGGTTTTGTAGATTTATAGACGAATTACAGAAGGAACGTCCACCTTGAGGGGAAGAGCAGTTGAGTCCAGTCAGGGGTCTGTTTTGTTTTTCTTGCGCTGTTACAAAGTGAAGGACTCGATCAGATCCATCTGCTAAAAGTCTTTCCAGAGTGAATGCTGCTGTTTACAAGTCTGTTAAGAATTACACATCTAGCTTCACCAAAAATGGTTACCTGGCTGACTGACCATTGGACTTATGTTGCTTACATTGTACATTGTGAATATGTTTGGGTTCATAAGTGATTGTTAGGAAATGGCCTTAAACTTTGTTTTGTGCCTGTATTTATAAGATGTTTTGGTTTTAGAGTGGGATTTGATATCATGGTGCAATGTATGTTTGTGTCCTTTTGACAAAAATAGTCTTTTGTTTGTTATTGTTTATTGCCTGTTCTTTACATTTAAAACTAAAATTTCATTTAAATCACTGTGATCAGTGGATTCACTTGAGGTGGCAAATCTTTCACGTAAAGTGCAAATCTGCATTATTGACAAATAACCATCGGTCTTGACCATTCTGACCTTTGAGGGAACTGTTGAGTCCAAATTTGAGGAAACTAACATAGAAGCTGTGTTGCACAACTGTCCGGTGTGACTTAAATATTATGACAAACCCCAACAGGCGTCATCAGGTGATGAAGTTTACAACATGTGGATCGTTATGGACACATGGACCCTCAAAGTATAATTTGTTATTTTCACAGGAAACCTAATGATGGGTTTAAAAACACATTTTACAGTTGAATGACTTAAAAAAATTTTAAAAAACATGGAAAAAGAGGTATGGTAAAGTATTATTTTATTTATTTTATTGTCAATATGTATATGCCGCTGTTCTCCAAACACTATTTAAAAACTGCCAGGTTTAGATTTACTCTGACTTTAGATTTAATTATCTTGGATATAAAGCTGCACAGATTTGAGGGATGGATGTCTGGACAAACTTAAATCACGTCTCCAGCAACTACCTAACCAGTTCTTTCCTTTTACACAAAATTTAACACATCTATTTCCCACAGAAAGTCGACATTAACCAGGTTACTGAATTGTAAACACAAGTGGTTTGTTGGTTAATGTGTTCATCAGGTTTAATGAGCAAACGCTCAAGTTAAAGAGCCTCCAAATGACCGGGCCGAGCTTCAATACAAAAAGAAATGTGTCTCTCCTTCCTTATCTAACTAACACCCCCTCCCTCCCTCCCCTCCTCCTATCTATCTAACAGCATGTTAGTCTTGTTTCAGGGCTGCTAAGTCCAATACCTCAACACAGCTTTCTCTTTGAAGAGCCCCCCCACCCCGCACACACACACACACACACACATTTATATACAGCCCCCTAACCCCCTTCCAGCTCAGACTAAAAGCTCCCTCTCTTCTCTCTTTCTATTGAAAGTGACAGTGACGCTGCTTTATCAGGCCTGGATATGTCTGCGCTTGTGTGTGTGTGTTCGTGTGTGTGTGTGTGCTAAAGTGTGTGTGAGATGGGAATACCCTCCCCTGCCCACTAGATAGATTATTGACAGGTGTGTGTGTGTAATTTGTTGGTCAGGTTGTGAAGATCAGGGCAACAATTACAGCTTTCTGCTCCGCTGGGCCTCACACACACTTTATACTGTCACTGGATATTAGAGTTAACAGGGAGGTGTGTGTGTGTGTGTGTGTGTGTGTGTGTGTGTGTGTGTGTGTGTGTTGACAGATCTGAAGCTTGTGTCTGTGTGTGTTTTAAGTGCTGTTCTTTCTCTTCAACAGTGTTGTGTTTTTCTGACCTTCTCTACATGCAAACTCTTAAACTAATCACTGTCTCTTATCTATCTTTTTGTGTGTGTTTCTCTTTCTGTGTGTGTGTGTGTGTGTGTGTGTGTGTGTGTGTTAGGTGCGAGCGTTGCGACCGCAGCTTCACACAGGCCACTCAGCTCAGCCGCCATCAGCGACTTCCCAACGAGTGTAAACCGGTGAACGAGAGCAGCGAGTCCATCGAGGTGGATTAACGCCCGACTGTTTACTGACTGAGACCACATCCACTTTAAGGCTAAATTTGAAAACGCATCTTTTTCTCCCCATTTTTGGCTCCTGATCGAGACTGAGCCGACGTTTTCTCACCCGAAAGTGAAGATTCTTTTTCTTTCAACTCCTCATTGGATGAATCTGAAAAGGCAGGCTTCATGTTTCACCAGGAATTTATTTGAAAAGTGACAACATGAAGCATCCATCACAGACAAAAAAGTCAGACTTTTTATATTGATTCATTTTATTTCCCCGCCCACTGTAATATGACTATAGTGAAACCAGAACGCTCACGGTGAAACTGGAGGCCTTGATCAATAGTTATATAGCTAATGAATTCACAACATATAGACAGTGGGTAGTTTGTGTGATTTAAACAGCTGCTTGTGGATATTAGCGTCACTAAGTATGACAGAGGGGAAAAAACAAACTCGTAGGTTCCCGAAGTGACACACTTTATCTAATCTGTGACGATGGCGAGTAACGGACATGGAAAATAGTTTTATGTTGCCCTTTTAGTGTGGAAGACAAAAACTGTACAACATAAGCCTGTTAAGTTATGGGCAAAGGATGTGTGGTGGTAAATGTAGGAAGTTTCTGTCGCCTCTAACTCCCTCTGTGATTCCTCGTTTTAAATGTCTACACAGGCACTCACAAGGTGTAAGAGTGGTCATTAATATATTTTAATACTGATTTTGTCAGATTATGTAATGATCAGGAAATACTTTTGTTGTTTTGCTTCCCACAAAAGGAAGACAGGGAAGAGATTTCACTGTTTTCCTTCTTTCTTTAGGAAAACAAACTGAAAATGGTGATTCTTTAAGGGCGTTTTCAGATTTAGCGGCTTTAGCGTGAACACAGTTTGACTGTTTACAGTTTTGACTTGACTGACTGACTGACTGACAGACTTCTGGAGAGGAGAGACATTAAAGCCACATTCATCCTGCTGGAGAACATCCTGATTCAACCAAACCAAAGATCCTTTTTTTTTTCCAGCAGAGAAGAAGAACTTTCAGATGAAGCAGTCGGACTAACGAACTTACCGTTTTTTTGGACGAGGATATTTATTGGAGACTTTTGGGAATCCCGCCGGGTTTCCCTCCAAAGAAAACTCTTTTCTTGAAACCGGGACAAAAACAATGAAATACCAAAAAATTCAGACTGATGGTCTGTCTGTAGCTTTACTCGGTTTCTTTTGTTTTTCTTTTTGCAACAGCGATGCCAAAGGAGGGCGCGACCAAAGCAAACAGACTGAGAATGCACAACGAGCAACAACACGAACGCCCGAGGACGACGCTCAAGTTTTACATCACAAAATAAACAAAATTAAATGACAAGGATTATGTATAATAAAAAGAAAAAATAACAAAAGGAAAGAAAAAGAAAGGACAAGAAACATAAATTATATTTATCTTCCTGCTCATATCATGCTTCGGGCACTTTTGTTTTAAAATGTTGATAATTTAATTTTGCAGCTCTGATGTTGGTAAATGTAAAGATGGCAGAGAAGAAGGGAATACTGAATTGATAATGGATGTGATTTCTTATAGAAATAATCCCACAGTTCATAAAGAAATGTGTTAAATATGAAGCTGACACAGCATGTGTTTAAAAATGTATTTGGGTTAAAGTCAGTCCATGTTTTTTTTCTCATCTTAGCATTTAAACATTTTCAGGGTAAACATTTTTCACATCATGTTGTTTGTATAAAGATGACATCTGATCATCTGAGGCACAAACAGCATCAAATCCAAAAAGGGCAAATGTTTCTGGTTTGAAAAAATCCTTTTTCTCATCTCTGTCATAAGTGTCGTCTCATAGAGTATATTTGCTACACAATGCAAGTTTGAATCCATTCACGAGCAATCTCAGATGTGTAAATAGTCCTGTGTCATTACGATACACTTTGTATTACAATG
The DNA here is from genome assembly GCA_031216445.1 of Lateolabrax maculatus. Classification (NCBI taxonomy): domain Eukaryota; kingdom Metazoa; phylum Chordata; class Actinopteri; order Acropomatiformes; family Lateolabracidae; genus Lateolabrax; species Lateolabrax maculatus. The sequence continues at coordinate 2,705,272 of CM062217.1, read as the reverse complement.
AGTGAGGGTAAAAGCACAGTTATTACATGAACACCAAATAGGTTTTTGTGCCTGAGAGTTTAAAAAGCTTTAATGATTATCTGAAAACTGTAACTTTTCCTCCCAAAGACCAACAGCGTGTCGAACCCGGTGAATGTAAATCTACAGTCCAAAAACCAAAACTCAAAGGGATGTTTCACTGCGGGAAAACACTTTTATTTTTCATCACACAAACGTCTGTGAGAGTTAATGAGCAGCCTTAGTCCTCGCCAAACACTCCAGCTGAAGAGGGAATTAATTTATTGCTGCTCACATCTCCTCTTCCTGGTAATGACGTCTACAAGATGTGCAAGTTGTGCTGTTATCATCAAAATCTGTATTTAACGCGCCTCAAAGGCTGAACAGAAACGTTACAATTCAGGCCGATTGTGGCTGAGTGTCGCAGAAAAGTACGGTTTGCTGCTCGTAGCCCAGTTTTGGGCGTCAGCACCCGAGTCAGACCATAACAGGCAGTACCACAGATTTTTGGCTATCTCGTGCTGTGGCATTGATCTACTTGAACTATCAATCAGCATCAGTCGTCTGCTTGTCCTTCAGCACATCGGCATCGACGGATTATTTTTAATCTTTCTGTCTCATTTTGTGACGTTATATTATGGGAGCACACATGTAGCTCTGGACATACTCTAACAGTTGGAATTATCTGTCATCTTTTAACGTTTGTCAGATTAAATTAGAATTTGCCACAGTCTTATTTTATGTGAAATTATTAAGTTAACATCACTAGTTTGGTGTCATAACTTTTGCCAAAAAATGGTGCCAAGTTCCCCAAAATCTGTTGTTCAAGGTAATTAATGGAAAATGATCACTTAATTCACACAAATGAAGCCAACTTATGAAAAGTGAGAAATATTTGTTGCAATAGGTTGAAGTTTTAATTTAAAACATTTTAATAAGTAAACTATATTTAAGTGTCTAAATATACATATATATAACACCAACTTACAGACATGTTTGTGTTACTAAAAGTAAACCAGTTTTGTGCCGGAGTGAGACATCTCTTTATTCAGAATGCAGATTGATCCAATGCTGTATATAGAAAATGACAAACTATGGGGTTTTTATATGATGAATCAACGGGACTGAGGTGAAATCATTTGACTCCGTAAAGGACAAAAACACAAATGTGAATATGAACCAGAGCTCTGAGCAAATTCACTTTCTGTTCACATCTGCCAGGATCCAGAGGACGGATTCAGCTGCCATTTGTTAAAAACAAAAACACATCCTAAACTACTGGATCATAACCAGATGACATTTAGATATTTCTCCAGAACTGTTCAAAGCTACTGGGAACAGTAAGCAATCCCTGGCTGAAGTACAAGTACACCACGAAGATTGAGGGTTTAAAAAGAAAAAAAAAACTTAAATCTTCTATCCATGTTGGAAATAAGTTTGTAAACTTACCGTCATCTATTCTTTAAAAGTGAAAAATGAATCGTTAGCAGGGTTAATTTTCCCCCTGAAATATGAATCACTTTTTTCTGGATGAAATCGACTTGTCGGATGAACTGGACAGAAACTGAATCTTGCTCGGCCGTTCTGATGATGATAATCATTTCCTCTGTATTGTGACTGACAGAATCTGATGGGAAAAAAAAACGTCATGTCAAACAGAAAGACTCTTATGAATCCATTTTGACTCGATCTTGTTTGCATGATTTCTCTGACTCCTTTCCCCTTTTTTCTAATGAATGACAAAATGAGATCAAAAACCAAAAAGACGTTGTTCCATAGGAAATAAAGCTGCAATCCAGTTTTGATTCTTATCAATAATTCTCTCTGTGATTTTATTGTTCTCCAATGTTTATCTATGCCTCTTTACAGAAGATATGTTGAAACCACGTGAAACCATGTTCAAATAACAAATTAGTATTTTGTGTTTTTAAAACCATTTCACTCTAGAAATAAATATACAAATAATCTTGAAAAAAAAAATCTGGACATTAAGATAACAAGAAAATCTAAAATCTAGAAATGAAGCTAACAAAAAAGATTAATCTAGAAATTAAATCAACAGAAAAAATGTATCTATAAATTAAGCGAACAAAAAATTCTAAAATTTAGAAATTAATTTACCAAAAAAATTAAATCTAGAAATTAAATCAACAAAAAAAATTTAATCTAGAAATTAAAAGAAGAAAAATTTTAAATCTAGAAATTAAATTAACAAATTAATTTTAATCTAGAAATTAAATCAACAAAAAAATTATCTAGAAATTAAGCAAACAAGAAAATTAAAAATCTAGAAATGAAGCGAACAGAAAGTATTAGAAATATTCTGTATTTTTTAAATAATTACTTTAAATTCTCATTCTTTTCTCAACTGTGATTGCCCCACACAGGTCACCTGAGATTATCACTTATATGTTTCCAGTGATAATGAAGAAATAAACTGCCACACAGCTGCCTCTACTTACTGCTAATAATCTGAAACACTCACACACACACACACACACACACTCACACACACTCACACACACACACACACACACACACACACACTCAGCACCGCCATGACCTCAGCTCTGTCAGTCTGCAAACACAAACTGGACTTTCCACTTTTCAGTCTGATTTCAGAGATTATTCCTGCGAGGATTCGACAAATTCACCAAAACAAACACAGTCAGAGCTTTTAAACATCAATCACAGCTGTTTTTTTCAGCGTGGGAACCGGATCCAAACCCCGAGGCCAAACAAATGATCACACAAGCAAAAGTTTCATGTCTTTTTTTTTTTCTTTGTTGTTAATGTCTGAATGAGTCCAGACTAGATTACATGTAATGAGATTATGGAAGTGGTAGTTATAATTAGAAGCAGTTAGTGTGAAAGAAGAAAAACAAACAGAGGGAAACTGCTGGCTGAGAAACGAGGCTGAGGAGGGAAAAAACGTTTAACTGTTTTGAGTTTTATTTATTTGAACAAGTTAAAATTAAAAAAAGTATTGTGCAAACAGGGAAAACCCTCAGGAATGACCGATACATAACCTCTACTCAAATAATACAAAACATGTTCACAATGTGAAATATCCACATTATGTAACAAAGACAAACAGCAAAAAGCAGATGCATTAGTGATAACTAATTACATAATTATAGTAATCGGTCACTTGGACGCCGCTTTGAAGCAGAAACAAGAAAAACCTAATTGTTGTAATCAGATTATAAATAATGGAAGTTTGAACTAGAGAAGATTTTTTTAAGAAAAAGAATAACTTTCAAAAATGTTCCTTTTCTGATAAATCAAAGAAAATTTCGGTGTTTAAAATGATGAAATTCAAAGAAAATTGGATTTAATTTAACCTGCAGTAAGAGTTTTATTAGTTTTTTTTGGCCACTTGGGGGCAGCAGAAACAAGCTGACTTATTAACGAACAGTTGCGTATTTCCACATCCAGCCGACCCGGAGCAACATGTTCGTCACACTGAAGTCGAGTTCGTGTCACCTGACGAATTTAAGTCTCGAACTCCGTCCGTCTGCTGTTTGACGCTGAGCAGGCGGTTTTTAAAGCTTTCTCACCAAAAATAAAGTCGCGAGCCAGAAAACCAAAACGAGCTGAAAGAGGCAAAAACGCTTCGTAGAGCTGAGAGGAGCTGCAGATCATTTCACAAACATGCAGTCATGTGATTCACTGTTACAGAATATTCATTATAGGAGCTTTAAATATCAAAAAAAAAAAAAAATTTCCTGCTTTAAATTAAAAGTTTACTTGCTCCTCTACAAACAAACAAAAATAAAACCTGAATTTAAAAAGTTAACGTGTAACTTCAGCTGTCAGTTAAAGTAAAGAACACATTGTTTTCTACTGAAATGTGATGGAGGGAAAGTAGAAATTCTCCCGAAATAGAAATAATCAAGAGAAGAAGGAAAACCTGTGACTGACTGCTGGGAGGTTTCATCAACTGTGACGAGAAGAGAAGAAGAAGAAAACAGGACGTCGACAGTAACAGTTTCAGTCAGGTATCAGTGAAGCTCCTCGGCTTTACCGCTGTGTGTGTGTGTGTGTGTGTGTAATGGTTTGCTTTTGGAGGAATTTCCTGTCGGGGGGGAAAATATTAAGCAGACGAGAGGTCGCACTTTCAAAACCAATTAGACATGAAGCTGTGGAGTTTTTTTTTTAGTTTTAATTGGAAACATGTTGGAGCAGAAAAGTGGGAAAGTTTCACTGTGAGAAAATCTGTCTGCTGTTAAATGTGTGTGTGTGTGTGTGTGTGTGTGTGTGTGTAAACATCTGCAGTGGTGGGAAGTAACTAAGTACATTTACTCAAATACTGTAGTTAAGTAAACTTAAAATATTTTCATTTCATGCTACTTTATACGTCGACTTCTCTACATTTCAGAAGGAAACATTTCGTCTGCACTACATTTATCTGACAGTTGAAGTTATTAACTTTTTCTCGTTGCTGAAGAGTTTGTGTCTCCGTCGTGTTTCAGATGTTTGTGAGCAGCTGCAGCGGATATGGAAGCCCATTTCTGCCAAAAAAAAGAAAGATCCCGTAAGTCGTTTTAATATGAAACTTTTCTCAAAATAATGACTGTGTGTAGTGAATCTAACATTGATGCATCAGTATTAACATTGATATTATTTATCATAACACAAGTCACTGAGCAGATTTACTGCAGAATGAGTACTTTTACTTTTAATACTTCATGTAAATTTAGTTCATAATACTTCTTGTACTTTTAGTAAGATTTTAAATTCAGATTTTCTACTTTTTGTATTGTTGTATTGGTACTTTTACTTAAGTTAAGGATCTGAGAACAGATTCTCCTTCATGTATATTTATGGTTATTTGATAAGAACAAACACATATTTTAAAAGGTTTGTTTTCTTGCGTCAATAACAACTTCCCAAAATTAAAAGTATATGAACATTTTTACAAGAAAAACATAGTTTTCCTCTTAGTAATTTCTAAAGTATTTGATGGTTTACAGTTAAACATTCATTATCGTCACTGTTGTGTGTGTGTGTGTCTGAAACTCAGCAGCCTGACGAGTTTCACAGAGGAATTGTGGGAAACTGCGTCGACCCCTCAGCTTCGTGTTGACTGTATCAACAGTGAAGAAGAGCAGCACAGATTTGAACCGAACTTTATTTAACCTGCAGCACCGACGACAGATCCAACGGTTTAGATTCACAGCTCCTCCAAACTTTCTCTTTTCTCAACAAAAAAACTTACATGTATATGTGTGTGTGTGTGTGTGTGTATGTGTGTATTATATGTATATATTTGGACAGAAATGTGTTTTTACAGTTCAGATGTCAACCTCATTAATAACATCACAACCCAGGAAACTCCATCTGCTGAGGAAGATCACATGACACGATCGAAAGCTCCAGAGCTGCTGCTCAATGGACCCTGAAGTCAGGTTGTTTTGTCAGTTCGTCTGAATTGTCTGAAAATAAGTTTTTTATTTCAGAAATCTTGAGTTGATGGATCCTTCCTGCTCTGTCGTCCCAGTGAGTAAAACAGAGTGTGTGTGTGTGTGAGTGTAAGTGTGTGTGAGTGTAAGTGTGTGTGAGTGTGTGTGTGAGTGTGTGTGTGAGTGTGTGTGCAGGATTCAGTCAGTTATCAGTCAAAACAAGTTTTACGAGCCGGAGTTCCTGATAAAAACAGGCTCGGCTGATAAGATATTAGAGGAGGATTTCACTGTAAAGCTCCACATTTCTTCTGCTGCTTCTCCTCTTGTTATCTTCCTCTCCTCCTCCTCCTCCTCCTCCTCCTCTCAGTAGATGGATGAGTTGGGAACATCTGTTCACCGTCAGCACTGAGGGCCCAGATGTCAACACACACACAGATGCAGCAGCGTGTGTGTGTGTGTGTGTGAACATGTTGTTGTACATGTGAAAACACGCGTCGTCTGTCGACCTCCAGCTGGTTCTGTTCTCACTTTACATTCACTTTCATGCTCAAGTTTACCAAGTATTGTTTTAATTTAAGTTCGGTTTTATTTACCACAAACATTTCACTTTGTACGTCTTTATAAATTTGTTGCAAAGTTGCTTTTTATTTACAAATGTGCAGATTTGGAATGAAACACATTTACGCAAATAATGCACTTAAGTACAATTTTGAGGTACTTGTAGGTCACTTGGGTATTTCCATTTTATGCTACTACAACTATAGTGACAGATTTTACACAAAATATACAATCTGCTGTACTTCTACATACGATACTTTAAGTACATGTTGCCGCTATTATTTCTGTATTTGCAAAGGTAAAATTAATTCTGCAAAAATAAACAAATGCTTAATAAATCTCACTTTTCTTAAACCAGAAACATATAAAACTTTTGACTTCCGCCACATAGTGACGTCAGTATTTTTAATGTGGCATATATATATATATATATATATAAAATATCATTATATATATATATCATTACATATACACGTTTCATATTTATACCTACTGCTTTGAATTAGTGGTTATGCAGTTACCTTAAAAACAGCTTCAGAGAACTAAATTCATACAGAAACAGGAAAACTTATTTAAATTAAAGCACAAAAAATTAAACTTCAGCTGTTAGAAGATAATTTCTCCTTCCCTGAGTTGTTAATCAACGTTTTAATTCAACATTTAATCACTCCACATGTGTAAATAAGACAAATTAAAATATCAGAATTTAAATAAAAGGAGAAATCAAAGAGAAATCAAATTATCTTTATCAGTGTAAACGTCTCTTTAATCACTTTAATGAAGCAGAAATAATGAGAAAATAACAAAAAGACACATTTTCACAGCAGATTTTATCCCAAAATAATTTATTACAGACAAACAGAAAAGAGTCGTGTCTGATGATAAAATAAATTAATGTCCGCAGCGTCTGCAGGTCAGAGGAGCGTTGGAGTCTTTTCTGAGGCTGCAGCGCCACCTGCTGTCAGATAAAAACCTCATCAATCCTTCACACAAACTCATCAACACGTCCTCCAATCACTGAAGAACAGATTCTGGTTCCTGTTCTGTCTCTTCAGGTTCAATAAGACTTCAGACTTCAACCCTCTGATGCTCCAGCCGTCATATTAAAGGAACAGACCGCTGCATGTTTCAGTCCATTTACTACTAATCAAGTAGGATCTTTTTTTATTTTTTAATTTATTTAAATTTATTTTCTTCCTGGTTTCAGTTCGTTTCTGTGAAAATTCTAAAAGATTCAGCAAAGTCAACGTTTATTTTTATGAAAGTAAAATTATTATTTTGTCTCCTCGTGTCCCCAAATCCAGAGGACGAACAACCAAATGTGGATTAATTGATTGATTAATCGTTTAGTTTCAAGTTCTCAGAGCTCACAGTGACGTTTGAAGATATTCAGTTTAGTCATGAAGTTAAAGAAAATATTAAAAAGTTACATTAAATCTTCACATTGCAGAAGCTGGAAACAGTCAAAAAGTGTTCTGAACATTTTTTTTGTGACATGTCGGAGCATCTTTGAACGCATCATTAGGCAACAACAGAAGGAAGTGAAAAGGAAGCGTTTCCTCGTGTAGAGGAAAATGTTTGGAGCAGTTTGTAGTTTTAAGGTTCAGACGTACAAAACTAGAAGAACGATCCATTAAAGGAAAGCTTCCACGTTAATACGAGACAGTTTACTCTCAGACACTCGCTGTGATCCTCTACACACTGAAGCGTCTCTATACCAAAAACACTCAACACTCATCACTCGCTGATATTTATGTAACTTTAGAAATCATTTTTACAGGATTGTGGATTTTGTGCCACCAGAAACCTCAAACGTTCTTCAAACACGACGACATACAAACATAAAACACTGATATAAAAACACACAAACATAAAAATATAAATCCATAACAGTCAGAAGTCTAATCTGAGACGTTTCACAGTTCGTGGTCTGAAGGACTTCTGAAGTGTTTCTGTGCTTCGTGTTGAGACGTTTTAAGAGCTGAAGACTTCAACAAATACCATCGATGGTTAAAATGAGCGTAAAGAGAAACATGAAGCTTTATTCTTTATTACATAAACAAAGGAAATGTGGGGAAAACTGGTAAATTATTTCATCAACTTATAAGCTTTATATTTCTTTTTACATGTTATTTAAATTATTTAACCAAACAATAATATTTATTGTTGTGCTCCGCCATATTTCTGACTCGTCTGATAAATATTAAAGGACTAGTTCTCATCTCGTAAGGGATGTTAGCCTAGCTTAGCATAACTCAGGAGGACGACGAGGCTAACAGTTTCCCCCTGCTTCCATTCATTATGCTAAGCTATGCTAACCGTGGGCCAACTTTCTTCATCACATTCACCAAAAATAAAAATAAAAATTTCTTGTTACGGACTTAATGCCAGAAAAACAATGAGAAAGAACAACTATCCCATAATTACAAGATATTTATCTCACTGATCACTAATTTAGTTTTTACGTCTAAATATTGATGTTGAATATTTGACGATAAAGTCTTAAATACAATCAAACCTCTGTCTTCCTTTGGGTAAAGCAGAGCACATCGGTCTGTGTATCGGGAGACGACTCACATCACTTCCAGGTTAACGTCGTGTCCGGCGTGGCCGTCTCTGATTGGTCGGTTCCGGCCGCCGTCAGAGGTTCCCTCGGTCCCTCATGGCGTCCTGGATCTGTCTGCTGAGCTCGGCGATGATTCGGTCATCGTGGGTGTAAACTCCCGTCCTCAGCAGAGTGTCTCTCTCCTCCAGCAGCCGGCTCAGGTGTTCGTCGGCGCTCTCGTTGGCGCCCGGGGAGGGGGCGGGGCCACGCGGGGAGGGGGCGGGGTCGGGGCCGGACCTGTCCTCCTGCTGCTTTAACCTGGGACAGAAAACATCTGTTCTTAATGACTGAAACAACCAGACATCAGGACCACTTCACAACTATCAGAGGTCATCGGTTGGAGTTGCTCCTAAAAGTTAAAAATTACAGATTTATTTTCTCACGTCAGATTAATTGATTCATTGAGTCATTAACTGACGATTAGTTTCCGCTCTGAAGCCCAAAGTTCAGTAAACTTGTTTCAGCTCAGTGGAGTTTAGAAAGTTTCCAGTCAAATGTGAAAATGTGTCTGATTTCATTTCTGTTCATCAGTTTAGTTGTTAAAGCTGCAAAGTTGAGTTTTTACAACATTTTATAGACACTGAAACTGGTGCAGAATAAACTTAGTGGCACTTTATACTTCTGTCATATTTATATTAAACTTATATTTCAGCTGCTGCACTATTTCATGTCTTCTGCTGTAACTGTTGCATAGGACAATAAAGAACCTGAAACCTGGAGTGAAAACGAAGAATCAATTGATGATGATGATCTGACACCATCATCATCATCATCATCACCTGTTGAGTTCGTTCCTGATGTTGTCCAGCTCCTGTTTGTCCTGCTGGACCGCCTCCTTCTGCTCTGTCGCCAGGTAACGAACCCTCATGGCCTCCAGCTCCGCCTGCTGCTTCTTCAGACGCGTCATGGCGTTTTCCTGCTCCCGCTGCGCACACACACACACACACACACACACACACATACACACACACACACACACACACGAGAAGCTGTGAGTTGACTGTGTTTTGGTTGGTCGACAGATCTGTTTGTGTCACGATGATTTCAGACACGTTGGACTTTCACGGCTTGAGTCTGACTTCGTTGGTCTGCGGATCAGATCTGAGGATATTTAACCCTCTGACCCCGGTGCTGAAACGTGTGCGTCCAGATGCCAAGAAACTGTTTTCCCTCATTACACGAGTGGAGTTTGGGTGATAAATTTGTCTGGTTCCACATTTTCATAAAACCTCCCTGAGAAAAAATGCTGCCGGACTTGAAGAATTCACACGAACACCAACACGATGAGAACAGAAAGAAAACTTCATAAAAATGTCCAAAAGTCGTATTTCTCTCAGCTGCTGCGGCCCTCCGGCTCAGACTTCCCAAAATTACCCAGAATACCAATCTGGGTTGCGTCTACTGGCGTACAGCTGGACGTTAATAAATCAAGGAAACAGTCGGAGGAGGGAGAATAAAAACACTAATTTGTTGTCCTTCTCTCAGGCCTTTGATTATAAATCAAAAAAAGGGGACAAGTTTTAGAGGTTTACATCCGAGAACCTGCTGGGAAAATCTGCCTCATCACCGTCAAACCCCGAATATCCACCAGATATAAATTTCAACCTGTGAAGCAGTTATTTAAATATCTTCCCGTCAGGCCGACATCACCGTCCGTCAGCTGCTTCGCAAACGAGGGGAGAAAAAAAAAAGGAAAACACGCTGACCAGCAGAGGGAAGGTGAAGTGAGAGGCTGGAATCTGTCGGTGAGCTGCGGTGATGCAGAGCAGAGCGACCTGCCGGCTGATTCTGGAGGGGAAAACCAACATTTTCTCACGCACACACACTCACACTCACACACACACACACACACACACACACACTCACACTCACACACACACACACACAGGGAAAGCTTCCACTTTCACACGCCTGATCACTTCACCTCCTAACAGAAAAAACACACATTCACACACACACACATACACACACACACAATCTCTCGTGAACACATCATTCACACACACACACTCACTCACTCACACACACACACACACACACACACACACACACACACACACACACACACACACACACTCTCTCTCTCTCTCGGCGTGTTGACACAGGCTCGGCTCTCCGAGGACCATTAGCCGTCTGCATTACAGGCCGTTTTAAGGCTAATTACTAGAAAAACAAACATGCTAAACATTTTCTGTAGTGGCCGCTGCCAAGGACAATCTGAGGCCGAGTCCTGAAACAATTAGAGGACGAGGTGATACCGAGGCCTCGGCGGGGGGGGGCAGATATTTCACGGTCACGTCAGGAATCTCCCAGCAGCCACAGTCGACACCAGCCGAGGGCGAAAAGGGGAAGTCACGATAATTACATCATCGTCTTCTCGTACGATATATAGACGTGACCTCGATATCGCCCGTTGTGTTTACACGCTGTTTGTTTACGTACGGATGTCGCCAACGTGATGCCAGAATAAAGAGCTCCACACACACACACACACACACACACACACAGCGAACCAGGTGAAGTAAAGATTACGTGTTATTAAAGGCTCATGTGCTTTTCCTGACAAGATATTCAAATAGTTTTTTTCCGCAATCTGATTCCAATGTTTGAATATTCTTAAGAATTAAAGGTTCATTGCTCTGTGAAAGGGTGTATTTATATAATTATGTTATTATATATGTGCTACTATTCTATAAAATGGTCTTAAAATGACAATAATATAGTTTATCGCAATTATTTCTGGGACAATTTATCATCCAATTAAAGAAGTTAACGTGACCGGCCTACAAAAAGAGTTTGTATTCCTCGGTTCAAAATAACAGCAAGTAACCAAATACACAACCAGAGGAGACCCAGACCCGGTCTGAAGTAGACCTGAGGGTAACAAGACCAGATCCAGAAGGTGGTGGACCTGAACACACTAGGGGATTCTTTCGTTCCTGTGAGTTAAAGAGTCAAGCTCTCTGAATACTATATTTTTGGGATGGATGACCAGCGAATTACTTCTCCCCCCCCCCAGGTCCCCCCCCAGGTCCCCCCCCCCCACGACTCGTCTCTACTTTCGGAGGTCAGCAGTTGGAGCAGCTGTGGGAGGACGTCCCACACGAAACACTTCCATCCCTTCGCTCACAGCTCACATGCAGTTTTTTGAGCGGCTCTCCACCTGCGGGAGTTCAGGGGGAGTTTCTCCACCGCTGACGGAGGTTTTTTGGGGATGTGATGGATAAAAACACGAATGGGACGACTGGGACTCGCATTAGAGAAAAATGAGTGTGTTTCTGAAACAGAAAGCACGATCAATTAATACTAACTGTTGAAGAAATGAATAAAATGTTTACCAAACTACGGCTGAAGCTAGAGATTGATTTCATTATCAATTCATCTGGCTGTTATTTTTTCAAATTTAGTTGCTTAAAGGTTTGACTGGAACTAGAGATTATTTCGATCGATTATCAAGTTTCCAATTATTATTTTTCTGTCGACCAACTAATCGATTAGTTGAATAAACGTTTCAGCTCTATAAAAGACTCAAAACAACGACATGGTAACAAAACTACACACAAATCCATCAGCAGGACTGTGGATGTAAACCCTGAACAGTGTTTCTGTTCATGTTTTCACTTCTTGTCGAAGTTTGTTGCCGATACAGATTTCAGTCAGCAGCCTAAATAAAGCTTCAACTGACCCGAGACTTTGCCCACACAGGGTTAAATAACTCTCCAGCAGTATATTGTCTGCAGTAAGTGTGTGGACGCAGCGTTTGAAAGGTTAAGATCAGTATTTTCTGGCTGCTGGGTCGGGTTTTCAGACTGATAAGTAGAAGATTAGAGTCAGGAGCGGAGTTGAAGAATGTGGTGTGTTTGTCTGCGATAGAGGCCGCTGGTCTGCTCCAAACACCACTTTATAAAAAGATTAAAACACAGATCCTGCTGCTGGGTTCCTGAAGGATTCCTGGACTTCAGCTGGATGTTGATGTTGAAGTGTCTGAGTTTCAATATCAATACAAAGCCAAATACATTTTTTTGTGCCGTACAACAAGCCAAAGCTTCAAATCTTAAACTTTTTTTTGCAGCAGTAAAATCAAATATTTGTGTATTTAAATAAGACTACAGCATTTGTCAGTTTTTACTTGACAATACGGCTGCAACTAACAATTATTTTAATTGTCAATTAATCTGTCAATTATTTTCTCATCACTTGGCTTCCAACTGGTGGAAGAAGTATTCAGATCCTTTACTTAAGTAAAAGTACTGATACCACACGATCAATTTGGGTGGTCGAGGCCTTATATACACTGGACCTGACTTAACCTGATTGAATTTGGAGTTTAAATATGATCTTTTTAATGAACTAAAATAAAATATATAACTCTTGTTTTCATTAGCATCTAACCTCATGTTAACCCACTCCCTCTTTAAATCTGCACTGACAGCTGTACTAATAATATTTTTTTAATACGACTACTAGCTCTGCTAAATTTGCCAGCTGATTTCTGACAGCAGAAATTCTTCTTTTTGCTCTTTGGTAACATTTTTGTGAATGAAACTTGCCCACAAACAGAGCAGAACAGGTCGCCTTATATGGCAATTGTAGGTTCGCTGATGATGCTCGTGAACACACACACCTCCTCGTAAACAGGTGCCATTCACGAGGCTGTAACAAGCGATTTACAACACGACTGTGACGTTAAGAGAGTTTGGTGAATGCGACTTGGCACACTCGTACGAACAAACCTCACAGATACACAGTGAGAAGTTTAGGATAAGAACAGGAAAATGTTCTTGAATGAAGCACAGTGACTTTTCAGAGACTTGTTCAGGTTTTTTTCCAGTTGGGCTGAAAACCATCCAATGCAGCAGCTCCGCAAAATACATCGTTACATCCACATTCAGTCAAGTGTAATATTCCATGAAATCCCTCATTCTCCAGAAACATCAACGCCCCCGTCCTTCCCCGTCTGGAACAAACTCCTCATACTGGAGCTCCGTAATATTCCAGGAATGACCAGTGGGAACCATCAGACTCTCCACTGAGACCAGTAATACTGAAATTCCCTCAAACGACTTGTTTCGTCTGCTGTTTGACGGACAGTTTTATGCAAACAGACTCATGAGAGAGGACAGTTTCGGTCCGACGGCTCCCGAGGGAACTGAACCCCGAACTTAAGTGCTTTGCTTTAGACTGAGATATGACGAAGGTGAACTGGTCCAAACAGAACGACTGATCAGCATTTTTAGTTTATACAGAAAAGTTTCTGAAATACGGAGAACAGCGAAACACCAAAAGCTGGCACTGAACGCTTGTTCGGACTTGTTTACTTCGTCTTCCATCAGATATTTCCTGATTTACATCAACATTTTGCTCATTTTAGATCTGATCCAAAGCCAGTGGCTCGTTGTCCTGGTATTTAAAATCTGTTCACTGCTCCTCAGTGTCTTTTTATTAAAGTTGGTCTTAAAGAAATCAAAACCACTCTAAATAAAATCTACATTTACACATAAACTGTTTGGCATCCCATTATCAACTGCATTTACTTAGACAAAGTTGCTGCTTTTAATAATCAGAGCAAATTAATCGTCAACAATTCTGTTTTTCGTTTTTAAGCAAAAAAAGGACCGAAGTTCCCTGATTACAGATTCTTGATAGTGAATTTCTTAGTCTTCTATGATAGAAAAGGACTGTTGGTCAGAGAAAACAAGCTATGAAGATTATCATCGTAAAAAGATATTTTTCACAATTTTCTAAACCACAGAATAAATCAATTCTACCAAATCTAGAAAACAGTTTCCTCCACCAAGTGCATTATTTTCTATATTAGGACGCCTCAACATGTGTTATATTTATACAGCCGGTTTTAATGGTCACCTGCCAGCCAATCTGTTTTGTTTTTTTTAATAAAATAAATGTTTATATTCTCCCAAAAAAGGATCAGAATCAATCAAAAAATCGTGTTTAGTATCTGCACTAAACACTGGTGTCTGTGTGTGAGTCCCGCTGACTCATCTACACATTAATAATCCAGATTATCCCATTTGCTCCCGACCTGCAGAGTCCCTTCGGGGGTTTCTGGTTTGGCAAATCAGACTTTTGATCTGATGCTCATGTTACGGTTGGATTTGCAGATATAAATAAGTGCTTCTTACTTTACGGCCTACACCAAATTTAGTCGTCTCTCTCAATACAACCAGCTTTTAAACAGCCGAATTTAGTTGCCTGACCTTCCACTTGGGGTTTAAAAATACCAAATTTAGCTCCTCGGTGCAGAACTTTAATCTCTTTGTTTCAATATTTTCGCTTTGAAAAGACCAACTTAAGCTCCCTGTCCCAATATTTTGAATTTAAGAAGAGCGAGGCGAACTCTCTGATCTAACGCCTCGGTGCTGCCTGGACATTAATTCTCGCTCTGCCTCTCCGGCCGCCCGCACCTCCTGGGTTGAAAAGCACATTATTCCTCGGACAAGAATTTTTATGATCCGACTTGAGCTAAACAACACGCCATGCGAGGCGCTGAGAGGAGAGAATAAATAGGCGAGGAGAGGCCGAGAAAAACCAAACAAGCGCCGGCTTTAAAAACCACCGAGCGCCAAGACGGATGGTCGTGTAAACACAGGCCTGATATTTTAGAAAAAGGGAGAGTGTGACTTCTGAATAGTTAGCGCCTGGCTAACTTATTGCTCAATGCAATCCCAGGGATGATTAATAGGCGGGGGGTGACAGTCCGCGCCGAACCCCCTTAGAGCGGCATAAATCACACCGTGTTTTCTTTACAATGATGTGGCACTTAGAGAGGGGAGGAAGGAGGGATGAGACAGAGAGAGAGAGAGAAGGAGAGAGAAGGAGAGCGAAGGGAAAAGAAAGGGAAAGACAGAAAGAGGAGAGAGAGACTAACAATGACAGACTGGAACACAAAAAGGAGGAAGGATGGAAGGAGGATAAGTGAGTTACGAGCTGAAAGAAATGAAATGTGAGGTGGAAAAAAGGAAGAAAAAAGGGAACGAGGGATGAGGAGTGACAGAGAAGAAGGGAAAATAAGTAAAGGACTGCTTAAAGAAAGAAAATATGAGAAAGAAAGGGAAAGAGGAGGCAAAAGAAAAGGTAAATACAGGGAACGGAGAAAACAAATGATGAGGAGAAGAAGAAAGATAAAAAACTGACTGAGGAGGAAAAAGTAGGTAAAGAAAGAAAAGAAGAGAAATAAGTGGAGAAGGAAGAGACGTACAGAAGAAAGGAGTAAATGTCAAACAAGAGGAGAGAAAAAGGAGAAGAAAGGGAGATATGAGAAGTGACTGAAGGGGGAGAAACAGAGAGAAGAGACTGATGCAAAAAGAAAAGAGAGAGAAAAATGTCCGTCCAGTTTTCCAGCTGGTGAATGTCAGTAACAGTTATTAGTTTGTCAGATAAGGTCTGTGTGTGTGTGTGTGTGTTTACATTAGTCTTAGGCTGACTAAAGCCCCACTTAGTGCTGTGTGTGTGTGTGTGTACAGCGTGTGTGTGTGTGTGCAGCGTGTGTGTGTACAGTGTGTGTACAGTGTGTGTGTGTGTGTGTGCAGCGTGTGTACAGTGTGTGTGTGTACAGTGTGTGTGTGTGTGCAGTGTGTGTGTACAGCGTGTGTGTGTGTGTGCAGTGTGTGTGTACAGCGTGTGTGTGTACAGCGTGTGAGTGTGTGCACAGTGTGTGTGTGCAGTGTGTGTGTACAGCGTGTGTGTGTGCGCAGTGTGTGTGTGTACAGCGTGTGTGTGTGTGTGCAGTGTGTGTGTACAGCGTGTGTGTGTACAGCGTGTGAGTGTGTGCACAGTGTGTGTGTGTACAGTGTGTGTGTGTACAGTGTGTGTGTGTGTGCAGTGTGTGTGTGTGTATGCAGTGTGTGTGTATTAAGAAGTGATGGCTCTCACACATTTCATTGTCTACTTCACCTCAGCTAAATATTTGGCTCTGGTGTAAAAACACACCTCACCCCCCTCCCCCCCCCCCCCCCCCCCCCCCCCACACACACACACACACACACACACACACACTCTCTCTCCTTAACTCCCATATCCAAACCTACACAAAGAGGGTCGTTTTTTTAAACACTAAAATGGGCTGACAGGCGTTCCCACTACAGCCTCACAGCAGGGGACCGCCATGCCGAGCCGAGCCGAGCCGAGCCGCTGTGGTCCGGCAGCGTCCCGTCCCGTCTCACCCCGTCCCGCCCCCCCCCTCAGCTTTGTCCTGTGTGTCTGTGGTTTGGAGTTCAGTTTAGCTCCTTCGCTCCTGTTTGTATTTTCACATATCGGCCTCATCCTGTCGCTGCGTCACATTAAAAGCTCACTGAGCCGACAGGAAGCTTTTATTGTGAAGAGGTCATAGGAAAATGAAACGTTTGTCTAACCAAGTTAGCCGAGTCTGAGAACCAGATCTGAACATATTCTGCCTGAACCAGTGTCATGGCCAGTATCATGTTTATATCTGTATCGGTGTTAAGATCAACGAAGATATGTTGAGGTTTGTCCACAAGTTTAACTTTTCAAACCAAAGTTTGGGTGTATGAAAAAAGAAATAATAAAATCCTTATCAGAGTTTTAACTCTCGAATATTACAATTAATTTGATTAATTTTAATGTTGAATCCAAATAATATAAGCTCTTAAAGTCTGCTGCACTGCTACAGATTAAACAGTTTATACAGAAATTAAACTCTTTAAGTAACTTTAACATCGCTGTTCCAATGTTTAAACATCAATAATTTAACAGTTTGAAAGGTGCTTCTTCTACTTTACCACATTTTGCTGCTACTACTGTACTTGGGAACGTTTTCGAGCCAAAGTCTGCTCGCCCTCTCTCGCCTTTAACACCGAGCAGACACACACATACTGTACTTGTGTACTCGTGGACATGCAGCCGCCGTGTGATGGCGGCTGACGGATGGCGGCCAGGCCGAGCTCAGTTTCCTCCGCTCGCTCGGTGTCTTTAAACAGAGCTGTTAAATGTCCTAACACTGTCAGCTCGTCTCCAGCAGCAGATTAAAAACCTGCGGCGTCTGAAGCCGCCAGACGTCCCAACGCAGAAAAACTACTATTATCTGCTGTGAAATATGTCCGCTGTCAGCACAGAGCGGCCCGGGCTCAGCTGTCAGCGGCGTCTTTGTTTTGGGGGTAAAGTTTGTCTTAAAAGTGGCTTTTTGTTTTGTTTTCTTCTTTTTACTTGAGGTAAAGTGGTCATGATTCCTAAACTGTGATTTTTCTGTTGATGTCACTGGACTCTGATTGTCTCACACATTAACTACACTGTTGGTGCTGATCATCAGTTTTAAATTGATTCTCTGTCGTCGTCAGTCGTCATCAGTTTCAGTTTCAACAGTACCTGTTTGAACCTGGCCAGCTCTTTTAAGGCGCGTCCCCACTGCTGCTTGTAGTGCAGCTTGGACTTGGTGGTCGACTCCAGCTTCCTCTCCAGCTCCACCTTCATAACCACAGAGCAGAAACATCCGTCACTCACATCTGGAAAACTCTGGACAGTTATTGTTGTGTAACACAGCTACAGTGACTTCGCTTCACTTCGTAAATTATTATAAAATTAAAATCACAATTATTATTCATATTGTTTTATTGCACACAAACAGTTATTTTTTTGTTAATGGATGCATTTCCTTCCTCATAAATTTTTTATGTTTTTGCCAAAGATGATAAGAAAATCCAGCATTGTTTTCATTTCACTGGAGTATTTTCATTTTAGGCTACATAAAAAAAAAGAAGGGTTTAGTTACTAAGTTACTTTGTAGATTTTGGTTAATACAAAATAAATAATATAATATGATGTATTATTATTGGTTAAGCTACCCAACCGTATATAAAGTAATTAAGCTGCAGCTGCAATATTAAAGTGATGAACACGTTAGTGCATCAATAACTATAATTCAGTGATATAATATATATTAATTGGAAACCTGCCACTCTGCATAATGAGTACTTTTACTTCTGGTAAGTATATTTTGATGCAGATATTTTTACACTGTGATATTGTTACTTTTATTTAAATAAAAGATCTGAGTACTTTGTACTCAGATGTACTGTACAGCTGCAACTTATTTCCAACTTTCATTTGTTGTTGCGATTTTGTTGGAATCTTCTTCTTACTTGTAGAAGGACAAGTTCCTATTTAAATACCATCAGTAGATTTCTCTGTAACACTAACTGAGATTTCTAGTTATGTGTCTGACATGATAAGTACGAACGTCCTTGGCCGTCCTTGAAAACTAGCCGGTTACCTTCTCTAGACTCAGGAGGTTGATCTCTGACTGCAGCCTGAACTCAGGTCTGATGTTCTGCTGATCTCTGTACAGCTGGAACTCTTTCTCCAGCTGCTTGTACCGAGACTCGCCGTCTGATATCTGGACAACAGACACGCACAAGTAAAAGGGAGAGTTTTTTTAATATATAGTCTATACATACAGAATCGCTCTCACACAACCAGGAGTCGTTCTCTCTGCCTGTACCTGCTGCAGCAGCCGGGCTCTCTCCTCCTCCATCAGTCGGACTTTGTCTCTCTCCAGCGCCACCCGGTGGTCACACTCCTGCTGCAGCCTCCTGCTGCTCTCCTGCAGCTCCCTCTGGGTCAGATCGTGCTCCGCCCGCAGGTCCCTCTGCAGCCTCTGAGTCTGAACACACAAACACACTCGCTGTCACACAGAGTTAAAGCTGTGAGTGTTCGTGCTGTTTGTTTCCTTCACAGACTGCTGCTCTTGCTGCCTCTCAGCCTGGGATTTATTTAGTGTTTTTGTTGTCTTTTTACTGTTGTTTTGTCCTTGATTTAGTGTCTTTATGTTAATAAATCCCACAGGATTATTTTAAAGATGTTGGTGAGTTTTTCTTTGGGTCAATGGTGAGTTGTTGTTCGGAACAAGAGTCACTGTAAAAACACGCTTAAAATACTACCCTAAAGTGAGAAATACTTATAAGTAATATTATGTTCAATTCACACATTTATGTGAGTAAACATATTTGTTCAATTTCACAGTTTAATTTTTTAGAATTGATTTCTTAAACCACTTTTACACAACCGCAATAAAAAAATATAAATGTCATAAAAGTGAAGTCATCTGTCTCACTCACTGCTGGTTTATTTCACATGTATTTAATTAATGTAGTTAGTCGATGACACAAAAAAATCAGCAACTATTTTGATAATCAATTAATAATATAAGCAAAAACACTAAACTGCTTTTCTTGTTTCTTTCTTTGTCTTATGTGATAGTAAACCAGATGTATGTAAATAAGACATATGAAATCTCACATTGGGCTTTAGGATATTGTGACTATTAAAATGTAAGATTTTTTCACTAGTTTCGCACATTATAAGGACCAAATGAATAATTGATTAAGAAAATAATTGGCAGATTAATTAATAATAAAGTTAGATGCAGCCCTTTATTTAAGAGACAGATAGTCTATTTTCTTATGACACAGGTGGAGCGCAGCATAAGGTAAATGATGTCTACGGAAGTGCACATATCCATTTCTTTATTATACAGTGTAAGATTTCCTAGAAACATGAAGTAAATCCATAATTTTATGTTTTTACATAAAGTCCACTTTCCACTCGAAAACTCTAAACTCCATAGTTCAGAGTTCAGTTTCAAATGCAAATATCAACTTGTGTTTGTGTAATATGCATTATGGAAGAAAACACTAAACTCTGTACAACAATCTGTATGAAAGTCTGCATTCATTTATAAACTGTGTATATTATCTCAGTGTTGTGTAAAGTGTCAGCAGGGAGTCTGACCTCCAGCTCCGCCTCAGCCAGCTGTTTCTCTCGTTTCTCCAGGTCAGACAGAGTCTTCTGAAGCTGCTCCTCCAACACGTTATACTCCACCTCCTGCAAGCAGAGATTTGGGGATAAGAGGAAAAACACGGCCATCATTATTATAAAAATCCCTCTTTAAATTCAGATTTAAGTGTCCGACGAGTCTGTATAAATAGGAGATGTTGCTGTTTCTACTGTAGTGTGTAGCACTGTGTGTATTTGTGTAGTAGGTGTGGACTCTCCACCTTCTTCTTGACCAGAGCTTCTCGCTCTCGGTCTCTCTTCCTCCACTCTTCTGCCAGAGCCTGCATGTGGCTCAGCTCCCTCTTCCTCAACTGAAACAAACACGCGTATTTTAATACTTTTATTTGTGTTCATATTTAATCCAGCAGAACATAAAACAATCAACATGAAGGATGGACGAGAGTCAAACACTTATTTATACAAAAAAGTCTAGTTAATGATCTTAAAGTTGCCATGTGTGCAGAATGTTTATATTAATCATTATAATATTGGTGTATCTATATCTAAGTCCGGTGTTTACCTGATCATCGAACAGATCCTCCTGCTCCTCCTTCCACAGCTCCAGCTCCAGGGCCGTGCGGTACTCCAGGGTGTCCCTGGGGGCGGTCGGCGCCGCGGGGCCCAGCGGGGCGGGGTTCAGGCCGGGGTTCAGGCCGGGGTTCAGGCCGGGGTTCAGGCCGGGGTTCAGGCCGGGAGCAGCAGGTCTGGGTGCTGCAGGGTGGGAGGACGGCTGCGTGGGGACAACAGGTTCGTTCTGATGACGTGTGAAGAGAAAAACAGGTCAAACTTTGACTCTCAGTGGACACTTTATTATGTACACCTGTAAAAACCTAATGGTATCCAGTACAACAGCTCAGACATTAATTCTACCTTTACAAAGATTATGCTTTTATTTATTTCAACAGTTTGAAAATCTTAGTAAATGCTCTGGCAGCTTTTTGAAATATGTATCATCTTAATGACTCTGATCATCAGGATAAACTAGATATAAAGAAAAGAGAAAGACTAATTACAATAAAAAAAAATTAGATCCAAATTCAGATTAATTTTTTTTTGTATTTGTACAAAAAGACGCTCCACGGAGGGATACTTCTGAAATGTACAGAAGACTGAAAACTATAAAAATTCTAACATAACCCATCCAAGACATATTTAATATTCACATGCAGATCCGATGAAATGTGAGCTTGAGTTGAAGAGGAAGCTGGTTATTTTTGTTATTTGTGTGCTTTTTTTTTTTTTACACTGTATCAGCCAAAACACACAGCAAATGCTCGTCATTTTAGTTTCTTTAAAAAGGAAAAACTGAGTCATTCCCCGTAAATAGATTGTGGAATAAAAACATTCACTTCCAGGCACTAAAGCGGATGGTTTAAAAAAAGAAACTTGGGTAAATAAAGTATAAAAAACCAACAGCATGCATCAGCATCTGTGTCTGCTCAAAGTCTAAAGCTGCTGCTGATGAATTCTGCAAGTATCAACCAATCCACACACACACACACACACACACACACCTGTATTACCTGTGAAGAGTCGGACACGATGACTTCTCTGGCTTTAACCAGCCCCAGGTCCTCCAGTGTTGCCACGTAGCTTAACTCTGCCACCTTTTCACTGGGACTGATGGACGGAGACACAGTTGTTTATCATTGATTATTAAAGCACCATGTGATCAGTCTGCGTGTGTGTGTGTGTGTGTGTGTTGTTTCCTACCGGTGTGCGTTGACCACGGGGATCCGGTCCTGGTGTGTTTGTCTCCAGCTCTGCTCTCCTGTTGATGCCAGTAATCTGCTCCTCTCAGAGCTCAGCAGGTGAGACAGCTGGATGGAGGCTCGTCCTATCAGCTGGTCTCTGCTGGTGGAGTCTCTGTGCCAAACCTCCACCACCAGAGGAACTCTGCAACACATACAGACACACAAAATAAGCTCAGATACTTCACGTTACACAACAAAAAACAGGGAAAATAAACAGAAACAAAATCCTCAGATTCCATAAATGAGAAAAACTATGTCAACACACAGACCTGCAGCACCACCTGCAGGACAAAAGTGATTATGCAATAAAGAGGATATTATCTGTTTAAGGTACAACTATTAGAATAGAATGAAACATAAATTCTCATCAAATCATTTAAGATGGATGAAAACCTTATAACACAGAAAATCTGTCTACTTTTCTGTACAAGTATCAATTCCCTTGATGATTAATTAAATTTCCGTGCAGTTCAGAACTATTTCACTACATTTTTCAAGATGCTTTTGTAAGTTTCGGTTATCACCCCTGTAAGTAGATATTGTTTTAATCTGTCAAACAGAAATGGTAATATAAACGTAAGTATTTCATGCTACGACAAAGTTAACTCACACACTTTCTGTAGGGAAACCATGTGTTTAGTGAGCAGCACACTACGTATTATCTATACATTTTGTGTTTATATCAGATTTTTTTTATTTATTTATTGTTGTTTATTGTGTATTGTAGACATTTCTACATATCTGTATTTTGAAGAGAGAGAAAAAACAGAAAAGGGACACATATGAGTAAATTATCTCATTTTAGGTTTCATACTATTTCTACAAATAAACAAGGTTTACAAAACATAAACAGATAAATCAGACAAAACAACATTTATCAAAACTGATTAAAAAAAACAGGCAGCCATCACAGATTGACAATCCTGGCCTGAACAGTGCATGAAGATGAGCATATACAATTTAAACATTTAGTACATTAAGCATGTTCCTACCTGAGGAAGGTGTCCTGTAGTTGTAGTGGCAGAGCAGCGAAGTCGAAGGCGCAGTAGGACTGAGGCAGAAACGCCTCCATGTTCCTCTGCAGCTCCACAGGAGGGTTGGTCATGATGGGAGCTGCACTGCCGAAGAACTGATACGAATACCTGAAACACAACAAACACAACCATCATTCAACAAAACATGATTTAAACTGTACTGCACTGAATGGTTGGTTACTTGGTTACTGCTAATGTGCAAAAAAAAAAAATAAAATCAAAAAATGCTTCTTCTTTCTTCAAGAACATTTATAAGATGGATTTGCCTTTAACTTGTATTTGTTATGATATAATGTGTTTAAATGCTTCATTAGAGATAAAATTAAAAGGTGAACACACACAAAATGTTTATTATGATTGTGACAAGAAAAAGTTTATCATAATATCTGGAGATGAGATGAGAGGTGAGATTAAGAAGGTCCTTCAGCTCAGAGCAGATGAAGTCTTTCACCTGAGTGTAGCAGCGACAGGGTGTGTCAGGATGAGGTTTCCAAGGCTGCGGAGGTCCAGAGAGAAGCAGTAGTGATGGGCAGAGGAGGGGATGGACACTTTGGGAGCAGAGACACTGACAGATGATGCTCCACCTTCTGTTGTATCTCCGGTCTGACTCTGCTGCTGCTGCTGCTGCTGCTGCTGCTGCTGCTGCTGCTGCTGCTGCTGCTGCACAGGAACCTCCAAATCTGCAGCTGCACACACATCATTTCAGTGTTAATCCTCTTGGTCATCCGAGGTTTAACTTAAACTGTGTGAAAATGACGGGGTATTTCCCGCCTCACCTGCCAGGCCTGCCTGCTCTTTGCCGTGCCGAAGCTCGTCCAGGAGACTCTCTGCTTCACTCTCTGTATGAGAGGAAGGAGGAGGAAGGCGTGGACCAGGAGGAGAAGAGTCAGGAGGTTTTCGGACCGGAGAGGAGCTTCGAGGTCTCTGCTCAGCAGGAGGAAGGTTGGATGAAGGTTTGGAATGAGTCTGAGCTCCACTTGCTTCTTTGTTCCCTAAAGTCTGGAGAGAGGACACAAGGCAATATGACAATAAGCCCACTGCTGCAGAGTACAAGACATTTTCTGTCCCAGACGACTTTTGTCATATTCACATGAGGATGCACAAACTATATAACTGATCAAAAACTAGGTCTTTGATTCCGAGATTATTCCAGATCGCTCTATTGAACGAAAACATTCGAGAAGTCACTGTGTTTAATTTCCTGTTACACTACTAGTGGAGAGTGATCATCGCCCGTCACAGCTTGTTTTAGGGTGCAGTAAATAAACCAAAAACATGACTCTTTCCTTTCTTTCTGCACGATTACTATTATAACTCGCTCCATCTACATGTATAACCAACAACTATGATGCTCTTTTCTCTGAGGTTTGTCAAAAAATATATTAGAAAACATACATTTTAGGGAAGGGAAGAATTTACTAATAGTGATAGTAAATGACCACATTTAATCACAAATTAACTCAATACTTTAAATACTTGTTTTGAGTCCAAAGTGAAAACATTCCCCAGGTGTGTGTACCTGTGGTGTGACCTCCTCTCTCCTCAGGGTGACAGCGACTCCTACAGTTGGCTGCAGGTCGGCGGGCAGAGCCGGCAGCGTCTGTTTCACACGTTTGGGAGCTTGGAGTATAAATGCTCCCTCCACCGTTGCTGCCTTGTTATCCAGATCCACAGAAACAGCAGACAGAGCTGAGAGAGAAACGTCCGTGCTGCCCAGAGAGTGATTCCCACAGCACAGGTGGATCTGAGGGGGGGACAGGAACGTGTGATGACACGTGGCCAGGTAGTTACAGGTGGTAATGGCTTGTTCACCACAGTGTTTGACTCTCACCTGTAAACTGGGTTGCTGAGACAGGAAGGTCTGAAGGACCTGTTTGCTGCTGCGGATGCGCACAGAGGCGCGCTCGGGCTCGAAGTCGGGACTCAGCAGGTTCTGAAAAGGCTCGCTGGTGATGTCGTTCCCCAGTAAAGAGTAGTAGAAGAAGAACTCTGACCCTTCTGCTGACAGTTTCATAGTGCTGGGGATCAACTGAGGGAAACAACGAGAAAAACACATTTGGTTTGTTTTTACAGAATGAAAAATTACCATTTCACATTTACTTAACCAGTTTTAAATTAGGGTATATTTTGGTTTAATTAAAGTTTAATATTGTAAACTCTGGAAAGAAGCTGTAGACTTTTGCCTGGATACAAAACTAAACAAGGAAGAAAAAGAAATATGTCGTTTTAATAAAAATAACAGAAAGATGGTCTTACGTAATGCAATCTTCAAAGGGAAAGTTATTGGAAAACTTTGGCTATAGAACGCCGTGACAAATTAATTTATTCTGGCCGCTGCCACTGTTTTTTGTTCATTGTGTGTTTATTTGGGAAAACAGTCATTGTGCAGGATTACCAGTCAGTCTGTAAATTCACCAACTCAGTCATTATGCACATTTACATATTCATCAATATTCATTTCCCTAAACTGCCGACACAGCTGGAGCGTGCAGCACCACTGTTTACAGGAAGTAATCGTTCATCAGTGTGGATACTCACATCGTTACCTTTACAGTTATTGTTCTTGGTGTGGATGGCCCTTACGGCTGCGTTTTTTATTAATCTATGGACTAAATATTTGATCAGTCAATTGGTTATAATCTTAAAAATCTCATGAAATTTCACATGACTATGATAAATTTCCCAGTGATACTTAAAACAATGATAGATATGCAGCTAAACGCAGCACATCCTCATGTTTGAGAAGCTGCAAACTGTTTAAATTTACAACTGGAATTCATGGTTTAAAACGTTTAAAAACTGCCATTGATTCATTTATCAACCAACAAACAGATAAATAAACACTGTTTTATTTTATCTTTCCAAATGAAGGGCTTCCTACCTCACTACATAACGTCTCTACCCCACCTCTAACTGCGAGACAGAAGAAATTGGTTTAATTTGGTCGGCGTCTTCTTATGACACCCTGGGGGACTGACAGTCCTTGTTGAAAAGTTAAAGCAATAATGTTGAAATGGCAGTTACCACCTGAGATGTTCTTTCATCAGCAGATAATCATCAATCTCAGAATTTCATCACATTCAAGAACTTATCTTTATTTCTTTAATTCTTTGCTCAGCCGCAGTGTTTTTTTTTTACAGGCGGCCTTTAGAGAGCAAACAACACGCCTGATGTTCTCATCTGCGTTTTTAGTGTGTGAAAAGTGGAAAAAGCAACAATGAGAAACACATGAGAAACAGTTTCCAGCCAAGAAAAAGTGAGTGTTTCTCAAGTTATCAAACTTGATTCCAGATGCGGAAATGTCTGGGTGTGGGATCATGTTGGCTACGTTATCTAAAGAAACAGCAACACTTCCCTGCCTGGTAACAGCTCAGAGAGAGAGAGGTCAGGGGTCAGAGGTCTTACCTGTTCTAGTTTGGTAGCAAAGGCTACCGTGACGGACAGGATGAACATGTCAGAGCAGAGATCTGCAGGTCCGACTTGATGGTAACCCTTGTCTGAGATCAGTGCGGCCTCCAGCTTGTCTGTGAGCAGGTCAGTTACTGCAGGAGAACCTTCAACAGTAGCAGCACAGGAGTTACAATAACAAAATATAACAAAATAAGATAATGAAAAGGTAGTTTACACAGAACTACAGCAGGTGGTCAAACCACAAAAATGTGTAAAAGAACAAAACGTTAAATGTTGCTCTCTTTGCCTAAATGGTCAAGTTTTATGTGGAAGGTAAATGCAGTCAATTGAAGCAAAAAATTCCTCAGTGTTATACTGACTAAGAAATCTGAGTTCTCCTGCTCGCAGGGCCGTGCCGGCAGTGCCTACATGTACCAGGATGCATTGCACAGGAGCTTCTGACGCCTGCTGCATATCTTCACCAGTATACTCTGACTGTAAAATGTATCCTCGTCCGTAACATCCTCTGGCCCTTTCTTCACAGTTGGAAACATAGCTCGTTGGCAATACAAGCAAAGAGAATGAGGATGTTTTATTTTTGAGCGCCGTCTAGAGCAAGCCCCCGAAATAGGTGTTATGTTCTGTGTGTACTCTGTTTTTTAAGAATTAAAAAATGTGAATGACAGTTGTCAGGGCATAAAACCAATGATGTGTTCTTTATGAATCAAGAAAAATATGTGAAAAGACTTTAAAACTGATTTTAAACTGAAATCAGTTTAAAAAATGCAGTATCAGTTCTCCTTTACTTTATAAACTTGTTCAAAGAAGCTGAAGTTATCAGAGCTTATGCAACAACTGGAGCTGACCCTGATGTGAACCTGGGGCTATACTGCAGAAAACACTGATGAGCACAATAAATGTTTAAAACAGGCTGGAAACCTGGAAACAGTTGAGGCAGAGCAGACCGGTCGGCATGACAGAGTCAGATATTTGACGGGGTTTGAAGTCTAACAGACAGCAGGTACACAGCACATACACACCGTTTATGACAGTATGCTACAGTGTGGGAAGTTAACACACGTCACACTTCAGACACCTCAGCATGAAACCATTGTTCATTTAGAGGTGTTGTTTTTAAAACCCTCGTAACACAGAGCTATTATTACAGAAGAATTTACAGTTTCAAGAATAAATGCTTGGGATGTTAAAATAAACTCAAATAACTGCCACCTTTGATGTAACTGTGTGATAAAAGTACAAAGTTTTACAATTTTTGCTTTCCAGTTCCACAAAGCTTTTTTAAAAATGTTTTTCTATGATTACATCTTAAAATTAGTCTCACATACGTCTTAACTCTTCAGTTTAACACACAGTGAGAAGTACAGAGGGTTCCACTCACATTGTGTGATGGAGAAACGAAACATGCCATAAAAAGTAACAAACCATTATCACTGCCACGGCTGTAATTTCTACTTTACAAACTGCACATGGCACAGTGGGATCAGGACCAGAGCAGAGTTTGGAAATATTACAAATCAAATTAGCACAGTAGTTTTATATTCTTATTAATAGGTATTATAACCAAGTGACAAATGGTAGTTTGTTATTCCAGCATCACACTGATTCACAATCAGATACACTGAAGAGCTTAGGGCTCGGTGCCAGCTCATTTATTCACTTTCTTGTCTGTAGACTTTCCCGGTGTGAACTTTCATCTCTTCATTATGAAACTGCTGTATGTACCAGCTGGATAAATAAATGAAATATCAACTAATAATTTTAAGTTTCAAGTAGACTACAAGAGATATAGAAAACCCTGAGGCGAGAACAAACACAAGCAGAGAGAACAGTGTCGATGAAGCAGCTGACCGTGTCGGGGCGGGGCCTTCTTGGCTTTGAACCTATCAGGAGAGGGTTCGGAGGGCTTGGCGTCGTTCTCCAGCACCATGCTGAGGAGGAGGGCTGGTCTCTGTTTGGTGTATTTACTGCTCAGCAGTGGATACCAGCGAGGCTCCTGACACACAGAAAACATCTTTACATCACTCATAGCAATCATAAAATATATATATATTTTTTTTTTTTTACTGGTCCCAGTGAGCAGAAGCTGGATATCACTGATGGTAACACTTTAACTCGTCACACAGACACAGGAGGAGAAGGTTCACCTGTTTGACCTCTTGAACAGACCGGAGGTCCAGGACGATGTAGCCGACACTCTCTCTCTTCTTACTCACAGAGTCGACGGCAAAGCACTGAAGCTTGATGGGAGTTCTCTGCAGTCTGGGAGGACAAGGTGGATCAATGTTACACAGTTTACTGACATTATTACAAAATCAAACACCAGCGACACCATGCCAACTAATATAAAGTATGATATTTATTTACTTATGAACATCTAGCAACAGTGGTTTGTATAATAACATATAACTGCTATAATTACACAAAGCAGTCAAGTAGAGTTGCAACAATTGATTGAATATTTAGTCAAATGACAAGAGACAAGAAAGTTAAATCAACATTTACTTTGATAATGTATCACTCGTTAAGGTAATTTTTCAAGTCACAATGCCAAATACTTTTGTTTATTTAACTAGGAAGTCACATTGAGATCAAAAACCTTTTTTACAAGTGAGACAAGAATCAAATAGATAAGACAACAATCACCAAATCACAACAGCAACAAAAGGTATGACAGAAACACACTGCATAGTACAGTGCAACAGCTGCAGCAACACTGACCAGTTCTATTATTCCTAATTATTAACCATATTTGATGGTTTCAGCCTCTCAACTGTGAGAATTTGCTGCCTTTCCTCGTTTAAACACACTTTAAACTCTTTGGTTTTTTGATTGTTTTGCTTTATTTGGAACAAACAATGACAGCATCACCTTGGGCTCCGGGAAATGTGTGATAGTTATTTTACATTATTTTCTGATGTTTTTGAGACCAATCGGTTAATCTAACCAGACCTAAGGGTGACTCTCAATTTCATGACAAACTTAAACTAATATAATTTGACAACAAAAATACAGAAAAAGTTAATTGTACTGTCTGATGGTGGGTTAAAACACACAGTTAGTTATTGTAAAAACAGCTGTGACCAGACCTGTGCTGGTGCAGCGTCCTGCGGTCGAGCTCCCAGGCCAGCTCGGTGCTGAACTGCGGCTGCTCTCTGTGCTCCACCGGGTCTGTGGCCAGCTGCTCGCCATCAAAGCTCGCCTGGACCACCAGACCAAGCCGGGGACTCTTTGGGAAGTGTCGACCTGGGGAAGGGAAGACTTGATTTACTCAGGCCTGATAAAATGATCTCACAGAAATACAGCCTTAGATATGAGGACAGCAACACATTTAAGCTCTATCAAGATATTACAAATTCAAACTGTCTGATATCACAATACTGATATATTCAACCTACAAGATTACAAAATGACTGAACATAGCTAATTAACAGATTGCAGACTAAAGAAGCTGAACATGAATCTGAGGTTAGTTTTGGCTAACCTGGCCGATTTCAGGGACCATCAATAATTATTATTATTACTGTTTAACTGACACATGAACAATATTTTTTACTTGTCAATATTAGTGAAAATTATGATTAAAAACTTATACTGATTTTTTTTCATGTAGCACACTTATTTTGATAATGAAATTTGTCAATCAGAAGGTAGCCCCGCCCTAAAGCATGCGCTGCTTTATCATCTATTTTACTCTAAATAATTTACATATTAAATCATTTACAAAATGGACATCCTGCTGTATTGAAGAAGACTTGAAACTAGTGACTGAGAACATAAACTCCTTAGGAAAATGTTTCCTGAGGTAATAAATCAGGTGAGACGTCGGGTCATTTTCTCATAGACTTCTATACAATCAGATCAGTGGAGATTTACGCTCGAATGTGACGCATTATTATTATAAATCATTAATACACTGGACAAACAGGACACACCTCTTTATATTCGAATTTACTGTGTTAAGTATCCCCAAAACTGAAATGGTGGTCGGTGGTCGCCAGAGCAAAAAAAAAAAACAGGTGTGGAAAGAGTTCAGGGAGGCGAAGGGATGAGCAGGGCTCGGTGTCAGACGCTTACTGTGCTCTGGGTTGTCAGTTTGGAGATATTTCTTCCCGTCCCTCCACTACAGACACATCCCTTATTCCCCAGGCCCCTTCCTCCCCCATCACCTGTCTCCCCCAACACCTGTCTCCCTCATCCATCCACACACACACACACACACACCTGTCCCCACACCAGCCTCCTTTCCCCACAGTCACATCATTAAGTTTCATAGTTTCTTTGTTGCTCACTAATATTGACAAGTTTACTACGCATTAAGGTATTTTTTTAAAATTGTGTAAATGAAACAGTAATTTATTGATGGTCCCTTAGGTCCGCCGGGTCCCTGGAGCCGAGCTAACCGTCCTCCCGCTGCCAACACCGGGGGAACCTGAGCAGACAGACGCCGCCGTCCGATACCCAACTTCTCCACACTAAGTAAAGTTTGTGCAGCAGCTCCTCTGTGCTCAGGTTCACCTTCAGACCTGTGTTCACCTTCAGACCTGCGTCTCTGTGACAGAGAGGACGCCGCAGTGACGGTTAACAGGAGGATTTAACTTCACTTAACTCAGCGTAACCAGCAGCAACAGGCGTCGGTTAGCTGGTTAATACGACACCGATGACTCGTTTAACTGCAACACGCTGCAGTTAAACCAATAAATAAAACCTCTACTGCTGATGATCTCACGCTGGTGATGTTTAATATTAATAATATAGTTTACTTTACAAGCCGTTAGGCAGGTTGTAATCTTACCTTCCAGGATGGACACAACGATGAGAAGTTGGTCCGTCTTCGACGCCATGGCGACATCTGAAGCGTTACGGCTCCGACGTTTAACTCCTCTGTACTCCTTCGTTTAATTCAGAACTTAATCGCGGCGGAGATGTCGTTGCTGTCGGAGGCTGTCCGTCCCTTCGCAGGCAGCGGCGGCAGCAAACAGCCGCTTTGTTGTCAGGCTTTGGCGCCACCCATTTTGTTTTGAAGGCGGAAGTGATGACGGAGACGCGTCACCGCTCAGCGCCCCCTGCCGGCAGGAGGCGGAGCCGCACACAGCAGCGAGGCTCCATACACACACACACAACATCTACATTTCAACATGTTTTACATTCTGACAACAAATGTCATTTTTTAATGATGAACCAAATTCTTTGACACATTTATTTTTCCATTCTACACATTCAGTTACTTTTTGGACTCGAATTAAAGATGATATATTGTGTAAAACTACACATAATGGTAAGATTGAGTGTAAAAATGTCATTACACATTTTGAACATGATAAATATGACACTTAATTTATTGTAAACGTATTGATTGTATTTTGTGAATTTCACATACATAAATGCAAAATAACAAATGTCACCCCCAATTTTATTGGATTTATATCTGAATTTAAAGAATATATTAAGATTCTCAAACTTATGACACTAAAAAAAGTTCTATTTCAAGGAGTTCTATTTTTCTGGTTGAATTTAATTTGTATGATGATACATGAAGAACAAAAGAAGTGAACGCACACTGCAAAATTAAAAAAAGTTGATTTCTGTAGCCCCTGATTAAGATGCATTTTACTTTTACTGGTGTTATTGTTTATCTAGGATGTTTAGTTTCTTCACTTTTATAATTAATTTACTTACCTTTTATGTTTCACTTGATTCATATTTATTATTTTCATAAATGTCCATTTTAAATATTATTCATCCATCCAAATGATGCTTACACATAAATGCATCAATAATTATAATCAGATAATATAATGTTTATTATTCTGAAATGGACCATTCTGCATAATGTGTACTTTTACTTTTGGTACTTTAAGTATATTTTGATATCGATCTAATACTTTTATACTTTTACAGTATGTAAAAGTATTTCTGTGGTACTTACCAAGAAAAGTAAAAGATCTGAGTACTTCTTCCACCACAGGGCAAAAATAAATAAATACTGACTTTGTAAGAAACATTAACTCCATAATTTAATAATATAACATTGTACATGAGAGTTGGTTAACGTAACGTAACAAAAGCAAAGCATTTTAGTATTCTAGTGTCACTTATAAAGAGAAAACTCCACAGTCAAAAGAATATATATAAACATCCTTTAATCATGATTGCCAAACATATGAATTAAGGCATATACAGTATAAAAAAGCAACAGCAGGTTTCATGTTTATACGATTTCAGTGTGTTATTAACTGGATATACCGGGTGGATGAACTGAACATACCAAGCAGCCTTTATAAGACAACACTGTGTCTCCCAAAAGATGACAGCTTTTTGTAAACAGAGTTCATAGCACTATATTCAAGTAATAGAATGATCACTGATACTATGCAGGTAAGGTGTTGTGTAAGTGAGGCAGAGCCGCTGATAGACGAGGTTGGGAGTTTCTTTCTTCAGTTATTACAAGATGTCACATATTTGTAGTAGTTTCTTTTTAATGAGGCTGCAATAACAAGCTGAAAAAGTTCCCTTGGTGTTAATATTTCTCTTCTTTGGATGTTTGCAGCCAACTTGACTCCACTTTGTCAATACTTCTCTAACTCTTTTAGCCAAGAGGGAGATGTCACAGGAAATTCCTGATATCTCTGCCTCAGATTAACAACCACCAGACTAAACGTGAATGTTTTTTCCATCTTTGATATTTTTCCTGCTTAATCATGTCTGTATGATACAACATTGTGGTTGAAGTCAATGGAACCTTCTTTCCATTTTTTCCCTGTTAAAGGGTTGGGTGAGTTTTTCCTTATCTGAATCGACGGTCATTTTATTTTACATAAATAAAATTGACTTGACCTTCTGGTGGCCATTTTGGATTGATTGTGCGTCTAATATCAGATAACTATGTGTTAGCACGTTACCATTAAGGCTGTGTCCAAAATCACTCCCTATGTACTATGTAGTGCACTACTTTCTACCCTATCCTACCTTTATTAACCTCTATCTCTATCCCACAATGCAATGCTCAAATCACATTTGTGTGACTCAACAGCTGCCAATGATGACACAAAATGATGGTGATTAGTAAGTGTCCAAAATCTCAATTTACTGCTCACTAATGAGTAATGTATCAAGTGTCCATTATATAAGGAGTAGTGAACGAGTGAACAAGGGGTTCTGGACCCAGCCTACGAATGGCGTCTAAATGATCCCGTCATTCCCACAAAAATACTGCACACAGCTCCATTTATTTTGCCTGAAGAAATTAGTCGGTGTATGAATCTGGCATGTTTGGATAAAGGGCCGAATCTGAAAGAAATCCACCACAAGCCAATCACAGGTGGCCAGAGGGACTGGACCCAACGTTGGCGTAAAGGTGGCGGTCCTGGTTTAACGGACCCCCGATGAGACACGCACCAGAATCAGCCCAGCTCTTGTTTGCAAACACTTCGTTGTTCTAGATGTGGCAGTGGTTCGGTAGTGGTAAAACCTGACCCGCCGTCTATCAGAGGCTCTGCAGTGAGCTAGTTAGCTTGTAGGAGGCAAGGGAGCAGGGGCGGAGCAAAGGATTGTGGGACTCCTGGCGAGGGTGAGCCCCCACTGTTATCACTGAGGGGAAAAATGTGGGCATTTTACTTAAAGGACAATTCCAGTGTGATCAGAGTTTCTACTGAATTCCTGCATCATATTGTTTTTTTTTATCGCTATAATGTAGATGAGTTTTTATCATGTTAAATGATATTTTTCTGTTAAGAAATATTCTGAAAGAAACACCGTCCTACACTATAACTATGTTTATATAAGTACAGAAGAAACCTCAATTTTGAGCTGTTAAACTCTGTTAAAAAATTAAACTGAATTTAGCATGTTGTCAAACTGCTGTTGAAGATGGCCCTGCAAGCGCTTTTATACACAACTTGTAAGTCCCTAGAAATGAGACATAAATATATAAAAACTGGTGTAACTTTTTACATAAACTAAAAACCAGTATGAAAAAATTTGGATATGTTTGAATGATGAAGCTTTTTTTGGTCATAAACTCACGATTGTACCTGAGCAAACACACCAAATTCCATTTAGATTTGAGTATATTTCTGGCTATAGAGGTAATAATAAAGAAATGCATGTAGAAAATGAGCAAAAACTCAGTTAAACAGTGGAATTGTCCCTCAGAGGTGCTCTGACTGAAAGTATAACTGGCACGTGTGTCTTTGTGTTTAAACAAAACAGCATGGCTTCAACATGCACTCACTGGCATCCATCATTAGTATTCATTCACATACTGTAGCCCCAGGTTTTACCTCTGATTTAAGCATCATTTTCCCATTAGAAATATCTGCTGTTAATATTGATTAAGTCAAATTATGAGAAATAAGTCACCATTTTAGTGAAAACCCAACAGGTAACTTATCAACTTATCCAAAATCCTCACATTCTGTTTTATTTTATATTTTTTCTGGTGTAGCTACACTGAATGTGACACAAAGTGAGCCTCCATTCCTTTACTTCATTTCCATTTGGTATTTGGCAGTTAAACTCCATTTAGTAGTTTGTTCTGGAGCTTTCAGTCATATCACACAATCTCCCGGTTGCCGTGAAGTCGTAGTTGGACCACAAGGTTCATTCAGAAAATCAACTTTTAATCTCAACTTGGATGCAAACATGAACAAGAGGTCCTTAAAGTGCTCAGAGGAAGACTGCGATAAGAATTGAAAGCTCCAGATCAACTCCTAAATGGACCTTATGGTGAGATTGTTTTGCCAACAGCTGTTCCAATTTAAAGGGAAATTTCACCACGTTTTATGTGGATGTCCAATCAGTGTTGACGGTAAATGTAGTCAATTAAAAATTCCTCAGTTTGTGCCTACATGTACCAGGATGCATTGCACGCGAGCTTCTGATGCCCACTGCACTTCTTTGGCCGTGTACTCTGACTGTATGTCAGCAGAAATGTATCCTCGTCCGTAACTTCCTCTGCACTCATATTTTGGGACGCTATGTTCACTGTTGGAAACGTGGTTTGTTTGCAAGACAAGCGAAGAGGACAAGGAAGTTTTGTTTTTCAGCACCATCTAAAGGAAGCCCCTGAAATAGCTCGTCATTCTTTCTTGCCCCCAACTATGTACACCTCAAATGATGTTGCAGATTTCAACACAGAGAACATCGGCAACAACTGCAGGCATTTTTCACACTACATCCCAAACTCAGATAGATAGAGATAAGGTTGAAAATCTGTCCTGTAATAGACAGGAAAGCATGTTACATCGTATTTAAACTCAAATCTAAAAACGCTGATGAGACGAGAGGAACAAACTGGGGCTAACGGTCACTACACGTCACACTTACCCTCAGCTCTAACCAAACAGGATATGTGCAACATCATATCTGCAGCATAAACTACGTCACTGGAACATGTGCCTTCAGGACAAACTGCTGCAGATCGGCTGAAGTCAGCTCATAAAGAACTAGTGGCTCTGTTTCTGCTGGTTTCCCGCTCTGCCCGCTGCTCCCCTGCATGGCTGATGGAGATCAACATAGAGTACGATGCAGCATGTTAGTGCTCTGCCATGAATCTGTACAGAATATATACACCACTGGGTTCCTACATGGCACTGGGCAGGTCGATGTGAAGGTTTACTCTCACATAAAGACAATACAATCAACATGGTTACGCTCAAGTACAGGTTAGTAATACAAATGTAGTGTCAGCACTATGGAGGGAGGAGGATCACTTCAATAATCATAATGAGAGTAATAAGGATAATAATAGACTTTTTAGCTTCCTAATGCTGTTTCCCAATAGGAGTTTTAAAAAAAACGAACAACACTATTGGGATAATGTAAGTCATCATCAGTACATTCAGTCATATCATCATCATAATACACTACGATACATGTGCATTTTATAAAGTTGAACACCACAGCCTGAGGGCTGAGTGCACGGCGCTCTGGGATGTTTTCGTTTTATACAACGCAACCTGCTTCTGTCAAAATCCCCCAAAACTGAAAGCTTCAAAAGTCAGTGATGTGGATTTGTACAGAGTTCCTCCTTCAAAAAGGTCCCGATCCCGCTCTCTGTCCCTCCGCCGGCCCGCCTGATCCTCGATGACGTGTTATTAAAAACAGGTGGTTCTTCATTAGTAAGAAATGAAAGAGGTTTCTTTTTATTTTTTACTTTAGTTCTCTGCCTCTCAGCGAGGCGAAGCTTATTCAACACCATGGAATTGATGTCTAATAAATCTGCCGTTCCTCATGTGAGACGTGGTCACATGGTCCTACTTCTTCCCTTCAGTCTCTGTGGAGACAAGAGGACAAAACACCGGTCACATACGGGCCTCTCAGATCAAGAGCTGGAGTCGAGACTTCAGGTATATTCGGACTAGAAGTGGAGCGACTGCTTACGAAATCAATCAAAAGACAGAAGTGCTCGAGGTTTCGTTCTAAGCAGGGCAAAGAAGCATCCATACAGGTTGAAAACAGACACAACAGGCCTACACATTCATTAATAGAACCATTATGTTATTTAGAGATAATGGAATAATTAAGTTGTGATTGTAAGAAAACAGTTTGTTCCCAAGATAAGAAGATAATTAATTGGTGATCTTCAGATATCAGGTCTTAGAAATGTGCTTTTGGTTCCGTAGAAAAGTCTCTGCTGTCAGCATCACTCCTGTTAATCTCCTCCATTTCACAGCAATTACCATTTAACTGCAGTGTTCGCACCAGTAAGATAATCATCACATTATGCTGTTTAACTGCCTGGCAGGTTCCATCTGCATTATTTCACACATTCAAACAAAGGCAGTGATACATGGCCTATGAAAATATATGGAAAGCACTGCAAAGCAGTTACAGTAATATTCTACTGGATGATCATTTAGGCAACCAGACATGAGCCTCAGAGAGCCGATTAAGCGGTGAACTGTTCTTTTTCGCAGGAGAGAAGGTTTAGATTTTTGATTTATTGACCCATCAGACGGCCAGAAGATGAGACAATTCTCCAGCTTATTCTGCTCCCAGTTTGCATTTTGTGAAAGAAAAACTAATTCACTTCATAAGATGCAAACTTTAGCAGTCTGTGTGTGTGTGTGTGTGTGTGTGTGTGTGTGTGTGTGGTTTTAGCACAGTGTCATGCATGTTAGTGGAGCACAGCATGCTGCATTTACATGCAACCTGATTATTTCATCTTAACTTGATTAAATTAACATTATTAAAATTGACATTTTAGAAAAAAATCTTCGAATAAAAAAAAAAAACCTCGATCCCATTTTTATTGAATGTTTCATGTGCTTTTTAATATGTGAGAAAAAAAACAAACAGAGACCCAGATTTTGAATTTACCAAGAGCCAAACAGGCAGGGATGAATGAACCGGTACTATTATTCACCAGGTTAAATTGGTTAATCCCATTACCAAGCTATCTAAACATAATAATTAAGTGATCGCCTTGAAGCACAGACACTCCCTGGGATCCTAAAATACCTTTAAAGAACAGCAGGAGACTAGAGGAGATAATCATGTGCAACACGGTGTCAGTGTTTCGAACATACCAGTAGAGGAGTGTCCTGACACCTGCTGACTGGAGACCAGCGACCTGGAGCTCAACCCTTCAACACAGTGAGAAAATCAGCTGTGAAACGTCAAACGTCAACAGAAAAATATCCCGTGATGTTCCAAACACACGTAGACAGCGAGACTGTTTAACTGTTATTCATCGCCCAGGAAGAAACGCTGTTGATGACGAGCAGCTGCTGGTTTAGAGAGAGCCAAGGCTGGATCATTCTCTGCTGGCCTTGACCACAAAATGTATTTTCATCTTTTCGCCGAAAGGCTGAATGATATCGTGTTTTCCCCCTGAGCCACAGAACATAATCACAGCCTCACAGGAGGAAAACCAGCGGTGAAAGTAAGTACATTTACTCAAGTGCTGTACAAATGTGAGGCACTTGTACTTTATTTGAGTATTTTCTTTTGATGCTACTTTTTATTTGTACTCTACTACATTTCAGAGGGAAATATTGTCCTTTTTACTTTTCTGAGTTTATTTACTTCACTGAAGAGTTTATAACAGATGACCCTTTGTTATACAGTAATGACAGGACAATTAATCATTAAGTCAATCGCGATTTGTCATGCCAAATAGTTAATGGTTGAATGTGAGGATTTGCTGCTTTTCTTTTAATTATTTTGATTTATTTTGAATAATTTAGAGGTTTGGACTGTTGGTTGGACAAAACAAGCATTGTGAAGGTGTCACTTTGTGTGACATAGTCTCATTGTGACGGGATATTCACATTTTTACAATCCAAATCCCAAATAAAACGCTGCTCAAACATGAATACATCTATATTTACAATTTAACAATGTCATATAAAATAATATAACCATCATAGGGGACATTTTACTTTTACTAGTTGAAACACATCTTCCTGTAAATACTTTCATACTTTTACTTAACATTTTAAATACAGAACTTTTACTTGTAATGGAGTATTTTTACAGTGTGGTATTTGTATTTTTACTTAAGTAAAGGATCTCAGTACTTCTTCCACCACTTAGGGAAAACCAGACGGAGGACAAAATCAAGAACAAAAGTTGGGTAAAAATAAACGGTCCACCGTGCATTCAAGCCACTTATACTAACTGACCAAAAGTGTGTGGACACCTGATCAACACAGCCCTATGAGATAGCTGAACATGTCATTTTAATACCAGGGGCATTCATCTATATATCTATGGTGGTGAGTTTCAGTCTGCGGTCAGTGTGTTTTCGTACCTTGGTAGATGTCGTACTGTCCTGACATCAGGTTGTAGCTCATACCCAGGTGTGTGTGATGGTGCGTGTGCAGGTGTCGGGCGAATGACACGTGGTTCCTCTCTCGCTCCGCCTCTCGCTCTCCCTCAGGGGAGCCCTTCTCGCCGGGCTGTACGAACACACAAACACATCTGGATTTACACTTTTTAACAAAGCTTTTTCTTTCTAAACTGTTCCTCTGTGTTGTGCATGTTGTGAACATGTTGAAGTGAGTGGTGAAACCCAAAATGTGCTTTACAAGTTTAAAGTCAAGATTCAAGATGAAGTTGGCTGATTTTAAGTATCTTTGTCAGTTTAAATGGTGATTTTCATTATGTTTGTCTCAGTCAGATGTCTACATTTCATCTTTATCAACTAAATTTGTGTTTTCTGGCTCCGGTAGCCGAAGTGATTGAATATTCCCAGGCTGAAAGCATCTCTATACAATGCAGTTTGAAGCCACAGCAGTACTCAAACTTCAGTCGAAGCTTCATAACAAGCGGTGATGCGGTACATCCACAGCATGTACACAAGTATAGTATGTCAGATTTCATATTTAAGTGTCTTTCCTTTCAGGCAGCAATCAGTTTCACCATGAAAATCAACTTGTAGAGATAATTACAATAAATTACTACATTGGCATTGCGTGGCTTTGCAGATGTGTGTGTATAAGTATAATTGTGTATCGCCTGTGCTGCACCACAACACAAGGATGACATACTGTAACTCTGAAGAGAAAAAAGAAACGTAAGTGTTTGAATATTTATCTCAAGCAATTCTCAAGTTTCTTCTCTGTTAAATTTGTAGTTAAATTAGCAGAAACCAGCAGTTGCTTGGAAGGAACAACACTAAAGGGTTTTAAAACAGTGCAGCATGTCGTAAAATGGTCAGCAGAGATGTTAAGCATCCTTAATTGGTTATAAATGGGCTAATATGTACTAAAACTCTGGCCTGCTCGTGTAAATATTCATTTACAGGATACAGTCATATTTAATGTCCAACACAGGCCACATTTTCTTTTACTATTTCTGCACATTCGTCTAATAACAATATATTCTGCTGATAACTTCTCTGTAATAGTTACAGATAGGGAAGTCGATTAGTTTGTTGTTTGCATCTGTTTGGGAGTTTGAAATGTGTATTTATATCTATTTGTCCTCATTCTTTGAGTGTAAATGAAACAGGTAGAGTGTGTGAGTGTCATGCTGGAGTATAACATATTTAAAATTAAAAAAATCATTTTCAGTTCCAGTTTTCTTGTAAAGAGAAAGAGTGCAATTACAGTTATACATCAAGCATTTAGTCTCTAACGTTTACGCACAAAGATATTGACTTTTAATTCCTCTGTTTGTCTTTAACCTTCTTTTATTCAAATCTTTCTTTGCAGGAAACCTCCGCTGTGTGTTGTGTGAATGAAAACAGAGGCGTGACGCCGTGAGCTGCAGTGTGGACGTGGCAGTGAAGCGAGTGGTGTCTCACAGCGGGTGATTTTCCGTGGTACTGATGGCTCTGCTGCTGCAGCAGCTCCATGGCTGAGGACGAGGACGTGTCGCTGCTCTGCTTGCTGTTCACCACTCCTCCTCTGCTGGGGGGAGTCACCTCCGACTCCTCCCTGCCCGCCGTCTTACCGTACAGAGGGTAGTGGAAACCTGGTGGACACACACACACACACACACAGCCACAGCCACAGACGAAGAAACATACACATGCACAATGACGTTATAAAAACTAAAGAGTTGTACATCTTGAAGCTTTATTTGCCATATTTAAAGATACAGTCCCTGAGTTTGTACCTAATGGCATCGCCTAATGTGTGTTGGGGGCTATATCGACATCAGGAAGCGTATCTTTAATGTCAACATATGTTGTTTTTAATCTACATCATACATAAATCTCTGGCTAACTTGACTTCAAGGTACAATGGGTACTATATACAATTTGCAGCGCCTTATTTTCCCTTGGGTGCATGATTTATGCATTTCAGTTTGTTGTGTTCTGTTTTCTCTCTAATTATGTCGCTTGATATTTTCCTCTGAAAAAAAGGTCCTTCATTTTTCATTAAATGTGCAAATTAACTTCATAGGGTTCATCTCACATTTGGGGTTAACTAATACATTCATGCGTTAGATCATAACATCATATCATTAAGGTGTTTTAAGAGGGTTTGTGAATGAATTAAGGGGGTTTAAGGGATTAAAAGCTCTACATTTCCTCTATAATTACAAAATGAACCTTTTAAGGTAAAATTAACAGTTGGCTTTGATGCTGTTTAGCACATTTAAAGTGATTCTTACACCTTACAGTCCCTTAAAAACCACTTTGATATATTGCAAACTGTTCCCTCATTGTTAATGGGGAAATTATTAATAGCATTAAGGCTGTGGCTTATAGCTATCTGCATGAGGCTGCTGGGTTGTTAGACAGAGGGTTAATCTGAGTTTATTAGATTGACAACGGGGGTCGTACAAAGAGCTAAAAGAGGATAAAAAACTCAGTAAGGCTCAAGAGCTGAAGACAGTTCAACTGCTTTCATCTCTTACACTTCAACTGACTGGACTTTTAACTTGACTGCCTTTGACTTAAACATCAACAGACATTTTTAATCGCTTTCATCTCTCACTCTTCAAGTGTTAGATCAACTGCTTTCAGCGCTTACAGACAAACTGACAATGAACATGAAACTGAAACTTCAAATGCTTTCAATACTTCAACTGACATTTTTAAACCTTTAAAGTGCTTCAACTTCAACTGACACTTCAACTCTTTTCATTCCTTCAACTTAAACTGCAGCACCGATTCAATATTGCACATACAAAGAAATATTTTAAGACATTTAACTTGTTTACAGTTTTTAATCTGGACTCTTCACTCAGACTCTTACCTGGGTAATTGTGAACCAGGGTTGGGGACACCCCTCTGTAGGAGCCCCCGCCACTCTCACACATTGCCAGGTAGGGCGGGTAGGAGGAGTGCTGGTACTGGATGTAGGGCTGCTGGGGGGTCATGGGAGGAGACACCGCCGCCCGGGCACTCTGGGACTCCTCAGACAGCCCTCCCATGGGCTCCTGGCCTTGATCATCCAGCCCCTCCAGCCTGTCTGAATCCTCCGGGTCGATGCTGGGCAGGAGGTCGAGGGATCCGTGGACCCTGGCTTTTTTAACATCTCCTCCCAGACCTCCTCCCCTCTCGCCTCCTCCTGAGGTCATCTTGGCCCCGGCAGGCTCCACGGTAGCTCCCCACTCTTTTCCCCTGTCTGCTTCGCCCTCCTCGGCCTCCTCCCCATGTTGACTCTGTAGCTCTGAGTATTTGCTGTGAGCGAGGCAGTGAGCCCAGGCCGGGCCGTCTGAGGGCTAGATCGATGGGGACAAGTGTTGGTGCTAGTTGCAGTGTTTCCCCTATAATTCTTTGTTAACAGTGGTGGGTGGGAGTCATTTTGGGGTCAGTTCAACTTCGGTCCACGTCTCTGTCCCAGTTTTTGTTTATATGGCCAGTTGCAGACCTAACACTAAATACCTATTTCATATGTTTAAATGTTAGCCCTTTAGCGTTTTGTCTCTTTAGTGTTTTTTGGAGGGAAAGGAAAGGATAATTTATGACTTTCATTTGTACATTTTCTTTTTAGGAGGGAATTTCTTGGTGCGGCGGCCCACCGCTGCTGAATGACTATAGAGGAAACACTGTGTACTTGAGTGAACAGAACCATAGACAGACCATCTATCACTGGCTCTGGGTGTGATGTTGATGAAGGATGACGACGTTTCAACAGCAGGCGGCCATTCACAGGTGGGATGTGAGTAGTGTGGCGTCCCTCTCAATGACACGAATCAAGACACGTCTCACACATGATCAACGGCAGAATTTAGATCAAACTGAAGGAAAAAACAACCTACCCTCCCAAACATGGCTTTCATTCAATTCATACAACCTTTTTACATGACCCAGCGTGGCTAGAGTCAGCGGTCAACTGCATCATGAGATGACATGGTTAAAAATCTGTACAAGCTTTTTAAAAAAGCAGCTCATATCAAAACCAACACTTATGTATTAGAAATGTTTTCTTTTGAGTGTTTATGTTTTACATTTACAGCTAAAGTTGGAATTATACATTTTCCCCATCAATTCTTACTCTAAACATTAAAAACATTTGCATCCATCAAATCAAACCACACAATTTTGATTTGAACCAAAATGACTAAAGTAGTACGTCAGAGTAGAGCTACAGCACCACAAAAGCCACACGGTCTTTGTTATTAGCACCTATTGGTTTGGCTGTACACACGTGTGATTAATCTCTTTGTGACACTCAACAACAGTCATTAAAGCACACCAACAACACCATCAGCGGCGGCGGCAGGTTATAGACAGAGGGAGAAACTTACACTGGAAAAGGAAACATTTGAGTCCAGATCTGTCTGACTGTTTGGGTTGTGGAGTGATGAAGAAGAGGAAGAGGAGGGTGACTTGATGTCATCACAGTCTTTCATCGAAACCTGGTGCTGGTCCACCAAGCCACCGTGCACCGTCTTTATGCCCAGACTCTGTCCCCTTTCTCCCCTCTCACTCATCTCCACGTAGGACAGGACGGGTTTGGGACAGCAACCTTTGGCGCCATCTGGACCTTTGCCGAGCATGGGTCCACCGGCTGAACCCCCAACCATATGTTTATCGTCCTCACTGTCTCTCACCCCCTGTCCCCTGTCGCCCCTCTGCTTGGCGCCGTGCGTATGGTCGCAGCATTTGGAGGCCAGTAACAGTTTCTGGTCCATGTACAGGCCTCTGGAGTACTGGCCGTAGTACAGCGACTGGGCCAAGGCGGTCTGGGTCTGACTCATAGCCAGCTGGAGCTGAGACTGAGGCGGCCCGTCGCCTTTCTTTGAGTCCGAGAACTCGTGGGAGGAGCTTTTGTCGTCCTCTTTCACTTCCTCCTTTCTGTCTTTCCCTTTGCCGTCAAGGGCAGAGCTTTTGTGGAAAGCGACGCTGCTGCTGTTTTGCCTGTCCGTCTGCATGTACCCCTGCAGGTAGTAGGGCTCGTAGCTGTGGTAGTAAGGGGACTGGGGGTCTTTTGATGATGGGGCAGATGCTGTGGGAGGGGTTTTACCAGAGCTACCATGATTACTGTTGGAGCCCACCTCTGAAGAGGCAGAAGAACCAGACTTGGATCTGACTCCATCCGAGCGACATTCGGAAGATGCCCCGTCGTCCCCGGCATCTGAGATGTCAGAGTAGGCGGGGCTGTTGTTCTTGCTGTCTGCCGCCGCCAGGCAGCCGCCACCGGAGTCAAGCCGCGATGAACCGCCAATGGAGGGACTGGGGGCGTTGTCGGTGAAGGTGTAGACCTT
Source organism: Lateolabrax maculatus (assembly GCA_031216445.1). Lineage (NCBI taxonomy): Eukaryota > Metazoa > Chordata > Actinopteri > Acropomatiformes > Lateolabracidae > Lateolabrax > Lateolabrax maculatus. Next base: position 2,660,589 of record CM062217.1, on the reverse strand, counting down.
GTCCGCCTCAGCTCGGATACTGGCCATCCTGCTCTCCTGGCTCTCCGTGAGCCCATTCATTACGTCCTGCTTACTGAGGTGCTCCTTCAGAAGGCTCCCAGAAATTTCTTTGACACCCATTTTAGCTCCACCATCTTCCATTTTGATTGCGCTGCTGTCGCCATTAGGCGTCCTGGTTGCCGCATCTTTGTTGTGTTTGTCCTTCAGCCTCCGTTTCTCTTTCTTTCTGGTCTCTTTGCTGCAGGTGACCAGAGTGGCTTTGACGAGGTTCGGTTCCACAACGATGCTCAGCTTTGGTTTGATGGGTTTCAGGGGAAGGTTTTTACTGGTGAGGCCTACGGCTGCCATGGGTGAGGGCTGCTGTGGGGTGGCAGTGTCTGCTGCACCGGTCGGGTACGCTGTGTTGGGTATGGCAATCAGCTTGGGGGGAGCAGGGGCTGGAGCGATCGGTCGGTTGGTCCGTGACTTTGACAGCTTCTCTACCTTCCCGTTGGCCTTCTTGCCCTTGTCACATGCACCTCCCTTTTTGTCGATCAAACCCTCGGCTTCTAGCTTGGGCATCTCCACCGTGGAGTTCCTGTCTGGTACCATGCAATTCTCCAGAACCACGGTCATGTTGGAGATGATGGGCAGATTGCTGAGGTCATCAATAAGCCCGTCTTTCAGCAGTGAGGTTCTTCTGGTCTTGGAGTTGGCTGTGGGGCTGTGGTCAGTGCTGAGGAGTAGCCGTCTGTTCTTAGGGGACCCCACCGTGGTCACTTTATATAGAGGTGCAGATTTCTTGGAGGAGCTGTTGCCATTAGTGCTGTTGTTTGTCTCTGAGAGGTCATATGTCATGTTGCTGATGGTGTCCTCACAGTCTGATAGTCGTTCCTCGCTCTCCCCGTCCTTCATGGGCTCCAGCTCAGGCTTCCTCTGCTCCTCGACCTCCAGGTGGGCATGCGTCTGGTGGTAGCGCAGGCCGTTGATGTGCTTGTAGCGTTTAGTGCAGTTGGGGTGGGGGCAGTCAATGAGAATGGGTGGGGGAGGTGGTGAGGAGGCACAACCTCCTCCAGGGTCCATGAACGAGGGGTCGGATTTGCCCTGCGGTGTGGATGGGGCGCTGCGGGATTTGGCTCGGATCCTCTTCCCGTTCCCGTTTTTAATGTCGTCAGAGGAGACCAAGCTGAGGTCCAGGTCAGCCGGCGGTTTGTTCTTTCGCTTCCCGGAGGAGAGAGAGGAGGTGCTGTTGGCGGGTTTCACCTCCTCCACAGTGAAGAAAGAAGGAGGCGTTCGGCAGTTGCTGTTGATGAGGTTAAGGCTTCCCCGCCGTCCCTTGCTGTGGATGGGTGCGGCGGTTCCAGCCACACCACCTCCACGGCTCCTGTGCTGTGAAAGACCCCTGACTTTGGCAGGAGGGGCCGGCTCAACGCAGGGCCGCTCGGCCATGGCCATTCGCATCCGTTTCCCGCGGCCACGCCCACCTGGCAACTCGGGGTCGCTGGAGGGAGACTCACAAAACCTGGACAGAGGACCACAAAAAACAATGGATTCAGAAGAGAATTCCTTTTTAATAATTATGATAAAATAATAATAATATTATATCGTGTCACGTTGTGTCCTGCTGTATCGTATCCAGTGGTGGTCGGTCAATAGAGAGCAAATTAATTAATGTTCATTTTTAAGATTTTGTTTGTGTTAAATGTTACTTTAAATGAAGACATACAGTTTTACATCGTATTGTAATTATGTCGTGTTGTATCGAGCTGAAAACAAGGATGTTTTTCTTGTTGATGCTGTTGTTCTTGAAAGGTTTTAACCCGAGAACAACTTGTTCATATCATCACCCAAATTGAACTCTTGTACCATCAGACAAAAACCTTGGAAGATAAACCTTGATTATCATTCAAGGCTCATGTGAACCACTTTACCTAGACATCAAGGATAAAAATTGATTTTTTTCTGTACAAGCCGTCTTCTCTTTTGATAACATAAAAAAAACCTGTACAATCCACAGTTATCTCTGTGTTTGATTTTGAGGCGTTTTGTATTCACATGCCGTCCCTTCTACTTTGAAGTCTTTTGATGCTGTTTACCACAGTGCCTCGCGTCTTAACACTGGAGATGCTTTCCACACTCACATTATTATTTATATCAAACCTGTCTGCTGGGATAAGGAAAATGCATTGCTTTATATTCATCTACAGAGTGAGGCTCTGTTTTCCGAAGCTGGACCCTGAACCTTGCATCTGGACTGGCCTTTTAATGCATTAATTATGACACTACCTCGCAGGACTCGCTCGTGTCAAACACTCAATGAATAAATTCTGACCTTGGAAAGACTGTTTTGGGTGTTAATCACCTTATTAATGGAACAGACTGCAAAGCACGTCGAGACGAGACTTTCTTGTCCCCCTCTGTGATTTTAAAACGATGCTATCTCACATTTTCTATGATGTTTGTAATTGCTTTTTTTTTGCATCAGTGTGTCCCTGAATGTCACTGTAGCTGCTGCAAAGTCCAACTGAAGTTTCACGTATTTTATTTTGCATTTCAAGGTTATTTGATGCTCTCATGCGTCTATTTAAAAAGCCATTTTGATCGACTGAGTCATCTATTCCGGATGATTTCCTACAAGTCAACTAAAGCTGAAAAAATGAGGCCTCTTAGTTGTTTATGTTTTTTATAATCTGAAACTTCTTTTCAATATTTTGTGCTTTTAATTTAATCATTGCATCTTTTTTCTTTTGGCTATAGTTTCATTCAAATACAGATAATAAATCATCAAAGAGAAAGAATTTAATTTCACTGAATTATATAATAAAACAGCATTCAGTCACCACTAACAGACGTCCGCAGTGACAAGAGTCCAAATGGAAAAAGCAATTTAGTGCCTGGTTTCTGAGATTAAGCTGTAATTGCCATGACAACAATCATTTACATACAGGAGCAATAATTGAGAGGTTTCAGCACCGCGAGGAGGGACTGTCACATTTTCCACTCAGCAATTACAAAAACCACTCTCCATTTGTAAAACAGTTGGGATGCAGAGTGGAGAGCGTTTTTGTTAAAGCTCATCATGGAACAACACCTGACAGCCCCAGGGCCAATTTAGCCTTTTTATAATAGTACCAACATTAAAGGACTTAAAAAAAAAAAAGAGCTCTTTTCAGTTAATCAAATGAACAATCATCAGCAAATAAAAGCCAATGAGAATAACAATAAAATGGTTAAACATGATAGATCAAACAAGGAAATACACCAAGCAGATGTGAATTGGAACAATTATATATAGCCTGTCCTTTAAATGTGTTTACAATTTATTTCATATATAATTTCAGGCAGTCTGAGTGCCTTGTGCTCGCTGGATGTTGGACAGTTGTGACAAACAGAAACACAGCTGCTGTACGTTGAGACATTTGTGATGGAAACACACTGCACAGCATCGACTCGTCAAGCAGCTTTGGTGCTTGTGGCCAAAAAAATAGAGCAGCGTCCTCATTTTTTTACTTCTGTGTTGCCCTGTGGCGATGTGACGAGCCAATCACAATCCAGCTTGAGCTAAATGGTGTGCTGTTTTTAGAACTGTAGTCAATGGCAGCCGCAACTGACTGCATATGGGAACAAATACATGAACAAACATCATGTTAACTGTGATAAGATGACAAACAGGAAGCAGTGCTTTCTATGTTAATATATTACCACAACCATAATCCTTCCCTAACTTGAAAAAAATACTATAATAAAAACTTATATTTCTAATTAAACACTGATTGGCTAATAGCCTGAAACACTGTTTCAAATCCAGTAGCATCGAAACTTCTCCAGTCAAACTAAATCTAAATCTAGAAAAAAACAATATGTATGGTTTTGTTTGTAGCCAATCACAGCAAGCATTCTTCGATTGAATGAGACGTGTGATTGGCCCACTACCGCGGCAGCTACAGCCCACGCAGTCTGTGGTGTGGTGAAGCCGAGCGTGCCGACATGCCACCAAAACGTTAAAACAAAGTATGGCCATACTACACACCTGATGAAAATAAATGCATAAAATGCGGAAGGTTTATTTCAGGGAAAACTGGGAATACGAGTAACATGATAAAGTATCAAATGAAGTACTCTGTTGGTATCGGTATCACTTTAATGGTGCTGGTATCGGTACTGGGACTGCCGCCTTTAAAGTTCTCTGTAAAGAAAGAAGAAGAAGGTGCAGTTTTACCTTGGAGGAGCCCAGTCGTGTTTGGTGCAGTCTAACAGAGTTCCCACGTAGGTCCTCTTCCTCCACGTCACATTCACCACCAGCACACCTGACAGAGACAGAGCGGTTAGCACCGGATCTACTGGGGCCATAACACGCCTCTATATCAGGATCAGGATGAAGAGGTCAAAGACAGAGACGGGGTTCAGACCTTTAATAGGAAATATGGACAGTTTGTTTTAAATTATAACAGGCTTCAATAAAAAAAATAATCTTTTGTGGTGAGACACATTCAGAATCACGTACAAGTTTTATCCCAAAACGTTTATCCTTCTGGAACAGATGTTGTTGCATGAAATTAATTTGTCAGCAATAAAACAGATGAGGGGAATTCAATATGTTTTAGAGGAAATAAGGTGTTGAAATGCATTTTGTATGCAGAGATTTTCATATCATATTCTGGCTATAACAGAACCAAACAGTGATACAGGTGTATACAAGATGTGATTGGTTTGCAGAAAGTTTTTTTTATAACATATACAACCGTGTCTGACTGTCTGAAAGGAGCTTTTCACCTTTTCTTCACCTTTTTCAGACTTTCTGAGCAGCACTTTGTTTCTTGCAGATACCACCCTTTGTAGCAAAAATTCTCGTTTCTTTGTCCTCACTTGAATCTAACGAGGAAACTAATGAAACACAGATAAAAGACCAATGTGCAGAAATCAAAGGAGCTCACTGCACCTCAGAAGAAAGAAAAATCAATGTGACGAGCCGACGTCTGAGAACAGCAGCAGTTAACAGTTCGGAAATGGAAAACTGTGGCGACCTGAAGGACAGAGCTCACACTTTCAAGAGGCTCAGAAAATGGATCAGACTGTTTATTACCGACTGTAAAATTGCTCAAACTGATGTTGGTCTGCAACAGCCAAGGAGGAAAATGCAGCCTTCTGTTCCTGTCAGGTTTTTGGTCAGAAGGAACATTTAGTCTTCGAGGTTTAAACTCTAATCTGAGGATTGACGACCCTTCAGCCATCTGAAACAAATGTCTTTCTCTTCCTCTTCCTCTCTCTCACACTGACATTTGAAAAACCATTAACCTCCGTCCTGTGATGCGCCAGCGGCAACGCCGAGCAAATCAAATTTCGGATGCATTACGGCCTTAAAATGAGGTTTGACTGGAACACACAACTTCTCGCTCTTCAATTAGGCCTGATGTCACCATCACGAACACTCTCACAGATAAATGAGAGCCGGGAAACAACAGTGCGTCGCTCATCAGGCACATTTATGTTTTTCATCAAAGGCCCTAAAATCTCTAATTAATGAGCTGGGTGGATTTGACTAGCCAACAACTTAGTATTCCCAATATTCTCTTTAAATAATCAATTAAGTTGCTTCGATGTTTGAAAAAATATATTTTCTACAACCTCAAATTTATACTATATCACTGAATTCACTGAAGCCATAATGACTGAAATATTTGAACCCAAGATGACATTTCTTACAGCTGCATCATCACCTCAAATGGGAATATTGTATATAATGCATGTGAACATCATATCGAGGTTCCAGAAATCTTGTTAAATATTGCAGGTTGGAGGTCCAACTCTTAAGGTAATCGGATACTGCAGCATGTGAATATCTTATCCAGGTTTTTGTCTTCCATCTGCACAAGTGGCACTAAAAGTTGGCAGACCGTCCTGACTGAACTAATAGAAACACTGTGGTAAATATACTCAGTGTGTACCTCAGTGTTTTCTAACACAGTGCCAGAAGAACCAAATTAAGCAAGTTCTAGTCCCCATCAGTCTGTTCAGGCTTGGATGGAGCTGGTGTCGGGTCTGTGCGGTTGAACAAAGTCCCTCTTGGTTTGTCTTAAGACAGATGAAGGTCCTTTATGGGTCAGGTAAGGTTTGTCGGAAACCCCATGAAGCCCTGCAGTGAGCTGTGCACAGAGGGAGGCAAACGCTACATGAAAAGGACATGATGATCTTAAATGAACAATAAATGAACAGCGGTGGTTGTGCATTGGTTTTACTATGTGCAGAAAAACTATAAGTGGGTAAAATCTATAAAAATAAAATGCTTCCTGTTCTGGTTGATTTATTTTCTGTGTTCACCCACATTCATCCGTTGCTGAATCACTGATGATTTGAGGATTTTCTTGTTCTTTAAAGACTTAACAACTGTTCTAACATACAGCGAGCGAAGTAGCAGATGGACTGTGTAAAATCATCCACATATACTACGAGCGATGTCACGGCGAGAGGAGGGGGTGAGGTTTTTTTATGGTTTCTCCCTCTGCAAATGACGTGTGTCCAAGTTATTTATTCATTCCTTATATACAAAGGTGCTGTGGATCATATAAGATGTGCTGCTTCACAACTTTGTAAATTAGCCTCTCTTCATCTGTGTTGACTGCTGACTGGAAACAGAATCATGATGGACGTCGAATTTGACCAATGAAAATAGGTTGGAGGTGGAGGTGGAGCAAGGGCGCAAAACTTTACAAAAATAGAGCCGGGGCGAGCGTTTTTTTAACACGTCGCTTAGCCCGTTTGCTGACGCACGGAGCAGGTTAGGACATCGTTATTGGGAAAAACAACCTGAAACAATGTGATGTTCAGTGACTGTGCTGTAATTAGTGTCCCAGTGCAGGTCAGCAGCCAGCAGACGAGGTTTTCCTCTCCGCTCTGTCCCCTAAAGCCCTGAAATGTGACAACGTTTCTATTTTTATTTAGTGCGACTCTCCACAGAGAATTCTCCACAGCTCCTCAGTTTTGGCCTCCCTGTCATGAATGCGGGTGTTCATGGCAGTACCATCTTCTGAAAAAACTTGACATTCAAAATGTTTTTTTTTATTGTCTAAGCCTTCTTGAAATAAACACCCTGCCTGATGTTTGCTTCACAGAGGCTGTGTAAAAACAAACGACTCTTTTAAATGAGGGGGAGCTGCGATCAGAAAGTCTGAGCATCTGCCTCGGTGACTTCAGGGTTTGTTTGTTATCACCGAGTGAAAAAATAAAATGTTCTCTCCTCCTTCTTCCTGCCACGTCTACCTTTTTCTACCTCCTCGTCCAAAAACAAATTTAATGAAAAAACTGCGAAAATGATTGTGTATAAAGTTGCAGACACTTTTGTGGGTGCTGTGGACAAAACTACACCACTAGGCTGCTGGAAATTACATTATATATATATTACTAAACTGTTTTCCTAATTATCTTGTGGTGCTGAACATAATCGCTGGCTGGATTAAACGTTTTTTTAAATGAATGGACGCTACATTATTACATTGATGTACCGCACCAGGGAGGTGATCATGGTGGCTGGTGGGCGTACAAAAGCACTGTGACACCAGAGTCCAAGTTTCAGATCCTGATTCGCCCTCTGTGATCAGGTTCAGGCAACAAAAGCACTTTGGTTAAGGTGAGGCAAAGACAATGGTTTGGGTAAAATGTTAATAAGTTTAATAGGTTTTCTTAAATATTGAAAGAAGACCGCAATCTTTCCCTGACATTAAAACAGAACCTGAAGAAAAAACTAATGCAACACATTTTTGCATTTTTCCAGATTTGTTAATTAACGATATCCCCTCATTATGTTCCCTGGATTACGTAATCCGGTCAGCATTACTGTACATTTGCTCCAAAACATATTTGCTGTTGAAGTGTGATTTCCCAAAACGATGCACTATTCCTTTAAGGGCACACAACATAAATCAGCTTCTTCACAGCTGTTATTACACGTGATTATTTTACATGTGTGTTGATGCACACACTTTATACTTTATCTCTGGCATCCAGTCAGACAGACAGTCTTACAAAGAGCCGAGCCAATCACGGTCTGATTGCCGCTCATCAGACTCCTGGTCCTGGTCTCCTGCAGGGAGGATGCGGGGGGGTCTGAAGCTGAAATGGTGGTCTCGTCTTCTTCTTCTCCTTTCTGTCTTCCCAATTAGCATTCTGCTTAATTAACATGCAACCTGCATCTTCCCCTTGTATCCTTCCGCCGTCACGAGGACGGGCTCCAGTTATCCCTCCGCCTCCCGAGTGATAGTCCCCGAGCGGCGGAGAGGAGGATGAAAAACGCAAGAACAAAAATACTCTCTCACGTCTCTTTTAGTCGTTCGTTCGCTCTCTTTGACTCTGACATTGTCCATTGAAATGATCCTCCTTCATCCCTCTATCTGTTGCTGTCGATCTCCATCTTTACATTCCTCTCCATCTCTCCATCCCCCTGGTGGTTTAGAAATATAGACAAAACCCCTGTTGCCATTCTCCCCACTTCTCTCTCTGTAGCATCCATCTATCCGTCCATCCTGTCAGCCTGTTCAGACACTGACTGAATCCATTTTCTAGCTCCTTTTCTCATATTTATCCCTCCTTTATCCCTCTTATCCCTCCATCTTTCTCTCCTTGTACGTTAAATAAAATACATACTGTATGTTTGCATATAAGTATTTGGCAGTATATAACGGGGAATCTCTCTGTATCTGTGTTAGATATATTTGTTGACAGCTGTGCACACAGTAGCTCCAGATGTGTTTATCATATTATTTACAGAATGTATCCTGTTACTCGGCTTCACTTCACTGAGGTTGTTTGGTTTCTCACACAAACCTGGAAACAAGATACTTTGATGTTTTTCTGTTTGCATTTATTAGCTGCACCTTGGAGGAAATAACAAGTCCCGCTTGTCTGTCTATTTCTTAGGAGGAAATTTCAAAAATATGGGAACAGATTGGAGTGAAATTTGGTGGAAAGTTCAGCCAGAGGCTGCAGGATAAGTGATTCGTTTTTTGGTGGGAATCCAGGATTTTTTTAAAGGACTTTCATTTCACTGTGGAAAACATTAGGGCGTTATTGATAAACGACTGTTTTCAAGTCAAATCTGCCACTTAAATTATATGGAATTCAACTAAAATAGTTCTTAAAAGATAATTCAATTGATTTGTAGGTTGTGATCATAAAGTGATCATTTCATGCTGAAAAGATTATATATACACACACACATGTATATATATGTGTATATATATATATATAAAATGAACTTTTGTAATGCCAGCAGCCTTTCAATCTCTTAACCCATCTGCGTCTACATCTATTCAAAGTAAGTTTAGGCACTGAAAGAGAATATTGGCTATAATCTGATTTAAACTCTGTATTACAAGTGTGGCAGAAAGTTGAATATTCTTATTATGAACTCAACAGAAACTCATCGGACTCACTGACTCTTTATACTACATCACCTGCCATCCAAAGGGGGTGGCAGGTGGCTTTTTACTACTGTCGGGTGCAAATAGACACTCAGTAAAAACAAACAAAATGGTCAAAGGTGTGTTCCTCATGCATAAATATTATGTTTGGCTCTCACAATTTAATTTATCCGTCATGGTGTGATGCAAATTAAATATTTTCAAATTTTTCTTAAAAACCGCCACATAAGGACTACTTTCATTTTCTAGTCGTCTGTATATTATTTTTTATGATTAATCAATGATTCTTTTTGTGTTTAAAATGTCAGTAGATAGTAAAAAGAAATGTTCCCAGAGTCCAAGGGGACGTCTTCAAATCAGTAAAAAGCTAATGACTGCTTCACTGTAATTGTTGTGCGAGACAAATAAAGAACTTGAGCTGATGTTGTCAAGGCCTGCAAGGAAACATTTTAAATTAATTTCAATGTTTTCACGGCACTGAAAACTGTCTGTTTTATTCACTGTCGGGTTTTATCTCACTTCAGAGTCTGAGGCAGAAGATGTATTATTCGCTGTCAGTCTTTCCCTCCCTCCTCTCTCCATCTCTCTGGACTGTTTATGAGCACTCTTCGCCCAGGATTTATCCCCCCGTGTTGTGTTTGTTGTTTCTTCTTCTTCTTCTCCTGTTTTATTTTTGCCCGGGCGGAGTGAGTAGCTCCAGTTAATTAATACTGGGCCGGGAAACAAACGCCTCTCCGCCAAACTCAACACTCCACTTCAGAGGCCCCGCGGCTGGCAGAGCGAGATGGGCGCACAGAGATGGGATTTATTCATTAGCAGCAGTAAGGTATTACACCTCCGCTGAGATGCCGCGGTGCTGAGCGCTGTCCTCGTTAACGGCCTATCAAAGTGTGGTGGCGTCGAAATCGGCGGGTGAATCATGAGGCCCTGTGATCCGCCGCCCGGTACTCCCACGGTATCATTTTGTAGTGTTGGACGGGTTTCTGGTTCTACTTTTCTTCTTGTTTTGGACTCATGATAATGTGCATTTCCACGCCAGAACTGCTCTTGTGAGGATATCCAGTCGTGTTTAAAAATAAACAGATTTTGGTTATTTTTGTTTGGAAAGTACGAAGATAAGAACCATCTACTTTTTCTTGTGGCATATGTTTTTCAAACCCACACTAGCTGTAACGACGGTCATTTTTATTTGGCCAAACAAGGTGAATCCATGATCTGTGTGGGGGCCAAACTGTGTTAAAATATCCAGCTTTATAAATCCATATTTCCTTTACAAAGAGGTCATATTGAAAGATTGTGTTCTGGCTGTGGTGGCCTGTAATGGTGGACTGAAGAAGTCTATGTAACACTGTTGTTTGGCCAACAAGTCCTCCAATGACAAAATAGGACACCACAGGAGCATTTATTGGTCTGACATGGGCAGGATGACAAGTTTCTTTATGTCCAAAACTGTTAAAAATGATTTATTTGAGTGATCTGCCAAATCTAACTTAGCCTGGAACCAGACACATCTGCAAGCTCATGTTTTATTCTCTCTGGCAGATAAGTCTGGGCGGGTTTGATGACTGACAGACGATTTTAAATAACCAAGATGGCGACCAATGCCACCTGCAAACACCTGAGCACAGGGGTTACCATCTTCCACCATATACGCCCACCTGTTATCACATGACCCAAAAGTCCATATTGAGGTAGCAAGATAACAACTAAACTAACACTGAATAAGATTATTCCGTCAAACAACCAAGCTGTTGTTTCTCAGCTAAGGACAGTCAGTCTCATTCTGGAAATAAAAAACAGTAAACCTGAAAATCCACTTCTAAGGAGGCAGAAATATTTACTCAGCTTTGAGTCCAGACGGACTGTTCTCGGGGAGCTGTCTGAAAATTGGATGCTGGCCTTCTACAGCTTCTAAAAAAAGAGTCTCCAATTACAGTCTCCCTTGCTGAATTTATCCTGCAAACAACACTGTCTTTAGTTTTAATGAGGAGGACCAAAACAAACCATTTATTGCTGGAAACATGCACCTGAACTTTCACACCTTTTTGGGGAAACGGCCAAAGTTCAGTAAACTAGTTTCATCTGTTGTTTAGAGGCATAAGAGGCATTAATGGGCAGGACAACCACTAATCCTCAAACACGAACAACGGTTAATTTAACAAAATCAAACGCTGTACTTGACAGAGAGCAGTGGCGGGTGCGCCTGGGCTTTTCCACACATCAAGGCAAAAAGTCAAAGTCAAATCAAGTCAAGCTTGCGGATCAGAAAAGCTGCTGATGGGTTTCCACCATTTTGGCTCTCACTGCGATTTTAGCTTTGTTCACATGTCTGCTTATTTCACCACACACACACACACACACACACACACACACACAAGGTATATCACTGCGCCTCAAAATACAAATAAATATCAACCACAGTGACATCTGAAACCTCTATAACTTTATTTATTCAGCACTTATGATAACAAGTTACAAAATACCTTAAAAATAATAAAATAATAACGAAATAAATAGACAGGAAAGCTTGAGGGAAGTCAGCCAAGTCGGGCCGTGTGCAAATTGTGTTTTTGGATTCAGGCTGATTTGGACTGAGAATCAGTTTCTATTAAAAGCAGTTGGGCCAGTGTCGGCCCCCAGAATCAGACCCGTGTTTGAGCTAGTTTGGCAAACCAGCATGCCAGATTTATACTAAACATATCCTTCCTCGGATAATGTTCCCCGTCACTTCAAGCCTCTGCAAAGCTATTTCTATTACCATAGGAATGGAATGAATTGAAACCAGTGGAGGGAAAACACACTCAGAAACCAAAAACAATACTTTTAAATGTTGGAAAATTGTCTGCAGTTGTGAAAAGTATACTTAAATACATGTAAAAACACTGGTATTGTGAATCCTCAAAAGATATTCACTATAAATAGGTTTATTTACTTAATAGACACATTTTTCTACTTAACTGCAGATGAATTTAACCATGAAGATAGTTCTGGTTTTATATCAAGACTTTTTGAAATGCTGCCTAATGAGTTTCTGCTGCCAACCCAATACAGCGGAGATTTGTAATTTGGGCGAACCAACCCTTTAAACATCCTACCACACCATCCCGGAAGGATCTTACGTGCCCGACTCTTCGGAAACTCTCCTTACCTTCATCGGTCTCGTGCCACACGATGCCCTCCAGGTTGACGCTGGTGCCGGGCTGGCAGGGCCCCAGACAGGCCGAGTCGCCCTCCAGCGCTCCTGGGACGCCTCCGTCCTGCGTGTTGGTGCCTACAGACCGCGTCCTCACCACCAGCTGCTTCGGGCTGGAGGTGGGCAGGGCCGGTGGGGAGAAGGAGGGGGGCGAGGGCAGAGAGGATCCGGGGGCCCCGGGGTGGCCGGGTGCAGGGGGAGCTGGCACCGTGAACATGGGGTCCACCTGCAGGGAAAAGGAGAAGTTTCATTAACAACTTTATTTTTCGGTATTAATCTTTCAGTTTAATGAAATGTAGGTTCCTGGCTGTGCTGAATACTAAAAACTGGAGGAGAGACAGAGAGATGGTCAAAAATATAAGTAAAAAGATTATTAATGTCATTTTAATATTACTGATTTGAGTCCAGCTGACATCTGATTATTTGAATGTTGGATCGCACTTTTTAATGGATGGAAATTTTAGAAGAGGAGACATTTTCTCCAAATGTCATACCATTCATTATTCTATCCGCAGTCTGCACTTACCAACCTCCTAATATTAAGTGGCAGCTAATCATCTCTCAACTATATCCAGACTTAGAAATCCTTTTTTTTTTACCCCGTCTATTTCCATCCATCCACATCTCTCTGTCACGACTGGTGGAGTCCGTAAGAGGCAAAGATTTCATCCTCGTTCACTAGTTTCTGGATGGAGAAACTATGTTTCCAAACCAACGCGTACATACAGACGCTGCACATTATAATTAGCTGCCACTTTTGCAAAGAGTGACTTGGCAAAATTCTGCAACAGTATAATGAGGCAACATTACTGGAGCTCATCCAGTGTGACTGTAACAACAAAAATGGCTTCGCTGTTGACGCAGAAATTGGATTTGTATGCTGGTTAAGTCTTCTGTGGGGATCAGCTTCTCCAAAATGGGGTTCAGCAATATGCAGATTATTTATTGATTCTTGTGGTCTGAAGCTTTAACAAGACATTAAAGGGAGACTGTGGGTTTTTTGGTCAACCTGGGTGTTTTTCTCATATTTCTGTCCTTTGTGTCGGTTGTTCTTTTAATCTTTTTCTCACCACTTGGCAAGAATGATGGTTTGGGAGAGAAGCCTCCTGTAGCATACAGCATTTACAAGGATTTCCTGTTCGATTGGACTACGAGACAAAGTGTTTCAAGTCATTTCTCTTACACTGAATTTGCTGTAGGAAGTTCGCACTCCTCGCCGTGATCAACCTTTTTCTATTTGGAGTCTGTGTTTCCTTAATCTCTACTATTAGTCACATATAGTGACCAATAGTCAAAAAGTGAAAATATATAAACATTTAAATCACGTTTATCACCAGCTCCTGTGGCAACAAGTTACAATTAAACTTTGGTTAAATGTTAAAACTTAGTGTAACTGTAGCACAAGAACTAGTCATTGAAGTGACTCATTAATGTTTATTGGCACCATAAACTACTGTTCATACCAGACCGAGTAGGGCTGAATCAGCAAAATCCCTGAGTGTAGTGAACTGCACAACTGTTCGTCTGATTGATTATGAATTAAACTTTTCATTTGCAGGATGTTACATAGTCTCGCTTTAAAGCCAAAAGTTTAAACGCTTAAAGTGACTGTCTAGTATTTCATTAACAGTAGATATTACTGAACAGTACCTTTTTATCTCTTTTTCAAAAAATATTTTCTTTTTATTTATTTAATTTTAATTGTATTTATCTGGTCTTTATCCCCTTAATCTGTGTGCTTTCATGTTTTGTAAATCAATACACTTTGCCTATTTATTTGTTAATATGTCCATATTGTGTCTGTGAATGCACTAATTGGTGTATAAAGGGGAAAAAAAGCAATAAATCATAACATTAATAACCAATACAAACTATTGTCAAACCTACCACATTAAGTCATTAAGTTGTAATAAACCGTAATTATACTTTTGTAAAAAAAAATTAAATAAAAACAACAGTAGGTATGATAAGCGAGGCTATGAAAAGCATTCATAACCTAAATTCAGGTTCCTGTTTTTGAAAAGGAGGTCTTTCCTTGGACTGCCCCGTTGGGTGGCGTTTAGGCGCGAAGCTGCAGGAGAATATTAGGCTGTTTGAACTGAAGCTGTGCTGCCCACAAACATAAACGACATTGATTTTCGGCACCAAGAGGGCAGAAGAACTCTACAACAAGCAGAAAGACACACGGCGCTGACATGTCGGCACCTTATTGAGTTGTTACGGCTTACGTGTCAAGGTGGATTAGTCAAAGTGGAAAAATATGTCTTTACCAATTCCACTTTGAGTCAAACCTACAGGAGGTTTATTAAATGAGTTGTTGTCTTTCCACCATCTTATTAAACACATTTTGCTGTGTTTGTAAGCTCTGTTCAGCATCAGCGCTGATAAGGTTTGAAACTCTACACACACTGCAGTGATCAGTGACACATTTCCATACACTCACGGTAGAGATCTTCTGAGAGGAAACCAAGGGCAGTCAGACCTTGTTCGAATACAGCAGAAGATAATTGGATCCGACTCAAAATGAGGTCCGTGAAGACGTCTAACTGATGGTACTGCCGCCGTGAACAAACACTCCCTGCATGTGGGAGGAAGGACGTCATGGGTTTCCTATCATATTTCTCTTCTGTTTCTAGTCTGCAGAGCTGCTTCATAAAACCAAGAACACCGTTTTTCAGTTTTCAAAGCATGTGAGTGATCTTAACCACTGTCATCACCATGGTTACATGTAATTAAATACTAAGTCATTGGTGCCTAGAAGAGCCTCACTCTTATCTTCACCACTTATTATGGTCCCAATTACAACAGCTCTGGGAAATAATTCTGCTGAGAGAGCAGCAGCAATCAGCGATGAAGGATTTTTCTCGCCATTATGACTCAATAAAGATTAGAGGCTTGACAGATATCTCACCGCACAATATTCTTGAGTGATTTCCCAGTTTTTATCTTTCCGAGCCAAGTCTGTAAATACTTGAGAAAACAGCAGCGCTTTGTCAAGTCCAACACAGAGCTCCTCTGTGGCCTTAGGTTTCCCAGATGAAGGAGTTGTGCTTCTGTTGTGTTATTATGAAGATCAATCAGTTACTCACACAGGTCGCTCTCAAATCTGACAAGTAAATGCTGTTTGTCTTACTTCTTTGGAGAGAAAAACAAAAGATGCACGGCTGCTCTGGGCTTTAAAATCCCTCTGTGTAAACTGCAGAGGTTACTGTCAAGGTTACAAGTGCAGCTCGAGCACCGCCGACTGGATATCAGCAGATCGTCGATATTAAAGATTGGAATCAGGGCCGTGAAAAGTTGATCGGGACTATGCTGAGCAACTGCGATGCTTTCAGCAGCGTTTGAGTGAAAATCATATAATTGATCTGCTGCTTCTGTTTGTCAAACTGTTGGTGAACCAAACGCAACAGTCTGAGAGGGTGAAATGATTTATACGGTGTTTCCCTGTGTCCCTATAAAGTTACACCTCTGCTTGCGACTTGCAAAACGATTACTTTTATCTCCTCTGGTCCCTGTGTGGCTCCGTAAATAAAGGCAGCTCACCAGTACTTCAGAGTTAAGGGTTTAGTTTCTATTATACGGACTCCCACGCCAACAGCATCTGTACATTATTATGAGAAGCTTTGTTTCAGCTGTTTGTTCCTCTGCATTTATGTTAAAACCCTGATAAACAATGCAAATTTATCAGGCAAAATAGTAATAAAACAAAAGACAGATGATCCCCCGTGCTTCCTGAAACCGTCTGTTAACTCCCACACAGCTGCTGACAAAGACCACACAGGACGTCTTCCACCAAATCACAGAGCAAATTAACTATAAAAGAAGAATCCCGATCCCCGGTGGTTTCTGTTCTGCCGTCAACGCCTTTTCCTCCCTCAGACACCCAGAATAACAGCGCTTGATCGCAATTCACAGAGCAGCTATATTCAGCCAGGACGCAGAGTCACACAGCAAAATAACAGTAAAAACACAAGCGTGCTCCCTTGTGTGTTAAATGCCTCAAACAAATCATCCTTTTCTCGCACTGTTTCTTAATTAAAAAATCCAACAGAACACACGGAAACACCAGCGCGACACAGCAGAACTACAGGCAGCTCTGGCATTAAGAAACAGGCGAGTAGCCCAGTCTGACCCGGCTGCCATTAAGCAAAGCAGTCGAGCAATAAGCAGCGGATATATTTCTTTTATAGGAATACATGTTTTGATTCTCTGTGGCCGACTGCAGAGCTGAATGATTTATCAGTGATAACAAGCTGGTGTTTATAATGCTTAAAGGGAACAGTTCGACAGTTCGATGGGAAGTACACATATTCGCTTTCTTGCAGGGAGTCGGATGAGAAGACTGATGACACTCTCATGTCTGTACGGCAAAGATGAAGCGACCGACAGCAGCCGGGAACTTAGCTTAGCACAAAGGCTGGAACCAGGGAAACAGGTAGCCTGGCTCTCTCCAAAGGTAACAAAATGTATCTTGTCTGTTTAATTTGCACAAAAACTAAAGTGTAAAAATGACAATTCATAGTTTGATTCATATTATGCGTTTTAGTCTGGAACCTCTCAGTTCATTTTCGATTTCCAAGGTGCGTTATCAACAGGCGGAGACAACCAATCAGAGCAACAAAACATCATCCTGTCAGAAGTTCAGCATATTAATAATATAACACATATTTCTTATCAACAGAAAGTTTAAGTGCAGTTCTTTGTTCTTCTTTTAGAGAAAATTAACCGTCCAGTCTGTTTAATACTGCCGCGAAAGAACAGAACGTTCTGCGTCAGCTGCAGCCATCTTGGATTATTTACAAAAATTCAATAAAACGAGCTTCAGATTGGTCTGGTTCCCAGGTTACTTTACAGGTGCTGGCAGGTGGATTTTGTCACATTTGGCCAGAGCTAAGCTTGTTTCCAGTCTTTAAGGTAAAGTAAATGAGCCGACTGCTGGCGTAGCTTCGTACTTTTCAATCTTCTCATCTAATTCTCAGCAAGGAAGCGAATAAGCTTCTTAAAATGTTGAACTCTTCCTTTAATGGTTGTATAATGCTTACCATGGTCACCGTTTTAGTTTCATGTGTTTTTGATCTGAAAATTCACCTGTGAAATGTTGACCTGAGGATGATCGCCAAAGTAAAAGAGCCTCTGAACCAAATTTCATGTCAAACCATTCAATAGTTGTCCATATATTTTACTCAAAAACATATATGTCCTTTCCTACAACAGCAAACAGTTTAATTTAACCATGAAGACGACCATTCCCCAACAGAAACCAAGCCTGAACTTAACCAGATCTTAACCAAAGATCAGAAAACCCTCATGTAAGTAAACTTATTTTGTTGTTTGGGTATGAGGACTTCATCTGGTGAATCTACACTGAGTTATTGGTTATGTTTTCAGTGTCCTTGTTCAGTCTTTTTCTCTCCTCCCAGGACTTCGTACTGATTAAAACTCTGCATCAACGTTCTCGCCTCAAGCTTCTGCAATCATCGATTTCTGTTGTATTTCTTCCCAGAGTCTCTGTATATGTTGTTTTGTGAAACTCCAGTATTACTGCTTTAACTAAACCACACAGGAGCAAGAAATACACAAAGACCCAAATAACAATAAAATATGCATGGACCCTGAAGCTGTGCACAAACACAGAATCTGTCTTCCTCACTTTCTTTCAGACAAAATCCACCCCCATTCTTCCTCACAGACTCACCAAACTAACAGAATCACCAAACTAACAGAATCACCAAACTAACAAACCTCTGTTACTCCACCAAAAAGAGAAGATTTCTTATTTCCAGTTCTCCCCTTACAAAAATCACAGACATAATGCTCCGAAACAAAGTGAAAAAAGGACGAGAGCAGCCTGGTTGCAATATTTCCTTTTATCCTGTTATCTCAAGAACAGAATAATTGATTACAGATAGTTAATTATCTCATTATCTTGAGATAAACAAAGTTGTTTGGAATAAACATCTCAAGAGAACAAAAGGTCGCGTTGTCATGGTAAAAAAGTAATTATCTCGGAAAAATATTATCCATTAACAAAACTAAATTTATCCCAATATCTTAAGAAGACAATCTTTTGTTCTCAAGATAATAAGATAATTAAAGCAAAAACACAAGAAAAACACATTGTTGTCCCGAGATCACAAAATGATCTTGAGAAAATAGGGAAGCCATTAATTAGCTGCAAACGTGGCTGATTGTCGTATTACCAACAGTAACCATCTGAAGTTAGTGCTACTTCCAAAGCCAAGAGCTGGCATATCATTAACTAATTACTAATATTTGATGGCGTTACAGGTAACAGTAGAAAAACCCTGTTCAGGACTGGAACATCCACTGTGTGGGAGCCGGTCCAGGTTCAGAGTTTAGTTCAACGTTAGGGGCTCTGCTTTATATTTATGTGGTTTTACCCGAGAAGACTTTGCCAACCGGTCAGTTGGTCCTTACACGACTTACACGATGTCACTGGGAGGAGGTGCTAGAGAACGGCAGGAGTGTAAACAAACAATGGCGTCCGGAGTGTGTATGATTCTCGCTGTCTTGTGTTTGGAGAAGACAAAAAAAAGGAAAGAACCAACAACATCATACATAGATTTGAAAAGACGAAAACATTGTGGAAGGCAAAAAGTGCCACGCTCGTCTTTCTGTCGGGACATCATGAGGCGTTGTTGTCGTCCACAATGATTCGCTACACAGGATAAAATCCAAAATTACCACGTCAGACGCCAATTTTTCGTTTCTGACACCCAACACCAGTCGGGTCAGACTATTACGTGACATGTTCCAAGGTTATTTTATTTATTACAAATGTCAGTGTGATTTTGAATGAGGTTTTCTTACTAGTCCCCGATTCCCTGGCTCTCAATTTTCAACAGCTGACAAAATCTCCCAGAGACTGTTTGGAAATCGTCGATCTTCAGGTAAAAACAAGAACCATGTCTACGATGGACAAAAGCATCAGCACTAAGGTTCAACTGTAACCACTAAGACATAAAAATAAAACGTAATAAACTTAAAATACAATACTTGTATATTTAGATATAGCTGTGTGTTTAACCGATTTCCCACCTTAAATCCACCAACGACAGGCAGAGGAAACAGAAGAAAACAGATCTGCTGCAGTTGAACATAAAGCAGATTTAACTTCAATTCCTCCGACACGCTGGAGCTTCGTGTTTATGTTGAACCACAAACAGCTGTACTGACTCTCAGACAGAGCTGGATTTACCCGAGTTAATCAAGAGAGAAGGGGGGGGGGGGGGGGGGGGGGGGTGTCAGGGGAGCCAGCTGAGTTTTCCATTAATTTTGCCTCTAAAATCTATAATTAAACAAAGACATATTTTTTTATCTTTAGTTTTTATGCTTTTGTATTTTTTAAATCACATAAATCACATTTTCTGCGCGCGTGAGACTTCTGAGGAATCCTGTTGTATGTGTTCAAATTATTTTTATTAAATTAAATGATCCAACTCTTCATCCATCCATCCGTCCATCCATCCTTTCATCCATCCTTTCATCCATCCTTTCATCCATCCTTTCATCCGCCCCCTCGTCCAGCTCAGTTAATGGATGAAGTGAGTGTTTACAGAAGCTGTAAAACTGAATTTTGTCTCTTCGTTTGATGAGAAGAATGCGTTGGATGTATCTCCTCTTTCTCTTTCTACTCATCCTCTCCTCCTATTTCTCTTCCATCTCGGCTCCTGTCGCTGATCCTCCCCTCTCTCCCTCCATTCCTTCACTCCTTCACCACTCTGCTGTCTTTCCTTCTCATCTCACTTCCTTTCCTCTTCCTCCCTTTGCTCCTCTCTTACTTTTTCTCTTGCTTCTTGTCTTTCTTTCCTCATCCTTTCTTCCTCCTCTTCTTTCTATTCATTCTTCCACTTCATCCACCCTCGCTGCAACTCCTTTCCTCCCTGTTTTCTCCCCCTCTCCCTTTCTCTCCTCTTCCCCTTTCTTCCCCCTCATCTTTCCTTTCAGTCCCTCTTTTCTCATCTTTTTGTCTTTCTCTTCCCTTTTTCCTTTATTCTTGTCCTCATGTCCTCCCTTCTTTTCCTCGCCTCCCCTTTTTTTCCTCTTAGTCCTTTTCATTCCTTCTCTCGCCGCTCTGCTTTTCCTTCTAGCTCCTCTTTTCTTTTGTATTTTTATTTCATTTCCTCCTTTCCTCCCCTCTACCTTCTTTGCCTCACATCCTCCTTTCTCTTCATCTTCGTATTGCTTGTCTTTGTCTTTCCTCCTGTCCTTCTTTTCCTCCCTTTTCCTTTCTAGCCTCCCTTCCTTCCCTTTTCATCATTGTCGTTGTCTACCTTAAAGCTTTCTTCATTTCTTTCTCCCTTTTTCTTGTTATCCTCTTCCTTTCCTTTTTTCCCCGTGCTTTTCCTCTCTCCTCTCCCTCCTCTTCCTCCTCCCCTCCTATTAAATCCCTCAGTGAGCAGCCACACTGACAGTTTTTTTTCCCCCAGACAGAAATCATCCCTGTCTTTATTGTCAGGCTGCTGAAAGAGGAGGCATTGTGTGTGTGTGTGTGTGTGTGTGTGTGCGTGTGTGTCGCACGTGTGTGTTTTTGAGAATGGTAGCCATCTTTTTTTTTCCCATTTTCCCTCTCCAGTTTCTCTCATCTCTCTGCTCTCTTTTTCAGTCCCTACAGTATCACCATAGGAGCGTGGACACACACACACACACACACACACACACACACACACACACACACACCACTTACCTTCCTATTGAATGACAAGCTCTAATGGCGTGACATTACTCACTGCCATAATAACTCCTGCTGCTGCAAAACATTTGAAAACTAACAAGCGCTTTCTTTCCTTCAACAACACCACTGCTGCACAATCAACCATTAACAATAATTATGTTAGCCCAATTCTGCATAAATTAATCTCCCCGAGTTGCAGTGTTTGCAAGCAGCGTTTTCATAATGATATAATTATAAAGCATCTGAGCAGAGACAGACATCACAGGCTTTCAATTTGGCAGCTGATGTAGCACCAGAAACTGTTTTAATATACAACAGACTCAATCAGGTTATTACGGGAAATCTGAAACCTTTAAAATGGCAGAGCTGATCAGCAGAACTGCCACAGAGATGTCACTTACAACATACACAGCAATCCAAATAACACTTGTATCTTAAGAAATAACACAATAACCCCAGATGTGACTGTGAGCTCCCAGATGTGGACTGCTAACCACATCTCCTAGACATTGTGTTTACATACAACTCATTTGCAAGAGCAAATTAACCCCCGGTGACCTGCTCTGTGTTTACCACCACCACCACCCCACCCCCACAACTGCCATCCTGTGAATTTGCCGCAGTATGAAAATGTAGCACTTCTCACACTAGAAAACACATTGCCGGGGAACATAATCCAGGTAGCAATTAAAACATTTCTCCTCACGACATATTTGGCAAAAATAATTAGAAGTATTTAAACATAATTTCAATTTTATAGGGATTGCAGACATTTGATACCGTGGCGTCGATAAAATGTTGATACTGGGCGAGAGTGTCCTCACCAGAAAAACGACAGCATTATTTATCTGGTCAAACCCGCACCGTGACCTAGCTTTACATTTTCCTAACAAGGATTTCTTGTGGCCGAGCAAATAATGAGTCTTCTTTCAAAACATGGTAAGAAGAACCGGTAAACCGAGTAGTTGTTCTTCACCATGACCACGATCGTTGCTTAATCAAGTAGTTTTTATGCCTGAACTTAACCGAACCTTGACCCTAGAGGTGGCAGATCAGGAATCACATGTCCTGTGGATCATTCTTGTAACAGTCATATACATCACACCAGAAAATGCTCATAAAAATGACCTGTTTTATCAATAAGTATGGAGGACTTGTTGGAAGAGGAGACGGCCATTTTGTGTAACCTGAATGTACATATACGTAAAGTATCTATACACTACTATCATACAAGAACTTGGCAAAAAAAAAAGGCACAAGAGGATGGGGTTGCCTGGTTAAAAGGTTCAGATTTTGTTTTATTACAAATTCTAGATTCTGGTGATGTCTACATTACATCTAGACACATTAAAACACATAAATACACTTACTTATGATATTAGCATTGATCTACGCTTGTAAGATATTTGCTCATAGTTGTGAACCCACTGAGAATCAACACCAACTCTGCAGCTTTCAGCCTCTTTTAGCCTCTTTCAGCTCTCTGATTTGATTCTCTAGCTGTAAATACTGTATGGTTGAGTCCTTCAGGCTCTCACCAACCCCCCGCATACATTAAAATTGTTGGCAAACGCTCTGACAAGGTCAGTGTGCTCTGTCGGTAACACGCAGACTGCACACCAAGACCAAATTCTCATACTAGATTTATGTAAACTGCACACTTGAAAAAATTCACTCTGAATTCAGGAGATCAGGTTGATAAATACAAACGCCACAAGCTACACATTAAAAAAAACTGCACCAAATGCAGTTGACCCTTAACAAACAGGGGTATTTCTAGCCCATCATGATGCTCAACAGAATTCAATTATTCAACACATGAGAAAAATAAAGGTTTTATGTACAAAACCTCTTTCATGCCAACAACACAAGCAATGTTACAAACCAGAAGCTATCACCACAACTTTCCCCTTTCATTTTCCAACATAGTGATAGATTCGGATGAAGGAATCTTTTATCTGATTTTAGATTTTATAGAGTAACTCTGAGCAGAAGAACTGCACCACAACCCTTGTGTATAAAAGGGAACAAGATGTTAGGAACGCTGCAGTTATATAAAATATGAAAGACAGGAGACAAGTCAATATGAGGTGATTGTTAGAAGGTAATGACAGACGCTGGGCGGTGATTTTATGATGTATTTTCTTTATTTCTGTGCTTCCTTCAGCAGTGGAGGCTGTGGTGAATGAATGCAGAGGAAACCCTGCCAGCCTGCAGAGCGGAGCGCGTGGGCGTACCGTCGTACCATGAAGCCTTTTTACACTGGTTGGCATTGATACTTTGATACCTAATGGACTCTCAGTCCAGCCTCCACATGAGCTGTTGTACTGCTGAACAATACTGTCGGCTGTGCTGTTTACTCGTCATGCTCCTGCACTCCTGAGCTTCTGTCTAATTATTAATTTGGACCAATTAATCAATGCCAATTTATTGAGCAAATATTGGCATTTTAGTCTCTATCAACCAGGATCTGATGATGCAGATGACTGATCACATATTTATTGTGGAACTAATCAAATGAGCACAGCTTACGCTCCAGCTTGTTATGAACATTTTCTTATAACTCAGTTCCCATTTTTTAACATTTATCTTTATATTCATGTATTATAAGTACATTTTTCCTGTCTAAACATTTGTCTGCGTCCGATGGAGAATTTCTCAGGAAACAGTTAATACTTTTTATTTGATTTCAGCATCAGCCCATCACTCTAAAGATCATAAATCACCACATTTCAAAGATGCATACAATTAGAGTGACTAAAGTTGTACTGTGGTATCATCTCATTAATTTCATTAAGTTTAAATGCTTGCTGTAACATCATTGATGGAGCTGCACCCAGACAGAAAATTAGTTTTAGCAGTTTTGGCTCACATGTTGAATAATTTCCTACATTTAGAAAGCCTTGCTGGGGCATGTAGAGAGGCAGGAATGTGACAAGTACATTTCATGCCAATGTGAACATCAGATTTTATATTACTTTGAATTATTGTCACAATGGTGCTGCTGGAGACTATTTCCAGGGGCCAGCAAGAGATCTTCCTCTGGGGACCACGAATATCGACAGCGGTTTCCTTAGAAACAGACAAATCTGTGCCAGATCAGAGACTCTGAACAAGACACACAGACTGACAGTCTGAAGGTGAGTTCAGATAGGACATGGTGCACATTCAAAGCCAATGGAACGACGTGAATGGGCGCAAATAGATCGAGACAGCACAAACTGAGGTGAAGACGAGTCACGCGAGCTGAAAATGTTCAACTTGAGCAACAAATTAGTGCTTATCATCGGGCATCATGAATCTACTTCAATAACGTACAGAGAAGGAAAAAGAGATACTGGAGGGAAATAACAAGGAACAATCAATACTAATGTGATATGAAGAAAAAATCTAAACTGTCTGCTGCTACAACAGGATGTTACTTCATCATTTGATGTATTGGAGTTAAGTAACAACTCAGTGAAGCTTCAGGCTTTAGTGT
The DNA here is from genome assembly GCA_031216445.1 of Lateolabrax maculatus. Classification (NCBI taxonomy): domain Eukaryota; kingdom Metazoa; phylum Chordata; class Actinopteri; order Acropomatiformes; family Lateolabracidae; genus Lateolabrax; species Lateolabrax maculatus. The sequence continues at coordinate 2,635,828 of CM062217.1, read as the reverse complement.
GAGCTGTGGAGAGAGGCTTTAAACAGAGATCCCTCACTCACCTGGAGACTCTGAAGGTTTTGTTTGTTGAAATTCATCAAATTATCATCACAATGTTTTCGGGTGAAACACGAATTTGTTCGGGACAAGGAGAATTAAAACTCTTTCTTTTACACCTGCGGATCTCCATCACAGAGATTTCCCCAGGATGCTGAGAGGAACCGAAGCATACTGATGAAGTTCAAGAAAAACAAAGGACATTCAAGGTCACCTGCTCATTTTGAAAAACTTATGAAGCTTCAGATTTTTTTCAAATTCACCAGGGGGCCTACTTTTGCCTTCCGCCTGTCTGATTTCCATGTTTTCAACCAATAATCTCCTGTCAATCAAACCCCCTTGAGCCGACAGACGAGACCAAAGCAAACCTCTTCCACCAGCATCAGCAAGTACTGTAGCACATAAATTATATGTGGATCTTACACCGAGCTTCAAATGAATACTTTTCTTCTTTAGCGGGAGAAACTTGGAACAAAATAAAGGAAATATTCATATTTCTCAACAAGGTGAACAATCAGAAAACTGTCTCCAGAATGGAAACTGGTGAATAAGGAATGAGCGTGACCCTGAACGCATCTTGCTTGCTCATTTGTGAGTTGGACTGTATAAAGTTGCATCTCACCGGAGTGTATAATGAAGAAATTCTCATCATAAAACGCTGGATAACAAGACTTTGCGAAGCCTGAAGCAGCGTTAATACCGGTTTGTAAATTCCAAACAGGATTCTCCCAAAAACACACGAGAAGCGGCACCTTTTGAGACAAGTTTCCATCAATAACTGAGCTGAAATGTTCAGATCTCTGCCAAGAACATTCAAATTAATGTACAAATATTGGGTAAAACTGAAAACCTTGAATCAGGACTTAATTCAGTGTGATGATATTGATTGAGCCATCTGTTGTATCCAATACTGAAGTCATTCAGTCACATATATCTTGTAGGGGCTGGGCAGATCAGACTAAAATCACTTACTTAAGGGTTTGAGGACAAAATAAGCAATTCGAATTTGAATTTCTGACATTTTGAAGATGAAATGAAGTATGAAAGCTTATCAGACACCAAAATACAGCACAGCAGTTTATAATCTTATGATAAGATTGATGACAGAAGATTTTACAAGTGTGGAAAACAACAATTTTATCCTCAGTCTTGGCCCATTATCCCTCATATTCTCATATTCACTTCCCTAACGCACAATTTACATCCAGTGCCTTTAGGTGCATTTAGCACCTAAAGAACCATTAGTTTTATCTCCGGAGCTGGTGGAGACCAAACTAGAGCAAAAAGGAAACGTGAATATTGGACTTAGAGTCGTGATCAGGACGTACGACTCCAAATGAAAGATAATGCTGGATGTGTGAATAGTCAGTTGTTTGCCAACACACTCAACTCAACTTTAAAGTGATAATATATCAGTGTCGTGTTGACAACTTGTTCCACTGCCATCAAGTAGCCAACAAATGAACTGAATCTACTGTAACACTGTGTTTTAGTGACTAACTCTAACCATACCTTAACCATAGTTTATTTTCCATAACTCTGATCTTTCCTAATCTTAACCGTACTGTATTATATATTGTAGGGAAGAATAACTTCAGAATTGTTGGTATTGGGGGTTTAATGACATGTTCTAGTCTGGCAGAGTCACCTGGACTGGTTGGCTTGGACGTACCTGATTAGACGACATCACAAGGGCAAAAGTCGAGTCAGATTCAGCTTTTTTTGACAGATATCCCTGCAGTTCTCTCTGCACTGGGACACCTGCTGTGCTAATGCAGTAGTGGCTGTAATGAATAAGGTGACTGAAAAAAAATTCCACTCAGTGCTGTCTGTGTTAATGCAGCTTTAGTCAAATCTGACCGCTGAACGTTGAGGTTTGTCTTTGTTTCACACTGAGACCCTTTTTAATCAGTGCCATGGATATGACTCACAGGTCAACAGCAGTAAATGTAAGTCTTTGTAAATGTCAGATCTGACGTCTCGGCAGACGTGAGTCAGAGCCCCGCTGGTTTGCCTCCGCTTAGAAATCCACATCAAGAGTTTGGAGTCAGACATTTTGTGCCTTTTTGGAAAATGTGTCCAGTGTTTTGGAAAGACGTCTGACTGGCAGGCCGTCAGATAACTGTCCGACCACGCCGACCGAGGTTTCGCTCCAGCCAATATTCTTTGAAAATGAAAGGATAAACAACATGAAAGTGCTGATGATTATCAGCCTCAGGTGCAGACTGGACGCGTGACGTGAGTTTGAATCCTGCTGAGGACCGGTGACCTTTTTCTAATGATAACACGCTAAATAAAAAGGACGGTCCACTGTTAACTCCTGTCAGTGATCATCAGAAGGTAAACAACTGCTAATAAACAGCTATGAGTATATTTATTTCTCATTGAAAGGTGTTTCATGCTGCTTGGATGCTTATAATGAATTTAGATCTCAGCCTTGGTCAGACTGTAATAGTCCATGCTGAATTGAGAGGCATCATTAACACATCTTTTGCTCCCCTTTTTTAGCACCATTAACACATTGCAAGTGTAATGTGGTGAACGTGACCAAGGCGCATTAAACCTGCGCAGCTGCTCTACAGTTTCATCATTTACAGGCCGATGGTTTTGGGACAAAAGTGGCAAAGTGAAAATGTGTGTTGAAAGCTGTGATGAGGCTCCATCTGAAGGTCAAATCAGTACATTTAAAAAAAAAACACTTTAAAAACACTCAAATAATCATTTTGTGATCAAACCGTGTTTCAGAGCACTGTCCCTCACTTTAATCCTAATGTGTTCAGTAATATGAATCTGATATTCTGACTAAGAAAAGATGCAGTGATTAAAAAATTAGGCTTTTTTTCTCAGCTGTGTAATTGGGAGAAGCTCTGGGCCGCTGGCTCTGAATCCTCAAAATGTTTAGAGGAAAAAACTGTTACATCACCACTCAGGAAGCTCCTCTGACGTGACTGTAAGCTCACTGATGCAAAGGAAAATCATTTAATACCCTGATATGCATCATCTTTGTATTATACAGCAAATGTACAGATAGTGAGGCTGCAGTAGATGCACCTTTCTAACCTGATTACGTATTAAACAATGTCTGAATGGATATAATTAATGTGATTGTATCGTGTTTTCGAGCACTGAACATAACGGTGTCGTATAATAAAGCATATTTGTTCTATTTTAATGATCTTTCCCTCTCACTGTTTGTACGCTGAATGAAACAATGCAGTAATTCTGAATTAAAAAGCATTTGTAGTGAGCACATAATGAGGTTATTGAGTGAACATTTTCATTCAAGGTAAAGACTTTATATATTATATATAAAGGGCACTTTATTTAATTTCTAATTCTTGTTTTCACGATGCCATCTTACATCACACTTTGGCAAAATCAAAATTAAATGCGAATATGACAAAATTAACTCAATTTTTAGTCAATAAATAAAAACTAAACGATAATATGAAATCAAGTAGTACAAATACTCTGTTACAAGTAAAAGTCCTGCAAAACAGTATTATTAACTGTAGAATATACTAAAAGTACTAAAAGTAAAGGTACTCATTATGCAGAATGGCCCATTTCAGAATCAGTAATATTATATTACTGTATTATAAATATTGATGCATTAATGTATATAAACACAGATGAAGCTAATTGTAACTGCTGGGTGGCTTAATTTATAATAATATATCATAATTTATTTGTTAATTATCCTTGGCGTTAATAATCTGAATGCTTTCATATTCATTGTATTAACTAATACCTGAAGCAAAATCCAGGTTTATTGATCCATGCGATGATAACAGTTGGATTATAAATACAAAATCGATATGCTCAATCTGATCGAACTGTGTTAGGAGACGTGTATTTCCCTACATGCACCTCTCCTCATCATCCTCCGCCCCGACGCTCGCTCGCTCGGAATCGGCTGTTTACATGCGACATCACACCCAGATCACAACTCACCCCGAATAAACCAAACTCCGTCAACGTCGCCATGGCAACCGAGCCTGTGCAAACCCGTTAAAACCCACCAGGTAAACGGGACGCCGGATTTTCACAACCTCTCAGCTCAGCCATCAGCCGAGGGAAGGTCGCCGCGGTTACGGCAAACAGGACGTGATGTTTCCACACAGAAGAAAGAACACGAGTCCCGAGGAATAACCGAGGCATTGACGGGCATGTTAACACTCCTGTGAGGTGATCAGAATTCAAGATAAACCAATAAAATCCAAGAGGAGCAGAGTGTGTTTGTTGTCTCCTCAGCCTGCAGGGATCCAGACTGACAGACAGAAAGTGAGAGCAGAGCAGCCGCTGTCATTCACAGGCAAACTCAAGTGCATCTTATTGTCATGCAGACGACAGTCTGAGCTTCAGCGGCCGCACTACTGCTTTTATTTCTGTCAACAGGGCAGCAACCAAGTGGCAGCTTCATCGTTTCAATCGTTATTAAAGATCTTTACAAGTGGGGCTGGGCAGCCTTTAAAAAATATCAGTACCAGTACCCTTAAAGTGATACAGATACCGACCCTGGGAATCAGACGAACCTGCAGCTCATGTTTGCTCTGGCAGATACGTCTGGCCCCTCTCCCATTCAGACTGATTTCCTCGGTACTGGAAGCACCGTTGTGTCGGGCGAGCCAATCACAACCGTTCTAGTATGAGGCGGGTTTAATACGATGACTGACAGAGACGAGTGCTGTTCAGGCATCATTTTAAATAACCAAGATGGCTGCTGTGTTCCCTGGTCGGCTACAGCGGCAGTATTAAACGGACTGAAAGAAACAAAATATCTCGGCAACGCTGAACTGCCAACACGTCGCATTAAATCAAAGAACATTTGTGGTGATTAACAGTAAAACAAAAATTCTAGATCTGGGTACAAAAAAGATCGAATGCAGGCATCGTCTGACAGGAGAAGTTTCGATTACTACCTGGTACTGGGTTATTTTGGTCGATATGGAGTACCGTGTGTTTTTAGCCACAGCAGCAGCTTGGCTCCAGAGAGTCGGTCCACCACTCTGGTCCTGATTGGTCCTGGTTCCCAGAGGATGAATCCTAACGACTTTAGTGATCCTTCAAATTTTCCTCTAGCGCCATCATGACCGTAGACTCTACAGAGAAGGCGTAGCGAAACCAGCACGGTAGCGATTTGGGTCACATTTACGTGCACATAACATGTGAAACGCAAGCCTACAACAGCTGTATTGATTAAAAGAGAATCTGTGCCATCAGATCTGCATGAGACTGATTGAAAAACGCGTCTGAACTGATTTAAACTGAGTTCTGTGTGGTTAATCTTTAATTAGGCTGTTATTTCTAAGCTTTGTGTGTTTTATCCAGGCTTTGTACAGCTACTGCATGTAATCAGTGCTTCCACTGTGTTCTGTCAGCAGGGGTGTAACTACTTAATCCAATTTTGATTCAATTTAAAGTAACTGCGTCATAAAATCTCATATTCTGCTCATGATTTGACTTGATTCAGTTCAATCTCCCAAAAAAGTGAAACAGCTATAAAAGCCTTAAAATGGAAACAGCAATTAAAGTGTTGAAGCAAAAGAGCAAAGTGATTGAAGACTAATTAAACACGTCCAACCTCAGATCCAAAGTGAGAAATGACAAGTGACATTTGCGTTTTTTTTAATTTCAGCCTCAATCGACGACTACAAAAGAAAACAGAGCAGACAGGAGCGTGGAAATGTGATGTTTGAGTCGTCTCACATTTCTGCTGTTTTAAAATCAGAAGCAAAGACATGATGGCAGCGTGGCGAGCGGTGCGTTCAACCAATCAGGTGTGGGAAGGATTCATGTGGACATCTGGGTGAAGGAGAGGACTGTCAATCACTGATCATCCAGTTGACTTAAAAAGGCTCTTTTAACAAGAAAATATCATTTAAAGCCTCTCCTGACAAACCTTAGCAGACATTTTATCTTCTCAAACATGAGTGTAACTAATAACATTATTACAAACTGTGGTTTCTTAGACAAAGGTATAATAAATATATCAAAGAATTAAGTAGCCAGTCTTTTATTAAAACTCTGTTTTATGCATTATAATGGTTTGAGTTTAAAAAAATCAATTTTTAGCAGCTTTTCTGCCTTGTTGCTTATATTTCCCACACTCTGAATTTCAGTAATGATACCAAAATTATGTTTTGTTTGATTTCTTTGAGGAATATAAAAACATTTCTTTCCCTATAAAACCCCTTTTCACTTACAAAAATAAGTAAAAATAATCGTGTTTGATGTCGTCTCATCCAATGATTCTAAAATTAGCAAAATTACAAATCAAACCAAGAAATATCTGAGAAACGAACTCGTAAACAAGACTAACACTTTGACCAAGTATTCGATGGCAGCTGTCTGTACGTCTTTGTGTTCGACACATTTTGGTCCAGAAAGTCCTCAAACCTCATCCTCAAACCAAACAGGTTGCATGTCGGTGTCTTCTAAAAGGTTCGGTTAGGTTCAGACAGATGAAACCAGCTCGCTACGATCTGTAGTTGGACGACACCACCACTGACTGTCCGAGGGCAACAGAAGGTGAGCGGACGTCAAAGTCAGACACTTTGACCTCTGAGACCTCCACCTCTGGAGGTTTTACGATGCCATAACAACATGCATCAACACTGACAGACGAGAGTTATCAGTCACATGACCACAAGTTCTTTCCAGTAAAATATATGTTAGAATAACTCATTGATAATACCCATCGTTAATATTAACGGAAAACTAAATATTCTCAATACAAACACAATACAGTTAAAAACTTCTGATCAAACACGAGGAAAAAAAAGCTGAGAATCAGGCCAAAGTTTCTGTTCTTGACGGTTTTTGATACTCCAAGCAAAATAAGTGCTAAGGTTCAAAACCTCCTTTTTATTGATCACGTCTCTCAACTATCTAGTCAGCGATCTTTAAATCTAACCCTAACCCTACATTTAACGTCAAAATGAACTTCACTTAGTGAAAAAAAAAGTGTTTTAATGTGTAAAAGCCTCAGGAGGCTCAGAACCATCACAGGACACTAAAACTCTTCAGCGGAGTCCAGATTACTGTTGACAGGGAACGAATTACAGTCACCAGAGCTCGGGGTGAGTGTGTGTGTGTGTGTGTGTGTGTGTGTGTGTTTCACTGCCGAATGGGAATCCTTCAGATCAACAAATAAACAAAGCAGCCGGGGCAGGCCAGCGTTCCTCCTGTCAGCAGCATCTGCCAGCAGCAGGGAGGACGCTTCGGTTTTTCCTGCCTCGTCTAATCCTGCATCCACTGAAAAAATAAAAAAATAAAAAAACCCAAAAACTCCTTCTGGACATCCTCCATCTGTTTCTTTTTTTGAAAGTCTGTCAGACTCTTGCAGCCTCTGTCCTCTGCTGTCACGTCCAATTCCTGCCCCTCTATCAAACATCTCTCTCCCCACTTCACCTCTCCACCCATCCCTCCATCTTCCTCCATCTTTGTCTCCCCTTTGGATGACTTACTTAAACCCAGAGATGATTTTCACAAGTGGCAGCGTCCCCGTTATACCCTCAAATGACTGGGAAATAGACCTCGGAGCGGCTGGTCAGACCTCAGCAGTCCAACCTGTCTGCCTGCAGTGTTTACGTCTCATTTAAACAGATTTTGCTCTAACACCTGATTCATCTGGACATCACGGGTATTTTCCAAAAATGAAACAAAGCCTTTGCAGATGCAACCGAAAAAATGCACAGAAGAGGTTCATTCTTATTCTCTTGCCACACTGCACATGTAAATAGTTCCTCTCTCCTTTAATCTCCAGAAAAAAGAAGCAGGAGTGGATTAAATGATTCTGAAAGGAGGAGGAGGAGGAGGAGGAGGAGGATGGAGATGGAGGACACACTGCTGCTGCTGCCTCCCTCCTCCTCCTCCTCCTCCTCCTCTCTTCATCTCCCCTCCAAAAGAAAAAAGACACATACACACACACACAAACAAAAAGAAAATCTCATCTCTGTACATCAGCGTGGTAAATATCAGCAGACAGGCTGGGAACAATGACAGCAGCTGGGAAACAACAATAGGAAATAAATATCATGTGGCAGGCAGGCGCACATCCCTCCGTCCATTAAACATTCCTGCTGTGTGTCTGCTGCTGCTGTACAGGCTTCTTTGTGGCCTTCACACCTGCATCTGACTGCCTGTGTGTGCCTTGCATATAAAAAAAAACACATTTCACTTGTCTTCTTTTCTTTGTATGTTTTCTTTTAAATGCAGACTCTGCACCTGAGCTGCGGTGAAGCGCACGGACGCGGCGGCCGCAGGTGTGAGGTGACAGGTGTGTTTGTTTGCATGTTGGTGTGTTTGATTATTGGCCTCCAGACAATAAGATCCGCTTACCTTCTCGGCTCCTCTGTGTTTCTTGGCCGCCGGCGTGTCGTCATGCTGCCGCCGGACAACAATAGCGCCGCCGCCGCTCTTCGCTCCGCAGTCCAGCGCGCTTTTGTTGCCGTTACTCCCGCAGTGAGTGTTATTGTTTACGTGGACGCCGTTGGTGTTATCTCCCATGATCCTGGAGTCCGGCGCGGCGCAGTGGCAGTGTGCGATGCCGTCGCGGCACAGATGATGCTCGGGCAGGGCGGGCGACGGGAGGAAGACGGAGGGAGGAGGAGACGAGCCATCGCCGGGCTTCTCCTTCCTCGTCCGGGCTGGAGGAGCAGCAGGAGCAGGAGGAGGAGGAGCGGCGGCGGCGTCCCTGTCCCTCTCCCTGTCTCTCTCCCTCTTCCAGCCCCGGATCACGTTTTTCCCCTTCCGCTCCTCCTTGCCTTTGGCGCAGGGCGCAGGCGGAGAGGCCGTGGTCACTTCGGAGACGCAGCCGTCCGCGTCCCTGCTGACCGCTGAGATCATCTCCAGACCTTCTGCACCGCCGCTGCGTCCTTGAGCCTCCCGACGCTGCTGCTGCTGCTGCTGACCGAGCCCGACGCACAACTCGCCGCCGCCGCGCACCGCGTCCGCAGCCGCTGAGTGATCCGCCGCCGCCGCCGCCGCCTCCGGTTCCTCTCGCCCCTCCCGGCCGGCTCGGCTGCGTTTAAGCGCGGATCTCCTCGGCTCCGACCCTCCGCCGCCGCCGCCGCCACCGCCGACAGGTCCCCGGGTCTGGAGCGAGGGCAGGGCCGCGTGTCTGTCGGCTGAGCCAGCGGCGCTGGAGGAGGAGGAAGAGGAGGAGGAGGAGGTGATGGAGCTGGAGGAGGAAGAGGTGGAGGAGGAGGCGGTGTGGTTGGGTGACAGCTCCCTGCAGTCCGTCAGCAGCCCTCCATTCTCCCCGGCTCTCAGGAAACGGTTCATCTCCTCCTTTCCTTGTGTCCTTTGTCGATCTTCACGATAATCAGCATTCAAGTCATTGTCAGCCCGCCGCAGTGTAGCAGCGAGCGCCGAGCTATAGGTGGACACATGCAGGTCTGTTATAGGCTGCTGGATCCGGCCTGCTCCATCAGCAGCCACAGCACAGGCTGACTGACAGCTGAGCATCCGACACACACAGAGGAGCTCGGCACGTCTGACTGTGCAGCCCAGGTACCTGCAATTAAAAATGCATCCTTGTATCAAAAAATATTAATGAAACATTTAAAATAAAGTTCAACAAAAATCACATCACATCCCAGAGAAACTGCACAATGTGCTCAGTTCTGTTTTTAAATAAGAAAATAGAGTCATGAAATAAGATAATATTATTCTAGTGAATCTTATTGTTGTAATAATAATATTCTAGAGACAGTGTTTTGTTTTATTTCCCTCCCAATGTGAATAACGTCTTGACAAATATCTCAGAAGCCTCAAATTAGATTTTTTGAAAAAAAAAAGAAAAGAAAGGAAATTGAATCTGATTAATGTCAGAAATTGACCCCCGTTGGCCACTTGGGGGCGCTGCAGTGTGTGTTTTATTGTTTAAACATCAACTCAGGTGAAACTGATCTGATGCATCTCATCACACTGAGGACAGCCAGTGATAATCCTATAATAACACTACATACTACACTATAATAATAACCACATACTGTAATCAGCAGTGACCTCAGGGTTACTATAATATGCAGGAAATGATCTAATGATTTTCTATTTGTTCTCCTATTTTTGACACGTTCACAGATCAGTGCAGGACCTCATGAAGCTCTGAGCCAAACTGATTTCTCACCTTATAAAACATCCTTGACTTACTTTTGAGAGAACAAAAGGGTCTTTAGGTCTCTGTCACACTTGAAAATGGACCATTTTCTTTACATTTGAAACATATATAAACCTCCTTTCAGAATACAGTTTATAGAACAAATGGGGATTCACACAGATTAAAGAGTGAAAAATCAGAATAAACAGGAACAAACTGACATCACCTTACTGCTGCTGGTGTGATGAAGAAATAGTGTTTTGCACACCTGAACAGCCAACAACCTTAACCCCTAATACATAATACATCAGAGTCACTTAAAGGGACAACATATACATGCATGACAGTTTAGAGTGATGCAGTAAATACACCAGACAGACTGAAGTCTGTAGCTGTGAGGCTCTGAGCTCCTGCAGCTGCACAGGGAAGCAGCATCAGTTCATTCTCTCTGTGACATTTGTTCTGAATGAATCAGATGCAGGAATGTATTGGCAGTTATTGGTTTTAGAGAAACTCTTGACAGGATGGGGATTATGTCCAATGTGGGTTTTTGAAAGCAGAGACTGATGGCCTATATCAATATTTTACTCTGAGAGCCAATATTCTTGTGCCAGTATTCAGAGCTCTTTTGGCTTGGACCTCATTTATTCTGTCTCCCACAGGACACATAACTCTGTCTGCTCCCACTAGAATTGATTCTTTATTACACTAAAAACACACATTACATTACATTTTGAGCCCAAATTGGTTCATGCGTTAGGTACAAAAGGATCAAATTATTTGAAAAATGGTCTGAGTACCACACAGATGTGGTTGAAGCCAGTGCAACATGCACACCTTCAAGCATTATCAAAGATAATAACAGTATACAGAATCAAAAAAAGAGATTAAACTCTTTCATGCAAGTATCCCTCCCAACATTTTTCGAGGGCTCCTTTAAAATGTAAAGAAATGTTTTGCAACCGTCGTCTATCATTGACCAGAGCTGCTGATAAGAGATTTGGGGCAGCAGGAGGAGGAAGAGGGTTCAGTGAAATGTCTACAGGATACAACTATTACACACTGTACTGTTGTCAAACCAAACAAACAGAGCCATTGTGCAGCCAGTCACACACAGTAAGATCATGTTTTTTTCAGGAGGTTGAGGAGGCGTGTGTCCTGCAGTGGGTCTATATATGTGTAGCCTATATATGAGTACATACACGAAACAATCCAAAACAAAGTAACATGGACAGATGAGCTGCCTGGAAAAACACTGAGGGGAAGAAGGTGGGTTTATTCAAAACCCCAGTGTACCACATGTCACAGTAAATCATATCAGCCGGGGATTCTGACGCCACGATGGAGAACTTCAGCGCAGACGACTCGTTTCGATTTAAAGGGAAGTGCACAATGTGCAAACTTTCCCGGGCTCCGTCTACAGCTGGACATCACCGGTAAGAAAACACTCTGAGTATTTATCTGTCCAAAAACTGAAAGTCTCCACACTCAAAAAACTGCTGGGTTAAAAAAATAACCCAACCTTGACCCCACTGCTGGGACGCTCTGGGACAGAACATGTGCTGGGTCGGTTTGACTCAAGTGTTGGTTTTTACCATTTAACCCAGAACGCTGGGTTGTTCATTTGACCCAAACTGTCTAAATTTTTCCCATACACTGGGTTATTTCCTTTCTCATTGCCAACAATAGTATTAATAATCATAATAATAACAATATAGGTAATAATATAAGTAATTATAAAATAATTATTATGGTTGTGTAATTTTTAATAATTTCCCATAATCATACAAACACACACACTACAAAGAAACTGTAAATGTGCATTTAATGACATTTTAGAATTGTTTGGCAAAATGAGTTACAATTCATTAAGTTTTTCAAATCATTACAAAAACAATACAACTGTACCGCTTCACTCATCAAAATGCTTTTATAACAAGTAGCACAATTAATTTAACATGTTTACAATGTGACTTTTAACCAACCTCATCTAAAGCATTAAGGCAAAGTAAGATGAAAGATTTAGTACTGACCAAGTTGAGCAGGTTGCGCAGGCCGTCCTGGAGGTCGAGGAGCTGCGGCGCAAAACATGGCGGCGTGGCAGACCCCGCCACACATTAAATTAAAGAAGTCAAAAAGGCTTGAGATATAGCGTGGTTATCAGCGAACGTTATCGCGATTGTTGAAGTTAGTTAACTTTAGTTACAGAATAAAAAGCACTAAACCCCTCCATGATCCCAGATTGGTATTATGTGTTGTCTGTAATCTTAAAGTTCTCCCCCGGTGCAGCATTGCGCTCCTGTAACATTGTTAAAATGCAAAAAGTCGAACCAGAGATATCGTCTTATTTATGCCAGCATTCTTCTTGTCAAAACCCAGGCGCCTACATTACCCACAGTGCAACAGTTTGGTCAGCTGCTGTAGCCTGTAGCTGACCTGCAGGTCTGCTCAGCTCACTTCTGTCTAACATCACACCAACAGATTTTCCTCATTTTCATTGTCACAGCTCCCTCTGGAGACACTGAAGGCTTCATACGATTTATAAAACATACGCAGACGAACTCCCCAACACCTGGAAACAGACTGTGATATGAAACATCGTGGACTTAATTTAATATTTCTAGGTCAGAAACATTGTGTTAGAGCAGTGGTTTCATCTCTGGCTTCCCTTTTGCAGATAAAAATATTCTTAACACGACCATTTCCCAATAGGCTACAAACACACACACACACACACACACACACACTCTTCATTGTGACCTAGAAAGAATAAATGTGCAATATTGCTTGATATTAAAGGAGTACTCCAGGGATTTAATATTAATATTGTCCGAGATATCCTGCAGGACGAATGTGTTTCATGGTTTTAGCAGATCGTCCTGAGCTGCAGTTCATTCAGTTTGTGTTTGTGTTTCAAAGGGCGTCTGGTGTCTGTTTGCACGCCACAACATGCAGGAGACTCAGTCCGTGTGTCACTGCATCCTCACATCAATCAATCCAAGCAACTAAAGTCAATTACATGTCCCCAAATTTATTTCCACAGCAGTTGGAATTGAATTGTTCAGCACCGGCTGTTAAAGCACTCAACTGTATTCATAGTGTTTGAAAGAAACATATAATGAAAGCACCAAGAGTGTAATGAGGGATATTAAATACTACGACAAGAGAGTCATTAGCATTTTATTAGCGTTTGGAGTACATATAATAATGAGATGAGATAAAGAACACAGGGAAAAGAGAAATAACAGTACCTGCAATGCAAGCTGAGTGACAATAACTACTTGTGTCTCAATATAATCAAACCATTATAATGTGTTGATCTTAAATTAATGTAGGAAATGAGAAAAACAGAAAAAAGATGATTCAGCAAAGATAAAAGTGGAACAAACTGGGGAAAAAAAGATTTTTGGCAAACAATTCAACACTGTTTGTGTTTCAAAGTGCAGCATATTGTGTGTGTGTGTGTGTGTGTGTGTGGGCGGGTGTTACTGCTGTTGTGGGGACATAAAGCTGTTTACACAGTCACATTGTGGGGACTCACCTTCCTCAAGGGGACAAAATGCAAGTTCCCATAACGTAAATCATTACATTTTAGGGCGAAGGCTTGGTTTAGTGTTCATGTTTGGGTAAGTCTCCAAGGAATGAATGCAAGTCAATGTAACGTCCTCAAAAGGGATGGAAACACAACTGTGGGTCAGTTTGTCAATCAGTAAAGAAACTAACACACAACAAATATTAGAAGAATCTGGCACTCTTCTTCTTCAAAGGACTGCTGAGGGTCCAGACCTGGTCTAAAGGTTTGGATCAGCGTTCAGGGGTTAGGGGTAGCACACTCTCGTGCGCAGCCGGACGACAGGCAGACTGAGAGGGACGGTGAAGACGAGGACACGGCCGGACTTTAACTTTATGGATTTCTGGACGGCCGACCGGCCCGCTGGTGCGGCGGCCCGGATGTCCTGTACACCACTGTCATATAAACACTGAGGGAAAAACTTCATAACATGTTTGTTGACTGTCATTGTGGCCCAGTGACCCACAACTGATATCAGTCAGCTAAGATTACACACACACACACACACAGAAGCAGGATAACAGGCCGCTCATATATCTTCATTCAGGTTGAATTCAAACAGGAACTCCTTGTCAAAATGTAGTTTTAAGAGCTTAATTATTTTGGTTTATATTGTGCTCTCATGTCATAATTTTCTAAATAAAATTGCATTTCTTTGGTGAATTGCTGAACTTACCAGAAATGACCAATAATTAAAAATTGGTTCTGAACAGTATTTTAAAATATATACAACATCTAATTTTTGGAAAGCCAAAATTAAATTGCCAGATGTTTGAAGGGAGTCTGGGGTCTTTGTCTGTGTGACTTCAGGCACACCATTTTCTCTACTTACCTGTTGAACACCCAAACTCATTGTTTCCATGTGACGAAAGCGTCAGTTCACTGGACTGTAAAGGAAATTTTATATCAACAAAGGGAAACTGATCAGATTTCATCCTGTTTGGGCGGCCATGACAGGTTTTGTTCCTTAGTAAACTGAGAAAGAGAGAAATCACCGTGTTGCAACTGACTCCAACTATCTCGACTTTTTCTGTCTGCTAAGAGTTTATGTGAACAGAATAAGACAAGATTTTAAAGTGTAGAGCCAAAATGAAACTTTACTCTCCAAACAAAGCTGAGTAAAATGTCACTGATCAAAGGTTTAAATGCTCACACACACACACACACACACACACACACCGTCCTGCCGTCTGATTGGTTGTGACATGTGAGACCAGGAGGCCCAGCAGACACGCCCACAGGCAGGTGAGGGAGAGGATCAGTTCACCTCTCAGTCGTCAGGACAGCAGACAGACAGACAGACAGACAGACAGACAGGACAGCAGGGCAGACGGGCGTTTGGTCGGTGAAGAGCTGCCGAGCGTGATGACAGAACTGTGTGTGAACCAGCAGACGTCGCAGGAAGATGCCAGGAAGTGTAACAGAGGAGCTGAAAAGCACGAAGAAAGGAATTATCAGTGAGTTTGTGACTGCAAACAGGGTCAAAGAGGAGATTACAGAGCGGCATACTGGAGATACTGCTGTTAGTTGTTGTAGTTGTAGTATTGGAACTTAAAAAAGTGTTTCCTGGTTCCAGTTTCTCATAAGTGAGGATCTGCTTCTTTTCTTTCACACATATTGCTGTACATTGGACATATTTGTTATAGTTTTTGAGTTTATCGGACAAAAGAAGCAAATAGAAGATGAGTCTTTTTCTCCATCAATAATGAAAATAATCATATCGCAACTAAACCCAGACTAATAAATCAGCTGTTAGCTCATAAAAGTTAACATTAATCCTTATCAGTGCTAACAGTCTGCTGACCGATAACAAACAAGAACAAACGTCAAAGATATGTTTAAGGTCATTTAGAAACGGTCTCCATTTGTCCACCAGAGAAAACCGACAAGTTTATTTTGTGTAAAATGTTACACACAAATATTTGTTTAAGTTGTATAATAATAATGATAATAAAACTTTATTTACAAGAAGCTCAAAGTGCGTCACAATAAAGAGAAGAAACGAGAGAATAAATAAAAACAGTCAAATTATAACAGGTGCAAATACTTTGCGATAAAAACCAACCAATCTTACGTACAACAAACAGAAGAGGCAGAAAATAGAAAAAACAGGCACCTGTATGTTAACAACAACATGTGAAAGAAGAAATAAAATAAAGAAAGAGTGACAGCTAGTTAAAGGCAATGTTGAATCAATAAATTAATGTTTAAAAATGAATATCAGCTGATTCTGTCAATATTGGATTTTTGAACTCTCAAATATCTATATTTGAGTCAAACCTTAATGTCTATATTTAGTGTTACTGCATCTATATACAGTTTCTCAACAGCGGGATGGAGACCCCGTGTGGGGTCCATAATATGCAGTCTGGGTTGCAGTTGATCTCTCACATTGATATTTGTTTGATATTATTTTAATTAAAATATCCAAAACAAAAATGTTGAGTTTTTATGACTTTGATTTTGTCTGATATGTCATTAAGTGGATTGAGACCCAGACTAAACCTCAGATGTATACCGCTCTTGCTGTACAGACTGTTCTGCTGCAAACAGAAGCACCAAACAGAAGTACTTTACAACAATCAAACTACACAAAATACTTCCTTTAGCAGCTGTTAGAGGAAGCATGTGTTTTGTATGATTTGGTTGTTGTCTAAATGTTGTGCTCTTGCGGTCTGCAGTTCAGATGTAGAAAACGTGGAGGAGCGTCAGAGATACAGGAGGATGGTCAGTGAGACTCTGCAGGCCGTCGATCCGGAGCACCAGGAGCTCGCAGGCCGGAGGAAACCAGCATTAGTCAGGTAACTTTGTTTTTAACTGAAGTCTGGTGTTACTGTACGAACTGAATGATAATAAATCAGACATTTTTACTATTGGCAAGCCTCTCGTATTGGCCACTAATAACAGTTTTGGGCCCATTTTCCTGACTTAAATATCTTATTATCACAATATTTGTTATGGACTTTTTTCATGAAATAATTATCCATCCTCATTGTGATTTTACACATTAAATTTGTCATTAAGAGAAAACAATATCTGATACCTCGAAATAACATTACAGTGAGGACAACAAGCCAAAAAATACAAATATGAGCAAAGATTGCAATATTAAGATGATGAGATAAATGTATTGTACTATTAAGATAATGGACCACTTTAAGCTTCTGTTGTGCCCAAATCAGTTAACATCTTGGTCCAAATATGACAAAAAGTACCAAGTAAGAAGTACTTTAGGACAGTTATTCAGTCCAACAAAACGCCTGTATTTCGTAAGCTTGTATTGATCCAGTCTAAACCTCACAGGGTCACTAAAATCATTATGATTCAGTCTGTGGTGAGAAACATATTTACAGTGAAATGACAAAAGAATCTCAACTTAATTGGCAGGTCAATTATTTTTTGTGTTTTTGAAGTTTTTGAGGTATAATTCTGTAGCTTTCCGTATGTATTCAAATCCAGACATTCAAATTTAAAAAAACATGTTATGTCAAATTGTTACTTTCCCAAGCACTTCTAAAACTTTTTCTCATGTGACCTGACGAAGGTTTCTGCACGATGATGTTGCTACAGTTACATCGTTGAACGATATAAACCCCCTACCCGTCATCAGGGCATCAATTTTGTTTTCAATTTAATCTAATTTCAGATCTTTTAAATGCTTCTTCTCTCAGTTACATTTCATTTATGTAAGTTTATTGTTGACCTATATTAAATTGTGTTACACAAATATATTTGAATTAGAGTACAAAGAGTGTTCGACAAGCAGATGGTCATGTAAGGTGTAATATAATATAACATTATTCCTCTTAATCTGTATAAATGTTTTTGTTGGCTGCAGGTCAAAGACCTTCGACCACTCCCTGCTGACTCAAGTCCAGACAGACCCAGACTCCAAGATAGAGAGGAAGAAGTCTCACTACAGCCAGGTGAGCCTTCATTAAGCAAACTCTGATATATATTTTATTACACCTATAAACATTACAGAGTGGGAACTATCACACAGTTGTTTTTCCAGCTCATCTCATTTCTGCTGACTGGCTTTTTGTTTCTTTACTGTAGAATTTAATATTATACCAGGTGTCTATCAAGCCTTTACTTTAATTAATAATTAATTCATATTGATTTGACTGAACTTAACCCATCGACAGCTTCAGTAAAAAAGGAAAGACATTCAAAACCCCATATCTGTCTACAGCTCCTGAAATATAATTAATATTCACATTATGCAAATTACCAAAGTGTTACATATCTCAGTTATGCAAGTATAACTCAGCATTATGCATTAAAGTGTGAGCATGTTACTGCAGTCTAACTGTGTGTGTGTGTGTGTGTGTGTGTGTGTGTGTGTGTTGTGTTTCAGCTTTCGAAGAGCAACTGCCAGTACCATAAAATATTTAAGGAGATCAGCAAAGACGAACAGCTCAGGCAGAGTGAGTCTTTAATGATCACAACTACCCGCTCCACCTTAAATACTGAATGAGGGACTGGATAATAGCTGAACATTTGATACCTACCAGCTTTTTGTTAAACACTTCATAATGATTTAAAGGATAGGTTCACATCCAGTCTATCTTAATACAATACTCACATAGCTATATGCACACATCCGTACTAGTCTATAAACAGCTTCAGCACAACTTCATTATGTATTTTTGCACAGAACTTCCCCCATTACTTACATTTAAATCGCTTTAAAAAGAGATCGCCTTGCAGGAGGAACCAGACAGTGACCAACAGCTATTTAAATTTGGATGTGTGTCAGTATTGTTTTAATATAGACTTTCCTGTAATAACTAACTAAGCTAATAACAGAATTGTATAACTGAATAATCCCATTCAATTCTAGTCCATCAAGTTAATCATTTAATTTAATTTAAACTGTTTGAATAGAATATGTTCTAAATAAGAAGGTAGTTCTAGTAGATCTGTTTTTGGATCCCAGCACTGTATTTGTGTTTTTTATCTCTTTCCTCTAAACTGACATGTATACAAATAAAATACAGTGTTTTCCAGATTCCCCTGAGTAACCTGACTCTATTTACCTGTTTGTCAGGTTACACCTGTGCTCTGCAGAAAGACATCCTGTACCAGGGACGGATGTTTGTCTCTGACCACTGGATCTGCTTCCACTCCAAAGTGTTTGGCAAAGACACAAAGGTACCGTAAACCAGGACAGTTCACTCTCAGTGCTGTTTTCGGTATGTCAAAAATGCAGGGTTTTTGTGTGTGTGTGTGTGTTTTGCGAACAACAAGCTGCAACATCGCCACGGAAAAGTAATCCAAAGTTTTCCATCTCTGAGTTTCATCTCTTGTTTCCACTTGAGTGTCTCAAACGGAGACTTCACAGTGTGATAGATTGTCTTTATTTTCTGATGTTACATAAGAGTGTCATCACTTCTTTGTGGTGAGAACAGTGTGGTGCCAACAGCAGCAGGTTTGATTTGATGAAAGATGTTGGCCTAAATTATTAACATCCACCTGGAGTTGCTTCACAGAAAACTGTCAGGGCAGCAAACAGATGACAAGAAACACTAGTTTTCATCCAAACACACTTTGTAGATCGTCTTTTTGACACTTAAGAACAAGTAAACATAAAGAAGAAGAAGTTAGTGAGGTGCAACAAGGTCAGGACATCTTTTAGTTTCACATCAAATCATTTTATTTTACTTTTATTTCTTTTAGCTTGATGTGGCTGATGACTCTAAATATCACAATACATAGGAGCTGTGGCTGCTGGGTTCATCCAAAGGTGACCCAGAATCTGATATGATGATTCAAAGCTCTTATGACAGTGTGACCACTACTTCCCACAGGATGAGTGATACAGAGAGTAAACTATTCCCTGCAGGACTGAACTATTCATGCTGGTGTTTGTTTATCCCAGATCGCCATCCCAGTGATGTCTGTCACTCACATCAAGAAGACCAAAACTGCCATCCTGCTGCCAAACGCTCTGGTGATCGCCACCGCAAACGACAGGGTGAGAAGGGAGACTCCTGGTTTCATCTCACCATGATTTGTCAGTTCCTGACCACGGAGGACCGACACCCAATCAGCACTGTCAGCTTAAACAAACAAACAAACAAACAAACAAACTGGAGACTTAACACTGAAACTGTTGTGTTTTTTGTTGCAGTATGTGTTCGTGTCCTTCATGTCCAGAGACAACACCTACAAGTTCTTGATGTCCGTGTGTCTTCATCTGGAGGTAGGACAGACTTCCCGCCTGCAGACACACCTTTCTACGTTAGTCACTGTTAGAGGGTCACAGGGAGAAAACCAATTAAACCAAAATTTTGACTATTTTCATGGTTTTGTTGATTTTAAAATGAAATTCTTTGACCTTTTAAATCTTATCAAACGCAGACAAATGAACTCAGAGTTCAAATCAAGGCAGGTTTTCTTCCTTTTAAGGTTCCTTAAAAGTTGATGTTTTTTTCTGTTATTTTTAAAGAATGTTTTTACATTTCTTCTTTAGCAGTTTTGGCTGGATCAGGAAGCCCAATTAGACTTGATTGTATATCATAGTGGTTTATATAGATAAACTTGACTTAAATAAAGTCAAGAAATTGAATTTATCCGTATAGCTTTAAGGTTGTAAAACTATGTGTCTGTAAAGCTATATTGCATTTCTATATACAGTCACACCAACATAGAGTATGTATACTAATAATTAATGGAGTTTTATCCCAAAAGGACAAACTCACTGCTTTAAAACTGACAAGAAACAGAAGAATATTTTGAGCTTAGAAACATACAATAACTGATTGTGTATGAAACGTATATGTATATTATATGATGTGTATACGTACAGGAGAAGAGTCCATGCAGCAGCCCCGTCCCCTCCTCAGCTGAGAACAGCTTCAGAGGTCAGAGGTCACCTCTGTCGCCTCGCTTTCCTCTGGTAGGTCAGACACATCATCAGATCAGAGTACAGCAACATGATGGGAGTACAAGTACTCTATAGTACTGATAATATGTATAACTGAGAGCCAATCACATTGTTTTTCAACCAATCTAATGTCAATGTTCTTTTTTTTTTCTCTCAGACTCATGGGAACTGTAGTTGTAAAGCTAACAAAACCCCTGAGTTATGGAGAAATCTATATGATTTATGGAAAACCTCAGGAAC
This sequence comes from Lateolabrax maculatus, assembly GCA_031216445.1. Classification (NCBI taxonomy): domain Eukaryota; kingdom Metazoa; phylum Chordata; class Actinopteri; order Acropomatiformes; family Lateolabracidae; genus Lateolabrax; species Lateolabrax maculatus. The sequence goes on along the minus strand of CM062217.1, from coordinate 2,614,984 downwards.
ATGTTTCAGCCTGTCAGAAAGACTAATGAAGACGCCCTCCATTGAGGCGAGCTTCCAGATGGGGGGTTCGGAAGGAAACTAGCATTTTAAAAACTAACTGCAAACTATTCATATGTGCCAAATTCTTACATTTTTATTTATAGTTTTGTATTTGGGTGGCTTCATCTGTTATACACCCAACTGTGACTGTCAGTCTCTTCCTCTCTGACCTCCAGCATCAGCCCAGACTTCATCCTGTATTGCTCTGCTCAGCTTTCCAAACATTAGACTACAACATCATTCATCTTTTGCTCAGACAGCCTTGTAGCTTTTTTTTACCTCCTGCTGACAAACAGTCCTGTAAGAGGACTGGGTTAGAAACGTGATTTCTGGTGCTCAATAAGTAACTCAGCATTAACTAACATCTCGCCTGTGTGTGTTCGTGCAGAGTTTTGCAGGTGATTTCAGTGATCTGGACGGAGCAGTGAGACAGAGGAGGCAGGAGATGGAGGAGAGCAGCAGCTCCGACTCCCAGACCCCCGACTACGAGAAGATAGCAGGTATCACCGACCAACCAACTAACCAATACAAATGATTAGGTCTCCAGCTGTTAACAAAGAATCTGAAGATGCTGCTTTAATTTTCCATCTTCCCTCCTCTGGTCGTGTTTACATGACAAATATAAAGCCCCAGTTCAAAGCTTCACTCTGTGAAGTGACTGATTACTTCCTCAGCTGGAAAAAGCATCGTCACAGAGCTGAAAACAGGCTGTTTTTCTGTTGACTTTCTAGAGATACGAGGTTCTCACAGGACAACAACGCTGCAAACACGTGATGATCTTATAGACCATGATGCATTGCTGCAGATTAAACCACCCAACAGGATATGAAGGAGTTAAAATGAGCTCAACCTGAAACATCTACAGCAGGAAAATGCAACAGACACATGAATGCAGCAGGAATATTAATCCAGAAACATCAGATATAATAAAACACTGACAGGAACTCTTTACTTTTACCTGAGTAAAGTTTTGAATGCGGGACTATTATGGTAGTGGAGTATCTTCACAGTGTACTATTGATACTTTTACTGAAGTAAAGGATCTGAATACTTATCACACCACTGCGCCTGAGGAGAGCTCAAGAGAATGTAAGAGGATGTAATGTAACACCATGATCCACTGTTAAACAACAAGGATAAAAACAAAAAGATGGCTGTCGTGTTTTACCAAGACAACGCCAGTGTGTGGCTCAAGGACCCTTCAGCCGCAGGGTGAAATACCTGTCAGGTGTTAAAAGTCTTCCTGTTCACACTGCTTCCTGTGTCTCGAACGCTGCAGAGTTCCCCGTTCCTCCGTTTCTGGATGTGTTGAAGCACGCAGACGGTGCAGCTGCTCCCGAACACCCGGACCATCAGCACAAAGTGAAGAACCAGCCTCAGAACCAGCCGAGCTCAGGCGACAAGCAGCACGACACTCAGCCCACTGGTAGGAACATTATCCCGTCTGCAGCATCAATACGGGACACTGTGACGGCTGTGTGGAGCAGAGCTGAGAGCTATTAATTAAGTTTTTAATCCTCCAACTGCATTTAAGTCAGGAAAATAATAAAAGAGATAAAACATTTATCCTTGTTTTGATCCACAATTACTCCAAACTGCCCCGTACTTCCTGATCTTACAGTGCAGGTAACACGCTGAATGTTTTCACAACCCTGGGTTTATTATTTTGAGTTGAAAAAGTTAATTTTTGTTTCACAAAATCACAAATCAATAAAGGACCAATAACGTTTTTTTTTAATCTTAGATCAATAAATAAAAAGTAGTTTGTCAGTTTAACTAACTGAGTTTCTTTCTGTTTCCAGGCTCAGAGTTGGTGATTGACAGCAGGACTCTGAAACCAGTTTCTCTCAACACTGTGCTGTTTGTCTACCTGTTCCTGTGAGTTTACTGCCACTCATTCATTCAAGTCCATATTGATCCACTGATTCAGCCATTTAATAATCTAATAATCTGTTCATTAACACACTCATTCAGTCAGTTATTTACTTCATTGTGTTTAAGTTTTTGAATGTTTTACATGTTCTCTCACTTCTCTAAACTTTTACATCTTTTCATCCGTCAAACATCCCTCCTTCACTGATTGATTGATTATGTGTGTGTGTGTGTGTGTGTGTGTGTGTGTGTTCTCAGAGTGTGCGTCCTGGTCTTGTCTTCCTGTTATTTGGCCTTTAAGATCGTCTCGTTGGAGCAGAGACTGACGACGCTCGGCTCCATCACCGAGGAGTGAGTTCACAACCTGTCACACACTCAGCTCATCCAAACGCTCCTGGAAAACCTGGAAAAACAAGCCTGAAAACTGTTTTTATATTTGCAAGCTTTTTCAAAGCGTCACAACTTTAAAAGTAGCTGCAAATTTACTAAATTTAGGTCTTCTACAGTTTGACCAATTCGTCACTAAGATAAGATCAACTGTATTGATCCCACACAGGGAAACTGAAGTATAACAGCAGCAAAAGGAAAGAAACAGTAACATATGCAGAGTAAAGATAAGAAACCTTAAAAACAAATATATACAGTTCCTCTATTCCACTTGCTTGTGTAACTCTTTCTCTTTCTGAAAAAATGAAGCATGTTCCTGAAATGTTCTTTCCACACATGTATTCTGGGACAAATCGGCTCCAATACAGAACTGGATATTAGAAACTGAAACCAAGTTAAACAATGATTTCTTTGTGAGTGTAAAACAATCTACAGCTCCAACAAACACGCAGCAGTGTGGGTATTTACGTCATCGTAACTTTGTTTCATCCATATCCATAAAATTCCCCAATGATCTCCTCTGAGTTCGCGTTCGTGTAATATGTCTGTACTAACAGTACAGACATATTAGTACAGACATGTACCAGATTATATATTTTATTCATTCTGGATGTTTATGGATACATCTGAATCTTTTTTGAGAGTTTCATTTTTTAAGAATTCATGTCCACTGTTGGTTTTTGCAGATCTGACTTTCTGCGAGGGAGTGACGTGAACTCAGATCTTTTCTCTGAACTACTGTCCATCAACCTGATGAAGCTGGAGAAGGTCAGTCAGTCTGTCTCTCTATCTGTGTTTTACAGATTGAATTTAAGATGGAGGAAAATTCCCTAAATTTCTTCCCATTAAAATCCCTGAATTCCCCAAATTCTTGTGAGTTTATGAACGATGTTTTGAAACTCACCTGTAAGCTGTGTTTAGTTTCCAAGCATCAACAGTTGCCTGGAAGGAAATTTGAGGATTTGTGGGCGTATGTGGCTTTTTGGCCCGTTTAAAAGCTCAGAAGACTATTAATAAGAGTAAAATATCTTGTAACTTGACCAATGTCCAATTGGTTTTTCATTTGTCTCAAAAAGTAGAGGGAAAAGTTACATTTTTGATGTTTGATGCTAGAACTACTGAGTTTGAGCCGATGCAACCAAAGTAACCTTTAGTTAACTTTGTCACATAATTCCTTTTTTATTTTTAACTTCATTAACCGAATTACTGCAAGTTAGACAACGGGTAAACTTGTGTTAAGGATGTGTTCTCTACCACAACATCCCCTCATCAACATGTGAAACCACAGAACAGGAAAGCTTCAGGACAAGTTTCCAGAGAGCAAAGTGTAACCAGACGCTTGTTGCCGTTAATCAAACATTTATAGTCAGTGATCTGTTCACGGAGAAGCGTGGACGTCATCTGTAAGAAGAGCTCGTTTCTCATCCATCAGTCTGCACTCAGTGTGTCGGAGCAACATTAACATTTCAGGCTGACACCCTCACAAACAAACAGCAGCAGCTGACAGCCACGTTCATGTTGGACATTGTAAAAAATAAAGCGCAGTTTCATCAGCAAAAGTGTGACAAAACTCAACATTGGATCAGATTGTTATTAAAAAAGGAGCCTGATCAATTTATAATGTGAATATTATGTAAAATTATACCAACTACATTGTATTTCCAACTTTAAACTGAACTAAATGAACTACAACATGTCAATTAGTGAACAGAGCCAGGCTAGCTGTTTCCCTCTGCATCCAGTCTTTACGCTAAGCTAAGCTAAGCTAAGCTAAGCTATTCGAAAGATTTACTGAAATCTAATTTTTTCAGTAAATGACACAATCTCTTTACTCCTCAGTGTGAAACATGAAACAAGATTACAGAAGCTGGAATCTTGTGGAAATGTACATTTGAAGTTATACTATTCTACATTGTTACCAATAAAAACACATCCATTATCATCAGATGGTATATTAATGTGCGTTTGTACAATAACACAAAATGTCTGTTCTTCCAGGTGCAGAAGAACCTGCAGAGACTGCTGGATGAAGCTGCCTGAATGTACTGGAAACCAGCATACTTAAATGAAAGATGTACATATTCTGTAAATATGTAGTTTATTATAGCAGATGTTACAACCTGACAATACTGAGATGTATTAGACTAACTAACAGGCCTGATGATGATGATGATATGCACAAACACATTAGAGGCGGTTAAAGAGTAACTTAAAGGCAGAATGAATAGGAATTTCCTAAAATACAATGGGTAGACCTGCAAGGTGAGAAGTGAAACCACTGGAGGGCAGCAAAAACAAGATTTTTTAGCTGGTTTTAAGCTCTTTAAACTTTACCTGCTGCAGTTACAAGCCAATGATCAACGTTTCATCAGCTGATTAGAAATCAAACCTGGAAGAATTTTAAATACAAAAGTATTATAACAGTATATCATCTGCTTGATGGAAATGTAGTATTTCAAAGGCTCTGATGTTTCAAGTGATCAGTTTTGTAAGGCAGTAAAAGTACTTTATATGTTTCTATCTGTGGAACAAAATCAATTTTTTTTCAGCTTCTGTTGCTGAATTTACTTTTAAAGTAGTGAAGGTTCGGCTGTTCTCAGTGCTGGATTATCTTCCCACTTTTGCCCTGGTCGATCACGCTGATGTTGTTTGCCGACTGAAATAACAAACACATTTCTGTCCACGTGATGAGATTAGGTCTCAAAACCAGCTCTGGACATCAGCCCACCGGTTTCACCGACTTCACAATCACAACCTCTGCCCAGATTTTCCTCATGTTTACCTCATGCCGCCTAAAGCTGTAAACTGCTGTAAAATAGAAATTCATAAGATCTACTTTATGGGGACCATAAAAGCCGTTTCCCACTTCGGGGACTTAACAACCCCGTAACATTTCATGAATTTGTTCTTCTTTGCATTTTACAAACTAACATTTCAGATGAACGCCTTTAAAAAGACATTGACTGGACGGTGGAGCTGCAGGTGGCGCTGATATTGATTTTCTTTCAAATTTTGGCGAACATGAGAAACAAGTTTATACACTGACAGAGAGTCCAGGACCAGCAAGCCGGTCTGTGGTCCAAATGCTGTCCAGCATCTCAAACCACTTTAGGGCATCCTTCAGTCCAAAACAACCCTGCTGGATTCAGAAAAGTAGATTCAATGAATTTACTACGATATAAATGTAGCTTACCGATCGGTGCTTCCACCATATTATTCACCACTGACAGCAAATGATATGACAGCAAACGTCATTAAAGTTAGAATGTGTTAGATTTTTTGGTGTTTTTAGTATCTTTCCCCTGTTTCTGGTGGCAAATGTCTTCATTTGTGCTGCCGCCTGCTATGTTGTCATTCTTGATACGACCTCCAGATGGCGCAGTAAAGGATTCTCAAACCTTACATACTGTTGTAGCTTTAAAACTTCGACACTGTCACTGTTCACACAGAACATTTCCTCTGGTTAAATGAATCAAATGTATTAAAAGCATCAACTGAACACAGCCTTAACCACGAGTGTAAACATCATGAAACCGATTCTGATTCATTTACTTTCTAGTTGTGATTAATTCAAAAGACTGTTACAGACTGTGATTCTGTAAATGTAAAAATGAAAACAGAGGGTCCATGTACAGATTTAATGATGTGAATTTATTTTCCTCTGTTGGGGAAGTTCTATTTTGAAATAAAGTATTATTTTTGCTGTTATGTTTCTGCGTTCTTTTCTTTTCTCTTGTTAAATTCACTTACTGTTGTTAAACAGTTACTGCTGTTTAGTTTATGCTGCATTCAGGTCACATGGGAGTTGCTTAGCTCCAGATTGTCTATAAGAGAATCAACCAGCAATGTATGAAGAACCCAGAAGGTTATTTAAAAACCTTTTACTGTTGTTCTGCTGGTATTTAAAGAAAAAATATGAGGTCCGCAGCACATTAAAATAGATTTTTAACCTGTTTGCTAAGTTTTTTATCATCTTTTTTTCATTCAGCAGACTGAATATTTTATTACTCAGCTGGTATGCTGGTATTGACTGTGTGCTAATACATGAGAGGCACAAACTGGGGCTGGGGAGCTTCCATACGTACCAGTTTCTGACAAGTAAATACAGCTCAACCCAACATCTGTCGGGATTGGGAACTGGGAAACTGGACTGGGAAACTTCTTCTGAAATCTCCAATATAAATGACTTGGTGGTTGATAATATGAAAGGGTCTTAAAATGCAAACAAACATGAACGCCTCACATCAGCTAAAGGCCATGAGTTGTCCAATTACATGAATACTTGCATGTTGCAACTGGTGAATCTTTCCCATCTTTCCCATGTGACATGAACGCAGCAATAATTTTAGTTTAACTTTTTATTTTCTCAAAGCTTCTAATTATAGATAACAAAGTGCTTGAACCCAACATCAGCCCTTCAGAGGTGTAAATGTGTGCATGCACCTGCCCTATGGAACAACCTCCATGCTTCATTTCTGCCCTCACATCACATTAGAGGGCTGTCATGTGGTAAAACTTCCCTTTGAATCACTTTTTTCCATCAAATACTATTTAAATACTTTTTTTAACAACCAATAGCATCCAGAAGAATCTAAATTAGATCTCAGTCAGTCAGTTTTAACCAACAGTTCACTTATTCTTTCCCAAAGTCTCTTCTTGTAATCCTACCCAGTACCCACCATGCACTGGGAGGTTTCTAAGGCGACCCCGGCAGTCAACAAACATGGCTGCTGCTGCAGGGAGCTCCCACCAACATGAGTGAGTAATGTTTCTGATTTTATGCTGAAGACTGAACCGTTAAAGTCAAAACCACATTAAAAATTAATTCAGATGTGAAGATTTTTAATCGAGCGTAAAACAACTCTGTAGTTTGTTGTTTTTATCTGTTGGTTGTGATTCTCTTAAACCTGCATGGAAACAATTTTAGCTTTATATTAAGTAGAAAGTGAAATTATATTTTTAACTAAATATAAATGTTTGGTTGCTCTAACACAGAAGGGAAATCTTTCCTATTGGTTGTTCAGAACACTCTTTGTCTTTTCACACAGAAAGTGATGCATTTCATATTTTCTGGCTTGTTTTCAAACTTAAAGTAACAAAAGTAAAAGTAGATATTATGCAGAATGGCCCATTTCAGAATAATCTTCATTATATTATTGGATTCTAATTATTGATGCATTCATGTGTTCATCACTTTACGGTTGCAGCTGGTAAAGGTGGAGCTCATTTCAACTACTTTACATACTTTATCTGCTTGTGAATTTCCCCCCAGGGATCAATAAAGTTTTATCTTAACCTAAAATAACACATCAGAAAGTTTTTGTTGATTATATTTAAATTATTAAGCTGAATCTACAAAGTAACTAGTAACAAAAATTGTTGAATAAATGTATCTTAGTGGACTAAAAAGTGCAATATTTGGCCAGGAAAGGAGCAGTAAATGAAAATACTCAAATAAAGCAAAGTACAAGTGCAAAACTGTACTTAAAGCCAGTACTTGAGTAAATGTACTTAGTTACTTTCCACCACTGGTGTCTGCAGAATGTGTCCGGTGTCTTTATGTTCAGTCCATCATTTAGTCACGTGACCTTACAAGAGAAACATGGTTTAGATACAAATGACCCTAAATACAACATTACAAAATACAGTATTCATCTTAACCCCTGAATGTGCAAAAACCAATATCACTTGTGGAAAGGCTAAATTACCTGTTATTATTCTCAAATGATTCCAGTGTTTTTGAGTGTTTATTTATTTTATTTTTCATTTTTAGAGCAGATTCACAAAACTTTCTGCAAATCCAGTTCCCCATTTATTTAACTCTCTTTGACTTTGAGTGTCAAATTTAGAAATCCCAAAAACTTTCCCTTTCAAAAGCTGAAAACATGTCGGGAACAAGGAGAGCTGAGCAGTAACACCTGGCATTACTTTTCAAATGTATTTATCAGTATTTGTCAGTCCAATAGTTAAATCAATTTTACAGTCATTCTGTTATGTTGGCTCTGTCCTCGTTTCATGTTCTCGACCTTTAAGTGCTGCACTGATGCAACTAGAAGTTTAGAAAATTAAAATCTGAAACCTGAAGCCTGAAATTACTTTAATAAAAAAAGAGAGAGAAAATGAAAGTCATGATAAGAGATTTGTGGGACTCACTTTATCAGTCTGGGTGTTTTGCTTATTTGGAGCCAGACGTTGGTCCACAGAGCCTCAACAGTGAACTCTCTATCTTCTCATATCCCCTCGGAGGCGACCCTGCTGCCACGTCCCGACGTTTTCAGCCCGACATCCCATGATCCCCAAACTGTACGTGATGCCATGGAAACAGGACATGAAGAACCAGAGGCTGCTGATGAAGGTAACAGGGAGGGAAACAAACGCACCTCACTGGAAACTCTTCAGTCAGATTCACTGTGTGTGTGTGGGTGTGTGTGTGTGTGTGTGTATCTGTGTGTGTGTGTGTGTGTGTGTGTGTGTGTCTGTGTGTGTGTGTGTGTGTGTGACAGAACGCAGCTCTGGCGGAGATCCCTGTGGTTCCTCTTGAGGAGTCTTTGTGTTTTTGTGGTCGGGAGCGTCTCTGCCACAGTCAGGACTCCGCTCAAGGCTCCACCTCTTCATCCTCCTCCTCCTCCTCCTCTGCTCCTCTCAGCCAGACAGGACTGACAGCTCATCACTCCTCCCACTTCTCCAGGTAAAACACCTCAGAGACTCGTGCTGCATTCACGTCGTGTCAGGAAAACAGCCAATCAAGAAAAGTTTGAAATATTCAATATTCAACGTAATATTTGTCACTTCTCACTTGTGGAGGCGATGACATCACATCTCTTTACTCTCTGCAGGTACAACAGCTCTGTGGTGACGACCAGGCGGCTCTACCAAACCTGAAGACAGATATTAATAAACCTGCCTGCGTTTCACACCTGTGGAAGCTACACACAATATTAAAATGGCTGAAATAAAATGTCAAAAAAACACCACTTTCACGTCACATTTTCCTTCTCGTCAGTAAACTGCAGTGTACATATTTTATTATAACAAGTAAAGGCTGCTAACAGACTGAAAACATGCAGTGAAATCTGAAAAATACAGCCGAAGAAGTAAGAATGAGGCAGAAAAACCCAATGAGAAGATATATGAAATACCACGGCCATTGTATACTGTATACTTTATATATACCGCACAGGTCTGCATACATTATATATATTAGAGACACATAGAACAGAAAGCTTACATATGAGGATAAATGTGCAGCGACATTGTGTATAAATGTATATGCAGGTACAAAAGTGATATGCAAAGACCCTTTAACTGTACGGAGACACTTTATTAATACATTTCAAGTGTCTTTCCAAATAATTTACGCTGGTTTCAGGATCACTGTAGGTCCCTCTTCTACCTGCATGTTCTTACCTCTTTAAAATCAATAAGGTCATTGTCCCTTAGATTAGTGTAACACTCAGTCTGTCCCTGCAGTTCTCATGTTCACCACCGGGTGTCAGTGTTTGTGAATGAGGCCCCTCACAGGAGCTGCAGCACCACAGAGGAACACCTGCTGTGTCAGGTGTCACTGCAGATTCACTTTGAATGATCTCTGAAGTCTCCATTATTCTGACAGTCTGATGAACATGAGCTGCCTCAGGAGCAACCAGGTAAAGCTGTTATTCCAGCGCGCCACAACTTTGGATTTTTGATAATAATTCATTTTTGGGTGTTTTTTTTTTCAAACTGGAAAAAATATTATAAATTGATTAATAAACTGTTGTGTTTATTGTGTCCTATAAGTAAATAATTAGAAAGAAAGTACAATTTAAGCTTTTTAAATGTAATTCCGTTTTAAAATTAACTTTTGATTTTGTCTGTCTTGCTTACTTCTTTAAAACTCTGAAAGGGTTTGTGATGACTCCACACTCAGGACTGCATATTAAAGTCTTTTATAACAGAAATATCCCAGTAAAACAAGTGTGACTCACAAAATCAAATCTAAACTTTTACGTTGAATAAAGTGAAACTGGTCAGATTGGTTCCTGTCATTCTCTCCTGTTTATTGTCCAGTGTTTGGCTTCAGTTTCAAGCACTGACAGAGAAAGCTGCTGTTGTTCCCCATGCTAATGATGAACACACACACACACACACACACACACACACACACAAATACACACACACAGACACACACACACACACACACACACACACACACACACACACACATGCATCCTTCGCCTCCCTGTGGCCTCTGTGTGGATGTCTCAGTGTGTCACCAGCAGTGATGACAAATCTCTTTGTCTTATGCTACCACACACACACACACACACACACACACACACACACACACCTTAGACACTGGGTTTAATTTAATTGTTTATATTTCTGATGGTTTTATGTGACGTGTTACTGTTTTGTGACATTTCTGCAGCTTTTGGAAATAAACTTTTTGTCTCAGCACAGTCAGTCTGAGAAAAGTTTGACTCAAATAAATAAACAGATTCATGTTCCAGCGGCGCCTGAACTCTCTGAGTATCTGCCTCTCTCATCTTTTCGAGTATCCTCTCTTTCTCTTCTTCTCTTTTTCTCCAGACTTGGATGCGTCAGGACGCGTGCCAAAGCTCGGTGCGTAATGGACACCGATCCATCACTTCTCAGTCTCCTTCCTCCTCCTCTCCGCCGTGCTCCCGACACGCTGGGATGTCTCGAGAGTCCAGCGAGAGGAGGAGGAGGAGAGAGAGGGAGAGAGAGAGAGAGAGAGAGAGAGAGAGAGAGAGATGACAATTAAGCGTTTGAGTCACCATCCGAGGGGACGATACGCCGGCCAACTCGTGGATGGATGGACAGACGGACCGATAGAGAGGGAGGAAGAGACAGAGTGATAGACAGAGAGAGACACGGAGTGAGAGAGGGAGGGTTGGTGTCCTTTACGCACATTACGCACAGACCTTTGCCGTGCGTCCTGGCGCATCCAGCCCCCGCAGGTCTGTAAGAGGGCAGCAGAGACTGTAACTCTGGACTGGAGTTTGATGACTCCTTCCTCGGTGTGTCTGCGGGAGTGTGTGTCCGCTCTGACCGCTTGGTACTAAATGCTGCGGCGCTGCTGCTGCCTGGACATCTCCGAGGTTTTGGAGCAGGTGTTTATTTGGCGGTAAGCGTTTGTCTCTCGGTGCTGTTAGTGACTCTTTGGACGGCGCTCATCGTCTCTCCGGGCGGACATGTCGGGACAGAAACCGTCCCTGAAGAGCGGCGGCTCCGCGCAGAGCCGCTTCCAGGTGGATGTGGTGACGGAAGCATCGTCCGCGGCGCCGGACACGGCTCCTGCCCCGGCTCCTGCCCCGGCCTCCACCGATGGATCCAAGCCCCCTGAGGAGTCCAAGAGCCGGTTCCGGATGGTGGGCTTCCTGGACACGGGAGTGCTGGGCAGCGCGATGGACATCGGCCTCCCGCCCGATGTCTCCCACGAGCCGGACACGACTCGGAGCGACTCCGTCAGCCTCCACTCAACGGGCACCGGACACACGCACATCTCCGACTCCCACTCCAACACCTACTACATGAGGACCTTCGGACACAACACCATAGACGCTGTGCCCAACATCGACTTCTACCGGCAGACCGCGGCGCCCTTCGGGGAGAAGCTGAGCAGACCGTCGCTGTCGGAGCTGCACGATGAACTCGATAAAGTAACGACGATAAACCCCGTTTTTATTCTCTTTCATCAACTAAAATAACTTCACGTCAGATTTCACAGCAAAAGCAACATGTTCCAACTGGAATATTATAGATATTAGCACAAGGGGAAGAAGTATTTACTAAAATTTAATGTAGAAACACAAAATTAGAAGGAAAAGTCCTGCAAATATATTTAAGTATATGTTAAATCTTTAAAATATTCTGAAAATCGCACTAAATAGAACAAACACACTTACATGAATATTAATAAGAGGAATATGGTGTTTTGCAAGTATGTAGGATAAAGTGATGCCACAGCATTTGTGGCCTGTGATTTGCAATGCCCCCCCACAGATGGGCCTTTAATGTCCCTCAGTTTAAGACTTTTCCTGAGTTCCCTGTTTGATTTTCCTCAGGTGAGAAATTCAGTTAAAACATTTCCTTCTTGTCCACCTGACAGTCACACTGAGTCAGTTTCTGTCAGAAAACTGCATCTTAAACACAAAACATTCCCTTCACTCCCATCTGAGGGACTCTGAGTGGGCTCAGTGACATCACTGGAGGCATGACCCCAACACACACACACACACACACACACACACTCACACACTCACACACACACACTCACACACACACACACACACACACACACACACTCACTCACACACACACAATGCTGCCTCTCATGACCCTGCAGGCATCCCTCGCCTCGCTCCCACTCCTCTGATACAAGGTAGCTGTGACATAGACGTACATTGTACATTGATAGTGAGCAGTTGAAGTATTCGGACAGCAGGTTGGATGACGTTTGAGTTCTCGTTACAATGACTTTGTAGCCGAAATGACACAAAGTTCATTTTCAGCACATCATACAGTTAAAGAAACTACATTTCCCTCACTTCATGGTGCCAAATTCAACACATAAATACCAGCAGACTCTTGGTTAATGTCACACACAACTCACCGCGGCCTCCGCTATAAATTAAACATGACTGTGTGGTTGGCATTATGAGCACAATGTGTTCTTATACTGGCACATTTCATACATGCCATATTATTTCAATGCACAGGGAGTCACATTAACCCGTTCTGAGAAAGTTAAGATGAGGTTTTTTGTCTTTGTTAAACTAATTAACAACCAGGGTTGGTGGTTAGTTCAGGCTCAAGTTAACCAGGTCGGAGTTGAAGGTAAATTAATCTCTTTCTATCCATCTCACTATTTCACACACTTGGTGAAACAGTAACTCTGAGGTTCAGGTGCTGAATTTCATTTTTAATTTGATCAGCGTGATACAACGGGTTGTAAAATTTGGGGACTGTGTTTAGAAAAAAAGAGTATCGGGTCCTTAAAGCTCTGCACTGTTTGAAATGTTAAATTAATGTAAAGTAAATTAATGAAAACTGGCAAATGCTCATCACAAGTTACCAGAGCCAACATTTCAAAAGTTTAGTTAACTTTTTAATTAAAAATTCATATATTTTTTAGAATTCAACAGCCAAAAGCTGCTCTACTTTTATAGTGAACTCAAAATGATACATGGAACTCTTCATAAGATATTCATGAATTTCATCTTATGAATCAAAAACAATTAAAACAAATTGGTGTGTGTGTACATGGTCTCTGTTACTCACCTGTCTGTCTCTTTGTCTGCACCTCTTTTTCTCCTTGGCTCTGATTGGTTGTCAGGAGCCGTTTGAGGACGGTCTGGCCAATGGAGAGGAGCCATCAGCAGCCGAGGAGGCGGCGGCGGCCTTGAAGGCGAAGGAGGCGAAAGGAGGAACTATCAAGTTCGGTTGGGTCAAAGGAGTCTTGGTTAGTGTTTTGGAGAAATGTTAATCTCTCTGTTTCTCACTCTGATGGTTAATGTGATCTGAACAGATGAATTGATCAGGGAGACGACACATTATTGTTCCACTGACGTTTTATTGATCACACTGTGGGACTCGACCTGGTCCCCATGAGATTAAACATGTGTGTGTGTGTGTGTGTGTGTGTGTGTGTGTTGCAGATCCGCTGCATGCTGAACATCTGGGGTGTGATGCTCTTCATCCGAATGTCCTGGATTGTCGGACAGGCTGGAATCGGTAGGTGCAAATAAATCAAGTTTAACTTCAGAAAAAAGGGCCACAAATACTCACTAGAGCACCAAATGTGGATTAATCCGCAGCTGAAAATAGTCCCCAACAGATGCACTATTTCCTCCTGTTTGAGTAATGTTTGATAAAAAACTACAATGAGCTGCTGTTTCAGGAGATTATTTATGTTCTTCTAAAGATTTAAGTTTTTGGTAGGAACCAGAAAGTATTGAGAGACGGACTAAAACATCACATACACACGTTTTTTAAATTAAAAATGTTGAATATGTCCAGCTTTATCCCTTAAAGCCAAACAAAATGATCAACTGTTACTGTGAATTAAACCTGATGTAAAATGAGAGCCAAAAGATAATGGGTGTAGTAGCTGTGCCATGTTTAAACAATGGCGAACAGGTGAAACATTTATAAAAAGCCTGTTTAATCAAATCTTTGCTGTTTTTTGTTTTAATTTATTTACGTGTGATAGGACTGACCATTGCGATCATTCTGATGGCCACTCTGGTCACCACCATCACTGGTCTGTCTACCTCTGCTATAGCGACCAACGGCTTCGTACGAGGAGGTGAGACAGCAACTGTACACACGCTTTTATTAAAAAAAAACTGAGATTTAGTTAATTTAGCTCCCAGTTTTTCCTGAAATACAGGCAATTCAGGGGCTGTTAGAACAACAAAATTGACATTTTTAAAAACCCTAACATACCAGACATATTTGAAAGTGATAGTTAAAGTGAGCAAATTTAATTTTAATTTAATTTAAATTTAACCCCTGAAGTTAACCAAGACCATGTGATGCGACAATAATTAACACTGTGTATCACTGCTGTCCAGGAGGGGCGTACTACCTGATCTCCAGGAGCCTGGGGCCAGAGTTCGGAGGCTCCATCGGCCTCATCTTTGCCTTCGCCAACGCCGTGGCTGTGGCCATGTACGTCGTGGGCTTCGCAGAGACCGTCGTTGAGATGCTTAATGTGAGAAAGACTTTGGTACAAGCATTCAAACATTTGTCTGTCTGTCTGCTGAGCCCTTCTTCTGATCCCGCTCTTCTTCTTGCTTTGGTTGTTGGTTGCAGGACGTCGATGCTCTGATGACCGATGAGCTGAACGACATTCGTATCGTCGGGACTCTGACTGTCATCCTGCTGCTGGGAATCTCCGTGGCTGGGATGGAGTGGGAGGCCAAGGTAGGACTGGGAATCCACAATATCAGTTGACGTCACAGCCTCCAACAGCTGCCATACTGGTGGGCAGAAAACACGCCGCTCTCTTCCCTGCCAGCAAGCATGTAGATGTATCAAAGTCACACTGAAATTCAATCCTCCTCACTTCTTGTGTAGTCCAAACTTCCTGGTAGAAGACAATCAGATGAGTGAAGTGACAGCAGAATGTGAACGGTGCATTTGCTCTATGAGATTTACGGTCAGTGGTTCTCTCCAGGTGTAACGTAGCTCCCCATGTCTCTCTGTCTCTCTGTGCTTCAGGCTCAGATTGTCCTCCTGTTCATCCTGCTGGCAGCCATCGCCAACTACTTCATAGGAAGCTTCATCGCGATAGAAAGCAAAGAGCCCAAAGGATTCTTCGGTTACCACAGTCAGTCGGCGCTCGTGTTTTTCTCCAGATGTTTGCAGGTTTAGAATTTGGATTTAAAGTCCAGCCTGTATATTCCTCTGTTGTGGCTCTGTCCTCCCACAGCCACCATCCTCCTGGAGAACCTGGGTCCAGACTTCAGAGAGGATGAGACGTTCTTCTCGGTGTTCGCCATTTTCTTCCCTGCAGCCACCGGGATCCTGGCTGGAGCCAACATCTCCGGGGACCTCACTGTGAGTTCGACATCTCACATTAAGTGCATTTTATCGTATTTGACCCTGTTATCATGTATTGATGGTTGATGTAGAAAATAAATAAATAAATTGAAGTAGCACTTCAAAGAGATACTCCCTAAATTGCATTAAAGGAATCGGGGATTGGATGACTGAAAAATTTATTTTTGGATTGCCTTTTATCACATAAAGAGCATTGCCAAGGTCACACGTTTTTTCTCGAGGGTTAACTCATTTATACTTTCCATCACTGCAGCTAGGATCCTCAACATTTCATAGATTTCAAATCACTCGATGGCCTCGCTCAGGCCGGTGCAGTTCTGGTTCCTAACAGATCGCTGTGTTCTGCATGAACTGTTCCTCGCTCCAGGACTGATTTGAGAGTAGTAGAGTTGAGAATGTGCAACACACTTACAATTTTTAAAGAAAACTTGCCTTTTCCAACATGCTGTTACCTAAAAACCTTTACTATATTTTAACCTCACATACAGTATTAATTGCCATTTATTTACATTTCATTTTATAGATTTTTTTTATATTTTCTTCTGTTTTTGATGCTATTTCTTGCATCTGTCTTTTTAGTTTTTTTTTTAAATATCTTTTGCAAATCATATACTTCATCTTTTTGGATGAAATGTGCTATTTGAATAAAGTTTATCATTATTATTACTATAACCAGAAGAAATCCGTGATAATGTTTCCTGCTCGGTATTCAGTCTTTAAACTGCTTGTCTCCTTCTTTAGGACCCTCAGTCAGCGATCCCTAAAGGGACTCTGCTCGCCATCCTCATCACAGGAATCACCTACGTGGCTGTCGCCATCTCTGCTGGTAATATTAAACACTCGATTCAACACTTTTCAACTTGTAAGTAATTCAATTCTGCATTAAATTTGCAGCTCGTTTTCTAAAACTTTCTTTCCAAATCTGAGTTATCTAACGGCAGATTTTTAAGTTGTTGATTGTTATGTTTTGTCTGAAACCTATAATACATTAATATAGAAATGCTGTTAAATTTAAACACATGATGACATATATATATTTCGGCAGCTCTTTGATCCTATTAAAAGAAATACAAAATTACTCTCACTATAAAAATAGATAAAGAATAGTTTTGTACACATCTCACTTTGATAAGTCCAACTGGATCTAGCACGAACAGAAACCACAGGAGTTGTAACTTCTTCTCCCTCTGGCTGCTTCCGCCACAGCAGATATCTGATTTATGATCCGCATATTAAGCTTGGTTTTATGCCAGATGTCCTTCCAGACGCAACCTTCCCCGTTTATCCTGGCTTGGGACCAGAATGCACTGGCTTGTGCATCCCCCAACTTCAGTAAACACCTGCTCCACTCCCTGAAACACAACCCAGCTACAGGAGTTATAACTCCAAAGCTTTATTTTCTACCAAATTAAAAGAAAAAACAAACAATAGTGGAAAAAAATTGGAATCAGAATGTAATCGGATCAACCAGACCACATCTGGAGCTGGTCAGGCTTAAACACTGTGATCTGATCTCAGCAGGTATACAGTAAATGCACTAAGCGTTGATTTGTACTTAAAGGCATCCTGTGGAGTTTTTGACCTCTCGTGGCGCCATAGAACTGTTTATCTTGTGCATGACACGTGACGCGGTGCACATTCCTGCCAATGGTTGCACACTATTCCACTGATCAAGCAGTAATGACCAGGTGAGCCGACTCCATCCTCCTGTGTTTTCACAGTTTGATGTCAGAGTGTGTGTTGGCCTTCTCCTCCTGCAGGCTCCTGTATTGTGAGAGATGCCACCGGTGACCACAACGACACGGTGAGCGACACGGTGAACTGCACCGACGCCGCCTGCACGCTGGGCTACGACTTCTCCATCTGCAAGGAGGGCGGCTGCCAGTACGGCCTGATGAACGACTTCCAGGTAAACTGACTTCACTGGTATGTTGGAATAATGTTCACTAACTCAAGCATGGTGCGTCCATCATGCTCAGTGTGGACCACACAGGCTGATGGTTGATGGAGTTTTTCAGATAAGATACACTGAACCCATTCAGTGCTGAAACAATAATTATTAGTCATTTACTAAGCAAAGCTTCTCCAGTCTAAGGGTCTCCCCCTTTCACATCATTGTAAACTGTCTGTTAAATATCTTTGGGTTACAATTTTTTGACATTTTATAGGCTAAACTATTAATGGTGTTTAAAATGTTGTCACAGCTAATAGGGGAGGACATTTGCGACGTTCTAGTCCAAGATTTTAAGATATTATTTCTTCTTTTAATATCAGGGAACTACAGGTTCCTTGGTGAGACACTGTCAGTGGCTTAAACACATACCTGGATGTATTGATTACCTGATTACAGTATGACAGTGTGGTAGTAGTATTTTACTGATAGCGGACTGTAGAGAGGAAATAAGAGGAGAGAAGAGGGGAATGATACGTAACAATGGATTCAAACTAGGGATGTGGTGGTAACAGTATAAGGTCATAACCACTAGGCCACCAGGACGCCTTGACAATATGGATATTGATGCAGATAATAAGACAAAAGAACATTTTGAGAAACTATCATCTGTCAATCAATCGGGTGTTTATTTCGCTCAAAATACTCAGACAATCTCAGGAATGTGTGTTACATAAAGGCCAACACACACCGACAGAGTGACGTGCATCAAAACGCCCACAGCTATTGTTTTCTAAGGAAGCCCACACACTGGCACCGACTGCAGCGTCAGGATACGACACCGTCCCGTTTCCCATCGCCGACACACATCGACACTCCTCAGAAGACTTTAACCATCTTTGCATTATAAAGACATGAACTCTGGTTTTGTGCTACAGGTGCAGTAACAGTATGTTTACACACCACCCAACTTCCATCCTTTTCTCCCCACTGTATTCGACTATTTTGTCAACTTACTTTTTATACTATTTATGTTGTTTGTATAGTATTAAGAACATTTTCAGTTTTAGTTTTTCATGCTTTATTTGTATATTAATGAAAATAATAGAAATCAGGTGTAAAAATTAGAAATTAAAAAACACGAGTGTGAATCGTGTCAGACTGCTGCTCTGATCCCGTTTCTCTGCATGTGGTTGTGTGTGTGTGTGTGTGTGTGTGTGTGTGTGAGAGACGGAGCTGTTACCAAACAAAGTGCAGCAGTGATAATAGTGACTGTTGTTTTGAGTCACAAGATTCTCGCTGGTTGGAGCCAGAGCTGAATGAGAGCATTGACAACGTCCACCTACACACACACACACACACACACACACACACACACACACACACACACACAGCTTGCTGACACTGATATCGCTGACATTATGCTACAGACAGAAACACTTATTTTAAGTGTAAAGTGTGCACCACTAACATCTGTCTAACAGAGAAGCAGATGTGAATAAATCTATCATTTGTGTGTTTCTCGTCCTGTCACATGCGTCGGTAGGTGTTGATGTTTGAGAACAGAGATCCCTTCTGTCCTTCAGACAGTGATAAGAATATTTTGTTATAAAAAAATAGTGTGTTAAATCTTTGACTGAGCTGTGTTATTGTGTTCGCTGCTCTAAGAAAGAACTAGACATTAGTATATAAGAGGCCAGTATAAAGTATCTATACATAGAATATTATTAACTGCACACAATCCTGCTCTCTTGATAAGATATTTCATCATTTTGCAAAGGATTAGGGGTAAAAACACACCCACAAAAGTCTGGACCAGCACCACCTAACATCTTGCTTGGCAGGATGACTCTGCCCGATAAACAAGCTACCTGAGTCCTGTCTACAGACCCTGAACGGACGGTAACCTACAGGTGTGTGTGTTGTCCAGGTGATGAGTCTGGTGTCGGGCTTCGGTCCTCTCATCTCTGCGGGGATCTTCTCAGCCACTCTGTCCTCGGCACTGGCCTCGCTGGTCAGCGCGCCCAAAGTCTTCCAGGTCAGAAATTACCTTCTTTTATTTTATCTTATTTATGATATAACCAACAGTATCACACAAGTAGAATCTTTCACAATAACTATACGTTATAAAGAAAAAAGGTCCACTTACTGGCTCTTTTCATAGCTTTAATTGCATCTCACGGTCCTCATCAGTGTATAAATGTAGTTCGCTCCGTTGTCATGGAGATGGCTCACTTGTCATCACTGATGAAGACCGTAACATGTTGTTGGAAAGATATTTTTCACCAGATATATGATTGAATGAATAAAAGCTGCTGTGACTCCAGGCTCTGTGTAAGGACAACATCTATCCAGGGCTGGGGATGTTTGCAAAGGGTTATGGGAAGAACAACGAGCCCCTCCGCGGTTACGTCCTGACCTTCTGCATCGGCCTCGCCTTCATCCTCATTGGTAGGCCGCCGCACGCTGCTGCTCCACCCAGACACAAACAAACAGTTTTACTCCCTGAATGAGAATAACAGTTGGACGCCTCTGTGTTGTCTGTTAGCGGAGTTGAACATCATCGCGCCCATCATCTCCAACTTCTTCCTGGCTTCGTACGCGCTTATTAACTTCTCCGTCTTCCACGCCTCGCTGGCCAACTCTCCAGGTAAAGAGTCAGTTTCATTGGTTCTTGATATAAGATGAGATTTACTTGAGACTTGGCTTGATTTGGATTCTAGAGACGTTAAGGTCGACTTAACCTTTAAAAACCTGGAAAGTTCTCTAACTTTATGAATATATTAAAGGAGCTCACTGAAGATCACCCGATGCCTGATGACAGAACTGAGTGACTCAAGTTTACCGACAATGTTTAAAGTCCAGGCTGTGCACTAAAACTTTATTGGTAACAAGTACATTTACAAAGTTAGAGCTGCACTTAAAGCAGAAATCATTTTATTTGCTGTGTTAAAACCAAAGCGTTGGTCTTTACAGCTTAAAAATAACTCGCTGCCGACTTTTATTTGTTTAGTTTTTTAGGATAAGGCCAGAGGAGGTTAAATGTTGTGCAGATTGTTAAGCCCTCCATGAAAAAATTGTGATTTGATGCTATATAAACAACATTTACTCAACTTAGAATTAAACAAGGAAGAGGAAAGTGTAAAAAATGTAAAAGTTATGACCTTGTTCATGTAAGAATACATCATCGCGGCTAGTTTGAACGAGCAAATGTGTTTATTTCAACCGATGAGATAATTTCTGTCTCCATCAATATTTGCATAACTAAATCTCTGGTCACAAAATGCAATCTAAAATAGTCTCATTTAGTCCTTGTATTGTGGTCTGTTAGTACTTGCTGTGTTGTTTCGTTGTCCCGCTGGCACGGCTCTTTATGTGCCACTCTCGTCTCTGACCACAGGGTGGCGTCCCAGCTTTAAGTACTACAACATGTGGGTGTCTCTCGCCGGGGCGATCCTGTGCTGCGTGGTGATGTTTGTCATCAACTGGTGGGCAGCTCTGGTCACTCTGCTCATCGTCCTCGCTCTCTACATCTACGTCAGCTACAAGAAACCCGGTAAGGACACGATCAACAGATACCAACCGCTTGTTTCTGTTTGGGTTCAGCTGATGTCAAGTAGCAACGGCCATCAATCACAAAGTGCCCTGAACTGCAGTTCCTCTTATGGCCACTAGGAAGTCCCACTGTATTGAATCAATGGGAAAATCTTACTTCTCTGCTAAAATACAACAATTACTATGAGAGTTTATTAATTAATAGGTGGTTCCAAACGTTTTGGCTTGTGACCTTTTTAATAGGGTCTCCGCCGACACAGTGTACTGATCCAGTACCCGTGCTCTCTCTTCTTCCCAGATTTAAACTCTGTAACTCACTGGCGTCGTGTTTGTGTAAGGTAACATGAGGTCAGGGATGCTGTGGCACTAAAAATTAACAGCGGCCAACAATGACTGGATGAACGAAACTAAAACACAACATTTGATAATGACTCCAGGTGGGTTTCTATCCACCTGTTTTTAGTCGCATTTTCAATTTGAGCATAAAAATTGAACGCAGGGATAATAAAAAAGTCCAAATATCGCATAAATGTTTTTACACTTGAGAGAGGTGGAAAATGTCGGTGTATCGTACATGAAGCAAGTGACTTAAACGTCCACTGAAGAAACTAAAAATGTCGGCAGGCGAAAACATCCGAATCTGTGTGGAGCGACGAGGAAAACTTTTTATAGACAATTTATATATCTGCCTGTTGACTTATCTACACTCCTCTGACTTGTGTTTCCTGCAGATGTGAACTGGGGTTCGTCCACTCAGGCTCTGATCTACAACCAGGCTCTGACTTACTGTCTGAACCTGACTGGAGTCGAGGACCACGTTAAAAACTTCAGGTCAGCTCGGGGGGGTTTGAGCTGGGCTTTGTTTCTGGGGTCAGACGTGGCATCTGTGTCCACTGATGCTGTTTTAAGGTTCTTTAGATAAAAGCATCCGGCAGAAACTTAGCAACTAACAATGGAACAATTTTGTAGAAAAATGGCTTTGGAGGGTTTTCAAAAGTAAAGTAAGAACCTTGAAGACAACTTCATTAATTTTTAAAAATATAGGAGCCAAATTCCTCAATAAATCAGGTTTTGGATAATTCCTGATTTGGCAAGCACATTAAGCTCATTAAATCTGATGTTTAAGAAAGTGTCTGAGTGGTTGACTTCCTTGTTCACAGGCCGCAGTGTTTGGTGCTGGCTGGTTATCCAAACTCTCGTCCTGCTCTGCTTCAACTGGTTCATTCTTTCACCAAGAACGTGGGCCTGATGGTCTGCGGCCACGTCAGGACCGTACGTAGCCGCTTCAGGAAACATCTCATCCCGTCGTCAGTCTGTGACCTTCAGTACTTTCTTTAGCTCGCTCCCTCCTGTTCTCTCTTCTGTCCAGGTGTCCCGGCGGCCGAACTTTAAGGAGTTGTCCCAGGACCACGGCCGCTGCCAGCGCTGGCTCAATAAGAAACGCATCAAGGCCTTTTACACTCCTGTTTTCTCAGACAGCCTGAGGCACGGGGCGCAGTTCCTCATGCAGGTATGATCAAATTATCCGGCTTTGGTCAGTCAGGTCTATCGTGTTTCGATGTCTCATTAATTATTAAAATGATCTCAATGTGGAAGTGATAGCAGGTTTTCTTTGGTACATCTTCACAGCTGAAATTCTAACCAGAGACATCAATGATCCTCAAACTAAATTACTTCAAACTTTTCCTTTTGAAACTTTATTACTTAGAACTTTATTTTTATTTTATTCTGTTTTCTGTCATTCTGATTGGGTTGTTCTCCTTACTGATGCTAGTTTATTGTGAGGTAATATAAACCCAGTCTGGCTTTGTTTTATTCCAAACCTCCCTCCATTAAACTCAAAAACAACTCCTCATTATAGCACAATCAATATGCCACAAATGCATTATCAGACACTCGTCACACGTCTGCTCTCTGATGTGCAGGCTGTTGGTTTGGGTCGTCTGAAGCCCAACACGTTGGTCATGGGTTTCAAGAACAACTGGAGTGATGGAGACATGAGAGATCTGGAGATTTACACCAACACGATACAGTAAGAACTGATGTGTCTTTAAAAAAAACTACTTACATTTTACAAAGGTGCTTTTTTTGCCCCAAACATGATTCAAATTTGGGATTCGTGCCGTGTTTGGTGTCGAGAGAAGTTTGAACAGTTGATGACGTGGAAAACACTTGTGTGTTAAGCGGTGTGTGTTTTTCTCTGGTCTCTGCTGACCTTGCGAGTAAACTAGTGACATTAAAAGCAGCCTGCTGTGGACTACAGTGGACATGCTGTATTAGTTTTAAGTTGAACTGTTTTATGTCCCAGCGACGCCTTTGACCTGCAGTATGGAGTGGTGATCCTTCGACTGCAGGACGGCCTGGATATCTCTCACATCCAGGGACCAGGTACATCCGTCTTTTTGTCTGAATATCTGTCTTGTCTGCCTAATGCTGGGCCGTACCTACAGTGTCTTCCTGTCTGTCCCCGTAGACGAGCTGCTGTCGTCCCACGAGAAGCCGCCAGTCGGCAGCAAGGAGGTGGTGGTTTCTGTCAGTCTGGCTAAAGACTCCGACTCCGACTCCTGTCCTTCAAAAACCACCAGCAGCCAGAGCAGCCCGCTCATCATTAGAGGTAAAGGAGGAAGACACAGGTCAACACGAACCAACAGGCCAGTTATATTAATAGATATTTTATCATTAGATTGTTAATACTGATGCACCAAGCAGCGTTTTATACCTTTGTAGCTGCAATTACTTTACATACTATTACATAGATTCCCAAACTAGGAGTCGGGCCCCTCCAAAGAGTACACAAATTAGTATTTAGTTTTTAATTTGGGAAGAACCACTGTCTATAACATTGTGTTGTATTTTATAAGATTATAAATGTAAAAATATAATATTTACCTCTGAAATATAGTAGAGTAAAAGTATAAAGTAGCATAAAACACTCTTGAGTCAGTGTACTTAGCACCACAGGTGAAAGTTGAAGTGTTTCTTTAACTTCACCTTGCGTCACATCATGTCTTCTGCTCCAGACACCAAGTCTCCTCTGAGTCTGACCGACCAGCGTCTGCTGGAGACCAGTCAGCAGTTCAAGAAGAAACAGGGCAAAGGAACCATAGACGTCTGGTGGCTGTTTGACGATGGAGGTCAGTTTTATATCCAGGACATGAAGAAGGTTTGCTGCACAGGAAGCTCGACTTAAAACTGTCAAGTCAGCCTGACGAAGCATACGTGAAACAGGCAACAACGAAAACAGTTGCAGGTGAGAGGAGAAACTTTTGTCAGTAAAGTGTGTTTGTGTTTGCAGGTCTGACTCTGCTGATCCCCTTCCTGCTGACCAACAGGAGCAAGTGGGGCGACTGCAGGATCCGCGTCTTCATCGGCGGGAAGATAAACCGCATCGACCACGACCGCCGAGCGTGAGTCACGATCTTATTTATGCTGTAAAAAGGGTTTTTCATCACAACTAACCTGCATGTTTTTCTGTCTGTGCGTCCCGTCAGGATGGCCACGCTGCTCAGCATGTTCAGGATCGACTTCTCCGACATCAACGTCCTCGGAGACATCAACACCAAACCCAAGAAACACAAGTACGACCTGTGACGAGTCTGCCTCCGCTCCCTCAGTTCATTTCAGTTTATCGTGATTGGTTTTTACTCAGAGAGTTGATATGATGATGGAAAATTAAATTTTTAGCACAAAGTTAACAAACGATGAGGAAATTTAAAACCTGGTTGACAAAACACAGATTCACTGATGAATGTTGGGCAATAATTTATTTGAACTTTTAGTTTATTGTCCTCAAGGAGAAATATACTTCAACATAAAACAGAGCAAATTGAACCATTCATCTGTGATTGTATTGTTTAGCACTAGACTGAAAAGACCTTTTTCTTTACTGGCAAATAATTTTAGCCAAGTTCAGACTCACCAATAAGGAGCCGGGCAAAGATAGATAGTTGTGTGTAAAAATTTTATCAAAAAAAGGGTTCCTTTCAGTAGGAAAAAGGTTAAATGATTGTGTTTTAAAATAATTAAAGCCGCCCTGTGTAGATTTTTAATAGGATTATAGCATCTTTCTAATTATTTGGATTGCAGAAGTTGGAGAGAGACAGTGTGTTGCTTTAAGTCCATTTTCCATTTTCAAATCCTACACAGAGCGGCTTTAAACTTTAAAGGAAAAGATTGTTTAAATGGCTTTAAAAAGGTTTGCAAAGCTTTAAATGAGCTGATTAAGAACGCGCTGCAGCATGCAGCTGTTACATTGCTACGATAAAGCGACGTCTCCGTGTGGTTCTGCAGCAAGCTGAGCTTTAAGGAGCTGATCGAGCCGTACAGGCTGAAGGAAGACGACATGGAGCAGGAGGCTGCGGAGAGGCTGAAGGCCCAGGAGCCCTGGAGGATCACTGACAACGAGCTGGAGCTCTACAAGGCCAAGGTCCGCACACATTCTGCAGACATGTTGACTGCTGTGTTAGAGCTGAAAGGTCATGTTAACATGCTGTGTGTGACTTTCAGACCAACCGTCAGATCAGACTGAACGAGCTGCTGAAGGAACACTCCAGCTCAGCAAAACTCATCGTCATGTAAGAGCTGTTTGTCCTCCTCAGGATCATATTAATCATCATATGTTTTGTTTTACTACTGATTTCTGTGTAACTCGAGTTGAGGACGAACATGGTCGTCCAAAAAACCTGAACCAGGTCTTCCTTTACTTAAATCAAAGTACCAGTACCAAACTAAACTAAAAGTGCTCAGTGCAGGAAAATGTCCCCTGTCACTGTTATACTATGAAATATACTGAAGCCCTGAAGCCCTGAGTGAGAGAAACACAGATTCTGCTGATCCGTTTCTGATCTAAATTGATTTTGCCAGGTGATAAATGTAGTCAAAAAATAAATAAAATTACTTAGAAAAATGATCCTGAAACCTGGAAAACTTTTGTTTTTCACCTGTTTTCACAGATAGAAAAAAGTGACTCAGAAAACTGATCCTGGCAAAACTTTTTAGTATTTATTATTCCTCATCATTCATGTAAAAGCAGGATTTTATTGATATTCATTTTGAACTGTTTTGTATCGGACTGCAGCTGATGATTATTTTCATTCTGGATCCATCTGCTGATTATTTTCTCCATTAATCCATTGATCATTTGTAAAAATTCAGTCTACAGTCCAAACCTCAACATTATCAAAAACACATTCAAATGATTAAAAGGAAAAGCAGAAGTGGAACAATCGTTTCAGCTGTACTTGTATATACTGTTTGTTAATTTAGTTTATTTCATTATTTATTATTTATTTTAAGCTCTTCATTTGTTTTTTATGCAGAAATCTTAATTTTTAAAGTGACTACAGCTGTCAGACAAATGTAGTGGAGTAGAAGACTTAAATCCAGAACTGAACGGTTAGTAAACTGTGTATTTTCTGCACGAACCTGCAGGAGCATGCCTTTGGCCAGGAAGGGCACGGTGTCGAGCGCCCTCTACATGTGCTGGCTGGAAACGCTGTCCAAAGACCTGCCGCCTCTGCTGCTGGTCCGAGGAAACCACCAGAGCGTCCTCACCTTCTACTCCTAACACACGCCTGGTGTGTGTTGGCCTCCCTGTACATTTATTACAGTGTTACACCACCTACAGCTGCACAGGAACAGACATATTATCACGCTTACAGTTTTTATGTCACAGATCCGAAACCTCTCCTGCTGTGAAAACAAAGAATCTAATTCTGTGTTTCCATTCGGTCTTAATTTCTGTTGATTCTCCTTAACGAATTAATCAACAGAATCCGTTTCTTTTATCTTCAACGATAACAGGCTGTATATTCTGTGGCTTCTGTGTGTTAACTACAGTAAATATTAACTTATTTGGTCCAATTTTAATGTTTATTTATAATGATGAAATCATGATTTCAGAGTGTTTGTTGGTATTCAGGTGAACTCTTTTTATGAAGTGGTATTTTGTTTTCACTGGGTTTGAAGTAGCAAGATACTGTATCTGTGGTAACATCATTTTGTACATTATTTTATTAAAATATTAACGAAACCACAAGTTTCTGGCAAGTCTCTCTTTTAAAATTATCTGTAAGAAAGTGGTATCAAATTTTGAGGTCCTTGTACTTCATTTAGTATTTCCATTTTATCCAACTTTATACTTCTACTCGACTACATCTCAGAGGCAAATATTGTACTTTTAACTCCACTACATTTAACCTTCAAAACAAAGGTACAAAGAACAAATCTTAATAGTGAATACAATCAAAAACATAAGATATAAAACAAGATTAAATGATTCAAACAATAACAACAAATACCATCAGTTAAGAAAAAGCCACAAGATAAAAGTGAGTTGACATATTTAAAAGAGTACACTGAGTTTATTACTGATTAAAATCCAATTATATGATATATGTGATTCTGAAATTAGTGACTTTTACTTTTGGTACTTTAATACATGACTTTTATTTGTAACTAAGTATTTCTACACTGTTGTATTGGTACTTTTATTAAGTGCTGATTCAACCACCGGCTTCATGCGATCACATACTGAAAATTAAATATTGCTCAATTTAATGCAGAATATTTATTTTATTTTTATATATACACAAACAACCCCCCTCAACTTTTAAATTGGCTGATTTTCCAGATAAATCTGCTCTTTGAGAACACAGACTGACTGGGACTGTAAGAGCAAGCTGCGTTCAACAGCAGCAGTGACAGAAGAAAAGTGCTGCAAAGCTGTGCAAAATGTGCTGCATTCAGAGGCTCCTCGGAAAATCCAGCTTAAACAAAACAGGTGTTACATATTCACATAACCTTTAACATACTTTAGATACAATAAATACAATCAATTTAATGACAAATAAATGAAAATTATTAATAATAGTTAGTAAAATAAAAAGAATAAGAAAGTAAAATAATAACTAAGTAAATGAATATGTGATGAATCCATGAGATAATTCAAACAAAAAATATCTGATTAGGGTTTTGCGTTTTATCCATATAATTATATTAATCATGTCTTTTGGAGTGGAAGTATTAAAATCAAAGTTTGTCAACTGTCTGCTGAGACCTAAATCACCTAAATATTCCTCTAAATCACTGAAGAAATTCTGCGTGAATTCAAAGTTACAGAATAAGTTTATTGTTGATTCTTCAGAGTGTTTTCTTTAAATTGTTCTCCAATAAAACATGCATTTAAAGAAAACAAGAAGCATACATTTTGTCTCCCGTTTATGTTTTGTTCGTCATAAAGAATGAAAAAAAGATGCATATTGTTGCTCGGAAATACGGTAGTTTCCGGAGCACCTGAAGGCAGCAGGTTGTTCTTGAACGCACCTCTTTATGCAACACAGACTGCTGCAGCTTCCCGCAGCGACAGGAAGTCTCCGGAGCCGCAGGAGAGGTGAGACTTTGTTCTTATTTCACCTGAAACTGTGGCGGATAAACGGTGAAGTTGTGATTTCCAGGACCGTGAAGTTCACACCGTCCTCCCGCGGTCAGCTGATCACACTGACGTCACGCCCACGGCCAGGAGGACGCACGTGAAACCACAACAGACTGCACGTGCAGCTGTGGGACAGGTGACGTAAAACTCAAGGTGTTTTCAAGGTGTTTCAATGTGTTTTCAAGGTGTTTTCAAGGTGTTTCAAGGTGTTTTCAAGGTGTGTTCAAGGTGTGTCAAGGTGTTTTCAAGGTGTTTCATGAAAGCTGCGTTTTATAACCGAGTGATTTGAAAGGTGTAACCCAAAATTGATTGACAGCTGATTGCACCAATAGGAGGGAGGGACCCTTCCTCTGCAGAGTCCACTGAAGTTTAAGTTTAATTATTAAATTAGGATGTGACATGATTTCCAAAGAGATAAATGGCAGCGTGGTGATTAGATTTCACCCTGCGGACACACTGGAGATGTTTTCAGAGGGAAAAAAAAAAGAGAAAGATGTTGTCAGGTATATTCTCTTATCAGGTAAAGCAAAGTACACACAAAGTACACACCACTACATTCACGGCTGCAGCCTGGATCTTAGAAATACTCAGTGGTGGAAGAAGTTATCAGATCTTTTACTTCAATAAAAGTATCAATAGTACACTGTGAAATTACTCCACTACAAGTAAAAGTCCTGCATTCAAAACCTTAAGTAAAAGTACGTAAGAATTATCAGCAAAATGTACTTTAAGTCCTCACTGTTCAGTCTCTGTGTTTATTATCTCTGGTGTTTCTGGATTAATATTCCTGCTGCATTCATGTGTCTGTTGCATTTTCCTGCTGTAGATGTTTCAGGTTGAGCTCATTTTAACTCCTTTATATCCTGTTGGGTATTTTAATCTGCAGCAATGCATCATGGTCCATAAGATCATCACGTGTTTGCAGCTTCGCTGTCCTGTAAGAACTTTGTATCTCTAAAAAGGCAACAGAAAAACAGCCTGTTTTCAGCTCTGTGAGGATGCATTTTCCAGCTGATCCCAGAGGGTTTGAAACTGTTAATTTAGCTTCAGCATATAAAGGAACTCTTCATCCTTCAGTTTATCTGAAAGATTCACACTCAACATGTTCAAGGTTTTCACTGGACAGGAAGGGGTAGAGAAACTGTAATCTGTAAAGTAACTAAAGCTGTCAGACAAATGTAGTGCAGTAAAAAGTACTAAAATATTTCCCTCTGAGATGTTGTGGAGTAGAAGTATAAAGTTGCATAAAATGGAAATACTATAAAAGTTCTGAGGTCATGCAGTCAAATTAAATTTTTCAGTATAAAAAAATACTGGAAAATTCTTCTTCCCAATCCTACCCCGTCCCACATCTGTTTTGTTGTCTCACATGTTTATGTTTGGCTCGTCTTCGCCATCCAGACGGCCAGAATGACGAGTCTCCAGCTGAGTGCGAAGGAGGAGATGGTGGAGAAGCTTCTGGACGCCGCAGCCAGAGGAGACCTGACCCAGGTGACCACGCTGCTGTGCCACGCCCCATCACTCGTCAACCAGACGGGACACAGCGGCTGGACGGCCCTGATGCTCGCCGCTCGCAACGGACACTTCCACGTGGTGGAGGCGCTGCTGTCACAGGGGTACAGAAGCACAGAAGAGAAAGAATGAAAGCAATGCTACGCTCAGAATGTTATTTTGAGTATTAAACACTCACCTTTGAAGCATTTGATATTCAAAAAAAGAGAGATTTAGGGTGGAGTATCACTTTAAAGCTGCATTAATAGATGTTTGGCCACTAGGGGGCAGAAGAACTCCAAAACAAGCAGACAGACTAAACATATTAACTTATAAAGTAGTTCTGGCTAACATGTCTTATTTTTATTATATTATTATTGTTTATTTTGTTTCTAATCTCTTCTCTGTTTTTTTTCGATCTCCAAGCTGTGATAAGTTCTCAGTGAACAGTTCGTCACAGACCGCCTACGATATCGCCAAGTTCTGGGGCCACAGGCACATCTCAGACCTGCTGAGTCGGACGGACGGCGGCTGCCGGCGAGTCCTGCCGGGCTCTGACCTTGACCAGCGGGAGAACTACTTCGGCAGAGAGACGCTGGACCGTCTGAGCAGTAAGAGGACAGACCAGGTCTGGTTGGAGGCCAAACAGAGCGACCCAGATACAGTCTACCTCCTGTTCTCCAACCTCAGCCCCATGGTCAGCAGCTCCCTGGAGGAAGACAACGCAGGGGTACGGCTGAAGGCAAATGTTACTGATACCTTTTTATTTTGAGGCCTCTGAACCATCACCAAGTTTGGATATTCGTTCTAAGTATCTACTTGTGTACAGACACATTTTCAACGGGAACACCTTGATTAGAGTAGTTACAATCCAGTCAGGAGGATTTTGTTTGCCATACACCTTTTAAAAAAACTAGCTGTGGGTGGTTAAAATCAGGTTTTTCAACAGTTAAGCAAAGGGATTAGCCAGAACAGTAAAGTACCATATCATCTGCGTAAAGGAGTAGCTTTGTATTTGTGACTGATGAGGAAGAGTCCATGTAAGATGATAGTAGGATTGGTCTGTCCTGGACGAGTTCATATTTCAACATCCGCTCTAAATCAACGCATGCTTGGACAAATAAACTTTCTTGTCGTTTTTTTTTTTTTTAATGATTGTGATTCTAACTCCTAACAGAGTGAGACCAAGCTGTGTCGGTTCAGACATGAGGCCGTTAAAGACCTTCTCCAGAAACCTGCGACTGTGCTCATCTTCCTCGGAGTGGAGAAGAGGAAAAAACCCTCCTCTCAGACGGAGGGGTCCGTCCAGGAGCCTCCTGCCTGGTTTGCCCTCGGCACAGATGAAGACACAGTTGAACTTCTTAAACGTTGCAGAGAAAAGAACTGCTCCTTCCCAAACTCACCCAACAGAGACCTGCTGAAACTCAACGAGGAAGAGGCCGGTGAGGAAGATACACTGGCTTTTTCTTTCCCAGAGACACATCTCTCTGGTCTTCACTAAAACAACAGATTTTCTAAGACTCCCGTATCTGATTAAATATTCTAAAATCAACTCTCTTCGTCCTCCAGGAGTTGTGGCTCAGGCTCGATCGGTGTTGGCCTGGCACAGCCGCTACAGCTTCTGTCCGACGTGCGGCAGCAGCACCAAGCTGGAGGAGGGAGGACACAAGAGGAGCTGCCTGAACTCCGACTGCAGGAGCCTGCAGGGGGTTCACAACACCTGCTATCCACGAGTCGGTACGCAGCTCCACCCCCGCCTGCTCTCGATAAACACTGTTAATACTGAGTGTGGAAGCCTGCATGATTTTAGCTGTTTTCAAAAAAAACAACCTTGTGAAGGTTCATAGTGCTGATGTATATAAGTTAAGGTGGAAAAATGGTCACGTGTTTTGAAACACTTTTCACATATGAATACAGTGAATATGTTCACAGTAAACTGACTGTTTCCATATATAGTGTTTTCTTTTTTTTTTGTGAGAGCCCAGGGGATGTTGTGACGACTGTAGATCGGGGGCTGATATCATGGGTTTGAGTCCAGTTTATACCTAAATAGCGCTGACACGTCATTTGCAACAATTTTGATATTCACATTAGTCATTTTCATAAGCAAAAATGAGAAGAAAATCACGTTTCCAGCGATTTCAATAAGAATGTTTGGTTTTCGTAGACTTTTATTATAATAAAGTGAGTACATTGCAACTGAATTCATCTTCAAAGGAAAACTTCCTATATGTTATTAGGTCAACTTCAAAAAGTGGTAATAAACGTAACATATTATTGGATGTAAATGCAGCTGCTCTGTCTTGTTTTCAGACCCAGTTGTCATCATGCTGGTGATCCACCCTGATGGAAACCAGTGTTTACTGGGGAGGAAGAAGATCTTCCCAGTTGGCATGTTCTCCTGTCTGGCTGGATTCATAGAGCCTGGTAACTAACTAACTAACTAACTCTCTCACACACACACACACACACACACACACACACACACACACACACACACACACACACACACACACACACACACACACACACACACACACTGACCTCCCCCGTGTCCTTGCAGGGGAGTCGCTCGAGGAGGCGGTGAGGAGGGAGGTGGAGGAGGAGAGCGGTGTGAAGGTCGGACCGGTTCAGTACGTGTCCTGCCAGCCCTGGCCGATGCCCTCCAACCTCATGATTGGCTGCCTCGCCGTCGCCGTATCGACTGACATCAAAGTGGACGAGAACGAGATCGAGGAAGCGCGTTGGTTCCCACGGCAACAGGTAACTTCCTTTAAAATAATAATTTGAGCTTGAATGTTCATAATTGACCTTGGAAATGATCTCATATCTCATGGCCTTCATCAGTGGATGGTGTTGGCTGTCCTGTAGATGGTTCAGTTGTAATCAATAATAATTTTATAATGATTTCAAGTTTAGTAAAATGAATATAATTACATTTACATATATAACAGCATATATACAACCAGTTATAATTAAAATGTAAATATAATACAATTCAATACTACAAAACACCGGACTCTCATAGTAACGTGAACATTTTCACAATTCATGTTTATCTTGTCAAACTGCTTTTTGAGCATAAAATAGTTATTTGATCAACATCTGTGCAGCAAAGCCGGGGTTACTGATTCACAGGTCGTGTTAATGACTCACAATCAAACCACTACTTTGTTTTCTCGTCGTCAGTCGTCTGACCACAGATTAATCCTGATGAGAGTCTGTCTGTATTAAAGCACAGTAGAGGTGATGATGGAGAGTTTTCCAACCAAAAGAGAATGAAAAAGTTTGTTTCGGTGTGGACAGTCTCTGTGTTCTTCCTTACAGATTTTCTTTGGTTTTGTTCAGGTGATTGAGTCGTTGCTCAGAGGAGCCCGTCCGGCCTTCACCGTCCCTCCCAGACAGACCATCGCCCACCAGCTGATCAGACACTGGATCGGCATGAACTCTAACCTCTAACCCAGTCAGACGGGTCTAAAAAACCAGCAGCTGCATGAACTGTTGCTGCTATATTATGACAAACCAGCTGCCCGTCAAGCGAATCACCAGATTCTGCACGACACGGTGCTTTAACATGGTTTGTTTTTAACTGTTCAATGATGCCAAATCACTGCTTGTATGTGGAAGGATACAGTCTTTACACCTGCAGTTAAAGGCAAAGACAGAACTGAACAAGATGGGGAAAGATGACAAACAAACGACTCTTACTGGAAAGCAAAAGCCACTTCAGATCTCAGGTTTGAACTTGGATTGATGGATCAGATAAAAGGCAACCGTGCAAAGGTCAGGAAGAAATGGTGGAAGTGCACATTTGCATCACACAGCTGTAACAGAAGCAGCTTATTTGTTCCAGAAACGGTTCTGTTAGACACCTAAACTTTGATGAAAGCAACATTTTAGTATTGAAGCATGATGATTGCTTTTACAGTTACAGAAAAACTACAGTTTTAAACCAATTTCGACATAAAATTTCAGCTCTACCATCCATCAGTATCACAGCAATTTCAAACTCTTCTGAAGTTTTGGGGCAGTTTCAGGCGTTGGTTTGTCAGATTGGTTGTCTAAATGTAGTCTAATACAGTATTCACAAGCTAATAAGATGAAATGATTGATTGATTGATTATAAGATCAGTAATGGATGATAATTGATGTACAACTGAACTGGAAATATTAAATTGCTGAATTTAACTGATTCTTATCTGTGGCAACATTTTGTCCAGCGTGTTACTGTTGTAAATGTGATAACATGTTTAACATGTTCACCCTGCTGCCGTTTGGTGAGAGATACAGAAATATCTGCTGTCGCACCACCACACTACAGAGCAGCTTCTTTCCACCTCAACATCCTCCATGCTCCACCATAAATAATGATTTTTCTGAATTCTGTATCTGCATCTTGTTGTACAACTCTGTGTTAGAATGACAATAAATGATCCTTGTTTCTGTGTGAACGCCTGCTAAGCCTGCATCTGATTTCCTAAAATTGCCACCATACAGAGCATCATTTTCATTTATGTGCCACCTACAGCCTCTCTAGTGCTAAGGATGCCCACAGGATCCATTTTTTATCCATCCAGCAATTGTGTTTTCTGCAGAGTAATGGACAATACATGAGGAGGCACCAGCATGTCGGCGGCGCTTATTTTTCCATCTATGCCACTGAACAGACAAACGGTGCTGAAGTTGTTGGTTCTGTCGTCCTCTGCAGTTTTCCCCGTAAAGCAGCTGTTTGCTACATAAACAGTCTCGCAGATCAGATGAGAACAGTCGATCCGTCCACCCTCGTCTTTCAGAGGAAACCAGCTGTTTT
Organism: Lateolabrax maculatus; assembly: GCA_031216445.1. Lineage (NCBI taxonomy): Eukaryota > Metazoa > Chordata > Actinopteri > Acropomatiformes > Lateolabracidae > Lateolabrax > Lateolabrax maculatus. The sequence continues at coordinate 2,579,935 of CM062217.1, read as the reverse complement.
CTTCATGTGTCCGATGCAGCTGAGCGTCGTCGGCGTCCTGGCTCCGTCTGCCAGGACGATGGCAGTTCACGGCGTAGTCAGGACAGTTGGACTGCAGGGAAACCAGCTGGTGCTCTGTGGTTACTGGACTGTCTGTGTCCAGCTTGATGATGACGTGGCTGATGGACAGCAGAGAGGTGTCTTCATGTAGGTCCTCTTCTGAGGACTGCTGGGAGGTCGGACTGACCGTGATGATGCTCCTCACTCCGAGTACATCTGTCACCTGGAAGTCCTCTATGTCCAGGACGTTTCTCTCTGCACGTTTCTGGTGAAGGGAATTACAGATTTCAAAGACTAGATATAAAGAAAAGTTTAGATTTCTGGCAGGTTGAACTGAAACTGACTGTTCTCTAATCTGTCATTCTAGGTGCAACACACACTACTTCATTTTAAATGTGAAGACCTTGTAAAGATCCTAAAGTCAGCAAAGATCTGGTTATTTTTTCATCTGATCGATTGAATGATGCAGCCTTGAAAGCCGGCCATTTTGGGGGGTTTGAGTATTTCAACAGAACATCATAAAGCTCCAGTGAATAATTTTTTCACAAAATGTAATGAAAATCAAGAGTTAATAATGTCTGATTACAGGGATGGATCCTATAATCTGTCACCAACATAACTGCTTAAATGCTCCAAAATGAGCAGAGTTGGAAGGTGATACAAAAACAATCATGTTAAATTGAATCAAGGGAAATTCTTACCATCTACTAATCCATTTTCATCTATCAGATAAACAAATATTTTTCTACAATCACAAATTTTCGTAAAATGTTATTTTATAAATAGTTAATCCGTTTTGTTTCAAGATACTGAAACTAATTTCCAGAAAATTCTTGAAAGCTGTGAAACTGCACAGAGCAATGTTCTCTGTGCAGTTTTCCTTTTTTTAAGAAAAGTAAGTCATGAAAGCTGAATCTGAGATTAAACAACATATTAAACATGATAGTTTCTGCGACCTGGTTGGATTCGACTGTTTAGCCGAGTCCAGCAGAGCTCTCGATGACCCGCAAATACACGAGCCAATGCAATACAATACAATAACACCCTGGCTGTAAGAAAAACCCAAACTGCCGATAAAAGCACATCACCTGGTGGTCTGGGTCCATCAGCCACCGGCCTGATGTACTGCCCCGCGGGCTGGAGATGGGCGGGAAGAAGTAGGACTTGTACCTGCACAGTAATGGTATTATAGAATTTAATTTAATTTAATTTAATTCAACAGCTGGAGTAAGAAAGTCATGTTTTTTCAGAGGGCATTTTTGACTCATTTATCTGATTTTAAGGTCTTTTTGGAACGAAACATGATGTTTGTCTTTATTATCTTTTCAATGTACTGCAGTCGTCAATCTGGACATTTTTTCTATCATATGACTTATCTGGGCGACATAAGAGACAGAGGTGCTAATGTAATACACAACATGTGGTCCAACGGCCACAGTTAAAGAACAGCAGGTGCATCCTTGTGTTATTTATTGAGATCACGTGTGCGTTGACTCACACAGTCCTGGACAGGATGGAGATAACGAACACAGCAACAGCCAGCAGCAGCAGAGGAGTCGCTGTGGCCACCGCTGGAACCTCGTCTGAGACGGAAGAAACATTCGCGGTTAGTCACCTTCAGAAACTGAAGGGATTTGTTCTGTGTAAATGCTTTTTTCCCCCTTGAAATCACACTGTAGATAACCCCAGTGATGGGAAACCTTCAGCTAATATTTTATTTATCTATCAGCTCTTTGTTCTAATTAGATAAATTATTCTATTTTAATTCATGGTGCACAATATAAGATTTAATATTCCAGTTTTACAGTATAGTGAACATCACGAAGCACGAAAGCCAAGTCCAAAAACTCTTCAAGGAGACGAGGTGAACTCACCAAAGTCTGTTCTCACAGGGATGATGTTTCTGGAAACATTATCGGCCAATAGGACAAGAGAATAGTCGGTGTGGGGTTTCAGGTTGAGGAGGGTGAGCTGCTGTTGGTCCGGCCACAAAGACAGAGCTGGAAAGAAGAGAGAAAAATACATACGCAGAAACTGAAGTGAGATTTTATATAAAAAAAACACAATTTTTTTTTAAAAAACTACAACTCTTGGCGTTCATTGTTGTCATGATGTTGTGACTTAAACTGGAGAATTAACCCGCAGACTGATGCTGCGTTTCAGAAGAAAACTCTGTTGACCTACTTCGTGTCTCTGAGTCTTTCCTCAGCATCGCTCTGTATCTGTTCACTCTGATTGATCCAGACTTTTTCTGCCACGCCCACACAACCGTCACTGTTGTCTTGGTAACGCCCACCACCTTCAGTCTGACTGCCTCCATCAGAGCTGAGAAAACACGAAATCTATAGTTTTATCTTCTTAGAAAGGCCAAATGTCGTTTTCTCTTGTTTTATCAGTGAAATTAACTTTTTACTGCCAAAGAGCAGCTGATTAAAACGTTCACAACCCTAAAGCAAAGGAAACTGTAGGTTTGCAAGGAACCACTGACTGTTTATTCTCAAGTGTTACTCCAACTATTTATTGTGCCAATAAAAAGTTTTCTAATTTGAAAGTGTTGCATGATTTGCATTCAAGACAAGGCAACTTTATTTCCAGAACACATTTCATACAGAGGGTGAAATTCAAAGTTCAAAGTAAATTCAGTGAGAAAGCAGAGAGATATGGCTTCACTTTGTGTCATGTTTACCATGCAGATTATTGACATAAGGTGTGGCAATAAGAATAATTTAGTGCTGCTAAACTTAGTCCAGACATGCGTAGTGAAATTATATTGGTGGGATGTCTGATTCTGAATCTGATCCAAATATTACCCTAGTGATTATTTCACAGATAAACCTGGTAACGCCCGCCCCGTCGAAAGGAACGGAGCCAAACGATCCGGCTCCCTTTAAAGAGCCGTAATTACAGTAGTTAAAATGTGCTCCACCTCCACCAGCTGTAATATTAACATTCTGCTTATGTGTTAATGCATCAGTAATAATATTCTACTAATATGATATATATTATAATATAACTCTCTGAAAGGGACCAAATTCATCTCATTTCATGTCATCTGACGGCGGCCATGTTTACCTCCCTGCTGCAGACTGGCAGGCAGTGACTGAGGAGATCCACACTGCTGGTTGTAGACAGGAAACACACTGATCAGGTAGGACTCATCTGGGTCGATATCTGTAAACACACACACAGACACACACACACACACACACACACACACACACACACACACACACACACACACACACAGTTATTTTAATTAGCCTCTTTTGTACTGCAGCCTTTCAGAGTAAAAGCCTACATAAATAATCACATCAATCTGCTTCTTTACTGTGAAGCAGCTGCACAAAGTCTTTGATACTTACTGACTTTGGTTTTTTTCAGCAACTTAGAAATCTGATTATAACAAAATAACCTCATGACTTTTATGTAACAGATCAGTTAACAGATCATGGTTTTAGATTAAGAGGAAATCAGAAGAAAAAAACAGTTTGATGTTTCTTTCATTTGATGTGCATGAGCCAGCGTTCAGTTTTGAAGTGGGTAGAAAGATTTCACCCAGTTACAGGAGAAAAATGATGAGAATTATTATATTTTTGTCAATAAATCCCACAGAAAGAGGGCTGGTTTGTCCCTGACCAACAATGACTGTTTTACCTTATTTAAAAAATATATTTTTTAACATTTACTTCACAGTCCCTCCAGAGATACGTGCTGATCGGCCAGGTGTCAACAGTGCATCTGCCTGCTGAATTTGTCTTCACACAATCTTCCCTCCGACTGATGCATCTTTCGTTTAAAACATGCACAACTTAAATTAATCTTCTCTGGTATAGTTGGATGTTTTCTCAAAATGGATATTCCAGAAGATAAATGAGGAGTTGAATATCCCAGCTGCACCTTGTATGACAGTGGAGTTGGTGAAGCCGTCCACCGTGGTCCAGCGGCTGGTGGATGGACGAGTCTCGGAGTGCCATCGAACAGCGACATGAGCGACGCGCAGGACAGAGGGCGAAGCTGGGGGGTTCTCCCATTGGACCAGAAGACCTTTCATGGCCGGGAAAGAACTGGAAACCCACAAGTTTCTGACTGAGGGGAGGGCTGCAGAACACAACAACGGGGTTATTAGTGCTTAAAAAGAGCAAGATCGCCTGCATCTTCATCACCTTAATCAGCACGAACACCAACATAATGTATTTTTATTAAGTCAAATAAACACCATCCCACTCCCTGCACAGATTCTTTCTTTTAAACAAAACACACAAAGCGAGAATCACTCTGCTGCCGCATTTCTGTTGATGATTTTGCAAGGAAATGACTAAAGCGAACATTTGACTGCGAAGCGCTGTGTTGCAATAAGTTTTATCTGAACATCATGTTGCAGTTCTGTTGCTTCCTTCTTTGATATAAAAAACACACAAATGCATGCACACACACAGGATATTGCATTAGTGGAAAATGTGATAGTGTCAGTATAAAAGTTGAAGACTGATAGTTATTGTGATGGAAATCTTAGAGCTGGTTCACTCTAACAAGAAGTTTCAGGAGACCTGGATGTCTTACACAGGAATATTTATTGAAGCTCGATTGAGGAGAAAAGGGAAACACCACGTGTGAATCACAGCGTACTGCTACCCAAATCTGAAGATGGTGTCCTGAAGCTCAGTATTTAACCCTCCCCAGAACTGATAAGTTCCGCTATATCCAAATAGGGTTATTCCTAACTCAGCCTGGCATGTGTGAGGACTCTATTGGATATCAGATCCAAACAAGGAAAGACGTCAACCATTGCTGTCCTAGCAACAGCATAGCCTCTCTACAGTCTCTCTTATCCAGCATCAACAACCAGGCTCCAGCCTGTTGTGTCTAACCCTGAAAACAGAAGATATCTGCAGACCTTGGTTTACCAGAGGCCAGAGCCAACTCAGCCTTGTCTGGCACACAGAGTGAGACAGGTGAACAGAGACAGACAGGTGACCTGACCTGTGAAGCTCTGTCTTAAGTTACCTTTAACCTACAAGAGGGAAGTTTAACATACAAGAAGGAAAATTCCTTCACAGTTATGACCGATAAACCGATAAACATATTTATGTGTGTGTTTTGGAGCATTAAGTTACTTTGTTGTTTGGTTTAATTTTAGTCGTTCAGCAGATGAGTTAAAGTGATTAAGAGCAGGCGGAGAGTTCAGTGTCTTTGCAGAACTCCCTACAGCTCTGAAATCCTCTGCTACTTGGTGCACCTCAACACATCACCAGGACACTGCTATGAAATTAATGAACTACTTACATGTGACAACCAGTGTGCTACTCACTGCTCTGTCCTTGTGTGTCAATGCTGAGATGTGCAGCAGGTCCGTAGCCGGCCGCGTTGAAGGCTGCAACTGTGACACTGTAGTTCCCCTCCTTCACCACCAGGAGCGCCGTCGTCTCTGTGACATTTTGAATTAATCTGTCCTGCGGCTGCTGCTGCTGCTTCACTGGCTCATAGCTCACCTGGTATCCGAGGATACGACCTCCGGCATCACGGAGGTCAAGATCCTGCAACGAAACAGGATGTTTTGATTTTGTTTCAGTAATAGACTTTTGATTAAAAATGTATATTAGGTGAAAAGTTTAGTTTATCAGTGAAAGTTTAGTATAGTTTTTGTCACACATTTTATATTAGTTCATAAATGTGTTTTCCTCTGAAGAACCGATGACGTCAGCTAATATTACTTACGGAGAAATAACATATGTGAAATGTAAGATGCTGCCTATCAGTGCAACTTTACTCTTGGTCAAACAGCTGAATCAACTTCCAAAGATTGGCTTTTTTTTGTGAGGAGGGTGATTTCATTAATCACAAGCTCGGCTACAGTTTGTGATTCCACTGATGCACACAGGAAATTTAAAGACTTTGCATTAAAACAGTAATTAGTTCAAGTGTCTCTTATATTTTTATTTAGTTTTATTCTTGTTTTTGTTCTAAAAAGAGGTAGAGAAATATTTTTTTCATAATCTTCGTTCAGAATTAGGCCGGATTTGTAGGGGTAACTTCCTGGACTGCTTTATGGCACAAAACAGGAAGAGGGCACTGTTCTCTCAGAGCAGCCACAGCTTAAGCTTTAAGAGATAAACATGTTTCTTGGGAAATAATTTCATATATTTCAACTGAAGGACCATTTAAATATTTGATTTTCTTGAAAACTTTGGCTGCTGCAAAGATCCAATCTGTAACTGTTTTTTCATGATGTTGCTCGTCACTGAGATCCCCGGAAGATAACGGACAGAAGATGACTTATCTTTATATGCTGAAAACTGAGACTATTCCTAGTATTTCCGATGTACCTTCCACAAGAGATGAAGGAGAAAAGATCCACCAGAGTCTGATTTCTCCACTCTGTAACACACCTCTGGAGGCCTGGAGGGCACTGGCAAAGAAAACAAAACAAAATTTAATCTGTCTGTTTCTCTTTTTGGGCCTTAGTCAACCAAACTCTTTAAAAACACTGATTTAATATCATGTTGTATTGCCAGGTATGCTGGGAAAGTATTTAAATCATTTCAGGAAGTCTTCTTCTCAGGTTCCCCCCATGAATCTTCCCAGCCTATCATTTTATCTGTTTGAATGTAAGCAGTCACCCCTGTCCAGCGTCCTCGTGCGGACGTCAGAGCTCCAGTCGCTCCAGATCCTGGACTGGTGTCTGCAGGCCACAGCAGCTCTGTAGACCGTAAACGGCAGGAGATCTTTGATCGTGTAGGTCAGTGTTTGATCTAGATGTGCCGGAAAAGAATCCTGAGCCTGGAGACGGAAAACCGACAGCAAAGAGCACAAGAGAAAAACTGACTTTTTATATGTGGTTTCCAAGATCAGAAGTTGGCTACAAAGTCCAAACTAAGATCAACACTGAAACAAAGGAAGGTTTTCAGAGCAGTACTGGGACAAAACCTCAACAAAAACTTCCAAGTTTCAAAAAGAAAGCTCAGCTAAGACAAGCACTTTCCAAAACTAAATGAGTGCTTTTTGTACCTGGTGAACGTTGTGAGGACTCAAACCTATTCACACGATCACATTGTGTGGACAATATGTTCATGTGTGCACACTTGTACTAATAGCGTTGTGGGGACTCTAACTTGTTCACTCACATTTTGGGGACTCCTATAAGTTTAACTTTATTTATATACATAGAGCGTGTCACAAATAAATGGACAGACTTCCTTTGCTGTGTGAACGCTGTGAAATTTAGAATGAGGTTCATTTTGTGTTTCGCTGTCCTGATTACGAGGACATAAGGAATGTACTTTTTAGTAAAATATCCTCCATTTATGTTGATAACATACATTTTTCTTGTAGCAGATTTTATTTGCTAAGCTTTGGAGGGAAGGCAGAATATTTTGTTTAAGACGGCGCTGTAACATACCCTGTCATTTTGTAATTAAATTAAATGTTTCACCACTGCAAGTACTTTTGGTGTCTTGTAAACCCATCAGTGTTGGGCACTTATTGTGCATGACACGAAAGTAAAATAAATCAATCACTGGCACCAAAATGTGAAGATTTGCGAGTGAAACTGTAGCATCATGTATAACCACAGTGGTAACTGCTCACCTGGGTCCATATGTGAGTGTTTTCGACTCTGTAACGAAGCCGACAGCTGCCGTCACTGCTGCTTCTCCAAGACACAACAACCGAGTCCTCGGTGGAGCCAAGTAGAGTTAATACAGGCTGAGAGGGTTTGACTGAGGAGAGGAGACAAGGAGACAAGGAGAGGAGACGTCTGTCTAGCAGTCAGTCTGTCAGTTATGTCATATATACGGGACAAAACCTGCATGAAATAACAGCAGAGGAAGACTACAGTTGGAGTTACAGTTACTACAGAGGGAAGTGGAGAGATGAAATGTCTGGGCCACTAACTTGCTTCATAAAGAAACACAGAATGAGGCTGGGACCAGATCTCACTCCCCGTCATATCGTTTTTTATCCTGGCTATTACGTTGAGGACGGCTGCCGGGTTGAAGATTCCCAGACAGGATGAGACTTCATCCCTACTGAAGAAGAAAAGAAAGAGAGGTGGGGAAATCAAAACAGAGGACCTGAGGGATTAGTTTTCAATATTATAACATGGCTTATAGCCGGAGTCATTTCAGGAGTAAGTCGACTCCCTTTCCTCAGGGTTTACCTGCTGAAGATGAGAGAGACATCAGACTCAGTGTGGCTGTTTGACTCCTGACTCCACTCACATGTCATGGACCTGTATGATATCTGGTAGTAACAGGACATGTTCAGGGTCTCTGCGGGAAACAAACAGGACGATCCAGATTTACCAACACACCTCAGTCATGAGCCCAAATTTCATTAAATTTGGAGAAATGGCGCCACAGTTATGGCCTTTAAAACTTAACCTGAATTATTTTAAAAGCCAGCGCTGCACCATCAAGTGTCCACCTTGTGACTTGCAGTTAGTTGGGATGAATGAATGAAAATGTTGGAACTATGTGCTGTTTTAGTCGACAAGTTAGTGAGTCACACTATAGTGACGACTCATTTAGTCAAAATAAGTCAGAAAGTGACTGAATGTGGTCTAATTTCACTGCATATTATCCTCCAAATGCTCTCAGAACAACTGTTAGATATTTTAAAATTGTTAAACCAATTCCTACCCAGCATAAGTATGTTTGAACATTTTACATGTATAAACACATGCTTTAACCTGATTTTTTAAAGATAAATTGGATATAAAATAGAAAGAAATGCTTGTTTAGCAGACACCAACCAGGTTGTATTACTTATTATTTTAAGGATTAGGTTTTAACTCAGGTCAAACTTTTGAAAAACCAGTTAAAAACAACATAAAAATAAAAATGATAAGGACAACAAAAAATCGTGTGTGTGTGTGTGTGTGTGTGTGTGCGCGCGCTCACTCTGTATAGATGAAGATGGTCGAGGTCCACAGTCTCTGAGGTCAGTGACACACCGTCGCATGTCCTCTTCACATTGCTTCAGTTCCGAGTACTTCACCGTCACTTCTGAACCACAAACACACAGATAACAAGACGGACGATCAGATCTGACACCGAAACCAAACCTGATGATTCTGCTTTCAACTAATGAGCATCTACAAGTTCAAATCTACCACATAGATGTAAATGCATCACCCAGGATTCTTTGAAACTGTTAAAATCTTAAAATTTGAAGATATATGGCCAATTTCCTGAACAGGATATAAATGAAACCAGAATAGATTTTAATTTAGTCACTGTATCTTTCTGAATTACATCTTAAATGTGGATTATTTATATAGTTTTAGCCTCTAATTTGTTATTCAAATTGAACAATCTAAATAACCGCAGTTCAGCTAATTTACGACTAATCTAGATCCCAGTACGAATCTGAGAAAGGTCATTTAAATTCTACACTAAAAACCAGTTTAGTCTAGACGGAAACTCAATCTCTGCCTGGAAAACCATCCACAAAGGTTTAACATTTAAAATCAAGCAAAATGCAATATATGGCTTTTATTTAGAAAAGTCTGAGGGCAACTTACCGAGAGAAAACACACAGAGGAGGCTTATCACTGTCCAGGTAGCAAGGTGCACTTTAAGAGACCAAATGTCCATCTTAACTGGTGAAAAAAATGACAATATATTCAAAAGATCAGCTCGTTCTTACTATTCATTTTTTACCTCCCACTATCTCCACCTGAATTAACTAAAGGCAGTCTGTGATGTGTTAATGATGACTGAGCCAATGATGCCTCTGTGGGCAGGAAGTTGCTTCACGCCTGTAAGTAACACCTATCAACACACCAAGAGTGTGTGTGTGTGTGTGTGTGTGTGTGTGTGTTAAAATTTAAATCTTTCTTGGAAATGAGCCATTTGTCCACAGCTTTTAATGAATATGACGCTGCATTGAACCACATAACTGAGATGATTAGTTATATAAAATAACAGTTTTAACATCAGCCTTTGGAAGCCTTTAACTATTTCCAGCCACAAAACCGGAGCCGGGCTGATGTGGGACTTTTGAGGCTTTTTTTGAAGCTCCTGCAGAGTACCAGGAAGAAGCCTCACAGGCTTTTTTTTTTCTTTGCGTCACACAAAGTTTTGAACCAGCATCACACACATCACACAACACACACACATCACACACCTACACACACACCAACACACAGGGAAGAAATAGCAGACAGGAAGTTATGAAAAACCCAACTGTTCATTTGTTTATTTTTCACTTTCTTCCTTCAAAAGCAAAATTTCAGCTCATCTCTGCTCATTTTTTCTTTTTCTTATAGAAAAATGGAAACAAAAAATTGCCTTGTACAAACATTTAAAAATGACTAACAGCAAAAAAAAAAAAAAGAAAGAAATAAAAGAAAGAAAGAAATGCTGTACAGATTAGTAAAGAAAGAGGATTAATTCTTCCTCTGGACTCGTCTGCCTCAGTGCTGCTCTCCACACTGTGCAGTCAGATACAGCAGTAAACAAGCTTTCTAAGCTCACACTTCCCATCTATATACACACACTAAATTGGCAGAGGAGTGCATTACTGCTGCTGTGGACAAAAAGGCGAAACAGAAGTACTTCTTCTTGAATTTCGTTGAGGGTTTCGTGACCTGTGGGCCGTTGAAGCTTGTTAAAATGTCAAGTTAATGGATGTCAGACGAAAAAAAGATGTCCTTGCAGTGGTTTGTATTTTTGCCCGGCAACAGAGATAAACATAAACAGAGGTGTAGCAAAGAGAATCCGACAAGCTGGTTATTTACAAAAGACACAAGTGAAACCAAATTTTTATAGATGTATTAGAAATTTCTCACTGGCCCTCTCTGATCCTCTCTGATCCTGGCCTGATGAAACCTTCACATAATGTCAAGAACATGAAGACGATCCTACAGTCACACGTTAAACTGACAAATCCTTTCTGTTGGATTTAATGAGGAAAAAAGCTGCACCAGATGTGAGCAGAGCTGATAGTGTTACACTTTAACGTAAAAGAGAGCATTTTGTCTTTGATTACCTCGGATCGGCTGTTTGATACACATAATATACCTTGAAGATTTGCAAAGACAAGTATGAGATGAGACATTTTCCTCCAGCTACTACTGATAGTTACAATCAGTCTGCTTGGATGCGACTGCGGCACAAGTTTACAGGATAAGAGGATCAAAAAGTTTCAGAAAAACCAGCAGATCAGAGGATTGTTCAGGTTTTGTGTGTTTAGAAAAACAAATACTCTGTTTTCTTGCCTTTCTGCAGGTTTCCGTGCTGAAAGACGGGCAGGAGGAGGATAAACAGTCGATATGATATAATCTGTCATGATAAAAGGTTCAGACCTGCCTGGAGACTGAGTTTGCTTCTAAATTCATTCACCCAACACAATACAAATGTGACTTTTTAAGCACACTCACTATGTTAAATCCATTATGTTGTCAAAACAGCTTCAAAATATTTGATTATATTGATTTTAGAGACGCTGATGAAGTTCAGGTAAAAAAGATGGATACACTGTGTCGAACACTCGACTTCAAGCTGTTGTTAAAAAAATGGCGTCTGGCATCGACGGCTTGTACCAAAGTCTAAAACAGTCGCAGATCAAGATGTGACTACTCGACGCTACTGCACACGTACGACGGATTCCTGCGTCGCCATGACCTGATTATCACACTGAGTTGCCATTTTTTTTTAACCATTATTTAGTTGTTTTTTTTTTTATATCTGAACTCCTTTAAGTGCTCTTTGACTTTTTTTTTTCACTTAAATATTGGAGATCCCTTCTGACTCCATTTCCCAGAAGTCCCTCCTGTACTCGAGTATATAAATTGAATTTTCAGTGGTGGTCTGAATTGAATCATCTTTTTCGCTCCGACCTCACATTTTGGTATAAGCATCGTCACTTTTAAAGACAGCCAATTTACCCAGAAAGCCTCCGTCTTCGGCCTTTAAAGACCCGGCTGAACCTGCGTTGATGCCCTTCACTCTCTTCACCTTGCAGCTGCAGGTGTGTGGTTATTTCTACACTTAAAGGCATCACTTTGGTACAAGCATATTGCTCCTTTACATCCATTCTGATTCATATTTTTCTCCTTTTATCTGCCGCTTCTCTCTGAGCAGGGAAACGGACGTGAGAACGATTGAACGGGTCACGCAGCTGCTGATGCTGCACGTGGCAGGAATCGAACCTGCGACCTTTTCCATCACCGCCTCTTTTAAGTTAATCTTTATAAAGTTCATGATTAGGAGTGCAGGAGAGAGGTGCATAGGTCAGAAAAAACACATTTAGCAGGAAAAAAAGACAAAAGACGACAGTTCAAACTGAAATCGTGATTAAAAAAAAAAAGCACCCACTTCTCCCCAGTGAGCGACAGCTCGGAAAAGTCAGAGCGCTCGAAAATCTGCAGACTGGCTGTTAATAAAGTTTTCAGAAAACACCAGGATGTGTTTTTTAGGTCTCAGCCAGAGCTGCATTTCAAGCTTGACGAAAGTAGTCAGTTTACCCCGAGCCGGGCCGGGCCGGGCCAAGCCGGGCCAGGACGAACTAAACTGGTTTCAAGATGAGTCCAAGTGTGTGTTTGTGTCAGTCTGTATGTCTGTCTCTGAGTGTGAGTGTGTGTAGCAGTGTGTATTATTTGTTGCGCAGCAGCTCCAGCTGGTCCTGGTATTCGGTGAACAGTCTCTGGAATCGCAGGTTTTCACCGATGACGGGTAAAACCTCTCGCAGCAACTCCCGCTTGCGTAGACCCTGAACACAGAGACAACACACAGTTAACGTGTCGTTAATATTTGCTCGAAACAGGACTACAGTGTGACGGTAACAATTCATTGATTAGTTGATCAAAAGCAAATTAATCAACAACAATTTTGTTAATTGTTTAATAAGCAAAAGTGCCAAATAATTGCTGCTCTCCCTTTCTCATTAACAGAAGAGTAGAGTCGAAAAACATTCAGAAAGCAGCTTCTCATTTTCACTTTCACCAGTTAAAAAGACGAATGTCGTCAGTGGCAGCTCATATGTTGCGGTTTGTGTGAACTCTGTAGCTCATGTCTGTACACAGCCAACGATCACTTGTGGGGAAGAAACGCTACATTGCACAAACGCTGTAACACCACCGCTGTACAACCACGAGTGCACTGAGTGTTTCCAACAGAGTGATACCTCTTCTCCAGTTAAACGGACTGATCACGCTCCGGTCATATCAATAATTTAGGTTTAAACACTTTTGAGACATGGGAGACAACAGTTTTTGACAGGAGGAAGGAGAAGATTTATGTGTGGAAGACAAACTTTCTGAAAATAATGAGAAAAGTTTTTAAGTGTAAATGAAACTGATTCAGGCAGCAGACAGTTGACTGTTGTTGTCGTACCAGAGTGGTGGGCTCCCAGGCTGTAGCTGCTGATTTATGGACGGGACCCAGCAGCTCCTTACAGAGTTCTCTGAGACGATACTCTGAGCCTGGAGGGAAAACACACACACTTAATCAAACTGTTGGAGAAATGATCTTATTCTTAACAACAAGTCCTTGTGTCTTATTTTTTTCCTGTTCACAAAAAGCATCCTTAACTAATCTAATCTGTTCAAAAGACGGTGATGGTTTGGTACCTTCATTGACAAGGAAACGGGCGTAGATGAGCAGCCAGTAGCGATACTCCTGCGCCGACTGCAGGGTCAGAGCAGAAGCCAGCTGGTTCTCCAGGAAGGCCAGCGTCATGCTCTGCTGCAGGTGGTGAGGGGTGGAGGAGAGGCGGGACGCCAGCCGGCCAGCACTGCAGGGACGGGGCAGACGTTACATGTAAAAATAATCTGGAGGAAGAGACGCTAGCGGTAAGAAGGGGAGGTTAAATATTACTGTCGTACTTGAGGTTGCGTCCCTGCATGACGGCCAGAGGCCCTGAGGACGCAGGTGCATCGTGGGTAGGTAGGCAGCTCCTGAAGTCAGCACACTGGACCAGAGAGTCTCCTTTATCTGCTATCAGGGTCCTGAGAGAGCATTGCAAATCATTCAGCCAGTTTAATCACATGTCACTTGATTAATTTATCATTACAAGACTTAATAATATAAGAGTCCGACATCAGTGGTATTATTAGCAGCAGCTGTGGGTTTCTTGCTCGTACTGTGTCTGCAGTTTCTCACCATGTCTCCAGTGAGGAGCTGAAGCAGTAAGACTTCCCACTGGACAGTCCAATGACGGGGACTCCCTGCTGAGTCAGCAGAGACTGAGACACTGTGGAGTCAGCACCTACAGACACAAACAAAACATCTGAGGGGAAGGAGCCTGACTGAACGCTTCTATAAACTCTTTTATGGATCAACTTCATAAAGAAAACAAATAAATCAGGTGTTAAATGTACTTTTAAAGGAACAGTTCAATATTTTATGAAATACGCTTATTTACTGTCTTTCCATGAGTTAGATGGATATCCATCTCATCAAAACATGACAGTTCATTATTTTAGAAGGAGTTATGTGGTGGAAACATGCTGCAATGTCTCACCAGATAAAATAGCCAGCAGAGACTCATTCTTCACCAGAGCCTTCTGTTTCTGAACGTCCCTGCACATCGACAGAAAGGAAAATAATTAACAGTTTATTATCAAAAAAATCTGTGAACAGCCTAAACAGTCAACATAAATCAATATATCTCTACATCGCAATACATTCTGAATCAGTCGACTAATTGTTTGGGGATATACCAGACAAACATTCCTAATAAATACAGATCAAGTCTACGTGAGCACGGACCAGACGGACAGCGTGGCTCCAGCGGTCAGCACCATGACGAAGTGGCCGGAGCAGTGCAGAGCTGACACAGGCGTGGCCAGCTGGATGGCCGGAAGGAGCCGCCGCCCACAGGAAGAGAACACGGACAACATCCTGTCCTGAGAGGCGACGGCGAGGACGTCACTGAGGGAGAGGAAGAGCAGGAAAAACTGATTTTTGCTGCTTTGTTTATTTATACAATTTTCTAAACTATTCGAATGATGAATTTATTACATCACAATAGTGCGAGTGACTCCGAGCATAAAGAGAAGCTGTATCTGTTTCCGTTACGACCTACCTGCTCCCTGCAGCAGTGACCACCGAGCTGGGCAGCAGCGTGTTCCAGTCTCGTCCGTCTCTGGAGCATCGCAGCTGGCTGAGCTTCGAACCCGCGACCACCGACACCTCGTTCTCCACCTCCAGGAACACCGACGGCTCCATGCTTACCTACACACAGTTAAGACATGGAAGAAACAAGCTTATCCTAACGGACTGGTAATCAGGTCAATAATAAAAAATAAAATATCTGTGCGACTTGTGTCACTTTTCTTAGTCTGGTTTATCTGAGCGGATCAGAATAGGTGGCAACATTTAAATATTTGTGAGATGAAACTGGTTTCTGCTCAGTTTTATTTGTTAGATGTTAAACTGCGACCTAAACAAACTTTAAATAGGAAAATGAAGAGACAAAGAAGAGAAGAGACTTTCATGAATACATATTCATGTTGTTGCAGTTCCTACTGGCCGCCAATAGAGGGAGGTAAAGAGCACTATAGTGTAATAAAAACATATTACATCACATACAGTCAGTGTTTGAGACTCTGATGGTTTAACTTTATGAAGAAGGGGAAACTGTTCAAGGAGAACTATGCCAAACATCACTTCAGCCAGTTAAAAAAAAAAAAAAAAGGAAATCACATATTTAAAAGAATCGCTCTGATTCAAAAACAATTAGCATTTGTTAGCGTCAACCTCACAGTTTTGAGGTGCTCAGGTGGTGAAAGGCAATACAGGCAGACACACACACACACACACCGTCACAATGTGTTACCTGCAGACTGAAGGCCTTCTTTATACTCGGTGTTGGTAGTTTGAGAGCTGCTACAGGAGCTGGAGGAGCTGCCACCCTGCTGGGCTCCCGCTCAGCTGGAGGAGTTATCTGACAAGAAGAGGAGAGGGACAAAACGTTCATTTATCTCTCTCTGGTGCTCCGTACATCTAATCCAAGGACATCTGAACAAAAGGAGCTTTTACTGGAACTTTTTCAAAAGCTGTTAGAATTTTGGTTTAAAACATATTAAATTATTTATTTAGCTTTGACTGATTATCTTTAACGACAGAGTTAATAAATGTCTCCAAATATTTTCTTCCTTTTCCTTCCTTTGTTTTTATAAATAGGAATGAATGGATCTCTGGTCTCTATTGAATGGAATTCAATAATGCATCAAATCACAGAGACCTCCATCCGTTCATCTTTTCCCTCCATCTCTCTACCTGAGTGAAGGGTTGGGCGATGGGAGCGGCCATCTTGTCTTTCCTTGGCCGTCCCTTCTTCCGCTTCTCCACCACCTCTGCTCCATCCATCAGCAGCTCAGGTTTCCTCTTGCTGAACGACAGGTTCTTGTTGATGGTGGTCACCTTGTCCTCGCTGTCGCTGCTGCTATCATCTTTGGTTTTTACATCTTTCAGGGCGGAGATGCCGTCTTTTGGCCTGCTGGACCGACAGAAAAATCAACAGTCGTTTTAGGGACAGTTTGTTCTCATTTTGAGCCCCTCACATTTCTTAACTACTTCACCTATATTGAGTCAATCACCTGTCTAGAGACGTGAGTCCCACGATGGAGGAGATGGTGGCCATTACCCCCGGCGTGGCCTTCGACCTCTCTGTGAACCTGGAGTCCAGAGCTTTCATTGGCTCGATCTTGGAGGCAGACGTGAGCAGCAGACACGACTTCACACTGGAACATAAGGAAACCAGAAAATAAGAACGAGAAGAGGAGGAGGGAATGAGAAGATCCCAGGTGATATAAGTGAGATATGTTCAGTTACAGAGAGTAGAACAGAAAACAGAGGTAAAAGCTTCCTCTACCCATCCTTGTTGTCCTCCAGGCCCTTGGCGGCGCTGTTGGGTGGAGGTGAGGTGAGCATGGGGTCGTGGCCGGGCCTGAGCCCCAGAGAAGAGGCCTGTCCCGGGCTGGAGTCAGAGCTGAGCTGGGAGGTGAGCTGGTTGGACATGGAGGAGCCCGAGGGCAGGATGGGAGCGCTGTTGAACAGAGCCGGTGAAAAATCCCTGCAGAGAGAGCGGCACAGTGATGTACTACTGGTTTATAGGACTAAGTTTATAATCACTACTACTACAGCTTCAAACAGCTTGGAACGTGAATTTGGGGTCACTTTTGAAGTCTTCACGAGTCCTCTCAGTTCCTGGTAACTGGTAGAGACCCACTGTTCAACCCAAGTCAGGCAGGGTCCAAATTATACTCAGATCTGGTAGGATCCAGTCTTTGATCTGTGTGTCAATAAGTCCAATACTGCAGTGGATCCATCAGTTTCTTTAGGCAGAGCTTATGCTGTGAAGCTTCCAACTCCCTCAGATCTACAGATGACGTTCTAGCAGAAGCATCTACCATTTTTTTCAATCCTAGATGTGTCTAACCTTTGCACTTTGTTTTTAGAAAAAAAATACACAAATTTCCAGCCACTATCTTTAGAATCCAAACAGGTTTTTTTGTGATCAGGTTCCAGGTCTGTCCACCAATGAAAATACAACAGTCTTTCTTGTTGTCCTACCCCGTGTCCAGCTGAGCGATACACAGAGGTGTGATTCGTCGTCTGCCGTCTGCGGTTCTTGTCTCCACCTGCTTCTTCAGAAGGTTCTGCAAGACGACAGAATAATATGTCCAAGAAATTTAAACTCCAAAAAATATTATAATAAAAAAAGTATTTGTTTTGACATCATAAATATGTACCTAACACATCACTGATATATGAGCTGTTTCCAAGTTCATTCATTTGCTCTCTTATATCTAACTTGTATTTAACTGTTTTTATCTACTGTATCCATTCTCTGTAACTATTATCTAAAGTTCAACATATAATGACTCAACTGTTTCTTAATATTGTCTTTTCCTTGCAACCTGAATTGAACCTGAATGTTACAATTCAACAAATTTCATTCAAACAAACATTGAAACTTAATATTTTAAGTGCAAATATGCATGTTTCCCACCTTCCTGATGTCCTCCAGAGACTCTCCGTTCATCACACTGTTGAGTTTGGGGGCCGAGGATTCGGGCCCGGCGCTGCCCGGTCCCGAGATGGCCTGGGCAGAGTTCTGTCGCTCCTGCTGGTATTTGAGCATCTCGGGGTTCTCGATGATGGTGGTGGAGAGCTGAGCCTCGGTGCTGGTTATGGCCAGACTCTTGCCGTAGATGTTCTGGTGGATGCTGTTCTGTACGTCAGAAGAAGAGAGAGAAAGTTTAATTTGGGTTCTTTATGTTCTTGATAGATCGATGGAAGGAAGGAAGGACAGCATCCAAATAAGAACAACATACAGAAGAAAGACAGTCTGGGGAAATTACAACTAATTACAAGCCAACCAGGGCTTGTAAACATAAATCACATGACGCAGGTTACATCGGTTTTAACAACTTGTTGCTAGAAGTTAAACTTGCTGTTCACACCAGGAAATAACGGTTAAAAAAAACAAAACAATAAACAGCTGAATTCAATTAAAGTCTCAAACCAAACTTCATCTGTTTTCTCTTAGCTTTTAAGGATGAGAAACTACTGGATAACAGAGGTTAATATTTGTCATCTCATATAAATAAACCCTTTTGAGTGCAAACAGGATCTAGTTTTAGTCACAGAGGTTATTGATTTATTGGTTTATTTAATTTTTTCTTGGTTTATTGAGTTAAATAACACAATTTCTGTTCATTATTTTATTGTTGTGAAACCCTACAGTCAGCCAGCCATGTGAGTCTAACCTTCTCCTCCTCGCTCAGCGGGTCTCCCAGTTCATCCAATGAGAAGTCCAGGTAGGCCACAGTGCCGTCCATCGAACACACCAACATCCCCAGACCTGTCAGAGTCCTGACACACACACACACACACACACACACACACACACACACACACACACACACACACACACACACTCTTATAATCCTGGTCATTGATAATAGAGTGTGGACTAGAACTGGACATTGTGGCACTCAGCCTGCTCCCAGTGGCAAACTGTGGCACTGCAACAAAAAAATCACCAGAAGCCAAGAAGCATTTTTCAATAGCTAGTGATTGTAAAAATAGACAGGATCCCTGGAACGGCAAACAGGGTCAGGTGTCACTCTTTCTATGAATAATTTTTAAAGCAAGAACATGTGTGTGTGAGTGCTGTCATCAACAAGCTCACGGAGGGAGACACTAACGCGCTCAGTGTGGGAGGCCACACAACGGCCGTCTAAAACTCACCAGGAAATGTCCATAATCGATTTATCGAACAGATCGTGGATGACCACCAGGGGGCGCTTCAGAGAGGTCAGCTGAGGAGGAGAAACAGACAGGGGCAACGTTACTATTGATGAGATCCCACACAGAAACTAAAACGGGGTTAGGTACCCTTAAAAGTTGCTGTTACTAAACTTGATGGGTAAGTTTTATTGAAATCCTGCATCACTGGTACTGACTTGAGTTTATTACCATTTTCTAGCCACTTAAAAACAAAGTGTGAACTGACCCAGACGGAGAGCGATCGGTCTTTGCTGCCGACAGCGCAGCAGCAGTACGGGCAGCCGGGTTTTGGAGAGCTGCCGTTCTTCTGCTTCTTCTTAAAGATCTTTGGGTTAAATTTCTACAGAGGAAGGAAGCAGATCCGTCAGCACACAGATAGATTTTTAATGAATCACATAGTCTTAATTTAAAACCTCCTCACCACCACAGTGACAGCTTTACGGTGGCCCACAAAGTCCATGTTAGTCTTCCAGCCGTCCCTCTCCACGATCTGAGCCGTGGGGCCGGAGTTGTTCATGGCGTGAGCCGACACCAGATACTGACCATCTGGAGACCAGGACAGACGCAGGACGTGGGTCGTCCCGCCGCACTGAGACACAGAGGGAGAAAAATATCAAAACCCTGAAAGCTGAAACTGTGCAGAACTGGCAGGAGGACTTACAGACGTGACGAATCAAAAGACAAAAACACATAACGTATGCAGATGTTTCCACATAGTAATGCCACAACCATGTCAACTCCCTGACGGTGTTTCTGTACCTCGCTGAAAGGTTTGGTGATGTTGGCGTCCATCTGCCAGTCCACTGTCCTCCACACTTTGAGGCTGTGGTCGTCGGCCTGGGATGCGATGTATTTCCCCACAGGGTCCCACGTCAGACCTTTAACCAGCCCGGTGTGTCCTCTGAGACACGTCACCATCTCTGGAGGGAGACAAAGGAGACCACGGATGAAGAGCTGACGAAACACAAACATCTTCCTGCTCTTTCGACAGGTTTTACTGGACAGTGTTTCGTAATAAACAGGACGGTGATACAGGCAAGGCGGGTATCAAGTAATATTAGAGCTAAAACAACTTATCAAAAGGGAAATTAATCTGCAACTATTTTGATTACAGATTCATCATCAACTAAATTACAAAACATTCCAGCTTCTCAAATATGAGCATTTGCTGCTTTTCCTTGTCTTATGTGATAGTAAACTGCATGTTTAGATTTTAGGTTAATACACCTTGGGTATTTTTTTCAAACAAACAAATTTCTGACATTTAAAATACAAAATGAATAATCAATTATTTGAAAAATTGGACTTTATGCTAAGTTAAGGTAAAAGATTGCTGGCTGTAGCCTTACCATACAAACACGAGAGTGGTATCGATCTCAGCAAGATAATATAAAATGTATTTCCCAAAATTTTGAAGTATTCCTTTAATAACGTAGCTCTTCAATTTTGCGTATGATAAATGAAATGACAGGTGGTGAAGTGGAAAAATATTTTATCTTTTATTATTGGAAATGATAAAATGTAGCTTTTAATCCCAGACGAGCGTGTTTGGGTTGATTCACACACACGTTTAATGAGTCATCCATGTTTTTTTTTCCCCAGCTGTGGTGCTACAGACAGGCTGAGCTCTGGTTTTGTTTCTCCTACCTGGAAACTTGCGAGCGTTCCAGATGACGATGGTGTTGTCCACGCTGCAGGAGGCGAGCCACACGTCATGAGGAGACCACGCCACGTCCATCACATCTACAAACAAAACACACACACACACACCAAATTCACAGCGTCAGTCTATAGAAAAAGGTTCCCTGTGGAGTTTTAGACCTCTAGAATCACTATGGACCCGTTTTCGTTTGTTCTGTTTGTCTCATGCATGCGAGGTGGATGACGTGAGACACATTCCTGGAAATAATTTGACACTATTCCACTGATCAACAGGTGGCTGGGACACGTCAACACGTGCTGCAATGTGCCAGCAAAGGTAAAGAAGAAGACTGCTAACCAGTCAACATGAAGGTTAACAATCCTGGATTAAAAAAATAATATAAATAATAATATAAATATAAAATAAATAAAAAAATCAGCTTTGCAAATGTTTCATGAGGAAGGAAATGCCTTTTCTCAAGAATACACACAATACATTTTGGTGAGTAACACTGAATGTAAACATAACTTTAAGATATATAAGTTAAGATAATACAGAAGTGTAAAGTGTATAAATGTGTTTGTATATGTGTACATCTGCATGTCTGTGTGTTTTGTGCATGTGTCTTACCTCCAGTGTGGTTCCTCAGGATGGTGACACACCTCCACTGCTCCACGTTGGCCAGCTTACTGCTCGACCCAAACACTGTGCTCGGTCCGATGAATCTACAGAGAAAACACACGCAGTTATAATCAAACAGCAGCAACCACCAGCTCTGCCCGCTCAAAACACAAACCTTAAACATTTGAAATTCATTTAGAGCACTTTCTGTGGTTGAAATAGTCAAGAAATTCTATATTACTTTCTAAATCTTGAAGATACATCATGTGTATTTGCACATTGTGTGTTTACATACGCAGCTCTCTTCCACACCATGACCAGCTTGTCGTCTCCTCCTGATGCCAGGTAGAGCCCATTGTTGGACCAGCGCACACAGTTCACACATGCTGCAGAGACAAACAAACACTGTGTCAGGTTATAAATTTAACTTGTACGGATCTGTGCTGAGGAGGCATTAATGTAGCTGCAGTGCAAGACGTTACTATTATTAAATATGACTGCTTGTGCTTTTATTTGGTCCTTTCACCCTGTAGCAGCTTGTGTTTTGTTGATAGCTGCTCACGACAGATGAAGTTATTTTTTCAGTGAGGAATAAAAATGTGGAAATAGATTCAAAGTAGCCACTTTATCATCCGAATCCGACTTCTCCAACATTTACGCTGCTGGCACGCAACCACTGTTACTATTCATAGTCGGGGTACAAACAGTAGATGTAAATGTAGCAGCAAGAGTCGTACAACTTGTTTCACTGCTCGCTGTTGTTGAATAAAAATTCAGTAAATAGCAGCGGCCAGTAAAATCAAAGACATTAGGTGCCTGGTTGTGGAAAATCAGAGGAGCAGTATCTTTAGATACAGCAGATTTCAGTAGATTTAAGTGTTGGGTGAATTGTTTTTCTGTAATAACTGACAAAGACCCCCAGACTCACTATAAGATTCTGCATCTCTTTATGGGCATATAGAGCTGCTGTGGGCGGCGGTGATATAAAACAACACATCAATAAAAAAGTTTCTTCTTGTACACGTCTTGTGGGCGTTCCATTGATTTTCTGACTTCAATCAGCCTGTAGAACGCGTCTGACGGTGCTGTTGACAGGACGGCTTGTTATAAAGATAGTAAGGCCATAACAGAGGTCAGAGTTGGCGAGGAGGCAACGGACAGACGCCTGAGCAGTGCTCACATGCTGCTCACATCTGGTGTGAATTAGAAGTCTAACTGAGAAGGACTAGAAATAGAACGGGCGGGGGTATTTTGTGTTTTGCATTGTATTTACCTGGAGTATTCATAATGTCAGTGCTTTTAATATGTCGTGTGTGCTTGATGTTTTAATGAACTGAATGGGCCGAACACAACTTTCCACTTCAATAGATATTGAAGCTCTATACTATTCTACTGAAGGGTCTTACATGCCATCTCAGATGTGCTGCGCGTGATGGTGTGAAAGTGGTGAAAAGCTTCCTTCAGGTCAAACAATTGATCAAACAAACTTTTCTAACTTGCTGAAGTCGACAACTAAGCTGAATTACACTCTCAGAGGAGCGTGCAGCGACCTGTGCGTCAACCGTCAGAACAATATTTTCTGTAGTCTGTTAATTGACCTCTTGTACCACAGATAACTTTCGCTGAATATTCCCACCCACTCACTATGAGGACCAGCTTCCTGCCCACCTATGATGGTCCTTTAGCTGCTGTAGCTCTAAAAATGTTCATACAGTGGTTTGTATTTATCCAACGCGAGGGTCTAAGGATAGAGGTTGATAGGGCTATTTAAAAAACATTTGACTTGACAGTGTCACTGTCGATGTGGTGGGTAGCGTCGGGTACCAAACTCTGTGCTTTTAAGGTTACCGAATGAGTTACGTCGGTAACTGAGTACCGACTCAGGTTAAATCAATCTGTGCCACAGTTTGGTACCTGAGAGCATCTGTGTGAGAGAGAAGGCTAAGCTGGAGGATAACTGGGCTTGGTTTTTCTCTGTAGAAGTGGTTGCAGTGTTTGTGGTAGCAGTGGAGTTTGTTGCATTTGTGAGACTACAAGAATTGTTCATAATAAAGTTGTATACGTTTTAAAAGAAGCAGAATTGTAAAAGCAGAAGTACCCGGAGAACTGTTCAGGTGGGTTTTAATCAACAAATATACCAATGAACCAAACTACACTCTACATTCAAGAGGATTATTTGAATAAACATGAAAATTAATACAGATAAGGCTGGTTACCTAGGTGATTGTCCATCTGGCAAAGCATTTTGGGAATATTCTCGTTCTTCTCGTCGTCCTCTCTGAGGACTGGCGCCATGTTCCAGATCATCACCTTGCCAGAATCCTCTCCTGAAAACAAATCCAACATTTAAAAACATGCACAATCATGACTTTTTATTTCACAATGTAATGATAAAAGACACGAGAAGAGACTCGTCAGGCAGCAAAATAAATCTGTAAATTTAGTGTAGTTTGACACAGATTCAGAACTAAAACTGACCCAAACTTTATCAACCAGTACTACATCAAGCACTGGACACTTTCTAAATGTGGATCCTAAATGACAAATGTCCGTTACATCCTAAAACACTGATGCAGGTTCAGTGCCAGTGAGGATGTAAACATTGTTATCATCTTACCTTGTCCACCGGTTGCAAATTTTGTCCCATCAGGGTGGATGTCAACTGAAAATATGGGTTTGCCTGTGAAACACAACACATAAATCAACATTTAATGATTTTGTCCAATCACAGATTTAATAGAGTCATAGATTAACAGATACTGAGGACTGATATCGTAGATAAATAACCAATAATAATTGAGAACAGAAGTGTATAGTTGATTGTTGTTAAGGGAGAAAACATAGGGGACACATTTCAACGCAACACATGAACATCACAGTGACCTCAGTGTTTTTTAACCAGGCTTAGCTGTTGTCCTGATGGAAAAATCCTTCACTTTCCTGTGATTTTCCACAGCTGTGTCAGAGCACGTCTGTCATCTGAAACTATTCTTTCTATCCTGGTTTTGTTAGTGACCGTGGATTAGCAATAAAAACACTAAACTGTTGGACTGTAAACAACACATACACTAGAGAATGTGCCCAACAGTAAAATGCAGAGACGACAAGCAGCACAGGTTGCAGATTAAGGCTTTGGAAACTAATTCTCTCAATTCATTAGCAAGTTATCAAGTTTATTTGCTGCTGGAGTTGTGGGATAAGCGGTTCTGGAAAGTGTGAGATGTTGATGTTTGCGTATGTGGGGCTTATTGTCTTTAGTGCTGAAATGATTTGTCAATGAAGTCAAAAGCCAAAATGTGAAAAAACTTGCTGCTTTTGGCTTTTTGTTTTAAATCACTGTAAACAGAGTGGAGTTTTGGACAGTTTGTCGGGCAGAACAACACATCTGAAGACGTCAATGGGCTCTGAGAAGTGGTGAAGAGCAAATCTCACTATTTGATCAAATAAATACTTTCTGATCTGATTATTATCAAGCATTATCGACAGATCAATCAATAAGAAAAAGCACAGTAGCAAGTGGCCCTATTATATCGATGTACTGCAGATATTACTTCAGTTTTTATATTCGCCTCCATCAGTGTCCATGTTTATGCCCCCTTAAGCTCATCTCAAAGGGTGTTTTTTATCCCCAAAGGATGAAATAAAACATTTAAACTTGTGCACACTGGAAGAAGAAGGTGATCTTTGGTGTTTTTTGTTGGTAAATGGCTTTCAGTAGTATTTATCTGTGACACCCAAGTGAAGGGTTTGCGTGATATCGATCACTGTAGATCAGTTAGGGACCGTTAGTGAATTTAAAAATGGATGTGCATTTCACACATTTGCAGCATGCTCTGCAGACTACATGACTAGTGTTCAAAAACAAACTACTTCGCTGTTCTCCAAAGACAACAGTCGCTGGCTGCAGCCTGAATTCAGGCCGTTTCCTCGACGGTTAACTTTCCAAACTGACAGCTTGGACATTTTCAACCAACTGACACTCTCCGACCTCCGTGTGCGGCTCCTTCACGGACACTAAAACACGACGCTTCGCCCGAAATGTCGTGAAAAAAACCCACAAACACCAAACAACAACAACAACAATAATAATAACAACAGTAATAATCAGAGACTTTGAGGGCAGCGGCTCCATCCGGCAGGTGAGTTAGCTCGCGCCGGGGCTAACTAGCCGGCTAGCTGGGGTTAGCACACATGAACACATTTGGGAGCGACACCTGCGGGACAAAAACACCGGCCGGCCGCGTCCAGACGGCGGATTCATCCCGCTGTGAGCCTCGCTAACGAGTGACAAACAAGTCAAACAAGTGTGGACCACCGCCGCCATGCCTCCCGTATCGATCCACCCCCACCTCCCTCCCTCCGACAACAAAAGCCCAACTTGGTCCGACAGATTCCTGCACAAGCTTACCGTTGTGGCTCACCCAGCTCGGCTTCAGCAGCTTCATTTTCACAACCCGATTTGTTTTTTATAGTTTCCTCCTTATCTTGTTCTCGACAAATAAATCCATCCGGCGGTCAGCTCAGTTGGAGAACTACCGTTAAACCGCTAAGCCCCCCCCCTGCCCTTTGTCTCAAACTCTGTCCGACACTTTGTTGTTTTTGTGATTCAACTCCATCTCTGCAGCGGCGGCGGCGGCGGCAGCATCATCCCCGAGTCTCCGAGCCGAGCGGCGGCGGCGGCGGACAGGCGGCGCCGGACGACAGACGAGGTGACACCAGGCGGTCCGGGAAGTGTTTCCGCTATTTTTGACCGCGGACCGGAAGAGCGTGCGGGACAGCTGTCACAATAATTCCGCAGGGGAGTTACTTTGTAGACTTTTCACGGATATATTTGAAGAAAATGTTTGCTGATATGTTTTGTGGATTTTATAATCTCTTTTAGGGTAGTTGGTTAAACTTGAGGACAAAAATGTCATAAAACTTGACCACGTTGTTGTTGTTTAACTTTTATTTTGAAAAATCATATCAGTTGTAGTGCGCAGACTCAGAATTTAAACAGTCAAGAAGAGTAAGAGTTAGTTTCTCAGCACTAACATTTAAACTCTTTGGGACTTTTTAAACCATCCTGACAACATTTACCCATCCAGTGGATTCTTACAGGAGACATATTTACTTTGGATAAAAACACAGACAGATATTCAGGCTGTAGATATTTTCTTTCTGCAGAGACATTTCTCTACTTATGTTTACTGCTTTCATCACATTACTGGGCAATCTTTTCATTTCACATTTCACAGTTCATAAGCCAAGAAAAATGTATTCCAAGATAAATAATAGACTGCTTTTGTTCTGTAGAAAGGTAGAAAAGTGTAGAAAACAAACCTAATTTTGGGCAGAATTCTCTGCACTATAAAGTGAATGAACTCAATTTGAAATTCACTGTGGAGAAACTGACAGAGTTTAATTTGTTTTTCAGCTCAGACTGAATATGATTTACATATTTTATAGCTTCACTAAACTCCCATAGAGATGAATGGTTAACAAAACCCCAACACAAATATAAATTAATAAAAAAGTTTTCATCACTTTTTCATGAGTTTGAAATCAAATATCATCACTGAATCAAGTTTGTGCAAAAACATCCCAAGAGAAAATTATTATAAAAACATTAGAAAAACACACCCATATTCTTTCTTTAAGAGTTTTCAGTTGGCAGTTTTAACTCTTATCTGATGATGTAAACTACAGTTAAATTAACAGTCAGAGTAAACAGTCCAGTCACTTCCACATCTCTACAAAAACATTTCTGCAAAACTCCTTCAAGACCCACTTCGTTCAAGCTTAAGGAGCAAAGACAACAGACATTATTCTTACATAGTGAAGGAAGCAAATTATTCTGATGCACTGAGTCAAATCAATATTGTTTTTTAAAAAAGTCTCTGTATTCCCTACGCTCTGCTTCTGCTGGTAGCATTGTACCAACTTCTGTCAAATGGAAAATAATGTGAAAAAAAAAGTCCAAAAAATAGAAACATTAAACATATTCTCAGTGTAGAAAACATCTGTTTATGACACATTTTAACCAGCTGAAATAACAAACTCCAAAGGGTGACACATGAGGATGAAGACAGATGCTTTTTAACCGTTATTGGTGAAAACTGGAATATAGATGAACAGTGAAAAAGTACATTGTGCTGCAGCAGTGGCTTGAGTAACAAATATTTATATTTTTTTCCCCCAATAATTTAAGCGTACCGCTGCCTCTTAAAAAACCTCTATGATACTCAAAAGAAAGATTTTGAGTGGACTATACCTTTAACACCAATTTCACTCTGATACTTAGTAAAATTAGAAAATAAGAGTTATATCTAACTTTCTTTTTTACTATCTACATGATTTTCAGTTTCATAGCTTTCTGCAAAGCTGGTTGACCGTCAAACTTTAAACCTGCAGAGGAGAACCTGACTCTAACCCTTGGAGGTGAATTTCAGCAGAGAGACCTGCAGGGGGCAGCGTACAGCGTCGTCTTACTGGAGGTAGCAGCACACTGAGGATGACGAGTGTGTCCCATCCAATCCAAGTGTTTCTGAACAAGACCCTGAACCTGAATCTGCTCTCTGGGAGTGTTTGAACGAGCGCTTTAGTCCCGTTTTCAAAACACCTTTCTCATTATTTCGTTGCTGTCAGATATGTGATTTGACCTGCTGTTTTTAAAGGCCTGATTATTTAATTCTTAAATGTTCTTTAAAGGGTTTGGCTCAGACCTCCTACACAAACACATGATTTACACCCAGTTGGCAGACCTCACTGATATATGTGGGATGGACAGAATATTAGAAACACCCCTCGGCAAAAGACAATACAGTTCAACAGCACATTAAAGTACATCCTCCAAAAGCATCAGACAGTTGAGTCAACACTTCTCTGAAACAGTTTGCAGTTAAACATTATGACCTTCCTGAAAGGAGGATGTATTACAGTCCTGTTGCATTAGTCTGCATTAGGTTTAGCTGTTTCTGCGATAAAGAACATATTAGTTAAAAGGTGTTATATAAGAAAGTCTTTCAATCAGTTTTATAGATTTATAGGGTGACAAAGATTTAAGAAATGCCCACAAAGTGTCCTGAGGACCAGTCAGTTGAGAAATATGGGGGCAGGGGGGCTTCATGGACCTGATATCCCTCGGAAACTGGCTTCAATCTGCTCCAGTGTCTTGCCCTTGGTTTCTGGGATGAAGGCGATGGTGAAGATAACGTTGACGATGCACATGGAGGCGAACAGCCAGAAGGTTCCAGCACTGGTTAGAAGAGTCTGAAAGAAGTCGCAGTTACAGACGTGAACATGGACGTGGATTCAGAAGGGCCACAGAGGGTCACCATAGATACCAAAACACACACAAAGGACAAACAGGACACAACGCTAAAGCTGCAACTAACGATTACTTGTCAATTATCAAATAATTTGACAATAATTTTTTCAGTTACTCTGTTAATTATTCAATTCAAAAACGTTATTGGCTATCCCCTTAATGATAGAAAATTGTCTAAAAATATAGTCCCATGAAAGACTCACATAAAATGACATAACACCAACAATTACATAAATAAATAAGAGCAGGTGTGCAAAGCTGCACTGAAAAGTAGGAACAGTCTACTTGTCCTTGTTTAAAACTCTCTATATTTATATTATATATTTAGTCTATAAAAGGTCAGAAAATAAAAAAACTGACATCTTCAAAGTGCTTATTTCACTGGATTTTAGCTGGAATGGGGAATGTCTGGCATTTTTTTGATAAATGACTTGACCTGATTATTTTTCTGTCAGTCAATTAGTTCATTAACTTACAGATCCAAAAAAATAAAGACTCCAAAGTATCCAAAAATACAGAAAGTCAGTGATGACATGTATGTAATGTTTCTCATGTTCTGCTTTCTCATAACTACAAGATCTGGACATCAGTAGAGTATCTTTTCCTGTGAACACGACTTAATCATTCATGACTGTAAGAAGAAACGTTTTGATGTAAATTGAGTTTAGAAACAAGTTACGTATTCTGTGATCATAAGATTACAGTTTTGTCAGTTCTGTAATATTAAGAAAGGATGATTTTCAAGTCAAAGCAACTTGATCAAGAGAAAAACTATCTTTACTCGTGTCCTATCTGGCCGCCCATAAAACAATCAAATGTCCGCAAAAACTCTTCTTATATAACCAAAACCCTTGATATAGTGTCCCGTTGAGCACTCACCATCATGTCTTGGAAGGTTTTGGTGACGATGAACGCCATGCTCCAGTTGGTGAGGACGCAGACGGCGCTGGCAACCCCCCTCACTTTGACGGGGAAAATCTCCGACATGACCAGCCACGGGATCGGACCCCAACCAAGAGCAAAACCTGAACATGGCAACAATTATTCATGTGGCGAACACACAGAGCCATTGTAATGGTAACGTGGTAGTAATTGAGTCCTTCTGGGGGATAACGCAGATGACTCCCAGATTTTGCTCTGTGGACATTATCATTATCTATTAACATTATCAGCTGATAACTGAAGCAAACTCTCCAGTTGCCTTTTTAAAAATGGGAACAACTGCCCCCACTTATTAGTTCATGGGCACTGACCCTGACTGCTCTTTGTGTCCTATACTTTACAGACCAAACATGTCCCATATAACATAAAACATTTCATAAAAAGGAGGCTACAAAGAACAAGAAATGAAATCTTTCATGCTGCTGATAAACTTAACCTTGACTGAATTAGAGGATCTCACCTGTGATGAAGACGGCCATGCTGGCCAGGGCCAGCCAGGCCAGGTTGGAGTGGGCTACTTCGGAGGAGGCGAGGCTCAGCGACGTCGTGCTGTGAGGTACTTGGGACTCCAGGTAGAAGTAAACCCCGAACGCTGTGGTGCTGATCGCCATGGCAACACCTTGATTATTAATGGGGAAAAAACCAAACAAAAATCTGCCATGACCTTGTAGTCCTGCCTGCTGCTAGAGAGAGAGCTGAACTGATTAAAAGATTTCATTACAAAACCCAACATCAATTAAAAACAAATTACTTCATATCAGTGTTTGGTATTTTTGTTTTTTGCCTTTATTACAGGGTCGATACTAGAGGGCCATGGGAAAAACAGTGTTTAATTTATTAGGTTTGATTGAATACCTGAGATGAGGAGAAGGACCTTCCTCCCAGCTCTGTCCATGATCAGCGCTGCCACTCCTGTAAAGACGACCTGAATCAGACCCACGATCACTGAAGCCAAGTCACTGTCCTGAAAAACAACATTCACATCGTTCCTTTCAACATGATAAAACAGTTTTTTCATCAAAAATGTACAAATGTGTTCGAACAGGAAATTACAATCCTGTGTTGATTTATCTTTTTAGAATGAGTTTTAGTTGGCGTTAAGATTCTGTTGTAGTTTTTGTTTAAATATGGATAGTAATAGGTTTGTAACAGATTTAGATTTTCACAGTACGATAACCGTCTCAGAAAATACCACGGTTTCACAGTATTACAGATGACAGACATGAAACTTGAATAATAATAACACGAATACGGTAGAATTCAATACCGTAGATAACAGTTTAATGATTGATCAGAGCTAGTAAATATGTAATACAAACATTAGATTGAACTTCGTTGTTTCAACTGATCATATTTTAGTGTTTTTATTTATAATTAAAACATTTTTTTGCCATATATCCTAAAATATTCCACCAAGTTCTGACTAGAGAACCGCAGACTCCTTATCGCTAAAAGGCCAATGTGGAACTATCTTGCAAGAACAGGCCAATTATGATTTCAATATTCGTGCCCTCTTAGCTCAGGACTTTCATATTTTATCCATATTTTCACATGAGTTGTGTCAAAGCACTTTACTGAGCAACAAACGACATAAACAAGAGCAAGATTACAGACAACAATGAGAAGACAAAGACAAAACTGACAGTCCTGGGCAGCAGCTGTAGTGCCCATTGAACACACTTTAACTGTAACTGAATGCAAAGCTGAGTGTGTGCGTTCATTTCCCCTGAATAAATAACCATTTAAAAGAACCCTCACCTTAAAATGCGCCTGTTCAAATATGGTCTCAGCGTAGAACATGATAGCATTGATCCCCGTCATCTGCTGGAATATCATCAGCATGATGCCGATCACCAGAGGCTTGTAGACGCCAGGGTCCTTCAGGTCGGACATCTGGAAGCCAGAGCACTGACCGGAAACACAGGGGAGACACTATCAGTGACACATTTCGTCGTCCAGCAGAGGTGGCATCAGCATTGAGGAGGAAGAAGAAGCTGTTGTGGTCGGAAAGCCGCGTCACCGCCAAGCCGACCAATCGTGGACTCACCTGCTCCTCGCAGGCGTCCTCGATGCGGGCGCACTCCCATTCCACAGGGGCATCGGGTCCCCGCAGGAAGCGCAGCGCCTCCTCGGCCTCTCGCCTCTTGCCCTGGGACAGCAGGAACCGGGGCGTCTCCGGCATGAAGCACATGCAGACCATCAGCAGCGTGGGTGGGATGGAGCTGCAGATCGCCAGCCAGCGCCAGTCCAGGAAGAGACCTGCGGGACGAGTTCACACGGCTCAGAACGAGAAGCTGGAGCCACACAGCAGTTCAACTATTGTTTCAGCTGACTATGGATCAGCCTCAGCCATCATACAACAAGCGAGTCACATTCAGACCATATTAACAACAAAAACAATACAGCAGAAAGGAAGTGCAAAATAAAATACTTCAACAAAGGCTAAATATTTAATATCACAGATATATATAATATAGATTTTAACACACTGGTAACATTTGTCTCTTTCATGTTTTCAAATTTAGCTAATAACATTTTTCTTTTCTCTTATCTTATCTATTACATTTCCATACTTAAAAAATGTTATGCAATTATGCATGTATTGAGCTGTCCGTGATGGACTGAAGGCTGCAGGACACAGTGGACCCTTGTTGGGTCCAGATTTCCTGTCTCTGTCGTCTGCATCTAAAAATATATGCTGCTGATCTGATTGTTCCACTGAATCTTCTACAACGATCACATTGTTCACAGTTGGGCTGAACAGCAGCTGGTTTGTGACAAAGTTGATTATGAATTTTTTTAAGTTCGCAAGCTATCAACCAATTATTCCTCTAAAAAACATGATTTCAAGTAACATATTTCTTCATTCTGCGTTATGTAAAGATAAAAATCGATAAAAAACGAGCCGTAAGATTTTGAAACTGAAAGGAGATCTTTAACTCCATAAACAGCAAATCTTTTTCGCACTAAGGGCCATTCAACCCCAATGACATATTTTTTCCACTGTCTCTAACACGAGACAACCCACCTCATGTGACACACCAGATTTTATTGGGTAAACCTGAATGGCATGCAGCTAACAAGATTAGTGAGAAGCAGCTATTTTCACATCACGCCAACCAGTGAGGCTGCTGTCGAAGAGGCAGAACAGGACTCTGATCATATCTGACGATGATCACATCACATGATGGCCGAGCTTATGGTCATCTCTTCTTCACAACCTTTGATCCGCAGGTGTAAAACAGTATATTAACCTTGGAAAGAGCTCTTTAAACAAAACCATGTTGTCACAGGGTGTCTGAAGAAGATTCATACAGATAATAACCAGAAAGAGCAAAAGATATTATCTTTTTTACATAAGAGGGCTGATTTGTAGCTCTGCATTTTGAATTTACTGTGATAATGGTGGATGTTGTAAAGTTGTAAGTTACATCATGGAAACCCCTCTGTGATTTACAGCTTGTTAAGTGCCGTCTTACAGGAACCTCGTGGGACTTTCGATGTTTTTTTCTTTCATATGTTTATTTAAACATTCAAATAAACTGGAGTCAACACTTTACAGCAATTAGATTTAAGGACGCCGTAAACATTTACAGCTGAGCTTACAAACCTGCGAGATACACTCCCATGATGCCTAGCACCACCATGAGCTGCACGCAGGAGCCTAACGTCCCGCGGACCCGCTCGTGGGCCATCTCAGAGATATACAGCTGTATGACGAGAGGAAAAGAGAAAATGACACAGGAGGACAATACCAGAACATCACAGTCACTAACAGAAATAGCTCTCAGTCATATTTCAGGCTTTTTAATGGATGCTTTAATCCATAGAAACCTAATAATGAATGAGCTTCAACTTTCCAAGCAGTGCCAAAACAATTAGTCTATTACTTTTACTAATTAATCGTTTACTTCTGCAACTAATGGTCCTTTTGATTATAATGCTGTTTACTTTCCTGATTGATTGATTCAATTCAATTCATTTGATAAAAATAATAAATAAAAAAGCACATAATAAATTACCAGCAGCCAAAATTATGTCCTCATATGGTTTGTTTTGTTGTAAATCCAAACATTCTCAATTTAAAATTATATAAAACTTATATCTTATATGTCTTACATGATTAACAATTAATGATGTTTATGTTTTATAAATATGCTGATTGAAAACTATGCCAATAGTCCTGTGAAAACACCACAAATCCACCAGTGAAGGAATGTGATTACTGCAAACTGCGGCTTCAGATTAATCAGACTAAGGAAGCAAATTGCTGACTTCAACCAGTGTAACCTGATTTTTAATGTGCTGTGTATTTATGAGGAAGGAAATCAAATAAAGGAAAGCAGGAAGTGGAGAAAGAAAAGCTGCATCATTGTGAGGAAGGATGAGAACATGATGGGCAGGAATGTGACCGAGTGAAAACGGGACAGCGAGGTGTTTCTTACCGGGACGACCAGGGACGTGACCCCGCTGGCGACGCCGGTGAGCACTCTGCCGAGGTAAAGCATCCACACGTTCTGTGCTGCGATGATGATGGTGAACCCAAAGACAAACGGCAGCGAGCAGAACATCAGACTGAGCTTCCTGCCAATCTTCCCCACCATCCAACCGCCCAGCAGGCCGCCCGCCGCCGCTCCCAACGTCACTATGGACTGGAAAACAAATACAGAGCTTCAGGAAACATATATGCCTCTATAATGTAGTTTACATTTGACCCTGTATTTCACTAATTTCAATACTCCAAGTTATGTACAAGTGAGAGCTAGAATGGTAAATTATTGACATTTTGTTAAAATCCGCACGTTCACACACAAATGCACATTTAACAAGAAGAAGAACACACAGTGACTGAAAAGAAGCAGCAATCGCAAGCCGCACACACAACCAAAATAAAGTTCTGAGATTGATGTTTCTCACTGATATGCACCCTGGGAGTCGTAGTTCAGTTTTTATGTCAAAGAATCAGATACTTTCTAACATAGCTGTTCTTCTTTGTACTGATGATTCAACTGTCAGTTGCCAAACATCAGCTGTGTCTGAAATTATGCCCTATTCACTATAAAGTGCACTATAAGTAGCAGTATATTAACTTATGTAAGTTTTCAGGAAGTAATCAATTTTTAGCTTCACACAAAAGTAACTAAAGTTACTTCTGCTACTGTGAGAGCTCTCTTCCGTTTCTTTATACTGTAACTAGGTTTTGTTGTGTGAGGTGTGTTTGGACGACATGTGATGACATGAAACTGCTGACAAGTTAAAAGCACACTGTCTAAAAGCTGTTCTGAGGCTTGTGATATTAAATCGTCACGGCTGCCGTCGTACCCCAAACCAGGAGGCCTGGACATCATCCAGCCGCAGCCGAGGGTCAGCGATCCTGGTAAGTTCGGGGATGGCGGGAGAGCTGTACCCCAACACGAAGCCGAAGCTCATGGGACCCAGAACAGACGCAAACGTCGCCAGGTACAACTTCTTGTTGTTTACTTTACTGTGAAGAGAGAGAGGAACAGAGGGGTAGAGGTCAAAGGTCAGTGTGTCAAACATTCCAGCTGATTACATAAATATATTTACACATTAAATGTTAAGAGATTCTGCAGCCTCTCTGTAAACTGACATTTAGAGGAGTAATCTTTTTAAGAATTTAAATAATGTTATTTATATTCTGTCTATGTTCTTTTTACATTGCAGGATTGTTCCATTGTTGCAGACAGCCATTGGCTTCCTTCCTTCATGGCAAAAAAACCCAAACAAAAAAAAAACTACTAACACAATTAGTCAATTAGTTGACTGAAAGAAAATTAACTGGCAACAATTCTGCTGATTGAATCATCATTTAAGTCATTTATTAAGAAGAAATGTCAAACTCGGTTTGACTCCAGCTTCTCTGATGTGAAGATTTGCTGTTTTTTTTAATGGTTTTAATGTCATTAACTAAATATATTTTACATTTGAAGACGTCCCCTTTTGCTTTGGGAACATGTGATGCACATTTTCACAAGAATCTGACATTTTACTGGCTAAAGAACAACGTTATTGTTGTATGGTAAAGCACCTGCATTGTGCAGATTGATTGATTGATTGATTGATTGATTGACTGATGTGACTGAATGAATGCACACTTAATGTCAAAGTGCATTCAGATGTTTTAAACACACCAGCACTGTTTGCCTCACAGTGAGATGTGATGTAAAGCGTGTTCTTTGTAGTAAAAGGGCCAAAAGACATGCAAAACCTCGGGAACAGTTCTTTAACAACCGATGTTGGTTTGTATTTGTTTGTTTAGATCCTCCATTGAAGCCAGCTGCTCTGCCTGTTGATTATGCAGTTTACTGACTGCAGATACTCTGAGCTCCAGCTGTGCATCAGTGTGTGAACTGACCTCAGATAAGCGTCCTGCTCGGACATGAGTCCTGTCGGATCCTCATCTCCGCCCTCCGCATCCAGCAGCCTTCTCCTCTCGTTCTGGATGTCCATGCTGTCTGCAGTGCTGTTTTCCTGCAGGTTTCTCTCTCTCTCTCTCTCTCTCTCTCTCTCTCTCTCTCTCTCTCTCTTTTTCTTTTTCTTGGTCCACCTTTCACATGTGGGCCAGGCGGGGGATCGACAAGGAGAAACTATAAAGTCCGAATATCCGACATTTCAATGACAATCCGACCAGTTACTCATCGCACAAACTGTCAGCGAGGGTTTTTACTTCCTCCACCCGGCGGACAACTTGCTTTGTCAACATCTCAGTCAGCTGATCGGCGTGTGCGCACGCTATTTCCCGTTTTCAAAATAAAAGCCCGTCACAGCGACAGTGAGTTAGGCGCCCAGCTTTATACCGTCCTGTCACGGTATTTCAACAGTTAAACGTCTTAACCTGTATAGAAACTGCAGAGCTGCGGTCCAGCCACTGACAAACTGAAGCACCGGGCTTCCGATGGCAATTTTGCATTAATTTTCTTCAGAGAAAAATTAGCTCAAGCTAGTTTGTTTTTTTTTCAAACATCTTTTTAAAGTTTAAATCATTACACCAACATTGTTAACAGCTGTTGGCACTGGTTATTACACGGTTTTGAGACTCGCCTTCTCTTTGTAAATCCCCGCAGTTTCTTGGCGGGATTTAAACGTCACCGGAAGGAGCCCGTCGGAAGTGCGAACTGTTTTCCAAAATAAAAGCCCCTGGCTCGTGCGGCGTTGCAGTTGGTTGCCATGGCGACGCAGCTTTAAAATGTCGGAGAAGTAGAAATAAACTGAGGAAAAGTGGCTGAAAAACAGCTAATTTCAGCTGTTTGAACGACGAAATGGACACTTTGGAGGAGAGAAAGGACAAGACGGTAAATAAATGTTTGTTGCAAAGTGTTTAAAGTTACGTAGCTGTGTTTTATAAATGAAATAAGAAACAACAATTCAACTAATAAACCACCAGCACCAAAAATAACAAAAGTACAGGAATATGTTTGATATAATGTTTAATATCTCTCTTTATTTTGTTAATTTCTTAGGTTCCTTTTTTATGGAAAGTGTATAAGGCATTTTCCAATTGTTATATTATGATTATTATGAACATTAGTATTGTTGTTATTATTATTACTATATATAAATAAGCACAAACTCAAACTGGATAAAAACTGCACATGAGCAAAACTAGATACCAAAATCCACAATGTTTTCGAGCAAGTAGACATACCTTACTACCTTAATAACAAACTAAGGACACTCTAGGACATGTTTTAGTTGTCTAGTCTAATCCTACTAGTTTTGTGTGTTGGCATCCCTCAGGAAAACTGAAATGTAATTTAACATTAAATATTTTTGTCAATTGATTGTCCACCAGCAGGCAGAAGAGCAGAGTTTATTTCCCAGCGCTGTGTCAGAAGAGGAGCTGGATCAGTCCAGGAGAAAAAACACCTTCAAGCAGCTGTTTGGCTGCAGTAAAATCTTTGAGGCACCGGGAGAGAAACGCCCTGAAAGACCAGATCTACAGGGGAGCCTCATCATTCAGAGCAAGGCTGCAGAGCAGTGAGAATCATGATAGAAAAACACATTGAATTAGTGAATGACAGTGTTCTAGCCTCACTTACAGCTATATGTTGTGAATTTATACTGTATTCTGCTTTAGGATTTACTGTAATGGCGTCCAGGTAGGTTTTCTACAAAAGAAGGAAAGATCATATCTGTGTTACAAATATTGCAATACCAAATATGAGGGATCTTTGCTGGAAATGTGTGCAAAGTTGAAACATGAAATCCAGTCAGGGCCTTTTCAGGGTTGAATAACGCTTATGATGTTTACTTTTGCAGTTACAAAAATGGAAAAGAGGCAATGGGAAAGTCCCAGTACGAGAAGGCTGTGATCTGCTTCTCCAAAGCCATCACACTGCAGCCAGAACAGGTGCTGGATTAACTAGAGCACAAAGAGTTTTTGATTCATTTTTTATGTTAGATTTTATGTTTATGAGAGAGGCAACAATATAATTGACTTTGTTTTTTAAATTACCTGTAGTAATAACTCAGATTATAATGATAAAGATCAAAGTACCCTAATAATCTATTTAAGCACATTACCTGTGACACATACATATTATCCCACTGGTGGTTTCAGCTCACCTGTGTGTTTACTGTCTTGGTATTTAGCACTTCTGTTGTGTGTTTCAGACTCAGCTGTATGTGAGCCAGGCGGAGGCCTACCTGCAGCTGTGTGACTTCCAGTCAGCAGCAGCCTGTTATAAACAGGCCTGGCTCCTGGAGCCCGGAGCCTTCAGCGCCCGTTTAGCCTTCATCTACTATCTCCAGGTAAGAGAGATACTATAGCAATATTATAGTATGTCAAGATATGTACTATCTTTAGTGTGCGTCTAATCAGACGAAATTAGATATACGAAAACGTATATGAAAACATATTTCTGTGATCAAAGCAATAGACATTATATGAAATTGTTACCTGTTTTTTTATCAATAATAATCGCTTGTATCACACGATGATGATGATGATGATGATGATGATGATGATGTCATTTCAGTTGATAATTTACATTCTTTAGTTAAATAGAACATTTCTCTATTATGGACAAAAAAGACTTGTGTGAACCAGGTAATTCTATTGACCAATTAGGAGCAGAACAGTGAACAAAAGAATAGACATGAGCGACTTTCAAAGATAAGATAAGAAAAAATAGCAGTTTTTGGGTTAACAAATTTGTTAAAGAGTGAGTTTGGACTCAGTACTGATTGTTTGTGTAGCCATTTAATTATATTAAATTAAGTAAAAGAATAAGTAAAAGTAAATGTGATTTCTTGGTTGTTTGGTTTATAGTTTTCTATATATTTCTGTTCTCCCTCCCTGGACTCACATTTGTGACCCACTGTTCTTCTGTCATACATGTTCATAACATCATTCACCCTGATCTTCAGGTCTATTCTGCTGTTGCACTAATTATATGATCCCCCCCCCCGCCAAATCCTGGATAAATGCCTAAATATAAATAATTTAATGGTGATTTTCTGTTTCCTGTTGTCCTCAGGGCCAGTGTTTGTTTGACCGGGGCCTGTTCCTGGAGGCTCTGGAGGCCTTCAGCAAAGCTGCTGAGGTGAAGCCCGGCTGCAAGGCCTTCGAGGTCAGAAGGTCGGGAACCTGCGTACTAAACTCTAGATTAAAGTTGTGCGTTTGTGATTACTGACAGTTATCTTGCAGAAATACCTTTGTACAGTCTGCAGAGAAATTATGTCAGATATATGCTTTATAAATATATGTTATACCAATAATATAGGGGCCAAACATGTCATTAATCACAAGTACTCAAGACTTCAGATTCTCATTCTAGTTCATTCATGTATTTTGTACCTTGTATCCCAGCCTGGCCTGTCTGACAGCTGCAGGTCACCACACTGACTGTCTGAAGCTGGTGAACGACTGGATGGTGTCAGAGGGTCCCACCTCCGACCTTTACATCCTCAGAGCCCGACTGCACAAACTGCACAACCAGGTTACAACTGCAGGGACATTTCAAATACACCAAACCAGCAGCATACACCCTGAACATCTCAGGCAATTGGTTGATGCTGTAAAGAATCAAGCTGATAAATATGACAATAGAACGATCTTAAACCTGTAGGTCCACAGTCCTGCAAGAAACCAATAGTAAGGCCACAGACTAAAGAAGTAAGAAAGTGTGTTGTGTCAGGACTTGAAATCTTTAGTTTCTCCTAATGACAAAGAAAATTGCAGAACAAAGAACACATTTACACAGTTCACAAGATTTTGTTAAGCTATCTTATGGCGTCCAATATAATGTATGGAACCCAACAAGGTTTCAGAACTTTGTTGTCTTTGTGCGTCCGGTGTGAAGCTGGTGTCGTGACCTCATGGTCTGAAGCACAGAGGTTGTGGTTTTGATCCTTTTCCAGAAAAAAATCTAATCTTTAGGGTCAGGGTTGCAGTGAATAAACATATCTTGCAATTAAATCTTGCCAACATAATAATAATAAATCAGTCCATTTAAATATTTAGACACAGTAAAGTACAGACTGAGTTAATGAATACTCAAACTATATAAAGTTGCATATAGTATCTTAAATACACACACAAGCAAGTGACTGTGAATAAACTACCAGTGACTTTCCCACCTATCCAGACATCACAATGTTATCATGACGTGAAGTCGGCGTTGGCGTTGAACCCAACGTGTCCGGAGGCCTCAGCACTGCTGCTGCAGCTGCAGGAAGCCAGTGAGCAGGCCAGACAAAAGGCAGTGGACCGATCTTTGACTGGCCAGCTTCCCGAAGCCCTCTGCATGATCAATGTCGCTCTGGAGAACTGCCCGCATGACGGACGCCTCTACCTGTTCAGGTGACTCTGACAAGCTGCCAGTAAGAAAAGACTGGTGATTTTGCAACAAAATATATGTATTTTGTATAATCTTCTGTCCATCAGAGGGATTCTGTACCGACGTCTGAAAGACTTCACAGCAGCCATCGAGGATCTGATCCAGGCAATGGAGCTGAGTGAGGAGGAGCAGAGGGAGAAGGAGGTCAGAGGTCAGGCGGAGGCCAGAGACGAGAAGGGGGAGCACGGCTCTGTGCAGGAGGAGGTGGAGTTTCAGCTGGTTCTCACCTACAATGATTTTGCTGTTCAGTGCTTCAGCAGAGGCCTCTACGCTGAGGCGACGCTGCTTCTCAACAAGGCCATCGAGGAGGAGAAGGGCCAGGCGGGCCTGTACCTGAACCGAGGAGGTGAATATTACTGTGTACACAAACGCAGAACTGAAACCCTCAGCAGTGTTGATTTTGTATTTAGAATCACCCTAGCGCAGAAATGATCTGTCAGTTTATCAATTAGTTGATTAACAGAAAATTGACAAGAATTTTGATAA
Source organism: Lateolabrax maculatus (assembly GCA_031216445.1). Lineage (NCBI taxonomy): Eukaryota > Metazoa > Chordata > Actinopteri > Acropomatiformes > Lateolabracidae > Lateolabrax > Lateolabrax maculatus. The sequence goes on along the minus strand of CM062217.1, from coordinate 2,538,793 downwards.
TTGATTCATTACTAATTTTTTCAAGCTCCTTATATGTAATGATTTGCTGATTTTCACTGTTTGATATAATTAAATTGAATATTTGGACTGTTTGTTGGACAAAACAAGACATTTGAAGACGTCACATGTTTGATGGACATTTATCATCGTCAGGTTTTACAGACCAAATGATGTAAAACTGTTGATGATGATTTTTCCCAGGAAAGATGGAGATCAGAAGCAGCTTTTCTGGAAATTAAAATAGGAGTTAATCACTTTAAATCGCACTTGACCTATGGAACTGTGTGAACTGAATTCTTTTTGGAAGGATCAATTTATTTGTTTATGTGTGTGTGTGTGCTTGTGTGTGTGTCAGACTGTTTCTTTAAGCAGGGTGAGTGGTGTTATGCTCTGGCTGACTACCAGCAGGCTGAGGAGATGATGCGGCCTGATGACCCTGCTGTCCGGCTCCGCCTCGCTGTCCTTCACAACACGCTCGGCTCTTTCTGCTTCCAGGACGGGTCAGAGCCACGCAAACATACACTAACACACACGTAAACACACACATGAACATGCAGAGAAACCTACAGTAGAGAAGATTTGAAATCTGTTTGGATACTATATATGATTTTTGTGTGTCTGGATCTGCAGGTGCTTCCAGGAGGCAGCTGACATGTTTTCTGTGGCCATCCATTACAACCCTGCATCCAGTCAGTACTATGAGAACAGATCCAAGGCCTTCCGAAAGCTCCTAAACTTGGAGGGAGCCAGACGGGACTTCATCCACATGCTGATCCTGGATCCCACCAACGAGGAGGTCAGTGCTTCATCTCACCCTCAAGTTCCACTCACATTTGTTTTGAGAGGATTTTAGTCCATTAAAGCATTGTATAACCTTTTTATTCAATGAGATCAATACCATTTTAATAGTACTGTTTATATAGTTATTTTTTATATATTGTATATCAACATTTACATGAAAATTGTGTTTTTCTCTCATATAATGCAGGTAATGAGAAGTGTGCAACCCAGATTTTGTGGTTTATAACTTTTTTTTACATTAATGCAGTTAAGATCTTGTCCAGACATTTTTTGCTCATGATCCTCTGAGAAAACATTTAATTAGTTGTTAATAAATTGTGTGTTTTGTTTGTGTGTTTGCTTGTGTAGCTGCCTCCTATGCTCATGAATCTGTTCCCTGGCTGCAGCGTGTCTGATGTTGTGTCCAGTCCAGCAGGACAAGCACTCAGAGTTCAGCTGATGGACACCATCCAGGCCTGCTGCTCCTCCTCCGATCAACAAAGGTCAGTAGCACAGATGCACTGCAGCTCGACATGTTACAAGTTAAACAAAAATGATGATTTCTCTTCTGTAACTGGGAGATTCCCAGTGCAACTGCTGGTGCCAACTGAGCATCAAGATGGAGAACCCTCACTTATTCACTTTTCTCATCACAATGACAGATGGTGGTACTCACTCATTTACAGTCAGCGCCTCCAGTCAAGCAGTGATTCTCCAACCGAGTGGAAACTCTGTTTTCTTTTAAACATGGAGCATGAATGAAATGAAATGTGTAGAATCACATACATTATACTGTAAATTACACATGAATGAGTTGAATGTTTTTAATATTTATTGTCACTGCTTAAAGATACAGCTGCTCCTGTTTTTTCCAGATAAGGACTGCATGTAACCAACATGGTACTTAGCCAAGTGAGTCTTGTGTTGAAATGTGTTGTTAGTCTGAGTGAGAAGCTCCAGAAGATGACTCTGACCAGTGAGAACACAGCGAGCCAATCAGAAGACCCACCTGAAGCAAGAAAGGAGCTGAAGTTGTGCGTAAATCAACAGGAGATGGAGACAATTGTGAAGAGCCTTCTGCAGGTACTGATGGGAAAATCTGAAATGTTTACAGTTAGTAGGACTACAATTGTTCATTTCCATGTCCACTTTTTTGGATAAAGTTATCAGTGAAATTCAGTACACAATAATGTGAGAGCCCTGTAAGGTTCACATAGTAATAATAATAATAACTTTATTTATGTAGCACCTTTTTAAAAACAGTGTTTTTTTAAAAACAGTGTTTTTAAAGGTGCATAGTAATCTGCAATTTGCAAGCGACACCATTTGTGACCCTGAAACCACTTGTAATCTGTGTGTACGCAGTGCTCGCAAATTGCTTGTAGGAGACGAGCCACTCGTTGTCACCAGATTGATGGAAAATATATCATTTATGTCATTTTCCACGGCAACGATTACAAAGCGGACATTGAGAAGTTTTGCAGCGTTGTCGTTATGCTGAACCACAGCTGTTCTTCTGTGTTGACTGTGGCAGGTTAAGGAAACGGTTTCGATTGTTCCTCCATGACTGTCCAGCTGTGCACCACACCGGGCCACGCCTCACACCTCACACCACAACACAGTGAAACAGGACCAGTCCGCCTTTAGACATGAGAGGAGGTCTTACTACATCAAGAGACTCTGGGTGTCCTGAGATGTGGTAGTGGAACTACACGGGATGGGGGAAATATCAATTATAAATGTTGTTTTATCTAAGAGCTGTGTTTTTTAAATGCATTTCTGTTTAATATTATTCCATTTAATGTGCTTAAACTTTAGCTGCACACATTGTGAACCACTTTTAACATAACCTTTTACATGGAAGGAAATCCTTTAACTTGGATTTATGGTTTGAAGAGCAAAGAGAAATCTCTCAGCACAAGAAATACACAAACTGTAAAAATAAACTATAAAGACAAACTGCATAATCTTAGACTCTGCCATAGTATTCTCTTTACTATGAAGAAATTTAAGTCAGTTTTCACAAAGAACGCTGTGGTATTATCCTTTAATTTTATTTTGTACTGTAGTCCAATAGGTGGCAGCAGAGGCACAATTTTAGCATGATGGCGTCTCTCAGGATGCTCTATTATGTTTGACTTGTTTTATCTATGACATGAGATCTAAATGTTTGAATACTGGCTCTCTAATTAATTATTTTGACACCTAAACTGGGGAGTAATCTGTCAGGACTGTACCAAAAGAATGATTCTGCTTTGATGAAACTGTGTGAAGCTCTTTTCTTACTGGAGTCTGAGACAAGCCTGTTCATATCAGACAGCTGTCATGGGTTAATCTCTGCTCGTCACTGTTCACAGACACTCTGTTAGTCTGTGGCGTAGTCCCACACATGTCACTAATCACACAGAACTACATGTAAATGATCATAAACATGAATAACAATAGATTAAATTCCCATCCATTATAATAGTACCTGTTCTCTGAAGCCAAGCAGGGTCGTGTTATGACGAAATTTGACCCTTTCAGATCCACCGCAGACTAAATCTGTGTCACCGTGTCAGTCTAAAAGGGTTTTACTTTCTCAGACACCTTGACAAGGTGTGTGTGTGGATGAGGGTCAGATGTAGTTAGACATTTGTATGACAAACACTTTATTTAAAGCATACTGATGCCTGTAAGATGTTGATGTAGTACACATACATTTATATTATGATATAATGAGTAGACTGTGGTGTCTGGGAAAGTGAGCTGTGGGTTCTACTTAACATGTCTAATTAAATAGTTTGGTTGGTTTAAACTGTCCAAGAAGCACTGCATCGAGTATCTGTGTGTGGTTTAACAAAATAGTCTTAACTCAACTCGCTTTTTCCAGAGCTTTTACACACGGAGATGTGTTTAAGCTCAGAGGAAAAGCTACTGAGTGGACCTTGGGTTAAGATAACTTTGTGAAACTACTGTTCCCAGGGCCAAATATGAACTTCCACACAAACAACAATGTGTAGTAGACACAAATATCGAGATATAAAATCTACATGTCATGCAATTAGACAGAAATTAGAAGAGAATGGATTATACCAGAATAATTTCTTAACTAATATGCTCTGTTTTTCAGCAGAAGTAGTGAATGTGATTGGTGGTTGAAGTGTATCACTGGTAATCAGTATCAGCAGTGAAGACGTGTTGTGGCTGCAGCTCGGTGGCGTTCTCTGAGAGGCAGCTGACCTCTCAGCATTAACAGCAGCTGTGGCAACAGCTGACACACAGAGAAAGGACCTGTGGCACACTGGCTGCCGTCTCACCATAGAAAGTACCCACACCACATAGCTGAAAGCACAAACATACCAAACATACCAGAGTCTGTCGCAGTCACTTCACGCCGTGCACTTCGGTGCTTAATTGACTGTAATGAATATTGATACAGTATATTTTCTCTGCACCTTGTCTGAATAGGCCGCTGCTTGTGGAATATTGGAGAAAGTGCTCTTTCCTGGTGTAGAAGTCGTATTTTCTTATTTGTTCAGATGTATTTCTTTATTATATTTCGATACCCACTGAAATTCCACGCCGCCGTGGAATGTGGGTGCAGACGACCACGGAGGAGACGACCACGCTCACACCGGTGTCAATCAGCGCTTATTGTGTTGACACTGTCGATGTCTGCTGAGCAGCGCGGCCGCCCAATACGACCTGAGGCGGACAGGCCCCGGTCCAGACGCTCAGACGGTGCGTGTGTGTGTGATTCTGTGTTTCTGTTCTTGTGAGGACCACACTGTCCTAAGAGTCAGTTGAACCTGAAAATTTAGAAAATTTTGCTGGTCCTCACAACAGCTGTTTTAAGGGTAAGGCTTGAATTTAGGATCAAGATTAGGATTCGACTGGATTAGGATGTACCGGTCAGGGATTACAGACAGTTGAAAGTCTTCACAAGTATGGTAATACAGTCCTGAATGTGTGTGGGCTTCAGCCCCTCAGCAGAGTGGTGCGGGATAGACAGTGGTCGTAAAGGAGCTGAAAAGTGTTTCACACTTGTGCAATAAAAGGCTCGAGTTACCGTCCAGTCAGGGCTGGGAGGCGCAGCCAACCGGGTGGTGCCTGTGGCCCAGCCAGCAAGGTTTCTGAGGCCAGACAAAAACACCTCTCTCTGGGTACAGGAGCTGGCGGCTTGGCCCCGGCTCAAAACATTCCCTGGTGGAGGGGAGGTTCATTCACGTTTTGGCCGGAGACTGTTTTGTCTAAGATACGCAGAATGCGTTTGTAGTCTTTGGGTAGTGTTCGGGGCAGGTGACGTGCATGGACGCACAACTCCATGTCCTCCTGAAGTGAAAGTGGAAGGGGATACGTGGGTCTGGAATTGGATTAGTGTTGCTAGACTGGAGTGGGCCTTGAAGTATGTGCCAGTCAGGGTTTTTGTCGATGGTCGACTTCTGCAAAGTACCTGTCGCTGCATTATGATAATGGCTTGGATAGTTGAGGCTGTTAAAATTCCCTAATGTCCCTAAAGACCAGTTAAACACAGGGTCTCAACATTTCATTTTATTTTCAAAACATTACAAAATTATCAAAAATGAACACACACTATGAAGAATATGCAATCGTCCTTACTGAAATAAATAACAATATATTACATAAATGTTTTCACCAGAAACATTTCACATTCTAAACAATGGGACAGAAGTCATAGCCAAAGCTGCTCGGTCAGTGAACCAGAGTTAACAGACAGAGTCCACCTGCTGATCCAGAAACACATCAAGATGCTTCTGTCAGGTTACAGACTGACGTCTGGGCCGTCGCGTCCCCCCTCGCTCCAATGTCTGATGCTCCACATGACACATTTGGCACCTTGAGGACGTATAAAACGGTAAAATGTGCTTTATGGTCTTGTAATTCTTATAACCGAATTCAGCCGCGTGGTTCCTTTCCCTGAGAGAGACGGGGAAGAGAGAGAGGAGGGGGGACGGACAGACAGAGGCGAGCAGACGAAGGGTGTCCCCTGAGGAACATTTCTAAAGACAATTTATATATTTTGGAGAGATAAACCATCTGCCTGTTTGTTCTTCTCATAAATTTTCCAGTCAGTTTTACTGGCTTGTCTCAGCCACCGTCTCCCTGTTCGTGCTGTGTGTGTTCTTTCGTAGCGCGCTGCCTGTCCTCAGCTTTGGACAAGTGCTGCAGACAGCTGTGTTCCCATTGGGTCTTTGAGGGCATCGGAGGCCCGATCCGCCTTTTGCTCTTACCCTTAAATTTTAGAAACACATCAGGGTACTTTTGTTTCTTTACCTGCTGGCTACAGTGGCTGGTGGATTCCTAAAGTCGCTGCTGACCTTAAATATTCTACCAGCCAAAAATGATTCTTTGGAGTAGAAAGGAACGTCCACATGATAGTTGGTTTCCTGCTGAAGAAGATTAACTTACCAGCCACATACAAGTTTATCAGCATTTGGCTGACAGCTATTTGGTGATTTTCCCGTTTCCCGCTGGTAGCCGACCACTGTTCTTCAGGATGAAGTCCTCCGACGTTAAACTGAGTGGTTCACTTCCAGCCGTTCATCTCTTTAAGCTTGCTGATGCTGGTCCCTTTGACAGGTGTAGAAGGTGGGGGATTGTAAAGAGGCAGGATGGGGGTGCTACAGCCTTTTGTCCACAGCTTCTCAGTGGGGATTGTCCACACAGTCCGTGACTTCTTCTCCTTCGTCTTCTCCTTCTCCTTCTCCTTCTCCTTCGTCTTCTCCTTCTCTTTCGTCTTCTCCTTCTCCTTCGTCTTCTCCTTCTCTTTCGTCTTCTCCTTCGTATTCTCCTTCTTATCCTTCTTCTCCTTAGAAGTACCAGGGGACATGGACTGGAGAGAGAACAGTTAGGAAGGTGGGTTAGGGCGACATAAAGGACATTTGAGCTTGAACGATGCAGCTTTATAACAGGCTCAGTTTACCCTCTAAGTACCACTTTCTATCCACACAACCTATTGCTCTAAGTCTATCCTGCACTCACATATGAGCTGTCCGGCTGCTTTCAGCCTCAGCTCTCCTTTCTTATTTAGATTTAACAAACGTAACGTACGCAGCAGCAGAGAGCGAAGCAGCTGAGCTTAGCAGCGTTTCGTCCCGTCCCTGCATAGCGGTTCTTCTTTGGCAGCAGCAGGATGAAGGACACAGCCAGAGACAGATGGTAGAAGCTGTGGACATAGGCGTAGTCCCACTCCTGCAATGAAGAGAATACAACACATCCTGTTTAGGGTGATTTCTTTTATTTCAGTGTATGTGTTACTAGACAGTCAGCTGCCTTTTTAATAGTTGTGTATCAATGAATAACACAAAATATTTTGATAAAAGATAAAGCTGCACATGAGCAACATCAGACTCTTGAAGTAGAAATTAAAACATCATGTGATTATAAACAATGTAGAAATTGATGATCCAGTTAAACCATGTAAAAAAAAGTGAGAATGTATCCTGCCTAGCCACGATCTTGGCATTTTATAATATTCACGTGTTAGGATAAGTTTTATTCTGATGATAGTCACCTCAAAGTAGAAACGCAGCATCAGTGCGAGAGCACCGAAGCAGCAGCCTGGACCGACCTGCTGCGTGTACACTGTCTTCTCTGGATACACCGCCCGCAACTGCTTCATCTTCTGCAGCTGAAACACAAGGAGTTCATTACAGACACAAGAGAGAGGGAATGATTGATCTGATGGCAAAAGGAAATAAATGATCTTAGGGTGGAGAAAAAGAAGTTTCGGAGAAGAAGAAACAGTACAAGAAAGTGCAGAAGAGAAGAGAAACCCTGAAAATCGAGAAGAGAAGAGTAAGGCCACTCACCCATTTGACAGTGATGATGAAGACAGCTGATCCGATCGGTCCGGAGTAGATCCCGTAGCCCCAGCGATCCTGGTAGACCCTCACAGCGGTGGTCAACACTCCAAACATGGTTATACTGGAGCGCTGGGGTTCATCAAAGTCTCCCAGAGCTGGGACAGTGAGACACATTCCACATGTGAGACAAACCTTTTTCATCTGGATATTGAAAAATAATCGTAACTGTGGTGTTACATCATATCAGAATCCTGTCTTTTTCATTTCTTTGTCAGGCTAACTTTTAAATTAAGACCAAATGGGTCCTCACTCATCTAGGGACCCCAAAGCCTTTAGAAAGCCCGTAAATCCTGCCTGAGCAGCACTGACGTGAGATATCTAAGTGGCAGTAAACATGCCACAGAAATCCGTATTAAAATGTGTGAAGAAACGTGATTTAAAAAATAAAGGTAGCATCAGGACATGGTTCCCCCTTGAGGAATTTTACACACACATATATATATTGAATGTTATATGATATTTATCAGTTCAAGCTTGACTCTAGAACTGAAAAAGGACTGAGGAAAGCCAAATATCACAGAGGCTTACCTGCAAAGGAAATAACGGACTTGCAAATCGATGCACCCCATCAGAAAAAACTCTGGAATATGTAGAACTGGGAACAACTGATGGTTTGCATCGTGTCCATTTTAATGACCGGTTCCTTTTTAAGCTGAGCTTGGATTGGATATTCAGCCAGCTGTTTTACAATTGGCGATCCAATCAGTGAAGTCAGCTGTCGAAGCGTTTGGCCCTTCATAGCACGTGATTTAAAACCTCAGGGGCTTAGACGTGTAGATGGGAGAGGAGCAAATGTATTTGTGTGTGTGTGTGACTACATATGTTATCAACAACTGTTGCAGGCAGAGCCGGTTGTTTTCAACTTTGTGTAGTTGTATTTTTGTGCTTTTTTCAGCAAATGCTTTCCATCTTGACTAAAAAACTCTATTCACTAGTTCCATTGTTTCAGAAAGATAGCTAAAGCAAACTTATGCAAAAATACATTGTGGACTGAAGACAAGTGGTAGTAATTTTGTGAGCATGCTTGGATCTTATTGTCTTTCTCAAGGTCACGCCATGATTATGGATGACGCCAGTAGAGACAATAAATGTGCTGCCACTAACTAGTCAAACCACAACACATGCTGTCGCTGTATGTAGAGTGTGGAAGACTGTATACTAGGACTCACCTATAAGCGTGACCCACATGGAGAGAGCCGTGCCGTAAACACTGAAGTACTCCAGAACGTCGTATCTCATGAAACACAGGATGGAGAGGCCTGGCCCATCACATGCGTGGTAGATCTACAGAAAGACATTCAAGTTCAACACAGGCAGTCACAGCATCTAGTGGTTTGTTAAAGAAGTTATCAATCAATGAAAGAACTTTACGTACAGTCCAAATTTCTGCAGCACAATAGGAAAATCAAGTGATCATCAATAGGTGATTTCTTTCCATTAAAATGTATCTAGCATTTTTTTGTCTCCTCTTTTTTTCTTGGCAAAAAGTATTTGAGTGTAAGTATCTCTTAGATGTGAGGTTATTTTGTTACTTACATTTTTTTGAAAGATTATCTTGAATAAATTAAATTAGGAGATTAGGATTTGGATTTGATAAACAGATCTTATACTGGATTCAGCCTTACTTCTGTTTGAAACCTCTCAAGTATAAATTCTTTACAACTCTCATAATTCTTCTGATCAGGACCTGAAACATCACGTAACGCAGTTTCAGTCTGTCACATCAAAACAGAACCATAAGTGCTTTCTCACCGCAGTGAAGAACATGGTGAAGAAGTAGACCATGGCCTCCATGTGGAAGCCCCTCTTGGCGGCCACGCTGGCTGTAGGCAGGAACACCAGGCTGCTGACTGTAGGAAGCAGCATCTTGGCAATAAATGCACCCATGGTGGAGGGACAGCAAACAAGCTCAAATAGAAACTGTAAAGGCTTGTAGAAGAGAATATGTCCTTTGGGCTTCAGAAGTTCCTCAGTCTTTGAAAAGATCTTATGAACGAATGGAGAAGATAATGTTAAAGTGCTGAAACTGTCTTAATTAATACAAATGTGATATCAACTCTGAAAGTAGAAGTCCTCAGGTCCCTTAGTCCTTATTCTGTGTGACTAGTGAGTCTAGTAGTGAGTGGATGAGCTAGAGAACGCATATACAGCACAAATACACTCCCACGCAGCATAAACACACCCAGCTGTCCAGTTTGGTCCTTTAAAGTTTAAATGTCCCCCAGGCTGGCAGGTCCACAGAGGCCTGCATGTGCAGTGTCATGGCTGGGCAGCTGTTTGCATACCAGTGCAACATGGGAGGGGCTGTAGGCAGGGCAAGGGCAAACATGTCGTACTGTAACACATCTTCAGGCCCAAGTCGATCTGCTAAATTATTGTCAGTGATTGTTTTACCCGTTTGTGACAATAGACAGAGCGGTTTTACACAGACTTTGTGGGTCATACTAAATGATTTTGCAGTATGTGGTTAATGTACAAAGCCAATGTTCGGTGTTAGTACAGGAAGTAGTGTGTCCTTTATGGATATATTTACCAGTGAATGACGCACATCCAGCGTATGCGCCAAAAGAAGCTTTGTCACGTCCTGTCTTCCTCGTGGTGTATTTTGTTAAGTATTAAATCTTCATGATTTAAAACAGATAACACAAAGACTTATATTTGACTTTGCGTGCTGTTTTAAGTGTCTTTTATAATAGTTGACTATGAGGAAAATGCTTTTAGGGGCCTTCACACTGCTCTATTCCAGCTCTGTTAATACACCCATAAACGTACAGTAGTTGCCATGCTATAATGTAGGATTACATAATCAAAAGTCATTGAAAGTACTGAAGGCTTTTGGTAAATAATCCATTATTTGGTGAGAGGGACACTGAATCCCGACCGCCTCCAAATATGCTGATCTGCACCTGCAGTCTGACCTGTGACCTCCTTATGGAGCCAAGGAAGGAGATTTTCTTACCAGAATTGATGACAATATATCAAATAAGTAATCTTTGTCTACATAGTTTTGTCCTTTTAGTTCTTCTCTAGACAGCTTTGCAGACCGGTCATCCCAAATGGCTTCAATGTCGTTCTTCAGAAATACTTTGAGGCCAGTTTGTGATGGATGAGAGAGGAAAAAATGTATAGTGGGTGAGTCCAGCTTTCTAGAGAAGGCGTGTTTGCTTACTGCTGTTGGAGACAGTTTGCAGTTTTTATTTGTCACTTCCTGTGGGGAATAGATTTTATGGCTGGCTGCTCTTCTTGTGAATTAAACTGCTAACAAATAACAAATAAAACCATATGGTGCTCCGTTAGTTTTAAAAGAATCACTAAGAAAAGAAGTCTGGAGTCCCACTCTGAGTCAAGAGATTGACTCTTGTTAAGGACATTAAAACAGCTGTCATGGTTCCTGTTTCTTGTGGCCGTGTGACGTGGCGATGAGCCCACCCTGCTGAGTTACTACCATTTAAGTAAAGACATTCACCCAGAACTGGGTCGGGTGGTAAATACCTCTGGTGTGGAAAATGCCCCAATCTGCTGCTCTGCCTGTGAGAGAGCAGCAAAAAAACACATACACATTTACATTAGCATTCATGGCATTTGGCATCAGGTCCTTGATATAATTGGGTACTGACCTAATAAAGGCCATTTCCATTTATTCATAATATCATAAATGGGATTCTTGCCTCAGATGCTGCATTATTCAGATGTCTTGGCGCTCACATGAGCAATAAACTCACATCAACAAAGTCCACATCATCAAAAGACACCACAGCTCCATTTCCACACTGCGATAATTGAAAGTATTCTCACATCATCCGTACAGTCTGGTACAACAGCTGAGATGAAATATATTAAAAACTAGAATCATCACCTCGCAGCTGTACTCCTCCACCAACGATTCAAGTTGCAGTTTACATCCAAGTCTGTCCAGACTCATGTAATATATGTAGTGAAGAGTTGAAGGAATTTAATAAAAAGGTGTTAAGAGTATTTTTTTGGCAAAAAAGTTACCACTACATTAACCACAGAGTTGTAGCCGTGACAGTAGACAAAGCTTCAAATATGGACGTTGCTGCAAAGAAGCTACAAACTCTACAACGTGGAAGCTTCACACACATCTTCAACCGGCAGCACAGAAGATCTAAACAATCAGCACAGTTTCAACATTAGTGTCACCAAGTCAGAGTCCGACCACCAGTGAAATATGGGTCCAGTCTCCCCTTCTGCTCCTGGTGTTGAATAACGCCCAGAAGAAATGTTTCTGCAGAACATTATGATGTCACAGTGAAGTTGACCTTTGACCTGTTGGATATAAAATGTCATCACTTCATAATTTTATCCTATTAGACATTTGTGTGAAATGTAGTCATAATTAGTGTGAATGAATTAAGTAGTTATGGCTAAAAACATGCTTTGTGAGGTCACAGTGACCTTTGACCTTTGACCACCAAAATCTAACCAGTTTATCCTTCAGTCCAAATGGACGTTTGTGTCAAATTTAAAGTATGTATGTAAATTAATAATTAATCCCTCTTCTAATCAAAAAACAAACACAACCTGATTAACCACACCATGCGATTAGAGAGAGATCGCACATTCGGGTATCAGACATGTTGACTTACTATCATGAGGCCCATAACACAACAGGACCCTACCCTACCGGACCCATCTCAACTCGGTTGGCTCTTAGTTACAGGAATCGAGTGGACCCATGAAGACATCTAATATACCACTAGAACTAAGAGGAAAACTTAGCTGAACATGTATAAAACAGCAACAAGTTCTTGAAAACAATAGGTTTTGTATCAACAGTGGTCGTGTGCCATGTAAGTCTAATTTCTGTCCAAGCCATATTTGACTCTGTGCTGCGCTGTTGTTCCCAGAAAGGATTCCTGTACGAATGTCTTAAAGGATCCCATGAGGCAGCAGTTGCCCTCCTCTGCTCTCCTCTCAGCTGTTACACCTGCTCCACGGCTTGAGGCAGCGACACAAAGGGTGCAGTATTGCTGAAGGCTTTCACCCCACGCCTCAGATTCTCCGAGTGTTTCAGTAACCCGAGCTGCCGGGGCCGAGCCTGGAAACAAACTCTCAGGCCTGATGGTTTTGGAAACGCTGTCGTGGCCTAACCACGCCCTCTGCCGGGAACTTCTCTGCAGATTTAACCCTCCTGTTGTGTTCAAAAACGTGTCTTCATTGTGCTTATATAGCATAAGAAGACATTGTTTATAAAGTTATAAAGTAGTTTGTATTTGTAATGTGCACATATAGAACCACTTAGCTCAGCATATTGAAATAAGTGGCATTCTTGGCTCCACTGTGGTTGCAGGTCACTCTCGGCAACCTTTGGTTTCCCACTGCAGCACCCAGCGGGGGGTTTGACACTTTCTGTGAGAAGAATGTGCATGTGTCCTACCCACCTGTGGGTGAAAAGTAATTTACTACAGTGAGGTAAATGGATGCAGCAGAGCGAGTCTTCATTAGTACCACTACCATGAGACCGGTGACCTTAGATGACCCACACTCACCCTCCAAGACCTGGACAAAGAGGTCAAGTCCTGGTCATACTTTGGATTGCACCTTGTGAAATTGGGAGAAGCCCTGACGTACGGACACAGACGTGGACAGCAGGGTGGACAGTGGCTGCACGTACAGTCCTGTTTCTGCTGTGTTGGGTGTATCTGTATCTGTACACGTGCAGACTGATTATACAGTCCATGTGAACAGTCTGGTCTGTCTTAAATCTGGGACTGCTGACCCTTGCCGCCGTGGGCAGGTGATGAAATTTACATCCCGCAGACCCTCGCAGCCACACTGACGTGGAAGGTACAACTGATACTGGATTCTTGAGGCCGATATCATCTTTTTTTTACATAAACACATAACATAAACAAAAATCTCGTTATATTACTCCTTGTAGAAGGTTTTTTTACGTATCCAAGGATTGATTGAGTTTTGTTTGTCCAGTGTTTTGGGTGTGTTCACTACCCACCTTTTAGAAATAAGAAACACAAGTTCCACTTTGTGAATTTTTCATTTACATTTTTACATTTGTTGTTTAAAGAATTACGATCAAAATACTTACTAAGCAGGACATTTTACAGTGTAAAAAGTAAACTTATCAGTGCTCTCTGGTGGACAAACTATGTAATGGGGACACTTTTTCTAAATTACATCAAATCTAGTTTGGCATTTCTGTCATGCAATTTCTTGTTACTCGTTAACCGACTTAAAAACAGATACTGATGTACCTGCAATAAGCTAATATATAATAATATATATGAGCCATGCTGATTCATCAGTGCAGCTCTAATTTAAGCTTAATATAGAAGAACATAGAAGAAGGAAACACTGGTGTGCAAAAGCAGAATAATTATAAATGAGGTGACTCCTCAAATCCTGGCAGATTTAATATCTTAAATTCACTAAATGCATAAATCTTACAGCATGTTTTATACATAAAACATATACAAAATGTGGTTACAGGCGTAGGGTTGTTAGGTGTTGCTTCACTTGTTTTTTAAAGCGTGTTTTATTGTGTGCTTTATGAATCTGAGCTGGAAGCTCGATACAATACTGTGCGTTGGTTTGATTGTGTTCTAGATTTAATCCTCAATATAAAATAGTCTGACTCGTGTAGATTATACATTTTGTTTTCCTTCAAACGTTCATTTTGGCAGTGGGGCTATGTTGCTTAACACTAAATGATAATGATGTAACCGATGACCATCCTGACATTTTAATTTGGGAAAAAAGCTCATAGTGTCACCAAAGGTCACGTTAATCTGGATTTTTGCGGCAGTGAAATGTGAAGACCCTCAGTTCTTCTAGTCCAGGAGAGTTTGTGGCCCGTGGTGACTTTCTCCTCAGGACCCTTCAGTCTAAACACGGCGGGTTAGTGTGGGAATGTAGAACAGACTTCCTGGACGCATCTGAAAAAACACAGGGCTTCCTTTTGATTCAGTAATAAATAGCCGCGACCTCTGACCCCCTGGGCAGTGCTTATGTTTCAGCCAGTCACTCAGGACGAGTGGAACCAGTGTGAGCGGAGCGCTTCACCTCAGCTCTGTTGTTATTTTACCTTGACAGTGGTCATCTCGACGTGATAATTTTGTTGTTGCTTTCAGTTCATCAGATATTTTATTTTCATTCTTTGTTTTGATTTAAATTCCAATAAAACCCCTATTTGCTCTTTTAATTATATAAAACAACTTAATAAGCAGGAAATTATATTTTTCCCGCAGTTTCCTTCACAGAGACTTTTGGCCGTTCGTCTCTTTCATCAAACTTTAATTAAAAGCTAAGCCTTGTTTTTTCTCTGGATGCCGTCGTTTGAAGGATGGTTTCAAAAGCTCACAGACCAAAAGCAGCTGTCCACAACAGTTTATTCCATGTGAGTGAAATAATGTTTAAAATAAAGTTTAATTTGACAGTTCATCTTAAAAAACTTTAGATAAAAGTAAACCAAATCATGGCGCATAAGGTGTCATATAACAAAGTAACAGTCCTCTCATCAACAGCAACGTTTGTTACATATTGAATTATATTAAACTTCCATTAAACATGCTACTCCAAAGTACTTTAAAGTCAGACAGAACAAAGTAAAACTAACAAGTATTCGCAGACAGTTAAATGATTTTAAATGAGTTACTGTGATCTGTGTCTGATCATGTTCGACGGAGGTGATGAGTTCAACATTTTCATGAAAGAAAAAGTCTGCACTGACATTCGATCACATTCTGTAGCGAGTCGACTTGGCTCCAGTTCATGACTTCTTCCACTGTCAGTTTGTGAGCAGCTCCCGGTTTCCCAGGAACATTTCTGAGCTGTACAGCGTTTCATCTTTCCAACAGACAAAACAGAAAACCCCCCCCCAAAAAACAAAAAAAAAACAACTGCTCATTGTTTGGACTAAATTTAAGAAAGTAAAAAAGGATAACAAGCCAGCCTGCGTGGACAGTGAGTGGGCAATGAGTACAAAATGTCAACTCAGTGCTGATATCAAGAGCAAAACACCCAAGCAGTGATCAGTTATCACCAGATGAAGAACTTCATAACTCTTGCACAATTTCAAAAGCTTCGTGAAGACTGTAGTTCCAGCTGTTAAATGAGAGTTCACACTCAGTGTTAGGCTTTAAACACTAATGTGGTTCAATCAACTGATGCTTAAAACCAAAAAATCTCACCATGTGAGCCTGACAAAGCTTAAAATATGCATGATGATTTACTCTTTTTCTGTTTTGTGCTTTTTGATAAGTGTATTAGAGCAATAATCTACTGCAGTGCGCTGTATTTATGATACGTATGTGTGTTCAGACAGGTGTTTAGTTTATATGTGTATAATTCATCGCTGGTGTTTGTTGCCCATTAGAGAGAAAAACTAGTGACACAGCATCTACTGCCCCAAACCCAGCTTCACTTCCAGGTTTTCTTCTTTTTTAAGTATCTATTTTTTTTCCATCCACGTGTTTTCAGGAAGAAGTGTGTTTTTTTTCACACATTTTAGAGTGAAGCTAAAGTGGGCAACTTTTCTTTTTTTTCTTCTCTCTGCGGTTGTGTTTATAACGCCTTTAATTGCTCTTTTGTCTGCATGCGCCAACCCTAATGACTCCAGACTTTGTTTGGCATGCTGCAAATGGGGCACACACAAAAACACACCCATGGGAGAGTTGTGAGCCCTCGTGCAACACGTTTTCTCTATAGCTTTTTTTTTTTTTGTCCTATGGAGGGTGGTGGGCTTTAATTGGTGGTGGCGGACGGTGCTTTATTTCTTTTGGTCTGGCAGCCTCCCTGAACTTTGTCTATCAGCTTTTAAATCTGGCGATGGAGCAGAGCGGAGACTAATGTAGCCAACAGACACAGCAGCAGACTAAGTAGAAGGAGAGAAATGGATGGAGGAGGATAAGAGGGGAGTTAGAGAAGGCCATGAAGGGATGGACAATAAGAGAAAGAGTAGCTCCACAGATTTCCAATGAAACTCAGGGACCTGGATTATTAAAATACACCAGAAACCACAAGTGTTGCCAAATCTACAAGGACCAAAATCTTAAGGATTGTAACTTTAACATGATGCATATTAAAAATGACTGACAACAAAATCTGAGCAGTATACATGAACAGAATAAAAGAAGAGATCAAAAAAGAGGACTGAAAAGAGGGAAATCGAGAGAACAAGTGCAGAGCTGCAAAGAGACAGCTGTAGAAACAGAGAGGAGTGAAGAAACGAGTGTCACCGAAAGAGGAGAGGAAGAAACATACAGAGAGGAAGAGAGGGAGGGGTGAGAAATAACAGCAGAAGAGGAGAAATCGTAATAAAGCTGGAGGGAGGGAGACAGACAGATGAGGAAAAAGAGGGGAAGACGACATGGTGGGCAGACACGGTGGTCCTCAGACGTCTGCTCGTCCTCTTCTCATCATTCACTCTTCTCTCCTCGCCTCTCATTCCTCCGTCTGAATCGTCGTCCTCCCATCTGCTTTTGGCTTCCTCTGTGGCTCTCGGTGTGTTTCGGAGAAGGAGGAATCCCGGTTCACCATCACTTAAAGGAGTATTTCACCGGGAAAGGAAAAGTAGATCATGCTGCAAAACTTTATCTGGTGGAGTGCATTTATACAAAACACTGATAAGTGTCATTATTACATAGTTTGTCACTAGAGAGAACTGACAAGTTTATTTTTCAGCTGTAAAATGTCAAGTTTCAAGGTTCATTTATTTGTCATTTTACAACACAGGCTGGCAAAACTAAATGAAAGTTGTGGCTCCTTCATGCAACACAAAACAGAACATATGTACAGATAATTCAATTTATAAAAAAATGGATCAAAGGATCAAATGTAAAACAATACAGTTATTTATAAACATAATGTAGCCTATACATATACACCCAGGGGACTGTAGCTGTAGTGCATATAGTACATATATTGGTCACAATATAAATGAGTAGTCGACAATATATCTTTATCATATTTTTCTAACTCTCAAATATAAATTTCAGTATGGCCCTGAAAAGTCAGGCTGATACAGAACATCCAACTCAAGGAAAAACTTGAGGAAAACAGACGACATCAATTTGTTCATGGCAAGATAAAGAACATCTTATCCATTTTTCTTTCTTTTGCTTTTTAACCCAAAAAAAAAAAAAAAAAAATACTACATATTTAATAATTTATGACGAATAACTGTTTAAGTGTAGTACAGGATGGCAGACAGACAAAGTTACCGACTAACTGATGAACATAATGGAACATTTAGCAGCTAAAGAGCCAGATAGTTTTTGGTGGTGACCAAAACAGAGTTAAAATAAATACTGGACTATATTACATTCATCAGGTGGACAAAAATACGACAATGGAAGAGAATGTTTCTCCGTGTCTGCTGGATGTGAAGATAGACGACTGCTTGATTACACATTAGCCGTAACGACTTCATAAGATGATAATATGTCAGGGCTGTGTGGCTGCTCAATCATCAGTGTGACGTTTTTAAATGTCTTCGTTAACTTGCCCTATACGCTGCTGTTCACTTAGGTTTGACAAGCGGCCATCTTAGTGGCATATCTGTGTCCACAGGATCTGCATACTGAACTCATCAGGACCAGAGGGGAGCTGGCAGCATTTTCTCATGGTAAGTTTTCATCTGTCCGTAGATATAAAAGATGTAAAGATGTTTTTTATCCAGCGTCAACAAATCGCTTTCGGAGGGCTTCCAGCTCATGCAAAATACTGTATCTGGAGGCTGTTTCTTGCATCTTTTCCTTCTTCTTCCTGGACTACTACTACTACCTTCTACTCCTACTTCTTTTGATGATGGCGACTTGTGGCAAATGCAGTCATCAGAGTTCGTCAGTTAAAGAACAGGCAGCGGCAGTATTAAACGGACTAGATGGCACATTTTCTCTATAAGAAGAACAAACAACTGTACTTAAGAAGAAATATATGTTTGCCGTACTTCATCATTTCACGTTTGGTATGTCACACATCTCAAACCATTAAAACGGACTGATTTAAAGCAATCATGTGATGGTTTCACATTAACTACAGAATAACAGCATCACAGTTTCTGTTTGTGCACAACTACGATAATACTCTTATTTTTTATCGGCTTACAAATCAAAAACGTATCGGTGCAACCCGAGAAAAATGAATGGGAAATTTTCCTCTGGAAACTAGTGTTTCAGCTCAGTGTGGAGGCAGAGGACCCGGGGGGGAGAGCGCTGTGGGAGATAGGGAGTTCCCCTCTGTCTCCAATCTGTCTGTCTGAGGCTTTGTCTCTCAGAGTGATACTCCTCACCCCAACAGCAGATTCATAAGGAGATATAGAGCCGGACAGTAGGAAGATGTAAAGTTAGTAGTGTAAAACACATTTGGACTAGATATAAAATTGTAAAGTTTTTATTGGAGTAGATTTGTAGTGTTTCAGTAGACTTTAGATGCTAATAAACCCAGAGAATAAAAGCAGAGCAGGGTTGCTTCTGACTTTTTTTTTCTAACTCCTCTGATCCTCCCACCTTCTCCCTCTGCTGCCACTCTGCTGCTCCTGCTGACGGGGGAGGAGGAGGAGGAGGAGGAGGAGGAAGAGGGATGCAGGGAGAGCACACCTTACCTCCCTCCCTCCCTTCCTCTCTTTCTTCCTCCCTCTGTCTGTCTCTCCCTCTTCACTCTACAGCGACAGCAGCACTCACCAACACACCACAACACACCACCGCTGTCGCTGGCACGCTAACACACACACACACACATTCGCACATAAACACACACACACACAAACACACACAGACACACACACACACACTGAGCGGCATCCTCAACACAGACCGAGACGCCCTTGGACTGCTGCAGGCGAGGTGAGTGGGTAAATATTTGAAATCACTTCTGTGTGTGTGTGTGTATGTGTGCTGTGTTTGAGTGTGTGTGTGTGTGTGACTGTGTGTGTATTATGTTGGAGTTTGTGTAAGTTGTGTAAGTTTGTGTGTTTCATTGTGTATTTTGTGATTCAGTGTGTGTGCATGCTCTCGTGTGTGTCTGTGTTGGCTGTTTGCATGTCTGCATGTGCTGGTGTGGTTTGCATCTGCACTCTGTGTGTGTTTGTGCATGTGTGTGTGTGCATGTGTTTGTGTGTATGTGTGTGTGTGTGTGTGTGTATGTGTGTATTTACGAGGCACACGAGAGCCAATGAGACTTGTGTTTTGCACCAGACCAAAACAAATCCACAAAATAATGCTGACTCTCTTTCAGAAGTGTGTGTGTTGTTGTGCAGGCATGCATGTGTGTGTGTGTGTATGTGTGTGTGTGTGTGTGTGTGTGAGTGTGTGTGCCTGGAGAGGCCAGAGTCTGTCTGGAAACTTGTCAGCTGTTGGGAGATGTGTGTGTGTGTGTGTGTGTAAACTGGTGAGGTAGAGGCTAACGTTCGTGCCAGTGCTACTTGTCAAAGTGTGGATTCTGGTTTTTGTGGCTCTAAATTGTTGCAGAGAATTACAGGATGAATTCTTCCCACATCTTGCCTGTTGAGTTTCACTTTAAAAACGTACTAAACTTACTCTTCCTGGAGTAAGAAAGTGGTGTCTACTTACTCGAAAGGGCTCCTGGTGTTAACATCACACACATTTTGGGTCACTATTAAAGTTAAGAGTCACTTCAGATGATGAATTTGTGGTAGAGGCTCAGGTATCAAATATCAGGGCTCATTCACGTCACTCTAATCTTGTATCATAACGCACTTTGATGCCTAAAAAGCACAGATTCTGTGATTTGCAGGTAAAAAAAAGGTAAAGTTAAAGTTAAAACTTTTGGTTGAAAAGTGAACGTTTGTTGTTTTAACAGCATTTAAAGAACTACACTCATTTCCCAGTTAATTAGGTTCACATAGCTAAAACTACTGGAGTTAATCCTACTGAACCTCCAGAAAGGTTATCATCACAAACGCTTGTTCAATCTGTTCGAGAGAGGCGCTGATTCAACTTAACGGTTATATTAAAGGCTGTACTTCGTGGTGATGTTGAATTGTAATGCTTTATACTGACAGTTGCTAATATTTAGTTTAGATATAAATAGGATGGACAAAGAGCCACTTAAATGCATGTCAGGTCAACTTAAAAGTTTACACAATTAGAAGCATTCCAGGACTTATAATCATGGGTTTAAGTCCTGAGTTTGTGTCATCTTATGCTCATATCTTGGATTGGTCTTCATGGAGTTATGATTCATTATGTTTCTGTTCTAATACTGGTCATGTGGCTGCAAACTTTTCATTCTTTTAATCACCTTTAATGATTAGGCTGCGTGCCACAATCCTGAAACTCCTTCACAGCTGACCAAATGAATGTAACTGGAAATCTGACAAGAAGACTAACTAATGACTTAACAGGTTGGCTGAACTTTCCTCTCAGTTTGTCACTGTAAAATTAATAATGTGTGCAGTACTGACTGCTATGTCAAAATGTTTGATGAGAAGCAAGTCAAATGTAACCAATGTACCCTAAAGGAATACACCACCCAAAATCTTTTATAGTATCAAACTACTCGTCCTTTGTAGACTTGAAGGAGGCTGTAAAGTTTCTACCTGCAGAAAGTGGCTGTGGGCTGTTTGGATTCAGAGCGACGGCAGCGGATTCTGATCATGACGAGTTCTAACACCTGAAAAAGGAGAATCAAAACATCCATAGAAACTTCTCAAACCACTCCTACAGCACAATTTACTTCTCCGCTGTCTGTTTGTATTGTATATTCCAAACACTTGTTGTTCTGCCTAAATATAGCTAAACACACTGTTTTTTTGCCTCTGAGGACGACGAAACAGAAGCGTTTTCTGCTTCTGCAGTTTAAGTTTCTGCAGCTGGCGCTGTCCGCCTCTTCAGCCTTGTTTGATATTACAGCTCACCATAACTACAGAATCATGACACAAACCTCAGATGATGAACAAGACTATTTTCATACTGAATATACATGAAGACAGCAGTCATTGTGCAGTTTGTAAATAGATAAAAGTCTGCAGCATTGTGTGCTTTACCAACGTGCTATTAAACTGCACAGACTTGCTCCAAGAAGTCTGGTGGTCAGACAAACCACTAATGGGCTCACTTGCCTTCGCAAAAACCTGCTCAAGAGTAATTTCGTTTTTTGTTTCACTGTGAACGTACCACAGATGAACCGAGCCTGGTTATTTTCCTGGGAAAGCCGGCCCTGAAGAGTGAGTCAATAAATAGGTCAGAGTTCAAGTGTGAGCAATCTACCCTGGCTTCTGTTTGCCCTCGGGGCAACTCAACTCCGCCGACCTCTCCTCAACTTTTCAGCTTTGCTTACTTTTCCTTCTTTCTCTTTCTCACTGTCTCTCTCTTATCCATCGCCCTCCCTCCCCGTCTCTTTGTCTGTCTGCCCATCTGTCTGTCTGTTGGCTCTCTCGGCCTTTTTATGTATACAAGAGGCCGAGGAGAGCCCCGATCCATTTTCAAACTTTGCATGTGTACTTGAGAAGGGACCGCCGCTGAGGAAAAAGAACAGAGTTTGGCTCATGGAGCAAAAAAAGCAGAAAGGATGAGTCTTCCCGCTGACAAGCAGACACCCACAACCGCCCCACACTCCTCCCCGAGTTTGACCGATACCGGCTTTGGAAGACGGACAGCGACACTAATTACCAATATGTGATTTTCCTATAAATCTAATCAACAAAATTGTCTCAACCATCTTACCATCAATCTCTGAACTGAACTGTGCATATTACTGTTCCGACTTTCTGTTCTGCAGTGTCCTGGATTTAAAGCTGGCCTGGAACCTTTCCTGTCATTCTGTCTTTCCTCACTGTGAACTAATTTGTTAGAAAGTGCCAGAGAGGTTGTGAGGTTGTGTTAAAGTGTCCTTGGGAAAGACAATGAACCCGAAACTGCTCTAGATGGTCAGACCAGCACCTTACATGGTAACTTGCTGCCAAAAGCACTTTATACTGCAAACTATTGCAGCCTACAGCTGCGATGATTGCATCGCTCCGTGTTGATGATTGGTTTGTGGTCTAGTCTACAGACCGCTGCTTTTTTGTCATGATATAGATCATGATATTATACTTCTGTATCTGATTCTCAGTGGGTGACAATATGGAAGTCCTCTGTAGGAAATATGTACAGAAACATGCTGATGTATGCTGATTAAATTATGGTGACAGTATCTCTCAGGGTTTCTGCTTTCTGCTCAGAGCAAACCACAGCGTCTATGGCAGCTCTCACCATCTGTGTGCCCAGATCCGGTGTTTTGTGTATCAATTAATCTGTTGATTATTTTATAAATTAGTAGTTTGATCTACAAATGGTGAATAAAAAGTAGTAAAAAGAGCCTAAGGTGAAGTTTTCAGATCGTTTGTTTGTCTCCAAAACCCAAAGATATTCAATTTACGATTGGATAAATGAACGGATCAATTAATCCATCATAAAAGGCTACTAATTGAATAATCAACTGATTTTTTGGGCACGACCTTATTCCCAAACATTGTATGATATTAATATTACAGGTGGCCAACAGTGCCTGGCTGATATCCAGTATTAGATAATAAACGTCCAGTATTAGTCTGATATATCGGTCTGACTGCTCTGCTCCAGTCCAGCCTCCCGGGGGACAGACTACTGCTGTCTGTCTGTCTGCCGAGGCTGCCAGCGCTACAAAAACAAGACGGCGAGGCGAGGGGCCCCAGGGGGCCGTCAGGCTGGGGACGGCACAGGGGTGAGGGAGGGGGAGACAGGGAGGATGAGGGGACTGTGTTTACTTTTGTCCTCTGTGCCTGCCCTGCCCAGCTGGCTGGGAAACGACAGCAAAGGGGAGGAGGACGGAGGAAGACCCGGTCTGGACGAGCAGTCGGCAGCAGATTCTGATCGTGTGTGAACCAGAGAGACCAACAGAGAGCATGACATGGAAAGATGCTTTTCTCTATGGGTGCTCTTATACTTCCACCTCTGTGGGGACCAGATTCTGTTTGGTCCGGATATTGTGTCAGAGTACCCCCTCCTAATTCAGGACACAAAGTGAGGACATTATGGTACACTGAGGGCACTGTAGCAAAGTGAAGACATTTCAGCAAAATTAGGGCATTTTGTTGAAGGGAAGATATTTTGCAGAAACCAGGATGTTTCAGCGAAGTGAGGGAATTTTGGCAAAATTAGGAAAGTTGACGAAAGTGAGGACACGATTGTGAAGTGGGGGGACATTGAGGCAAAGTGAAGACATTGTACCAAAATTAGGGATTTTCGGCAAAGGAGGGACGTTTTGGAAAAATTAGGGCATTGTACCAAAGTTAGGACATTAATGACAAAATGACGATGTTTCAGCCAGGTGAGAACACTTTGGCATTGTAGCAAAGCAAGAAAATTGTGGCAAAATTAGGATATTTTGGAAAAACCTGGATGTTTGACCAAAGTGAGGACACAGGACAGGAGTTTCAGCTGAGTGGGGACATTCTGCCAAAGTGAAAACATTTCAGCAAAATTAGGACATTTTGGTGAAGTGAGGAGATTATGCCAAAATGAAAATGGTTGACCAAATTGAGGATTGTAGCCAAGTCAAAGTCACTTTGGCCAGTCTGCAGCGCCGACGGGCCATTTGAGGGCAACGGCTTAGTTTTGGGCTGAAGTTTAGACTGAGGTTTAGGTTACAGTTAAGGTAGGACTAAGATCACCCTATTCTGTCAATGATGGTCGTCTCAAGTGTGTGTGTGTGTGTGTGTGTGTGAGCAGCAGAGAAGGCGAGCGAGTCTCTGTGTGAACAGTAACTGTGGGTAAGAGCAGTGTGTGACTGTGTGTGTATTTGAGTGTGTACATTCGTGCTAGGGCATTTGCATACCTGTACGCGCACATGGCTCAAGTGTGAGCATGAACGTGCACGGTGGGCAACGTGTGTGTGTGTGTGTGTGTGTGTGTGTGTGTGTGTACTCAGTCACGCCACTCGCTGAGTGTATACACATGTGCAGCTGTGTCTGACTGAGGGTCCGTCTCCTCTGTGTGTGTGTGTGTGTGTGTGTGTGTGTTTGGCAGCTGGCCGGGCTCCAGCTGTGTCTGGTTGGATAATGAAGTCCAGGTGCTGCTGCGCCTGCTTTAAGACACCTGTCACCAATATTTAGTGCCAGAGAAAGCCAGACTGCAAACAGGGCGAGACGAGCTGTTTGCTTATTTTAACAAGGCTGCCTAACTGGACCTGAGGACACGGGATGTACTATGAACCCTTTCCTAGAAGCTCTGTCTGCGTGTGTGTGTGTGTGTGTAGAGGTACATGTGTGCATATATGCAGCAGCCTCCAGAAGTCATTCAGCTCCGCCGACTTTTGCTGATTCAGACGTTGTAACCAAGAGTGATCCCCTGAAGTTTTGGCTCAAATGGTTGAATATTTAAATAGATTTGTGTTTTCTAAGTTCAACAGATTTTTCCAGAAATTCCATTAAAGTATATTTGCTTTGTTATTTGTTGAGGAATAAACCTGAATTCATAATTTTAGGTTTAGTCTTAAACAACACAATATCCAGCTGACAGTTAATGATGGTCCAGGGTCTTCTTTGAGACAAAAGTGACTATTATTTACTCAAATGTAGATTTTTAAGATCTCCTGCGCTTGAACCATTTAAAAACAGAATGGCCAACTTTTTGGAATCATTGAGACATATTAATATGAAAAAAATATTATTACTTTACTATTATTATTATTATTATTATTATTATTATTATTATGACTTATGGAAGTCATGTTCTCAGTGGTGTTCTATATTCGAAGAATTAGAAGAAATCAATCAAAAAGAAAAAAAAAACATTGCACTCGTCCATCTTGAAATGAAAGTGTGCAGTGGGCGTCCAGTCACAAAAATTCAATCACGCACTGCGACCACTTGCGGCATCTTCACGCTCGACGCAGGAAACGTGATGACGTCCTTTTTGAGTGACTTCCTAACTGAATAATTATATATAAAAGTGCAGCGTACGTTTGTCAATAAAATTAGAATGCATCTATATGTGTGTCTGTGTATGAATGACTGAATACACCTACAGCACACACAAACATGAGCTTACAGTACATACTGTAAGTGTTCATGTACACATTTGTGTGCTTGCAAGTGTGTTTAAAGCCCACACGTCTCATGCAGAGAGAGAGAGACTCACCAGAACATGGGTTGCCTGGTATTTGTTTTTGTTTAAGGTTAGATAAGTATTTTTTTAATATGATTCACTAGTTTCATTCTCAAAAATCCCTCTTCACCTGTGGTGTTGAAAGACCCGTAGAAACTTCTCACATTACTCCTGCAGCTTAACTAACTTCTCCACTATCCATTTGTATATTCAGTATGTTCCAAATACTCATACATATATATGTATATTTGCCAAAATATGACAAAACACACAGCTTCTGTTTGTCGCTGTTAGCTGTTTGCATTTGGAGCTGCAGGTTTCCCCCAAAAATCCTGATGCAACTCATCTTGCAATCAGTTGAGTTTAGAAATGATAAACAATAGATACTCCAAGCGTAACGGCTTTTGCTATGTGAAATGGCATCTCTCTTTTTTCTGATGGTAAATGGTATATTTCTAAATGTGAAATAAATGGCTAAAATAGACACGTAATGATCATACAACTTGACAAAAGGAAATTGGATTATGCAGTTTGAAAAATTCTTATGGAATGTTTTTATTTTGGTTTTTGGTTCAGTATTCCTTTAACAAATCAGTGTAAAGCAATAATAAATACGTGTTCTGAGTTTGTCAGACCACAGAAAAATGTGTTATTAACCACCCCGCCAAATTTGAATGATTAATAAAATCGGCAAGTATATAAAATTAGGATTTAAAATCGTGAAAAAATATGTGCTCTGAAATGCTGGACCGTGATTTTTTGTGAGGTCGATAGCTACGGGTGTTTAACCCTCGTTACGCCGTTAACCCCCACCAACAGGGTCAAACAACGCTAGTGACAGGGGACTCCTTCACCCGTTACGTCAGGTCATCGCCGCCAGCCACCGTTTACCACCAGAGGTCCCAACAGAGAGGCGCTAGTACGTCATCGAGACATGATTTCAGGCCCGCCCAAAAAATCCTGAACACAAAAATGGTGAAAAACAGTTTAACACACAGTGTAACGCCACAATTTATTTTCTCGTGATTTAATTTTTTCTAACATGTATTATGTGTTTACAAACAAATCTCTGAATTTCATTTGCTCAGACTTTAAACTCGTATATACAACTACAGGAAAAGGAACCCTTCAAGGGCCGTCCTCCTCCTGTGTGTCGGTTCCCGTTAGCCTTTACATACAGACATCTACATTTCCTTATAGCCCGAAGAGCCAAACAAAGGCCTACCTGTATAAAGTTCTGGGAAACTTACCTTCTTCCTTCCAGCACATTGGGGCTTGTTTAACTTTTACACGGGCCCCTCCGCCGTCCAACTCCCGTCTCCGACACCTGTGGCCTCTCAACAGCCTGTCTGTGTCACCCTCCACATGCCGGTGCCAGCCCGCCACGGACTGCCAGCACATTCAAATACCTGCAGCTGGCACGCTGGTGTTGGCATGAGCGTGCATTGTCTGAGAAAATGCCCTTCACTTGCCGTGCTGTTGTTTCGCTGGCATTTCTCTGACGTGCTTGGAAGCCTGACAGCGCATATTGGGTTACATCTGAAGCAGAGTTCACCTGATGCTGTAATCCAAAACATCTTTCAGCTACCAGCTTTATAAGCACTCACAAGATACAACTCTAATGATATCAAGGCAATAATGTGAGTCAGGCAGGAGCTTTATAAACTCTTTACTCGGTCTATGTAAGTGGATTTAGGACGCTGTTAGACAGAGGAAGAATCCCTGTAGGGAGACACAGTATGAAAGGTTTGGGGAAACAGCTCGAGGACATTCTCCCTGTTTCCAGTCTTTCTGCTAAGTTAGTTAAACCGTGTCCAGACTCAAGCTCTATACTTAATGCACATGACATGAAAATGATAAAAGTCTTCTCAGTTAACTCTCAGAAAGAAAGCAAAAATGCGTCTTACCCAAAAAGAGCTATTTCATCAAGTAGTGCAGGTTTTCGTGGATGAAGCTTTAGGGTTCACATTTGACATGACAATTTTAAAAATGAATAAAAAACAGAGGATTGCCATTCATGTTTAGTTTTTAAACAATCAGAGCAAATGCCTTCATCAGGGCACCACAGTGTTCATTTGTATTGTAAAAATCAGTGAGGTCATTAAGTGTTGGGTGTGTATCCACCTTGTGCTGTTTGAAATGGTCTCTGTAACTGCCACTTTGTGCTCCTGGGTCTTGAATCTTGGGTCAACTCTGTCGTGATTTACTCTGTGCAAAGGTAAAAGACAGCAGCAGCACTTCAGGTATCCCCCCTTAAACAACCACAGATGTTCGTGGAGGCGAGGGATTTCACTGGAGAGTCAGAAAGGAAATATTACGACCACAAATGTGTTCTGGTGGCGTAAAAAAAATCCAACTTAAGGCCCTTCTGTGGGTTTGGAAGCTGAGAAACCTCAATTTGGAGAGGGAAAAAGACATGAAAAAAACAACCCACACGTCTCGGCAATGGGCTTTTATCCGCAATTCACATAAGTGCCTGGACGTGGGTTTTTAATGCCACGAGAGCTCATTAGTGGTCATGATATTTCCCCTCGTACCCTTCAGCCTTTGTTTAAGACTCATCACTGGGTGCTTCCATCTAGAAACACAGACAGATTTCTGGCCCAAATTCCCTCCATTAATCACAGCGTTGGCTGCTCTGTGTATGGTGAAAACTGTCTCGTGTACGATGTTGGTCTGAGTTTTCAACACTTGGTGGATTTCTGGCAGTTGATTGTCTCTCATCACAAACAGGACACACGGCAGGTTTAAGCAGAAACATTAGTCAGTTTACAACTGTTTCATAAGCATAAAGAGTCGTGGTATTTTACTTCTACACACTGAGAAACAAGGTAATCTTTAGTAAACTAAGTTATAGCATGTTTTACTAAGACAGCAGAGAGGTTTCGCTCATCTTTAATGCCGGAAATTAAATAACTATATAATTGATAAATTCTACCCAAAAGGTCAGAGGTCAGTTACTGGAGTTGGTCGAGTTTTAGTTTCTTGCTTTGGGACCCGAGCTGCTGCAGCGATGACCTTTTTAGTACCAAAATGACCTCTTCAACCACCATATATTTCTTTTTCTGCATATTCCACATATTAAATATCTTTCTCTCTCTCCCTCTGACTAACCAGGATGAGGGTGTGGTCATGCGAACAGTGCGGGGAGACGGCCGTGGTCCTGCTGGGCTTCCTGACGCTGGCAGTGTCTGTGGGGAACCTGTCCACCAGGGGGCTGCAGGTACACGACACACAGCAAAACAGTCTCTGTGTAGTTGGTTCTTGTGTTATTGGTTTTCTATCAAACATGAAATCTCAGACGCAGAATTAAAACAATGGTATCTTGCTTAAACTTTTTAGAAAAATCCAATATAAAGGAACTCTCTATGACCCACATAGAAAATTTAATCTCAGTGCAGCCGGACTGCTTGGGAGTGAGACACTACTTTCACGTCACCTCACCTTTCATCTTTCAGATAAAGCTCCATTTACTAAGCTTGATGTATGAGCGTAGGTTGAAAGTCTGAAATGGGATGTTCAAAAAAGGCTGGTGCAAAAAGAAAAGAGAGGTTGATGGTGAAAAGGTGCACTTAAGGATGAGTAGACTGAAGCTCCTTTCACATATGCAGTCTATCCCTGATCTCCATGGGGTCGATATTAAACAGCTCCCCGACCCGCCATGTTCCTGAAAATAATAAGAGACGTCTTCTGTCACGTCCACTGGTGGCTGCTTAGGGGCTGTGAGTTAAAGAGGCCGGGGGCTGAGAGTCGAACCAGGACTTCCACCGGCCGTGGCCCGCCTCATTCACTATGACTGCCTCTCGGTAGAGCCTCCAGCATGACCCAGGCTGTGCTCTGCTCCCCTGCCAGAGAACCAGAGGGAGAGCGACGTGGCCTCTATCGGCTAATCGGTTATAACGTGATATATATATACATAGGGGAGGACAGCTCCATCCGCTTGGAAAAACTGTGAAAGATACAGTCATTAACAGATATGTCAATGTCATCATGTTAAATCATTTTAAACGCAAAGTCATAAACAATTTCAGGATTAAAATGGGCAAGGGGAAAAATGACAGTATTTGTAAAATATATCAAAAGAATCAATAAAAGCACAAATATAAGTCTAACTGAATCAAAACTAAAAAACATGCAAAGTGTAAATACTAATCTGAGCACTGTGATGTGCTCCTGTCAAACCGATCTGTCAGTCCACCAATAATTGGCTCTTCTCTCTCTATTGTAACTATTGTCTGTCGCCCTCTCTGTACCCATCTGTCTCTCCCTGTCTCTCACTCACTTACGCTCTCTGTCTGGTATTTCCAGTGTCTCTCGCCCTCTTTCGCAGCTGCTCTGCCTCACACCTTTACAAGGAGCTCAGTGCACATTCCAGCGGTCACTCTGATGAATCTGTCTGACTGAAGGGACGCAGCCATCGGCCCGAATTAATGCTGCTCCTGCACATCAGGAATGTGTGATATGCTGACCGTCTTCACGCGTTGGAGCCCCAGTACAAAACGCTCTGACGCTCATTTACTGCCACTCTGTTTGGTTCTGACGCACTCTCCTCTGATGGTCCAATCATTAGTACAGCAGTTTAATGCAGTGGAATTAGAGTACTACTAAAACTACTACAATGAATACGAGACTGCTGTTACGAATACTCTTACAACAACTATGACCTCTATTAGTACTACTGTTGTTGTACTACTCTTATTAATGCTACGACAACTACTACTGCTTTTTCTGCTACTGCTGCTACTTTTGCTTGTACTCAGCTACTATAACTGCTCTGGCAGATGGCCAAAATATGGTTTAGTTTGGGAATTTATTGGCCAGTTATGGCAATAGCAGCAGTACTGTGGGCCCAAAGTGAAAAAATTGAAAAAGAGCAACAAAGTTTCCCAAAATAAACAGCTACATGTAAGATTTATAATTGGGATTGTGAAAGAATTGAGATTTCTGGACCAAATATCACCCACACGTTACAAAGGGAAACAGGTCATAGACAGGCTAAGTTGTGGTCCAGTTGTGGCCTATGAGGAACCCGGCGCCGGAGCTCGAGGTTGTGTTGTGGCTCTGGTCGTGCAGCCTCATTCTGATGCGTTCATCACTCAGTCCCTGGTGGTATGTGCGGCCAAATGAACTTGGTAAACACTGGGCCATCACTCAGTGCTTATCGTAAATCAAACAAAATCTAATTCTAATATCTAATTACCCCCTTCTCACAAAATTGCAATTGAAAGTGCACCGCTATAGAGAAAGACATGACTAGACATCGGACTTCACTACGTAAGCTGAAAAGGTTTGGTGTGTCTGAAAATCTTGGCAGATTCAGATGTACAGTAAACGAAAACAGCTGCTTCTCCATAGGTCTTAATTCTGTTAATATGACTAATGCTACAACTACTTCTGCCAGCTGAATAACCACTGTTTGTGCGTCTTTATGTGTTTGCGTGTGCTTTCAGGAGGACGGCGTGGCGTCCAACAGTCTGGAGGAGGAGCTGGAGGTCACCACGTACTGGTGGGGGGAGTGGGCCAAGTGGACCGCCTGCACTCGTACCTGTGGAGGGGGGGTGATGTCGCAGGAGAGACATTGCCTCAAACAAAGGTCGGTACTTACATTCAACTATATTTTTGGGATCTATATCCAGGCTACTCAAAGCTTTTTAATAAAGGTCCACATATGAGTTTTACATAGCTTCAGACGTCTGGATCAGCATTCTCAAAAGGCAAAAAACCCCCCAAAAAAACAATTAAAAATCTGTCCATAATGTAACTAAACATTACAAACTGCTTTGAACTTCTCTGTTCTCATTGCATACTTCAATACTACTCATCGATCTTCTCTTCTAACTCTTGGTAAGAAAGCAAACCAGCGTATTTCTCTAAATGTTCTAACTATTCTTTTAACCTAAACCTTATTCTAACCACAACCATAAAACCAAGTCTTAACCCTGAAATGAAGCTTGTTGAGTCCTCACAATGTGACTGAAGACACTCCAGACAATGAACCCCCCCCACATATATATACATATACACACCAGCAAATTATGCATATATGTATGTTACACACACAGGTTATACTGGCAGTAATAGGGATGTATGGATATGCACATTCATGCACAGGCACCCACAATTATGCATGTGTGTGTACATGTACCTTCTACTTGCACATAAACATTAAAACGCAGGAATATAGGATTATTTTTCAGTAGGGGGAACAGTAACTATTTATTGCACCCAGAACCAGAATATAAGATAATGTTGTTTGGAACTTGACAGCCAAAGACATGCAGACATCTGTGTTGGAAGTCAAATTGTAGATCAATTAGTAGATTAGTATATTCGGGGTGAACTGCACTTCAAGACAAGCATCTCAACCTGATATTTTATTATGTTTTTTTATTTTAATATGTTGTTATTTCTCCAAATGTTTGTTTTCTGTCCAAAGAAAGAAAGTTGCTGCTGGGAAAGACAACATGACCTGCACAGGAACCGCTAAGAAATATCATCTCTGCAACACTAAAGTGAGTCGCTTCCAGACTTCCAGTTAATTTCTCATCACGTTATTTCACATTTTTATTAAAACAAACACAGTCCCTCTGACTGGCTGACAGTAGAGGACTGTGGTTGTGGCGGGCAGCCTCCAGGCCTGACAGTATGTAGCTGTTTGAAAGTGAAGCCGGGCGGGGCTCAGGGCGGTCGTGCATTCTCAGGAAACCATCCTTGCACAAATAAACGTTTAAAAAGAATGTATTTGTATATCATACTGTAAAACAGAGTCTTAACAGGTGTGAAACAGACCTCT
The DNA here is from genome assembly GCA_031216445.1 of Lateolabrax maculatus. Taxonomy (NCBI): domain Eukaryota; kingdom Metazoa; phylum Chordata; class Actinopteri; order Acropomatiformes; family Lateolabracidae; genus Lateolabrax; species Lateolabrax maculatus. The sequence continues at coordinate 2,506,286 of CM062217.1, read as the reverse complement.
TTTAATGTTCTGTGCTGTCTCTCTGAACTGCAGGAATGTCCTGCCACTGGGAGGAGCTTCAGAGAGGAGCAGTGCTGGTCCTTTAACTCCCAGCTTTACAATGGGAGGAACTACCAGTGGAAACCTCTGTATCCCGGTAATAACTCCCATAAAACGCCTTGACAACGGACCAGAGGTGACTGAGGTCTTTGCTGCGTCCAGAACAGTAGCATCCTTTATATGACTTATATTGTCTTCTGATATGCTTAAATGGTTCTCCAGATGTAGCTGCCTGTTTATACGGTATGTTAAAACCTGTTCCTGATTAATATCTGAAAGCTTTTTCTGTTTACTCGCCTTGTTGGCTTTTATTTGTTACTATCCTAACAAAGACCGTGTCAAAAAAACAAAAGGTTTGATGTCTGAAGAGTGTTGGGGATGGAGGGATGAAAGTTGAGAGGAGATGAATTGGGTTGATTGTAAGGCCGTGAGAGCCATCGAGTTGAGAAAAGGCAAAACAGGAACAGAGAGAAGTTTGTGGGGAATGTGAGAAGTGAGACAAAGGGGAGGCAGAGGTTTGACACACCTCTCAAGTTCAACTAATCAATATTTTTTACATTAAGCGTAAATCCATTTCTCAGCCAATAGTTTTGGTGTCACAGCACGTTTACAGTTTCCAGCAGCAGCAGGGTAATATTTTCAGTAGACAGAAACAGTTAGAGACGAGCTGGTGAAGACAGTGGAACATTTAGCAGCTAAAGAGCCAGATATTTCCCTTTATGAGCTGGTGGAGACCAAAACAGAGCTAAAAGAGGGGTAAATATCCGACTTATATTCGTCAGGTGAACACAAACATGGCTCCGAATGAGTGCTGTTGTTGCTCTGTGTTTGCTGGATGTGTAATTTGGCTGCAGTATGAGTATCTGACTCAGAGGTAATACTGATGCACAAATAGCAGCAGTAACAGAATGAACAGGAACATTGTGGAAGCATTAATGTCAGTTGTACTTGCAGAAATAGCTGCAGAACAGCAGTGAGAAGGAATATGTAGGTAAAAGTAGAAATCGTCTTACTTCCAGTGACATTGTTTCTACTGTAAACTGACAGTGAGCTTTGACCTGCGTTACTCTCCAGACGACTACGTTCACATCTCCAGTAACCCCTGCGACCTCCACTGCACCACGACTGACGGCCAGAGGCAGCTCATGGTGACGGCACGAGACGGCACTTCCTGCAAGTACAGCAGTTACCGCGGCGTCTGCGTGGACGGTAAGTGTGAGGTGAGTCCAGCTTCTTCTTTACTTTGTACCAGTTTTACTTCCCCTCAAACTGTTTTTCTGTCCACTGAAAGCACCAACAAACCCACAGGGAGCTAGTGTGTGTGTAGGTGTAGAGGTACAAAATATTCATAAAGTTGTTTCTCTAAAAAGTTACAGCCTTTTCAACCACAAAGACCACAAGAAATTGCCTCAACATTTCAAAATGAAATGCATCAAACAGTGTAAATGCACACCCTTAAAATGGCTGCTTTAATGTACACACCAGGTAACACCAGGCGCTCATTTACTACATTCACTGTTGCTTTACATAAATTAATCTCAACAATAAAATGAACATATGACAGTGACAGATTACCTTCCAAAAGAATCAGGTCAATGATAGAGAAGAGTTGCTATCCTCTGCATCCTTACCATGTTATTACTGGTGATTTAATTTATTAAGATTTACAGAGATTTTTTACTCTTTATCCCTGCTCAGCCAATCGGATGTGACGGCGTACTGTTTTCCTCCAACACCTTGGATAAGTGCGGGGTCTGTCAGGGGGACGGCAGCAGCTGCAGCAGAGTCACCGGGAACTTCCGCCGCGGGGCCGTGACTCTGGGTGAGCCTCTGGGCTCAGTTGTCCCACAAACGTTTTGTTTTTTTCATTACTAGATGTACATTTTAACATCTAGGACTTTCTCTCTCTGATATACATCCAAAACATTTAGTGAGGAATTTAAATGATTAAAGTCAGAACAATCAGTCGAAAAAAGCACGAGGTGACGCTGACCACTTTCTATTTCCTGTCGTCAAGGTTACTCTTTTATCACTCAAATCCCTGAAGGATCATGGGACATCCAGATCATTGAGAGGAAGAAGTCGGCCGACGTTCTTGGTGGGTTTTTCCTCTTCTCCTGCTCCTCACAATAATAACACATATTGTGTCACATAATTTGTTGTATGATTTCACACACACACACACACACAAAATAATGGAAATAATTTGAACTTGATGGAGAAAATGCAAGATTTTGCCATTTCCAGCATGTTTTGTACCTCTCAGTTTCCCATTTCTGTCGTTCCCCAGCTGTGACCGACCAGGCGGGAAACTTTTTCTTTAATGGTGCCTACAAGGTGGACAGTCCGCAGAACTTCCACGCAGCAGGCGCGATCTTCAAGTACCGCCGGCCCATGGATGTGTACGAGACCGGGATCGAGTACATTGTCGCCAAAGGCCCGATCGACCAGGCCATCAATATTCTGGTACACCTTCCTCCATCCACCTCTCTGGCTTGAACTCTTCCTCCACACTCACCTGTTGCTTCTTCATCGTGGAGCTTTGTGTCCGAGGGAGACATGTTGTGCATGTTGTGTCGTCATACATGTAGTGACCACAGCAGCTCACCAACACGTCACCAGTTTGATTCCGGTCTGTAGTGGTTTCACTTAGTTAGACATATTATTTGTGCATTTATTGTACAGAAGAACGGTGGATGGTAGACTAAAATGTTTTTAATTACACAACTTCTAATTCTCTGCTTTTGTTCTTGAAGTTTAGGTTAAAATTAGGTTTTGACTTCTGCTGTGTTCGTCTGACCCCGGATCTCTATCCCCCAAAGTGAAATATGCACACATAAGAACTGCACAAATTACCTTGTGATTACACTCTAATATTAAACTTCTCTAAAAGACTTTAAAATAGAGAAACAAAGGAATATTTGTTCTTCTGGCCTCGGTAGTCTTAACTGATTATGAATTAAGAAGCCCAAGAATTGAATTGAAGCTTCAGGCTACTGTTCCTACCTCTTGAACTTAATAAAGGTCACTCTGATTAAGACTGCTGACTCATGAGGCAGTTCTTTTCGGGGTAGCAGTGGAGACTGCCAACACAACAAAAAGCACAGAGTCTACTCAGAATATTTCCTGGCAACAAGATGCTCGTGTGTGGTTAAGGCGTGATGTTGTAGCAGCTCTGGAGCGCATCAGAGATGCTCAAAATATGTGTATCATCTCCTTTTTAAGAGTGTCTGCCAAATGTCTACGATGTAAATGTAATGCAGACATAACGGTGAGTCTGTGTCTCGGTTTGATTGAATGCAGTCCTTGTGTTCTGACAGTGGCCATGAATCCCAAACAGCGTCCATGTCACGGGCCAGGTGTGATCGATCTCTCTGCAGGATGCTGGAACACAGAGATCCTCCTGGACGCTCATCGTGACTCCGCTGGTTCATCTCTGCTAACATTTCTTTAGTTTTATGAGTTTTTACCATCTTATGAGCCAAGCCTACTGTATGCATACCATGTAAAACAGACTTGAATCCTGTTTTGAACCTGGCCTTCAACAGCCTCATATCCTCCCTCTCAATTGGAATCTTAAATCCAGTTATCTTATATTTAAAACTGCACCAGACTCACTGATTTGGTCCTGGTTTTGTCTTTGACTCTCCTTGTTTCTGGTCTGGAACCTGTCTAAACTCACCTGGCCTTGACGTGACTCGCCCTCCTCTCGTCACTCAGGTGTGGAACCAGAACGGTCGCACGCCGTACATCACCTACGAATACACCGTCCTCCGAGACTCCCTGCCACCCGTCCCACCTCCTCCTGTCTACACCGGATCAGACACCTCAGCCGGAGAGGTTTCTCTGGAGGTGGGGGGTCTGGCCCCTAACAGCAGTATTTACGACCAGGCGGCCCCTGAGGGCCAGTTGGAGCCGGGAGGTGCTGACGGGCAGAAGGGCCAAGAGACCAACGAGGTGTATGAAGAGACCGTGGCCATCGACTGTGACCAGGATGGAGTCCCAAAATTTACAGGTAGGGACAGTTGATAGGAAAAATGTGTCTGATTAATATTCTGTCGATTGACTAATTGATTGATTGGCTAATGTCTTCAGCACTAGATGGTACTGTATAAAGTTGTCAGGTGAAAATCAAATGCATGGTTCAATATATTCTTTAATCACATTCATGAAATCTTTTGAAACAGATGAGATAAACCCTCAAAATGGTCATAGGTCAAGATGAGACTGAAGATATTTGTCTTAGTTCATATTGAAATACGCAGTATTTTCTAGGCTGCAGGTGGTTTCACTAATGGAAACTGCATCTGTTTAGATGTCTTACAGTTCATATACTTTTATATATTATATTATAGGTACTGTAGTACACAGGTGATCATCTGAAATATTGTTTTCTTACCACCAAGAAATAGTGGGAAAGTGTGTCGCAAACGGCCGTAAAAACCCAGAAGTCCAAAGAACGTGCAAAGACGTGCTGCACTGGGAGTCAGGCCTAATTCATATATATTTTATTCATATAAAACATTCATATGTTGTTCAAATGACCCGTATCATATTCATATACATTCATATGTTGTTCAAATGACCCGGAATAATAGAATCGGACAAAGTGCATGTCACAACGGGAATGTTCAGAGAGCCAGACTGTTACTGAAGTTTTGAAATTGATACTGATATCAGTATTTTATATAGTAATATTGATCTGACTAAGAACAGTTGAAATATAAACTGAAGTGTCATGGTGAAACTATTTCTAAATGACCTTAAACTTATCTTTTGCATTTTTGTTCTGCAGTTTTTTGTTAATTATCATCTGACATACAGTATATGCCAATACCAATATACTGTATCTGTGATAAGATGATATCATCCATGCAGGTATATTCGCTGGGAGAGATGGAGAGTGTATGAAAAAGGGCAAAATCTGAAAGGAAGAGAAAGTAAGATGGAGAATAAATAAGAAGGTGCTTCAGTGGCCCATTGGCAGATTAGACAAAATAGGTCAGATCTTACACTGGATCCTGTACCTCGCTCTCCTCTCTGTGTGTAAGATGGCCCTTCGGAGATCTGTATTATTCATGGTACAGACACATAAAGAGGATCAGCGGCGGATGAAAAATTCAGAGTTTCGTGGTGTTTTCTCCTTTTATAAAACGGCTGCATCACAAACATGAGCGGTAATGGCCTTCCTGCGGGCTCTCAACTCGCTCAGCTGACTGTCGAGGCCATTTCACCAGTGGTTTGGGTGGTGAGATGAGATGAGATGAGATGAGAGGTGGTTGAAAGGCTTCTCATACACTTTCTACACAGGCTGATGTCATACTACAGACCACTGAGCGCTGACTGAAACTGGCTGAACTGAGTTTATCTTCTCACCTTCCTTTTCATTCACTCAGTGTTTTTGAGATTTCCTGCAAAATTTGTAAACTTAAATTCTCATTTCTAAAATTAACTGAATAGTGCAGACTTCTGGACAGACCAGAGACTCAGGACACAAGGTTAGGTTCAAAAGGAACAATCTTTAATGGAGTCATACACAGGAAATCAGTCCGAAACAAGCAAACAAATCCAGACAAGGACACCAGAGAGACAAATACTAGGAATAATGCTGGAGAGCCATGAAGAAAGTGCACTGGTAAATGTGGGGAGGCTGATTAGCAGAATCAGGGGCAGGTGAGTAACGGGAAGCCGGTGTGGAGGATCAAGGAAGTGGGAGACACACGAGGGCAGGAACTGAAACCACAAAGACATGTTAGTATTTCAAAATAAAACAGGAAACACGACAGGCAATGACTAACAATCACTAACGGGATGTTACAAGATCAGCACAGGCCTACTGCTCATCAAACAGTTCATCACATCCTTCTACACATTGATTTACCATTTTATTAGGTACAGTGTAGTAAAATGCAATACAGCAATCCTACCTTTGTGATGCTTATATTGCTCAGTTTCTGTTACCGCTGTGTCAGATAGAGGTGCTTCTGATATGTTATATCCCATTAAAACTTAGTTTAAAACCCCCTAATATACAGTTTTCCCCTTGTGCTTCCACCGAAGTAGCTTTAAGACGTTTAAATAAACTTATTTCAAATTGTCTGACAGTATCATGTATTCCATTATGTACCGTCTATTTCTTCCTCAGTGTTGTTTAAAAGTGACTCCATGTTTTTATGGCTGTACCAATTACTCCAAATTAAAATATTAATATTATAATTTATAAGTTTCTTAAAATTCAGCCTGATGTGTTTGGTAACATTCAGTCTTTACCATAGTTTAAAATTAAATTCTGTGGGTTTTAACAAACTTTTTGCTTTTACATAACCTTTAAGATATTATGCTTATAAATGCATCAAAATCATTTTTACCTTTATAATTTGGTCAATACCCAATTGACATCATCAAAAACCCTCCAAAATCCTGTGACACAGCAAAGACTGAACATTAGAAGATTCACAAATATATAAAGTTTTAAAGGCTGCTGTATTGCATTAAACTACAGCTGTACTACATAATAAATCAGTGTATGTGAATATTTGGAATATCAATGTCTGTTATGGTGTGTTCAGACATCTACAGCAAACGTGTCGGTAAACGCCTTTTGATGCACAGGTGTGACACCTCAGAAGAAACTATTTTAGTGTGTTCATTCCTACAGTGAACAAATATGGACCAGAAAACAGCTGCAAAGTCTTCCAATCCAAGCTGAATATGAAATTACATTCTCAAGAGCAAACAGGACCAAAGGTTACATCACAGATTGTACTTGAATAAGATCTTCAAGCATAGCTGAATTTTTCTACTTTGATCCTTCAGAAGGAAACAGCAGCCATACAGGCAGCACGGCCAACCCTGCCCCTGCTGGAGGGCCCCTGGATACGGGGCCAGACTCCCCAAACCTCATCTGGAGGGTCCTGCTGGACGGCCGAATAGGCCCAGATGAGCTGCTCATCAACATCTCAACCAATCAGCTGCTGACAGAAGGGGACAGTTTGTTCTCGTCAGAGGTGGGACCAGTGGAGGTGGACCTGAGCAGCCTGGAGCCCGACGGACCGTTTGGCTCCAACGAGACGCTGGAGTTTACTCTGGGTCGCAAACGCAACGACAGCGGAGACAGTCCCTACCAGAACAAAACCGTACAGAGCGGTGGGAGGCCCTCCAGCCGCTCCAACAGAACCAGGTAATCCATCAGAAACCAGGTAATCCATCAGAAACCAGGTAATGCATCAGAAACCAGGTAAAAAGAGCATCAGTTAGGTTTGGGCTCCCAGAATTTCCTCTCGGGCTGGATTGAGTCTTTACTGAATGTTTTCAGGCGACACTGGGCCTGAATATTCAGACCCTGTCCAGCCTCTGGGCCTCCTGCTGGCTGAGGGAAACACTCTGCAGGCTGCAGGTGAAGCAGGCGGGGCGGTGTGGACTCGTTCTCCTCTAAAGACAACCTCAGAGGGACATGTGACAGTGAGACAGGCGGTGAGACGGACAGAAACACAAGAAAGCAAGTAGAGAGGCAGTGGGACAAGTTAATCAGACAACAAGTAGACAGACAGGCAGTAAACTAGGCAGAAAGCAGAGCAGAAAGTAGAGCACGATAGCAGGTAGCAAAGGCAAGTTAGAAAAACAGGCAGTGAAGCAGGTAAATAGATTGATATACAGGCAGTAAAGCAGTTAGACAGACAGACAGAAAGGTAGTAAAGCAGTGAGACAGCTAGACAGACAGTTTAGCAAGTTAACAAAAAGATGTACAGGCAGGTAGGCAGATATACAGGCAGTAAAGTGGTTAGGCATGCAGGGAGATGGGTACGCAGACAGGCAGTAAGCAGGTGGACAGGTACTGTAGACATACTGTACAGGCAGTAACGCAGACAGACAGGTAAAATACAGGCTGTAAGGCAGACAGACAGATAGATCTGGCAGGTTTTCTTTGCATTCATCATATTTATAATTCATGTTGGCTTCGCTGCTCTGTGTCCAAACACGGCTTCACCGGTTCTGCAGCCAGCGGCCATAAAGCACACGATGACACGCCCTTTCCTCTGAGAGACGGAGGGAGGAGAGGAAACGAGCCGAGCAGACGGGAGGGGGGGAATACAGCCACACTTAGAAACAAATAATTCAAGGTATTTGCAAGAAAAGTGAAAAATATGATGCAAGGGGGGAAAAGTGTGCTGTCAGACTGTAGTCACCTCTGGGGAGAAAATAATGTGCAGGAATCAGTCTGGCTTACATGGAGGGATGCCGGCGAGGTATAACTCAAAGCGCCTGCGATTTTCAAATAAACGTCTGGCGGCTGGCGGAGGCGGAGGGAACGACCTGTGTTATGACAAGAATGTGCACATGACTTTTATGTGATGTGATGAAAAAACAAAGTGCGTCTGCCGGGACGCAGGCCGTGAATCAGCTGTCACACTGTGGTCGTCTGAGGAGCCTCAGAGTGTGTGTGTATGTGTGTGTGTGTGTGTGTGTGTGTGTGTGTGTGTGTGTGTGTGTGTTTCAGGCTCTGTACGACGGGGTATCCTTAAATGTCCTTAAAAGAATAATGTATCTGTAGTCGTTTAACATGGCTTAAAGTTTACCATCAACACCTGGGATATCAAACCTTTTCAAACTACTCCTGCAGTACAATCCACTCATCCACTGACCATGTGCATGCACAGTATGACACAACAATAAATGCTCCCACAGCTACTGCTTTCTTTACCTTGTTATATTTGTTTGTGTGTGTGTGTGTGTGTGTGTGTGTGTGTGTGTGTGTGTGTGTGGTGACAGGGGGAATCAGAGGCTCCACCAGAAGAACCTGAAGCTGAGTCCTGCTGACATGTACCGCTGGAAACTTTCCTCTCAGGAGCCCTGCAGCATGACCTGCTCTATAGGTACATGCATTTACACTGTAGGAGGTGTCTGCTGTTCCTCACAGCAGACATGTTGTCTGGTCAAACACAGGTGTGAATAATAACATTAATATTGACTTAATTCCATTTTATTATATAATAATAAACCTAATTAAAAGAAAGTTACAGTGCTTTAAGTGCGTAACGATGAAACAATCCAACTTTTCATTTTTGCTGCTGCTGATTGACTCCTTTGTGTTTGTCTTCTTGTCGTGACCCTTTTGTGAATCGCTCTCCTCAACTTCTTTTAACGACATCTTTCATTCTTTCTTTCCGTCACGCAAAGCCTTCAGCTTATTGTTTCTTGCTCACAATCCAGGAGTGTCAAAGTCCTTCGTCACGTGTGTTCGTTACGACGGCATCGAGGTGCACGATATGTACTGTGATGCTCTGACCAGACCGGAGCCGGTCCACGACTTCTGTATTGGGAGAGAATGTCAGCCCAGGTGCGATCCACTGGGAAAACATTTTAATGAGCCAGAAATTTGCTTTGATAAAATGTGAATTGAACTGATGAGATGGGACTAATGTGGTCTTTCAGATGGGAGGCGAGCAGCTGGAGCGAGTGCTCCAGGACCTGCGGGGAGGGTTTCCAGTTTCGTCAAGTTCGCTGCTGGAAGATGCTCTCGCCGGGCCTGGACAGCTCGGTCTACAGTGACCTCTGCACCATGGCCGACCTGGAGAGACCTGTGGAGAGGCGGCCCTGCAAGAGCCCTGCCTGCGGCCCACAGTGGGAGGTGGCCGAGTGGACCGAGGTAAGAGACGTCTGTAATGATCCGCCCTGCTGAGAATAAAACCAGAACATTTACAACATGAGGAGCAGGTAAACAAACAGAGGAGAGAAATCTAGCAGTATATTGCTGTCAGATTTCTCTCTTCTCTCTTTTTTTTGGACTCTTTGGTTTGTTCTCCATCGTTCAGAGGATCTTTTCCTTGCAGTGCAGACATCTCTCGCTCTCTTGCTCTTGTCAGACTCAGGTTTAACAGCTGTCTGCTGCAGTCTTGTGGTCTGATTGTGGTCACTGATGGATTCTCCAGAGACACTAAAAAAAACCTACATGTGATTTGAGCCAAATGGGTTTGAAAAACACAGAAAAATTAGTGAAATGTACTGTTCACTTCTGTTTGGAGCGACAGTGTTAAAACAGCCATACATTCAGATACAATCAGCTGTCTTCGGTGCATTTTTGAAGCTGTCCTGGAGTATTTTGGGTCAAATTTTATATTTTCTTGTTTATTTTACTGTTATATTCTTTGTCACTAAACATCAGGAGTCACTTGTGTTGTTAGCAAAATAGTAAACATTCATTACGTTTCTTTCCCTTAATTTGTCAAGCAGGACGTTCAAACCAGGTAGCACAGAAACATCTGTAACACTTGAATTGAGTCAGTCTGCAGCCACGACTGCAGGCAACAGTCACTATTAATATTCAAATATGAAAAGTTAAATAAGAAGTTGATCAATATCCCTTCAGATATGAAACATCAGTTTGCTTGACACCAGTATTTATTGTATTAAAATGTGTTTGTAATAAAAAGCTTCTGTGTGCCTCTCCTTGATCCAGTGTCCTGCTAAATGTGGCCGCAAAGCCCAGGTGAGCCGCGATGTCCGCTGCTCTGATGAGACCAGATCATGTGACCCGATGACCAAACCACCCAACATCAAAAATTGCACCGGCCCGCCCTGCGAACGCCACTGGACTGTGTCCGAGTGGGGGCCTGTGAGTGTCTTTACTGTCCAGTAACATATACAGTGTGACAATATATCTATATATGTCTTTTGTGTTTTATCACCATTGGCTGCGACCAGGTCACAGCAGCTGCTGCTCTTCTTGCTGCTGAGAAACTTTTACTCTTTATCCCTACAAAAAAAGGTTATTTGTCAGTCTAATGTGTTTGAGCTTGATGGGTTGTTACAAAAGAAGAGCTCGTCTTTCCCAGCTGCTTCCACTTCAGCGAAAAACTAACGTGCCACGGTGTGAATTTATGGTTGTAAAGACAAATGTTGTTCTTAGTACCTGGAAACTCGCAGGTCTAATTTACAACTATGGAGTCCAACCAGGAACCAACATGGACAGATGTGAAACTTTCTTTGCACAAAGTAAAATATTATTCACCATGCAACAGCTTATGTTAGATCAGTAATATATATTAGTATTTAGAAAATGACCAGTGAGCGCATGTATTTTTTGCATTTTTAATGTACATCTGTGCAGCAACAGAACCAGTCTCCAAGTATTTTGGACGTTTCAAGCTTTTGGTTTCAGTTTAAAACCTTGATAAAGCTAGATGTAGGTGTGCCAGCTGATTATCAGCCTCACTTCATAGGTCTAAACGTTTGTAAGACTAACATCAATACTAAACTTTTGTCGTACCACTCTGTATAATCCATAGAACAGAACATAGAACAGGTTTCGTTGTAATTTTTTTTAAATGACTGCAGTAAATAATCAACTCTGGTAACATGTTATTTTACATTAATATGACATGATTTGTTCGGATGTGATGTGACATGATGTGATTTCTCCTTTGCTCTGACGTGCTGTGATGTGACATGATGCCATTTAATTTCCTGTGATTCTCCCTTCATGTCTAATATGATGTGAGGCGACCTGATCTGACTCCGCATGACAAACCGCTTCGTGACAAAACTTGGCCGAAGAAAGGCAGCGATTGCGAATCGCCCCGCTTTGACCTTTGACCCTTGTTGTTGCAGTGCTCGGGGTCGTGTGGCCAGGGGAAGATGGTGCGTCACGTGTACTGTAAGGCGCCCGAGGGTCGCGTGGTTCCTGAGAACCAGTGCTCCGCGGAGAACAAGCCTCTGGCCATCCACCCCTGTGGGGAGAGAGACTGCGCCCCACACTGGCTGAGCCAAGACTGGGAGAGAGTGAGGCCTTGTCACGATTTAACTGTTTACTAGTAGACCTGAAGCACTTAAACAGCCAATTCATCTGTTTTTCATAATTAACAAATGTTTTGACAGTTGGTTATTGTTTAAGTCATTTGTCAAATCAAAAATACCAAATATAATCCCGGTTGGCTGCTTTTCTGTCTTGTCCCATAGTTACAGTTTTCACTTATCAACAAGACTTTGCTGCTTTCTTAGGTAACTTTAAAATGCAGAAAGTCTTGAAAAGGATCAACAAAGTCAGATGTGATTTCTAATAACTTTCTGTGTTTGCCTGTAGTGTAACACAACCTGTGGTCGCGGTGTGAAGCGAAGGCTCGTCCTGTGTGTCGGCATCAGTGGAGGGAAGTTCCAGATCCTTGACGATGAGGCGTGCGGAGGCAGCGAGAAGCCCGAGGAGGAAAACACCTGCTTTGAGAGGCCGTGCTTCAAATGGTACACCACCCCCTGGTCTGAGGTGAGCTCCGCATAGTGCACACTCACTTCACACCTCCGATATGGAACGACTGCTCGTTCAAAAGGATCTTTTGAGTGTAAATTACTCACCACCTTCACTCTTAAAAGTGGCTCTGAAACGTTTTTATCTTGCTCCCTCATGAATCACAGCACTGTAGTTCGCTTGGCCTCACAGCAATTACCATGTATTCCAATGAGATCCTGATAAATGAAGGAAAACGTATCAAAACATGCAAAGAAATTTGATAAAAGCATAATCCACTGTTTAATATGTTCAGAATTACGGTTGAGTACACTGTTTCTGTTGACGTGGTTAGCCCTGTATTTTGAGGAACATTAGAGGAGGTTTGGTTTTATCTGCTGGCTGTCACTGCTGCAGCAGACAGTTTTATCAAAGTGAGGCAGTTCATAAATTCAGACACGTTTTAATGTTTGCTGCTGCAAAAGCTGGACCGGGTCCTCGTCCTGGAGTCTGGACCTCGATCAGACCTTCTGTTCCAACAGACAGTTTGTTGGGACAAAAGATATCTACTAAATATATAAAGTTCTTTTCAGATTTCCTGTTTATATATTTCTATGAAACTTACAATCCTGTCATCTTTTCATTTAAAACAGAGCAAATATAATATGATTCAGAAATATTTACAAAAAGCTTTTGATCGAAAAATATGTCCAAAGCAGAAGAGGAGGAAGAATTGGTTTCTTCAGTAATAACAAAAAGCTGTAATCTTTTTAATCTTTCACATCAGAAAATGTTTGTTGAGCAGTGTCATTGTCAGTGTTTTTGGTCACTATTAATCCATTTTTACTGCTGTCCACGTGTAGTGAAAAACGGGCCTGTAACATTACAAACGGTCACATCCTCCATCTTCTTTTATTCCCCTTCTCCGCTGAGTTTTCGTTCATGTGTCTTTATTGTGTTCACTCAGTCTGACGGTGTGTAAAGATGTGTTTCTGGTGCTGTGTGTCCTCAGTGCACTAAGACGTGTGGCGTGGGCGTCAGGATGAGGGACGTGAAGTGTTACCAGGGCAGGGAGCTGGTCCGAGGCTGCGACCCCCTCACCAAACCGGTGGCCAAACAGACCTGCACTCTGCAGCCCTGCCCCACCGAGCCTCCAGGTAACACCGTGTTCTTAATGCTGCCATCTCTTTTAGGCAACAAAATCTACCTTTTCATCTAACAACAGACTACCACAAATAAGACAAACCGCTTCAGTGCTCTGTCAGAGTCTGAACGCACCGAGTGTAGGTCACCTCAGAGCCTAACACAATCACAAAGTTACACGTGTAAAACAGTAGAAAACAGACTTGAAGCATAAAGACACTTTGTATAGTGCAAGTAGGAAACCCAAGCAGTTACTCGGCCTGTGCAAACAGATATATTGATTAAAATAGAAGTGTCTGTTCCATCAGACGTGTGTGGAAAAAAAAACATGTTTGAAACGCCTCCTGTGTAGACAGCTGCATTGACCCAGGCTGAAAACTAGTGGAATTTCCCTTTAAATTTAAAAACTAACCTTCTTTTGGTAAATGAAAGATGGTTTCATTATAAAAAACGTGTTTCTCAAAGTGAGCATTGAGAAAAGCTTTTGTTTTGGCGCCCCAGATGAGAGCTGCCAGGATCGCCCCTCCACCAACTGCCTGCTGGCCCTGAAGGTCAACCTGTGCAGCCACTGGTACTACAGCAAGGCCTGCTGCCACTCCTGCCGCGCCGTACGACCTCCGACCTCCTAGTCCAGGACGCCGCAGCCTCTCTCCACCCCGACTCCAACTCCAGCATGAGGGAAGACATGCGCGGTACTACGGCTACTGTGAACAATGAGAGCAAGCTGAACGCTTTAAAAAGGAGAAGAGCTTCCTGCAATAACTTATTTACATGGCTTCATTTGTCAGTTGGATAGTTTAAATGAAATCTGGTTATCTTGATATCACTTTTTTACTTTAATAAAAACATGAAATAACCTGTGTTGAGGTACTTTAGTTTAGAAAAAAAAAGTTTAATATCATCTCAAGACCTCGTGCGGGTCCTGAGCCCCATGTTGAGCCCCACGGCGGCCCCTCTCCTCCCACCTTCGCACCATCGCAGGGTATAACATCATCATCATCACAGTTCTCTTTCTCATCATACTGTATCTCAGCCTTAAACCCGGTTCGTATCAGCTGTTATTGATTATTTATCAGTGAAGGGTTTCAGTTCTGGTAGAAAATCTTCCTCTAGGTGGAGTCGGAGTCAACAGACCTCCACCATCAGTGAGCAGCCGTTGTGCTCATCGCTGCCATGAAAAGATGTATTAAATTATTTCTCAACTGAATATACTGCATGACTAGAATATTTAATACAGATACTGTTTATGAAATATTATTTAATTGTGTTTCAGTTTGGTGTCTGCGCGGCCAAATAGGAAGTAAAAACTTTATATTTCCATTCCACCCCCTGCCGCGTGGCGCCGTGCCGGCTCGCCTGCAGGATATGGAAGCATATTTATTAGTCATAGCACATTTTCATTTATCGTGACGCTCCTGATGCCAGCCGATGGTCACTCATCGGGTCAACTGATGCCAGTTCAGTCTGTGTGTGTGTGGCCGAGGAGGAGAGAGTTAATACAAACACAGAAAGAAAGATTCCTGACACTTGAAGTATTTGTACGTGTCTCATTTTTAACTATTGTGTACTGTGTTTTATATAACTGATACCTCTTTGTACAAAACGTTAGTATGGAACTTGTGTACTGTTGATAATAAACTGAAAACCTAATGGTACTGACTTGTATTTCAATTAAATAACAGTTCAAATGAACATGTTTGCTTCTTTGTCGATTTTTATATAAAGTGATATATTTATTCGGGAAATGTTGACCTAACATCTGTCTCTTTAATGAGAAAATAAAAGAATACAAAAAAAGGGGAAAACTCAGGGAGAGCAGACACAGAATAGGACCCCACAAATCACACAGTTTCAACAAAAACTAAAAATTGCGTTACTGCAGTCGCAATTTTCAGTTTGAGTTCTTTAAATGTCCGTGATTAAGTTTTTTAAAATTACTTGTGTGTACGTTTTTTGAAGCTGCACAGCTGAAATCTCTCTCGAACTCTCCATACTCATTCACTTTTCCCTGTGCAAGGATTCAAACTGGCAACCTTACTGAAACCGGCCCCATTTTGAGAAAGACAAAGTTTTCACTGTAATTTCAGCAGAGGTTTTGGGGGGGAATAATTGTGTTTTAGTCTCCTATGAGCCACTGTTTAGGTTATTATAAAACAGTGATGACTGTGATCTGTGTATCCCTCCTCAGTAACCTCCACTCTCACCCCGAGGCGTCTTCTGATGTAAACGTGTCTGATTTAATGAGGGTCAAAGCTGATAAAAAAGCAACAAAACAGAACCAAATCTGTCCAGAATTAACTCTCTCTGCTGTTCTGCATCGGTTTCCTCCCAGAAGGCATTACACAGATACCAAACAGTTTTGCATCATTTTATTAACACTGTAAATTAAGTCACTTTAGCACACGGCAGCTACAGTGGATGCAGGTTTGCAGCTGACGCCCCCTGCTGGTCAGTGTGACAGCATCAAACCACTCATCTACCGGCCTGCAGAACAACAGAAACATGTCAAATACTGAGGCAGAAACAAATGCAGTCTCCTCTGAAAATAACAAATTAAAAAAAGAAGTGGTTCTGCACTTCCCTCAGTAACTTTGCAAAATAAAGTGCAGAACCTGCAGCTTCATGCGCCAAAACAGAATGGATTCGTGTCTGAGGCTTTATTAATCAGCAGGATGAATATTTCTATTGCTTCTTTTCCCTGAGTTGGGACGTCCCTCCACAATGTGGCATCTTAACTTTGCAGTACACCTCAAACTTTTTTCCTTTCTTCACTCAAATGTGCTTGTGGAGACTTTATGCAGCATCATTGTGTGTTTTTTTAGATTGAAGATGTAAACACAGCTTCCACCATAAGTGCAGCAGAAACAAAAGCTTCAATATTCCCAAGTGAAACACACAAAATTCAGTCATTCAACTGCAAAATAAATTTTGAGATTCATTTTGAGATGACAAAAAAAAAAAAAAAAAAAATTCTATTATGTGCCATGAGCAGCTCCTCCGTCCACAGGACCGGTGTGCTAACTGCTGCTTCATCCTAACGAAGGTGTTTCAGGGCTCTGCAGGTTCTGCACTTTCATCTGTCTGATACACTCGTGATCCGTGTCACAAGGATTAACACACTTTCATGAAAAAACACATGAGGGACGAATCACAGGTGACAGAAAATAAACAAACACACACTCCGACTGGTTCTCTGAGCGGGCCGACGAGAGTAAACAGAGCTCATGTCCTTTTTCAACGTTATCATTCATACGTTATCCTCAGGTTACAGTGTTTCGTTCCGTCTGAAAGTTATCTGCAGCTCCGGGAGTCGAGCGGTTTTCTCTACAGATGTGAAGTAAAATACCAAACACTCGTCTACTGTATTGTTAAGAAAAACCTAACTGTGTTTAGTCAGTTATTTTACATTTTAGTTTTTTTCTCATGTTGGAGGAAAACTCTTCAAATATCCTTTGAACCTTGGCGTACAGCACAGCATCCATCTACAGAAGGATGTCTTGAGATAAATGTCCTCCATGAATCACAGTCAATGGATCGTTGAATGCTTCAGAAAAGCCCTTTAAAATGCGATTTGTTCTCGAACAGGAGTTCACACACGAAGTTCACGCTCACGAACTGACGGCGCCACCAGCGGCTCTCCAAGTGTCTCAGTTATAATCAAACACAGACAAAAACACAGAAGCTGTGCTGACAAATCTACACAAGTGAACACAAGCAGAAGCTCCATGTAAAGTCTGCACGGGAAGACGCTTGTAACCACTTAAGAGTTCCAATTTTGGATGATATCAGTTAAATTCCTGTCTTGATGACGGTAGTTTTTCATGAGGTTTTGAAATTAATGAGGAAAAGTTTCTAATTGAATTGAATCTAATCTCAAGATTTGGATTTTTGACATCAAAACTTACTTTCAGCTAGTTAAAACGAAGCTGTTCATACAAAATATTTAATTGTTAATAGGATCATTTTGATAAAGAACGTATTTTTTAATTTTTGACAGTTTAAAGTGGCAACAGACAACTTTTCCCCCGTTACACCCTCCCAGCAATTCCGAGTGGTCTTACTGATTGTGTCGCAAAAAGGCCATCGCATCACTTCAAATATTCAACTTCATTACAGAATATAGTAACTTTCACCACAGCTCGTTTTAGAAAGGCCAACGCAAGAACACTTGTTCTTTGTGGTCTAATTTATGATATTATAGATTCTTTTCTCAACATTTTCACCACAATTTTTGACATTGGAGATCAGATTTTTGTTTTTATGTCAACAATTCAATAAGTCAACATTGTGCAGAGTGAAAATTAATGCTACTTGTGCACTCAAATCCATAATTTATGCGCACAAATTATTCATTCAATTTTTAATGTCAAACTTGTAATTTAAGCTCTTGATTTTCCTCCCGTCTCCCCTCGACACTATTGAAAGTTGAAAATCTTCCTGTGTGCTCGGCGGTTTTAAACACCTGCACAGGTGTCCTCAGTTAGTTTGGCTGATTCGACCTGGACTCAGGACTCTGGAATCAGGCAGAATGAGTGAAAACACCTGTGCAGCTTCACCATGGTGTGCAGGAGCTTCGGTCTAAACATGAAACAAACTATAAAAAATGTATTTAAAGATATGATTTAGCTCTTTTGGAGGTGTAAAGTGAAGAAATCTCACTGTGAACTAAAGATGAAATGTTACAGTCACTGGACACTGTACAGTTGTTTCTACACTAACAAACACAAAGAAAAAACATTTTGTCTGTGTGAACATCCACTTGTATATTTTTCCACTATAAATAAATCAGTCAAGTGGTATAAGTACACTGTAAAAGTACACATATATACTGTATATATGGAGCAGAGACAAAATTATGGATTTCCGAACTGAAAAAGCTCTTTGTGAAGTCAATGTGAACAGTCTGATTCTCAGTAAACAGACTCGTCTTTAGCTTTATTTCTTCGATTTTTTTGATTTGGAGCTTCAGGAAAGTGTTATTCTGTATTTTTCTTACTTACAAACCTCATGAAAAGACCAAAACCAACAATGTGCTCGTATCTTAGTCTCTTTTAATACTTTCTGACTTCCTGTCTGTGGCTCTCAGCTCCAAGCCTGTTGGTTCATACTGAAGATGTAAATCTGTAAAGACACCTCATATGGATTTATTTTAAAAAAAGTTTCAAACAAACAAACTGGAGGAAATGGGGACTATTTTCAGCGGCGGATTAATTCACATTTGGTGCTCTAGTGAGTATTTGAGGCAGCAGGACTTGAAACTACAGTTTGTGTTCATGGAGATGAAGGAACATGTCACCCAGAGCAACAGCGAGGCTCATTGATGTGTTTTTAATAGTTTATGGATGACAGTGGAGCTCTGTGACTCAGAAGAAGAAAATATGTCCAACTGTGATACACAACACTTGTTTGGAGAGACAGTGTTGGTTTTGGTCCAAACGTGGGATTTGAGTTTTTTTTTACCTCCATTTCTGTCTCTTGTGTGGTGCATTCAAACAAACACAATCTGTGTTAAATTTACTGACAAAAGCTCAAATTGTAAATCATCTTGTTTATACACTGATACACATATTGGGTAGCTACTTAACTAGCTACTTCGCAAATAATCTAATTTTCTGGACACAAAATCAGACATAATGGTCACAAAATGATCAGTTTTCTGTAAAAACTGTCAAAAATGAGTCTGTTCAAGTCAGTTAGTTTATGCTCAGAAATGCATTCAGCTGTTAGTAGTTGCTCCAGAGCTGTAGACCTCCAATATGGCTGCCAGGAGATGTGTTACATCCCCCAAAAGCCCTCAGTGTTTTCTTATATCAGTACAGCACAGTATCAATGCTGCACCCACAGCACAACACCTATATAGGACATGTTAATTTAGTGTGTTTGCAGACAGCAGAGTCAGTTTGTTCAAAGCAACCCTTCCTCCGGGCCTGCAGGGCGGCGCTGCCTCCACCCTGCCTGCTCCTACACGTCGGTGCTGACGCTGTGGGTGACCACCTCCTTCATGGTGACGGAGCGGATGAGGTTGAGCTTCTGGTAGAAGCTGGCCAGGTCCATGGGCAGCTCCAGGTCCTGCTGCTGCACAGTCCTGTAGCTGATCCTGCGGCCGCCGTTGCACAGCCTCTCCGGGTGCTGCAGGTAGAAAGGCAGCGAGCAGCGGGCGCAGGACGGGCAGAAGGCGTGTGAGCGCTGGCACCGGCGCGGTGGTGGCGTTGGGGAGAAGTTTGCGGGCCCGTTGGCCTCAGTGAGGAAGGTGGGGGGATACGCCTCCGGCTCGTCACTGTAGTGCTCCGGCGTCGGAGGCGTAGTGGGGGCGGACAGAGCCAGGGGGCGGGTCGGCGACATGGTGGCGAACTCTGGTTCCTCCTCTTCCCCCTTCTCAGACTCCTCCCTCTTACAGCAGTAATACTGGACAAACAGAACGCAGAAGACAAGGAGTCAAACAGGAGCGGACGGTACGAAGCCATCCTACTAACTGAAACATCATCCAGACTCCTTGTAGACTTCGGGATGAATCCTACTGACCTTGGTGATCCTCTGACTTTTCCTCTGGCGCCACCACAGGGTGGACGACACAAGCTTGATTCCTGTCCTTATTTTCTCCCCGTCTGCTCGTCACTTCAGACCCAACCACCCATCACCTGACTGCCCCACCCACCCGCCCGCTCTCCCACTTCCCTCATCAGCCCTGCAGTATTTACCGTAAACCGGCCCATTTCCACCGGTTTCCCGTCAGATTGTCTCATGTGTTCCTCACGGAACAGTCCAGCCGTCTGATTCCCTGTCTTCTGATTTTTCATTTGTATCTGCTTGGTCTCTGGGTCTTTTTTTGATCGTACTTTACTGAGTCATTGCAGAAATGTCTCAACAACGATTGGATGGATTCACATAACATTTGGTCTATCTTTCCTCCAGCGCCCTGATTGGGTTTTTAAATTCGTCCAATACTTTGGTTTAAGACCAAATGCTTGCAAAAGTAATGATATTCCTATCAGCCTCTGCTGTACTTTGTGTTTAGTGCAAATTAGCGAATGTTGGCAGGCTTAAATGTTAAACTAGGATGGTAAACATAAAACCTGCATGTTAGCATTGTCACCAGCCAGGTTTCCATCCGAATGTAACCCAAATTTCAACCGAATTCTTCAGAAAATTGGCAAAAGAAAATGTTGCAAATGTATGCGTGTTTCTATCCACTGTTAATGTGTGAATATTAGGAGTTGGTTCATTGAGATAAGCAGTAGGTGGCGCTAATGCTGCAGTCTGGTGCGGTTATACCGTTGCAGAAGAAAACTGAGCGGAAATGAGCAGCAATCAAACCTAAAAATAATGGGACAAAAATGTAGGAAACATGAAGGACATGTTGCATTATTTGTGTTTCATGTATTAATGTGAGGAAGGTTACGGTTTCCTTGTCGCTCCACACAGATCTAATGTTTTCGTCTCAAGTCACATGCTTCATCTACGTCACGATTAAATCGCCATGTCCGTTTCCTTTGCACTTTGTCGCATTTTGCTTTTATTGATGGACCAATGTTTCAACCTCTTTTTTCCCGATATTTTTCAGTTTTTAAATTTTCCGCATCCCCGATCAGGTTTTTTAAGCGCAAATTCAAATGATTGTAAAGATTGTTCAGAGGAGTGTTTAATCTGTCGTTACATGTGTAACTTTTCATAGTACTAGCAGTCTGTGAAAGGTCTTTAGTGGTAGCTGCTCTCAGTCTTGAATGAAAGTCAGTTATTTCAGTAGTTTTTCTGGTAACATCAGATGTGCAGTGAATAGCAGAATAGTCCTACCTGCAACCTACATAAACACAGTACAGCGACGATGGTCAGTAAGATGACTGTAGCCAGAATTCCTCCTGCGATGACCACTGTCCCGGCTGACATTCGAAATCCTCTCCATCAACAGCCTGCAGGGAGGAGGAGGAGGAACAAAAAGGAGGAGAAGAAGAGGAGGAAGGTGGGATGATGGAAAAGTGTTAGGACAGATGAGGAAAACGAAGAAACAAGGAGAGTAAGAGATTACAGGAGAAATGGAGCAAGAAGAGGATGAAAAGGAGAATAAAGGAGTGAGGGAGAGGATACAGAAAGACAGAAAGAAGGAGAGAAGGAAAGAAGATAATGGGAGGAGAAGGAGAGTCATCGAGGGAGTAAAGATGGAAGAATGTCAGGGACGGGGAAGAGGAAATAGACGATAAAGAAGAGAAAAGACACAATAGGAAAATTGATGGGGAGGAGAGAGTAATGGCAGGGATAGGAAGGGAGGAGGAAGAAGAGGGAAAGTGAGACAGGGGAGGAAGTGAGGAGACGATGAGAAACAAGATATATAGGAAATGGGAGGTGGAGAGGAAACATGGGAGGGAAGAGGTGAGGGAAAGCATGAAAGGGAAAGGAGGAATATCAAAAGTGGTGAAAGAGGGGAGAGGAGGAGAAAGATGGAGGAGCAGAGAGAAGAAGAAAAGTGGGTGAGAGGGAAGGTGTAACGATAGAAAGAGGAGGAAACCAGGAAGTAAGAGAAGGATGGCGAGGAGGGATTGAAGAGGAGAAAAAGGAGGAAAACAGAGGAGAGATAATGATGTTGCTATAGACGACTGCACTGTATGGCTCCAAAATATTTAAAATGGCTTCTCTTGCCAGCAGCCATTAGTGAAAATATTGATTTTTATATTTTATCTGTTACGACTCAGCGCACATTTTTGGCCGTAAATTAAGCCGAGAAGTTACAGTCAGCCAAGTGCAAATATTAGCAGGTCTGACTGATGAATCTGACTGATGTAATGAGCACATGTGGGATGTCAGCAGCAGGAAATGCATCACTACTGATCTCTGCAGGCTTGTGTAAAGGCATGAACAAACCTTCCCAGGCATTAAGGCTTTGTTCAGTACTATTGGGTTAAAAGAATAGTTCAACATTTTGGGAAATCCCCTCCTTTGCTCTCTGGCAGAGAGTTAGATGAGGAGATCAATCCCACTCACTCGTCTCTACGGTGAATGTGAAGCAGCCGGTTACATCTGCCTACCTCTGCACATCTGAAGCAGCAGGTCAGATTGTTCAATCTGTACAAAAACCAAAGTGTAAAACTACGCCTAAAGGAAACAAGGTATAAAAACGAGTCACACTGCTTCCTCCTTTGGTCCTGACAGACATGGGACACACTGGTAATTCATGCCAGAGGTCCGTGTCAGGTAAATACATTTTTCTTGTGAAGACAGTTACTAATGTACAAAAGACCCAAGTTGCAATAAAGTGGAACTTTTCTTTAAGGTTATGGCCATTGTTGGGGTTACAGTGGACAGTTTGCTGATCAAGTGAAAGAAAAGAAAAAGAAAAAGAAAAGTCTACCTGAGAGGCTCGTCCAAACCCGATGAATATGAGCCAAGATTTGATTTATAGATCAGGATAAGGATCATCCATTTTCTAAGATTGCTAAGCAGATTTATGGATGCTTATCGAGCGAAGCACATCAAAGGTATCAACATCCCTGGAAAGTGTAATTCACAGTGATTCTAACAGAACTGAATCTTGTCTGTGTTTTAAGATTTGGATGAGTCATGACTCAAATGCAAGTTGCATTCATGGTTCAAAGTTGTTAATGAAGGTGAGAAAACCTCCAGACAAGCCTCGAGGTTCGCAGACATTATGTTTATGAGATGAAAATCTAAATAAGCCTCTAGTTTGTGGTTAGCATTTCATGGGCTAACTGCGTTCCATTAAACATTTTGCATTTTTAAGTTGAAGTCATTCAGCTGAGAGCTCCCAAAGCAACCTGACAATTAAACAATAAGGCAGTCAACAGAGCTGCAGCCCCCAGGACTGTTTACAATGGTCTATAGTTTGTCTTCTGAGACACATTTTGGATGAATGAAATGATGAAGTGAGGGATGAAGAGTTCCTTTGTGTGCTGAAAAACTTCTCTTCAGCTAAATAAACTGTTTCAAACCCTCCTGTATCAGCTGGAAAATGCATTGTCACAAAGCTGAAAACAGGCTGTTTTTTTGATGAAAAGTCGACTTTTTAGAGATACAAGGTTCTCACAGCACAGCGAGGCTACAAACACGTGATGATCTTATAGACCATGATGCATTGCTGCAGATTAAACTACCCAGCAGGATATAAAGGAGTTAAAATTAGCTCAATCTTAAACATCTACAGCAGTAAAATGCAACAGTCAGTATGATTTCCGAAATTATCAGCATTAAAAAACAGTCTGTTAAGTATCCAGATAACATTTATTTGTCTCTGGAAAAGTTTTTCAACAGAGAACAGAAGAAATACATATGGGGCAGATGATTTTTGTACAGAAGGAGAAATAATTTAGGGAAAAGGTGACATGAGGTTCTCAAGTTTTCCTTCTTTTTTTGTCATGTTTGAATGAGGACAAGTCTGTTTATAACCTCCTGGAAATTACATTAGCGAGAGAGACACATTATGCATTTTATTATTCACTTTCCCTTCATGTTTAATGCAGTAAATCTGGTCCCAAACCAGAATTAAGTGTGCATTAGCAAATGGAAAGAAAAATCAAAACACCAAAGGGACACCAGCAAAAGTTCCTCAACCTCGAATGTGACGACAGATGGAAATGTAAGCAGTTTGCCCTGTAGGCTTCTGTTGTTCTCAGCAGTCAAATATCCTCCTGAAATCACTCATCCCTGATGTTAGATTAGTACTGTGAATCTAAATGATGAATTGCTAATATCCACCTCATGTTTTATACAACAACTCAGGACAAGCGTTTATAAGAACTGATGAACAGTAAAACACCGGCAGGCGGACGCAGAAAGTCACGTGAGAAGAGATGTGACTGAAGGGAAGCCACCATCATCATCATCATCATCTCATTTCCTCTGCTTCCAACGTGGGTGTGACGAGGGTTGGCGGAAGCCCGGCGTATCGCGGGGCTGTCACTCTGTACTCACGCCAACAATAGCCGAGTCGAAAAGAGAGATCGTGGGGTTGAAAATAGAAAGTGCTGCAATTACTAGTGTAAATATGGTTTAAGTTTTATTTTAAATTTTCTGTTACTTACTTACAGTACAGTGTTGCTGACTTATAGTCCACCTCTACATGTCCTAATATTTATATCAAACTATACTAATAATTGTCCAGAAACAATGTTCCTGTCACTCTGGCAGATACGTCTGGCCCCTCTCCCATTCACACTGATTTCCTCGGTACTGGTATCAGGCGAGCCAATCACAACCATTTGTCTAATATGAGGCGGGTTTAATACGATGACTGACAGAGACGAACGCCGTTCGGGCATCTTAAAAAATAACCAAGATGGCTGTCGTGTTCCTCGGCCGGCTACAGCGGCAGTATTAAGCAGACTGGACGGTAAATTTTCTTTGAAAGAAGAACAAACAACTGCACTTAAACTTTTTGTTAATAGGAAATAAAAGTTTGCCGTACTTCTGACAGGATGTACCGTCCGGCAGGACAGCGTTTCGTTGCTCTGATTGGTTGTCTCCGCCCGTCGATAACGCCCCTTGGTAATCAAAAATGAACTGAGAGGTTCGAGACTAATACGTACTTGCGAATTAATTTGCAGATGCCAGGCTAGATAACCAGCAGACCTCTCTGTGAAAAGGTTTCATAGAGACTACTTCATAATTCAGTAAAGTCTGAGGAGCTTCGGGGTAACCTGAACGTTGTTTCTGGGAAATCTTTAAATGCTTTCAGCACCACACTGTGTGGCAGCAGAAGTCTTAATACAGAAAACCATAACTATGCACAATTTTATTTTTTATATCACTATGTTTGTATGACAGCTGCGCTGGTATCCTGTTTTCCGTTGGCATGGCGGTTGTGTGCATCTCTGGAAATTAAAGAAAAAATTCTGGTAGTTTGATTACTTTGATTTTAATTTTGATTAATTGAGCTGGAACCACATCGTCAAGACTCAGGATACAAAAATTCCGGCAAAACAATGCACATTGGGGCAAGCCGCACAATCCTCCATAGGCATTCATAATAAACTTTACTTTGACAATCAAACACTCTCTGACTACGACATCACCTGCACAGGATCTACCTCTGTAGGAATGTGCCGACATGCGTGAGGCTCTATGTCTATACAACAAAACTGTTACATCTGTGTCTGTGCTGCCCCTGTTGTTGCTCTCCTCCCCTCCTTGTGTTTCTCCTCCCTCCTAGGGGCGGGTCCCAGACTCTGGCAGCTACTGCAGGGCACACCTGAAGCTCATCACTCATCAACCTCAGCTCAAATACACCGGCTCTGCATTCATTCATCGCCAGATCTTTACAGTTTTTCATGCGGTAACTTATCCGGCTCCTCTTTTGCTTCCCTCGTGATTTTTTCGTGACTCTCCAGTGTTTTTTTTTGCTCCCCTAGCTTCTCCATGTTTCCTGGCCTGTTTTGACCCTCTCCTCCTGTATCCTCAGACCTCCTGCCCTGCGTAGCCCAGCTGCTCTGGACCCGCTCCTCACCTGGACCCTCTCCCCTTCGTCGTCTACCTCGAGTCCCCGCTTCCCCCGCAAATTGGTCCCCTGCTCGTCTGTCCCACCTTCCCCTATACTGAAATAAACCCTGTGCATGTGAATCTTCAGCGTCCGTTCATTGGTCCTTTTAAACCACCGTTGTCACAAAATCTCCATCTTATCCAATCTTATCAAGCACTTTTTGTCCACTGCAGAGTTGCAAAAGCCTAATTTTCAGAAAAACAAATAATCCAGGTTGCTGCACTCAATCCTAGAAAATTCTTTAAACAGGCTGATTTTTGATGGAAAACGTTTCACCAAACTAGCAAACTTTATACGAATAAATTATTTGACAACATGTCAATACATTCGATTAAAAGACCAAAACCAACAATGAACTGATGATACTAACAGTTATTGTCTGTGTATCTATTTACCCAAACATGGATTAATCCGCTGGTGAAAATAGTCCCCAACAAATGCACTATTTCCTCCGGTTTGATTAAAAACTACAGAGCAGCAGCATTAGGAAATTACTGAGCCTTTAAAATAAAAATTAAGCTATATATTTGTGACAGATTTACCGTCTTCAGTAGGAACCAATGGAGCAGAGAGCAGCAGACAGGAAGAGAGACAAACACATTGTTGGTTTGGGTCTTTTCATGACATTTGTTAACAATTGGGAAAATTAAGATTAATGCTCAATGATTTGACCTTTAATACTTGCAGCTCAGACACATTTTACCCAAAATATATTGCAGTATATCACTCCAAAAATCTCTCACAGGAGTATTATAGAGTATTATATTATATCATATAGATGAAGTGATTATAAATTCTTTACTGAGTCAGGGCCATGGCTGCATTATGAAAACTGGGGTCATGTCCTCTGTACTTTTCCTGGCCTAAAAGTAGTTCAATTAAAATTTATTTTAATTGGACTACTTTAATAAATAATTAAAGCAATCAGCATTTCTTCCCCAGAAGACTTCAGACCTTCATGTTTGGAAATAAAATCTACAGACACTCTAAATGAACAGTTAAATGCATGAATTACATGTGAAATGTTTTATATGGTGTATATGAGAGTTTGAAGGACTTGGTGGACTCTGATGATTACAAACACTTGAGCAGGACTACAGATGTGATATAATTATTATAAAACATCAATAAATCATATGATTGATTTCCTGTTTGCAGAGAGTTAGTGTGCTCATATTTTCTGTGGCGTTTGTGGTGCGACTTTGACACTTTAGTGCACAGAAGGTTTAAAACCGGTTCACTGTAACATCCACACGTTCACTCTGTCCGGTCAATACGTTCCAGCAGCCTCCAGTGTGGATTCATACATCAGCAACACACACACACACACACACACACACACTACATTTCCTGGAGACTTATCCGAATGTTAAACCAAATCTTCACCCTAAAATGTACATTATGGGAACGATCTGTACCCAAAAGGAAGGCGAGTCCCCACAATGCGACAGTGTAAATACGTATACGTCCCCACAACAAAACTATGTGTACATACACACACACACTCTCTATATATTCATTTCTCCACATTATTTGAATGCATTTGTAGGGAAACATTGAAATCAATTCTTCATTTGCATGGGTAAATACACTGTAGACTTCAGGATAGAAAAAGATTTGTTTTAACTGAATACCTAATTAAACAATATTGAAGAATTGACTGAAATTAACTTTTAAAACCTCTATAGTGGTTAGAAACGTTAAAAGCTTTCTATCTGTAAGGTTCCAGGTGTTTTCTGGCGCTTTGTACAGCTACACCCACTGTGGCTCTGGGTGCAGACGCTTCCATACAAACTGCTGATCAATAATCTTACCCATCACATCAGATTTTGGATCGTCCCATGGCGTCTCCCGCGGCCCCTCCGGCTCGGTGCGCCCCGGTTTGCGGGCAGAGGTGCCGGGTAGGAGGGTCGAGTTTCAGCGGGGAGAGGTGTAACCGAACCTGTACATCCACACACACACCTGACCTGCAGGACGAGGAGCGGAGGTCTGTCTGCGTCAAACTGCCAAATGTGTCTTCACATTTCCTCTGTGAGTTCACGACCTGCAGCGGAAGATCAGACAGAACTTTGACTCGCCGAGGAACTCTTTCCTTCAGTTTATCTTCCTTTCATTTAAATGTAGCTGTCTGCTTCAGAACTGTCCAGTTTAATAAAATCCCAAATTGTGAAATACTTCCAGGTCCGCAGGTTTTCTTTTGGCTTTAGTCCAAATAAAACGTTGAAAAGCAGCAGCTGATCCGGACACGCGCAGAGGGACGAGCTCTTAGGAGAATCCGCTTCTCGTTAATTGGAGGCTGTGAGTCCTGCTCCCCGGATCCGGTCTCATCCTGTCTGTGTGGCGGCGCATTCACTGACCGGACTGGATGCGACCGTGCGTCACAGCAGCGCGCTGCAGAAATACCTGAAGGCTGCATCCAGGTCGCTTCAAGTCCCGGTTATACTCATTTTAATCTCACTCTTTACTGAATAATGACCTGCGTAATTCTACGTTTTTTTTAAGGGGGGAAACAAAGAGAAATTATCTCAACTTATGCAGTTATTTAATATTTAGGGAAACAATATTTTATCCCCAGATTCTCCCCGATTGCTTGTTAAAACTGATATTTTTTTGCATTTGGACACCTTTACTAGCTGTTCCAGGTGACTTTGAGCATTGTGTGAGTTGCACCTTTAGACATTGGTCACCTTCACCTTCAGCAATATGTCCTTAACCCGAGCCACATGTGCAGAAGATCTGATCTGGGTGCCAACCTTTATGAACCTTCTGTGTTGGAGTCAGTTCATCACATTCGGGCTTCATGTATCAGCCAATAGGGTTTGATCAATGCAGGACTCCACTCTGCTGCTGCAGCTTTAATGCAGATTTAATGATGGATCTCCATCTTGTTCAGAATTATTGTTTTTTTTTTTTTGTGGGTTTTTTCACTTGTTGTGTAAAGTGTCCATGACTTCTTTCCTTCTTTCCTATAGGGGGGATGGAAGGAAGTCCACCCCCATTCGAGCCCTGTACTCACACCAATACATAGACAGAATTAGTTAGTTAGTTTGTTAACAAGTGAGACTCAATAAGCAGTAAAGCTGCTTTTAAATCAGCTGAACTGATTCTGATTTGGTCTGGAAAATACGATGCAAACACCACATATATTCTGTTTTTATAAAGAATTTTTATTCAGTTGTGTCTTTTTATGGCAGGTCGTTGCTTTCTTCACTTTGCCGTGATGAATGTGTTCAGACCACAGAAGGGTTTCCCTCTTCTGCTCGTCAATAATGACAGTGATAGAAAGTATGGGCACTGTTGTCTTTAAACCGTCATGCAAGACTGAAACTAAATAAAATAAATGATTACTTGGCCAAAGGAACCAAGACATTTGACAAACTGAGAGATTTTCTACATAAAGAATCAACTTACCAAAGAAACAGCTTTAGAAGTTATAAGTGAGGGCTTCTGAAAATCTGTATCAATAAAATGAGTATTGGCTTAGTGTTGTGTTCAAAGTCTAGCTCTCTCTGTCTCCTCGCTCTCCTCCATCGCTCCACTTTGAGCAGCACCAAGGAGAGATGAGTCCAGGGGAGGCCGAGAAAGAAAAGATTTTATTGTGTGAATTATTTAGTGGTTAAAGCAGGCCGAGATTCCACTGTATTGTACAGACAAGAGCGTGTAATATTAATGAGTGGAGACGTTAGAGGTTATTTCTCCTCTTTTCTGCTGCTCCTGCTGTGCTTCAACACTTCGGCATCCAGCCGTTTCCCGGAGGAGGCTGCTGCAGCAAAAACAGATCTTCAGGTCAAACCCGGGCTGGGTTTGAAACTCTATGCACTAAGTTGGTAAGTTCTGCATACACCATGAGCAGCAGACTGTTCACACTGATGCGATACGTCTTCTCTGCATCACATGACTGTATCTGTCACACGATCAATCAAGATACTACCAGTCCAAGCTGCCGTTGGATGAAAACTAACTGTAGATTAATGTCCAGGATCTTGAGGAGCTCCTGCTTCACGTTCACTCGCCATCATTCCTAATCATTTAATGTAGTGTCAGTGTAGTGCCACCGCAAAATACATTGCGTCCTTTCAGATGCAAAAGCCTCATTGTCTTAATTTCCTGGATATTTCTAAAGTTGAGCCTTGGTATCTTGAAACAAGACAGAATAAACCAGTTTGCTACACCAGAATCAATACATGTGAAGTTGATTTGCGATGGAAAAGGTTGAAAATGTCTAACCAACAAAGCAGACTTTTACTATTAAATTTCCTACTAGATTTTTTGCAGTGGAGATGCATAAGAACAAACTGCAGCACCTACAATAAATGTTGAAATACACTTTGTGGTGGTTGACTATGTCCAGTAAAGTCACGGCGTAAACTCCAAAATCCACATACTAATGCACTTCAAACTCAACTTCACGTCACACTCAGTATTGATAGTATGTTAGTATGCAATTCCCAACACAGACTTCACTGACTTGATCGAACATTGTCGTTTGTAGGACTAGTTGACAAGAAGTGTTTAGAAGAAATGAGGTGAAATAAAATGTTGCATTTTAAGTTTTTTTGACAGACAATATGGGACAAGTCGAGAAGAGATTTATTTTTTCATTCCATACATTCTTCTTCCTTGTCTAACCTGGCGCCTACATTACCCACAATGCAACTCGGTGTAATAGTAGCAGCTAATGTAGCCTGCAGCAGAGATGAAGTGCAGTCTACAGAGGTCTGGTCAGCTCACTTCTTGAACAGATTTCCTCTTTAAACAGTGACTAAGTGACCAAATATATTCAGTTCTCACAGGATTGTTGTAGTTATTAAAATTTACGCTGATTATATGTTTGAAAGACAGCAGACAAAATCCTCAGCCTAAACCTGAAAACCAAATCTTCTCCATCAACCCGTCAAGTCAACCCACCAACAAGGGGGCAGTGTTTAGTAGATATGATATTAAATATTGTTTTAAAACAAAAAAGTATACATTTTTGTACAAAATGTTGTCAAAAATAATCTTCCAGTTTGCAGAATTCTTTCATTGGTTCTGTGATCAACTCAAATAATTAAACCAACTCGGTTTGTTCCATTTTAGTTGTAAATTCAAAGTGTGGAGGTTGTGGTCCACACATTTTTCAAATGGTTTAAACTTCAGCTAAATGAATATACAGACAGTGCAGCAGCTCTTTGTTCTCTCCGTCAGCCCTCCACCTGTCTCCTCTCACTGTCCTATGACATCGCTCAATAAGACAAACAGGGTCTCAGTGTAAGTCATCCACTTAGCATTGATCCCCACATCAGGCCGATGGATTAGTTTACAGTGGGGACCGTCTACACCTGGCAAGGTCAGGTAACAGGTCAGCACTGATGGGGCAAAGTCCGATACACTGTCAGTGAGGAGCGACTGATTCAACGGCACAACAGCTTTTTATTACGACGCTGGGTTTCTCTAAGCAAAGGTTGACTGTGCTTTTAGCAACGTACTTCAAACAATTAAACAGAACAATTGCAGACTGTGCAGGATCACACAGTGTTGTCGTCGCATTTAGGTTGCCAGGTTGGTTGCTATCGGACACCAAAACCAAAACCTGGGCTCACAAACAGTATTTGGCAACGCCATGCTGTAGCCAGAGATGCTGCACAAAAGTACTGAGTAAAAATAAACGAGGTAAACGGCACTCGACTTGTGGTGCTCAAAGAGTCAAAAAAATTAATTTGAAAACCTCAACAGCAACGTCTCTTTCTCAGTAGGCTCCCCGCCATCCGGGCAAGTACGGTACAAAGTGAAACTGCTCACAACAAGGTCTGTAGATTATCTTGACTAAGTGGGTCATGATTTTTGGAAAGAGATACTGCTACCGAGTGCCGTCTACCTCCACTATATTAAAGAGAAGGCCGACATCATCACAGCTGATATCTCCAAAACTTGGCAGCTCACACCAAAACAGTCTAGATCGGTAAATAACACTACAGATGGGGGGGGGGGGGGGGGGACTGTCCCTTTAACACAGCTACTGTATTTGAAGTCCAGGTTTGAATAAAGTTTAAGTTAAAATGAATTCATGTCAGACCAGAACGAGGCCCAACTGAACATTGTTGGGAATGATGGGTCAATTTCAGCATCTGACAACAACAACAACTATACAAACAACAACAAAAAATACGAAAAACAAACGACAAAAAACAACAAAAACGACACTATAAACAATAATAAAAAGAAAAAAGAGAAAAAGAGAAAAACGACACTATAAACAACAAAAACAACACAAAACACAACTAAAACGACACTATAAACAACAAAAATGACAAAAAACGACACAAAAACAACAAAAACAACAAAAAACGACACTAAAGACAACAAAAACGACACTATAAACAGCAAAAAACGACACTATAAACAACAAAAACGACAAAAAACAGCACTATAAACAACAAAAACGACAAAAAACAACAAAAAACAAAAACAAAAAAACGACACTATAAACAACAAAAAACAACAAAAACGATAAAAAACAAAAAAAACGACACTATAAGACAACAAAAACAACAAAAAACGACACTATAAACAACAAAAACAACAAAAAACGACCCTATAAGACAACAAAAACGACACTATAAACAACAATAATGACAAAAAACGACACAAAAACAACCAAAACGACACTATAAACAACAAAAACAACAAAAAACGACACTAAAGACAACAAAAACGACACTATAAACAGCAAAAAACGACACTATAAACAACAAAAACGACAAAAAACAGCACTATAAACAACAAAAACGACAAAAAACAACAAAAAACAAAAACGACAAAAAACGACACTATAAACAACAAAAAACAACAAAAACGACACTATAAGACAACAAAAACAACAAAAAACGACACTATAAACAACAAAAACAACAAAAAACGACCCTATAAGACAACAAAAATGACAAAAAACGACACTATAAACAACAAAAACGACAAAAAACAACACTATAAGACAACAAAAATGACAAAAAACGACATTATAAACAACAAAAAACAACAAAAAGGAACACTATAAACGACAAAAACAACAAAAAACGACACTATAAACAACAAAAAACGACCCTATAAGACAACAAAAACGACAAAAAACGACACTATAAACAACAAAAACGACAAAAAACAACACTATAAGACAACAAAAATGACAAAAAACGACATTATAAACAACAAAAAACAACAAAAAGGAACACTATAAACGACAAAAACAACAAAAAACGACACTATAAACAACAAAAACGACACTATGAGACAACAAAAACGACAAAAAACAGCACTATAAACAACAAAAAATGTCAAAATACAACAAAAACAACAAAAAAACAACAAAAACAGCACTATAAACAAGAAAAAAACGACATAAAAACAACAAAAACAACAAAATATAACACTATAAACAAACCGACAAAAAAACAACAAAAACGACACTATAAACAACAAAAACGACAAAAAACAAGAAAAACGACAAAAAACGACACTATAAACGAGAAAAACAACAAAAATGACACTAAAAACGACAAAAACGACACTATAAACGACAAAAAACAACACTATATACGACAAAAACAACAAAAACCACACTAAAAACGACAAAAAACAACACTATAAACGACAAAAAACAACAAAAACGACAAAAACAACACTGTAAACGAGAAAAAATGACAAAAAACAACAAAAACGACAAAAAACAACAAAAACGACAAAAAACGACACTAAACGACTAAAAACGACTTAAAGACAACAAAAAACAACAAAAACGACACTAAACGACAAAAAACGACAAAGACAACAAAAAACAACAAAAACGACACTATAAACGACAAAAAACGACAAAGACAAGAAAAACGACAAAAAACAAGAAAAACGACACTATAAACGACAAAAAACAACAAAAACGACAATAAACGACAAAAAACGACACTATAAACGACAAAAAACAACATAAAGACAACAAAAACGACACTATGAATGACAAAAAACGACAAAAACCAACAAAAACGACACTTTAAACGACAAAAAACGCCACTATAAACAACAAAAAACGACAAAAAACAACGAAAAACAACGAAAACGACAAAAAACGACTAAACAACAAAAAACGACAAAAAATGACTATAAACGACAAAAAATAACATAAAAACAACAAAAACGACAAAAAACGACACTATAAACGACAAAAAATGACAAAAAAGACAAAAAACAACAAAAACGACAAAAAATGACACTATAAACGACCAAAAACGACAAAAAACAACACTATAAATGACAAAAACGACACTATAAACAACAAAAAACTACATAAAAACAACAAAAACTACAAAAAATGACACTATAAACGACAAAAAATGACAAAAAACAACAAAAAACAACAAAAAACGACACTATAAACAACAAAAACGACATTATAAACTACAAAAAACGTCAAAATACAACAAAAACAAAAAGCAACACTATAAACAACAAAAAACGACAAAAAACAACAAAAAACGACACTATAAGACAACAAAAAACAACAAAAAACGACACTATAAACAACAAAAACGACATTATAAACTACAAAAAACGTCAAAATACAACAAAAACAAAAAGCAACACTATAAACAACAAAAAACGACAAAAAACAACAAAAAACGACACTATAAGACAACAAAAACGACAAAAAACAACACTATAAGACAACAAAAATGACAAAAAACTACACTATAAACAACAAAAACGGCAAAAAACAACAAAAACGACACTATAAACAACAAAAAGGAACACTAAACGACAGAAAACAACAAAAAACTACACTATAAATGACAAAAATGACACTATAAACAACAAAAACGACAAAAAATTACAAAAAAGACACTATAAACAACAAAAACGACACTTGAAAACAACAAAAACGACAAAAAACAACAAAAAACGACATTATAAACAACAAAAACGACACTATAAACAACAAAAACAACAAAAAACAACAAAGAAACGACACTATAAATGACAAAAAACAACAGAAACGACACTATAAACAACAAAAACAACAAAAAACGACACTATAAACAACAAAAACGACACTATAAACAACAAAAAAACGACAAAAAACCACACTATAAACAACAAAAACGACATTATAAACAACAAAAAACAACAAAAAAGACACTATAAATGACAAAAACGACAAAAAACAACAAAAAAAGACAAAAAACAACACTATAAGACAACAAAAACGACAAAAAACAATAAAAACGACACTATAAACAACAAAAACTACACTATAAACGACAAAAACGAGAAAAAACAACAAAAAACTACACTATAAACAACAAAAACGACACTATAAACAACAAAAACAACAAAAAACAACACTAAACAACAAAAACGACACTATAAATAACAAAAAAACAACAAAAACAATATAAACAACAAAAACGACAGAAAAAACGAAAAAACAACAAAAAATAACACTATAACAAAAAAGACGAAAACAACAAAAAACAACACTATAAACAAAAACGACAAAAAACAACAAAAACAAAACTACAAACAAAAACAACAAAAAACAACAAAAATAACACTATAAATAACAAATACGACGAAAAAAACAATACTACAAACAACAAAAACGTCAAAAAACAACAAAAATAACAAAAACGACAGAAAACGACACTATTACAACAAAAACGACACAAAAATGACAAAAAACAACAAAAAAATACTTTAAACAACAAAAACCACAACAAAATACAACAAAAACAATGAAAAAAACGATAAAAACAACAAAAATCTACACTATAAACAACAAAAAAAACACAAAAAACAACAAAAACGACACTTTAAACAACAATAACGACACTATAAACAAAAACTACTACTAGAGAACCAACAACAAAAACAACAACAACTAGAGAACCGATGACAACAACAACAACTAGAGAACTGACAACAACAACTAGAGAACCGATGACAACAACAACAACTAGAGAACTGACAACAACAACAACAGGTCTGTGAGTGTAAATGTACAGTATGTAGTTTTTCTCCTCTTTAGACTCTTCTTTTTTCTGCTTTGCTTCCTCTTTCTTCTCCAGCAGGCGAGGATCTGTGTCCTGCAGCATTTGTTCCACTCCAGTTCATAAGCCTGACTGGCACCAAGGAGCCGCAGAATCCTTAATGTGACACGACGTCATGATACCCACCAGATGCCATCGTCCTCCTTTGTATCTCTCACATCCTGACAAGCCCCGCGTTCGACACAAGGCCTCGCTCCGACTGATCTGAGCTGAGTTCTCTCAGTCAGAACATCATCCAGAACATGGCGGCAACCGAGCGAGGATGTTTCCACCTCCCTCCGGCTTTCCACATGAAGTGTGTTGACAACAGCAGCATCCCCACAACAAGCTGCAGGACTGAAACATTTATCCAACGGAGAAAGTCTTACTTATCGTAAAACAGCTGAAAATATGAATCATTATCATTATGTTCTAATTATGACGTTTTTCATTATATCAAATCCACTTTTTAACATAATTATACAGTTAAAATACTTTTATTCAGACAAAGGACACGGAAAACACGAAAAATATAGAGATTGAAAAAAGATCACATCCCCTTTTTTGATGACCAGATGTTGTTGTCGTTGAAATAGCCATTCAGTGTATTGTTATTCTGTTATGTTCGTCCCTACATACTAGTTTTTATTGTCACTGGCGGAGTCCGCACACCATTGCACAAGGGACTCACAGTGAACCATGCATGTACTGTACGTACTGGTAGTAATGCAGAAGACCAGTATTACTATGCCAATGTCTTCTTTAGTCTTATTTATTTTAAAAAAATGACGCAATAAAATGAAAGTTGATATAAGACGTTTATGTGATGTTAGCGATCTACCATTTATGCCATTTTCAACAGTTCAGTTTTCAAATGTCGCCAGCCTTGGTTGAGCCAAAATATGCTGAATGAGTGGACAAACAACAGTCTAATCCACACCGTGAAATGTGTTATTTGTTGCAGGGTGGCACTGCTGTAGTGACTAGTGCCGGAGCCTCTGCTGGGAGCTTCAGGGGTTCTCTAACATAATTACAGCAATAACCGTTTATGCGTGATTCATCAAAAGAGACAGCCGGGGAAAAAACTGCAGCTCGATACGCCTTGATAGACCACTAAACTCTCTGGCCGGAGTGGCTATTGATTTGTGACTCTGCAGGGCTGAGGTCCTGGACGCTGGGGAGCCATAAAACTTTTTACTCAGGGTTCAGATCGCTGAGAGGCGGCTTCACTTAATCTCCGATACAGAAGCTGACGAGCTGCCAGGCTCCTTTAAAGACATAAAGACCATCACTGCTGTGATCTAAACTTTTCTCACTTATAGTCTCAGTCATATTTTTACTATATTCATAATATGTACTTTAAATAGTGGCCTGATTTATATATTGGCTATCATATTAAAAGGATAATTTTCAGGCACAGCTGTAGTTAGTGGTTTAATCCAAAATTCATCCATATTTGCTTTTTCCAAGATAACGATTACATTATTGCACAATTACAAAATATCAAACTGAGATATTTCTCATAGCTTGTCCCTTTTCTGCTTTACTGCCTTGGATAACTGTGATATGTAATAAAAGAAGAAAAGACCATGACACACACAGTTCAGTTCTTTATTGTTCTAAGAGTGGAAATCCTTTTAGCAGCAAAGCAGCTTAAACACAATAAGACAATTGAAGACATACTTTACATGAAATACAGAATACACAAAAAAAGGTTAACGTGATAAAAGCAAGAAAAACAGTAACCATAAACCCCAAACAATAGAGTTATGAGATAAGATATTGATGCTTATAGTGCTTTTTATTTTCTTCTCTGCACATCTAATTAAGTTTTCTAGCAACGCTGCTAAATGAGACATTAAAAATGGCTTTTTATTTCACATCTAAAATTCAGCTAAATGCACCTCACTCTCATAAACACTTCAGCAAAGACCAAAAGCACTCAAAATGATTAATTGCTCAGCTTCAGAGGGTACAAAGGGGAAAATAATCCTTAAAAAAAGTGTTCAATCAGCCATACATTAAATCAAATGATAATATATAAGCAGGCACTTGTAGTACTGAACCCACTGAGAATCAACACCAACTCTGCAGCTTTAAGCCTCGTTCAACTTCAGTTTTTGTGCTTTGGCTGAATAAACACTATGATTGAATCTTACCGCTCTCATCAGTCCCCCATGTAATATCATAGGCAGCTGTTTTCAACTAACACTCTCTGATAAACCTGCTGTACGCAACCTGCTCAGCAGGAGTTGGTGGAGCCCAAACCAGAGCTATAATGTCTCAAAGTCTTTGAGTTTGTTTTTGGAACATTTCTGCCCCCTACTGGTCAGAAATCATTCAACGCAGCATTAAAAATTCATGGACCATGAGGCAGTTTTACTCCTGTTAACTTCTGTCACATACATCTTTTTAAATCTAACATTTATATAAATTGTAAATGCTGGTTGTTTTAGTGCTATAGTATTTACATGTTTTCCTCATTATTCCCAAACACGAAACCTTTTCTTCTCAATTGCTCAATATTGGACTCAATACAGACACAGCTGTCTTGGAAGTATTTCTGCAGAAACGACAACAAACAGGAGGTGAATTCACACCCGCCAGGAAATGCCAAGAGTGTCAACAGTGTTTCACATGCAGTTCATTCACGTGGATAGTAAATCACATGACTACACATACCAGATATACATGGTGCTTTCAGTCTTCTCTGTGCAGTGAATCAGAGTGGCATGAAGTACAACACAAACACGTCTTTGTGGCTGTTATGTACCCTGGCAGTTCTCAAGCCTTCATGAAAACTGTCTGTTTTTAGCAGAGATGACTCCTCAAGCTTCTGGCTTTCACTCTGAGTTAAGTCATTCCTGACAAACTGGCCTGCAGGTTTGAATCACAGCAACATACTGCCAGTAGCACTTTCTGTCCTAAGAAATCATAGGAACAGTGTCATGTTGGATTCCCGTGAAACAGTTATTTCATTATCTTTATTAATCCAGTAAAGTATTTTTTGCAGCATGCATGTTGTCTTTTCAGTTTTAGAAACCATGAAGGGGTTTACTCACATTTTTCTGAGGCTGATTTGACCTCATTGGTTGAGTTGAACGTTTGGGGAGGGTGATGATTGCCTGTAAAGTCAACGGAAAGACCAATCTGTGCAAGATTAAAATGTTTCAATTTGTGCAG
Organism: Lateolabrax maculatus; assembly: GCA_031216445.1. Classification (NCBI taxonomy): domain Eukaryota; kingdom Metazoa; phylum Chordata; class Actinopteri; order Acropomatiformes; family Lateolabracidae; genus Lateolabrax; species Lateolabrax maculatus. Next base: position 2,467,168 of record CM062217.1, on the reverse strand, counting down.
CAAATTTCCTCTCATCATGAAGTTACAGGACTCTGTCTTGTAAACATATTGAGACAAAAGGGGAAAAAGCAGATATACTGCACAAAAAAACAAGATTGCAGAGTCCATGAGTCAAGTAAAGTGAACAAATCAAATTGAAAATGTGCATCACATTCAATATTAATGTGCCCGCAACACTTGTGTGTATCAGTGTGTATCAACGTTTACAACGTTGTTCATTTTAAAAGAGTAACCATTCAGTTTGTCTAACAATGAGGGTGCCATAAAAAAAAGCCTCAATGTATGTAACCCTGCAGGTTTGTGATGGGACACAAACTCCTGCACACATCCATCCACCACCCGACCTCCACACCATTCATTTATGCCTTGTTACGTATATGGTTCATTACTTCCTGCTGGTACTGAACGTTGGTGCAGAGTCGTCCAATATGGAAGTTAACTCCTACGATAATGTGCTGGACACGCTGAACTTAAAGCAAGGCAGGTTTATTTATAAAGCACGTTTCATACACTGAGGTGGGTTCAAGTTACAGCTGGAGTCCCTAAGCTTGTCTGTTAGACACAAGAGGCCTCGCTTGGTTTTATTTTCGTTGGCCAACTGTTGTAATGAGTTTCAAAATGAGTATTTTTGTTGCTTCTTGGGATCACTGACAGAAGAGGGAGACAAAAGTTCTGCATTCCAGCTTTAAAATAATTAAAGCTCAATTTAAAGTTAAAACACTCACATTTCAAGGTTAAAACAATACAATTTAAAAGAACAAAAAAATGTTAAATCTATATAGAAATAAAATTTAAACATTAAGAAAAGAGTAAAATAAAAATAATAAATACAATGATTTAAAATAATAATTATTCATTCAATAAGCAGAGTGTACTCCATCAGAGTGGTTTAGTGAGCTGTTGTATACTAAATCTCCCATCACCCCTGTGTGCTGTCTGGGAACAGAGAAATGCCACAAAATGTCATTTTAATGTCATCACAACTTATGTCATGTAAATGAGGAGCTTCGCTGTTACAGTGAGAGATTCACCATGTGAAAAAAACAAAACACAGATACTCGCTTCAATAAAATATTTGCTGGCATCAAAGTTACAGCACATTAAAAGGTGCCATTAACATTATTAGTCATCATCAGTCATCTGCCTACGGAGAGGAAAAGTTGTCAAACTGATGAATTTCAGAGAAAATATATTTTCTCTCACACCCTATGGCTCCATTATGACAAACTTAATCCATTATTTGAACCTACACATTTAAGTGAAATGTATATAAAGATGAGGCAACATTAATTTGGAATATTGTATTTAATGTTGCATAACTTTTCAGAGTTGCATCCACACACTTGTAGTTATTGAAAACACCACATTTATTGTCTAAACGGACCCTTATCACATCAGACATTTTGACAATGTTATTATTTATACCTGCACTTCCTTTATCTGATTATTGATTGTATACTGTCTGCAACCTCTATTGTTTTTTAAACATATGTTTCTGTACACCTTATTGCTTTTACACTCTGCTTTTATATTGATATGCCATGTATATCTACCTATCTATATATATAATTATTATTATTTTAATTTAAAAAAAGTTTATATTCTTTTTGTATCTTTCTTTTTTGAATCTGTACACAGAGAGTGTACTTGTACAACCAGAGTGACATAAAGCATCTTGAGTCTTCTTCTTGAATTTTGACAAAATGTCTGCTGTGAGAAGGGCCTATTCTCAAAGCATGACACGACTCCCACGGGTGCAGAGGAGTCATCAGTGATCAATGAGCGCACCGGAGGAGACAGAATGCGTCTTGTTTACAGGATGTGAAACTCAACAGTACAAAGCGGTGTCTGACAGTAGCCTGGGTTCATTTTTTAGACGTCTTATGAACTTCTGTGTCTCTTTCAGGAAAAGTTTCTACACTTCTGTTTTTGTACGGATTACACAAACGAGACTGAGTGTGTTCACGAGTGAGCTTTAGAGGTGCTGGTAGTCAGATTCGGTTACCTTCAGAAGGAGCCAGGCTAGCTGCTTACCCCTGTTTCCAGCCTTTGTGCTAAGCTAAGCTAATGAGCATTAACACCTCAGACCTTTGAAACAGTTTTGAGTTGATATCAGGAAGCTATTAAAGTCCAGATGTGACACACCGATGCAGGCAGCAGCTGTTGACGGCTGCAGACGGCGTCTGAACTTCTCTAAGTGCTTGCTGGGTGTCTCTTCCAGCTGTGTGAACGTCAGAGCAGACTTCCTCTTCTGATCCGGCCCGTCCGCTCACAGGTGTCTACTGTTTCGACTATTATTTAGTCTAGGGATTCCAGTGTGAGAGGTGCCTCCGACCCGTCTGAGGGAAGCCAGGGAGAGAGACTCTGGCACCCAGCAGCTTTATTATCGTTTCATCAGCCTGCAGGTTGTCTGTGAAAGGTCAGACTCCTGGACGGCTACCCGTGGTGGCGTGAAGGCCCTCAGTGTAGTGGTGAACAAGGCTTAGCTGGATCTCTTTAAAACGCAGCGGGTGAGGGAAATGTGATGTTCGCATGATCCCCCGAATTAGCCCTCCCCGGCTTTCCCACCAAACCCCAGTGTTTATAAAATATATAGAGTTATCCTCATGTTACGCCGCGTGATGTCAGGCCGCCGCTCCGCGCCCTCTGCCTGCGTCATCAGCCGGGCCGGGCAGCGGAGGTCGGAGTCTGGATCCATTCAAACAGCCCTCTGATCCCAAACGCTGCACAAACAGGCCCTCACCTTCAGACAAAACAGAGGAAAGAACCCGTATTTCTCTTGTCTTCAGACATGAGCTTCTGGTCCTACTTTGTTTGATTTGTTTCCAGTGGTTAAAGGTGTGTAATATGATTTTAAAAAGACACATAAACCCCCCTCAAGCTGTTAGCTTTGTAGGCTTTTAGCTGACAGGTCAGGCTTGAGAGGTTTTTTGGTCAAATTTTGAGTCTTTTCCTCACTTTTCATCCATTTAAGATACAGAAGTACTGAGACTCTTTACTAAAATGAATAACTTCTCCAGTATCCAGACACACACATGTCACTTTTTGTAGGACTTTTATAATGTAGGAAAAACAAATGTTTAAACTACATTACTGGATCTGTTGTTCTTCTACTTCACCTTTTCTACTTAAAAGTTTGAAATTTGTATGGCAAAATTTGAAAATTTAATTTTTGAAATGCTCTTTCAATATATAAATAAAAAAATAGATAGATACTTTCTCCACTGTTCACACGCTGAGTTATTTCACTCAGGATGTAAAAAGTTAAAGTGTAACTAACTTGCAGGATGCACCAGTCTGTGCATAAACAAAATGCTAATGTAAGACAACAGATAAGTGCTGCTGTGTATTTTTTTCAGAGAGTAAACACAAAATAAGATGAGACATTCTCCCAAAAACATTATGCACAAAACCTGCATCAGAACAGTTGTTTTTGTTTTTTTAATTTTGGGTTGCCATGTTTTGAAATGTAAACCCACATAGAAATTTGTGCTGAAAGGAATGAGTCACTGACACATTATTATATTTATAATAAAAACAACACTGTTTTCAAATATGGTGATTTGCTCGTGTTTCTCTGTTTTGTTGTAAATACTTCCTGGATTTTTTCAGTTGGTCAGAAGCGCCCTGATTAATTTAGAGAATAAAATCAATGAACAGATTTATTGGTAGTAACATAGAGACATGCCCTGTAGTTTTCTGGGTGTTTCTGTCTAAGCCAGCACAACACTGGTTACCAAGACACCTCCTCCCCCTCCTGCATCGCCAACAGCATTATTAATAATGAAACACAAAGATTTCTATTTGATGGTTTGGTCCTCTTTCTCTGACACTCTGACCCCACTTTTAGAAAAAGAAAAAAGGCTTTTTCAAAGAATATTGCTGCTCGTCTCCACTGAAGCGCGTGGAGAGCATCTCTGTTTGAAGAGGCTTTTATTGGATATAAGAGCACCTGACCGTCCTCGTCTCCTGACGCCATCTCGGCCTTTTCTGTCCCACTAACGCTGCAGGAGACGGTTCAAACATTCAGATACCAGAGGATTACTTTACAAAAACAAAATCTCTCAAGTTCATTTAATTTTTTTTTCTTAGCCTCAAGCCTCAAGACTTGAGGACAAAACATGGCGGATGGGGTGCCATGGTGTAAAACATCCAACAGAGAACTGAGAGTGAAGCAGCACGCTCTTGTTGATCACATGCATTTATTTATTTATCAGCATAAAGAACAACTAACATGTCCTCATCAGGTTTTACAGATTGAATGTATACACCTGCAGGAGCTACAGTGAATAAACCCTGCTGGAATCACATCACAGACAAACGATCACCAGAGTGTCTTCATACTTTCCTGAGGCTGCCCACCATTTCTCTTTTGGCTTGTGACCATTTAAAACAATATTATAATATAAACGATATTATGACAATATATTTTTTCTTCTTGTTAATCATCTCGCAACTACCTGGAAGGCACCTTAACGACAACCTGAAGTCTGTCTCAAACCATCAATTAAAATACATAAGACCAATGTGAAACTATCAAACAATAAACTTAAATTTATGTATCAGGATTCAAATTTACCTCAAAACATCAGCAGCCAGATGAGAAATTAAAAGAAATTTCTGCAGCAATAATCGGGAAATTAAAAGAAAGAGACCGGGTGATTTTTTTTATTATAGATGTAAATGTTTTGCTTTTGATTTAAGTCCCTTTCTTATTTCTATCTTCAAGATCACCACGTGTTTGTTGCATTGCTGCCCTTTGAGAACCACGTATCTCTAAAAAGTCAGCGGAAAAACTGCGGAAAAACAGGCTGTTTTTCTGCCTGTTTTCAGCTTTGTGATGATGCATTTTTTAGCTGATCCGAGGATTTGAGACAGTTTATTTAGCTTAGGAAAGAGGAGAATTTTTCTCAGCACATATAACAGTACTTTTCATCTAATCACAAACCTTCACAATCAAAATCACCACATTTGGAGATACATGTATAAACATGTAACTAAAGCTTTCAGATGAATGTAGAGGAGTAAAAAGTACAATATTTGCCTCTCTGATCAGTTAAAGTAGAAATATAAAGTTGTATAAAATGGAAGTACTCTAAAGTGCAAGTACCTTGAATTTGAACCCATGTACAGTACTTGATTAAATGTACTTTACATGTTACGTTCCACCAATGTGATCTGCAAAATGATTCAAGTCAGTAAATTGATTCCTTTTCCACCTCTTAGTTTATGAGAAGACATGATGACAGCAAACATGCCTTGAAAAACTTATTCTTAAGTTAAAACTGTTTTAATTATCTGTGAAAATGACGTTTTTCAAAGTCACGGTCAATTTATTCCAAATGTTGCTTCTCACCAGCTGGGAAAACGTGTGGAAAGTGAACACTATCACTTCATTAACATGCACTGTCTGTGCCCTTTAGCAAGGCAGGGAGCAGACTGGCTGTACTGGGAAGCCTCTGGCACTGTGGCACTGAGACAACTTGAAGTATGACGATGCTGGAAAAGTCTTCCGTGAATAAATGAAGGTTAAAAACTTCGTCACAGCCAAGGTCAGGCTATTAAGATATGCAGATGAGGTCCAGGTGAAAAAATTAAATAAAAATCAAGTGTGTGTTCACTTTAACAAACCGTGCATAAAGCTGAAGGCTGCATAAAAGTAAAGGTCAAAGCAGCAACAGTCACTTTGTGAGCACATATGCTCTTTATCTGTGACGCTCTGTTTCACATACAGTTGTACACATTCACACTGTGAGTACAACAACTTCCCACCACACACTTAGGGCTCATTATGTTTTTATTTTTCAATAAACAGGAAATGAACATGTCTATTTTAAATACAGACTTGCTGAAATCAGATTTACAAGTCAATCTGCTAAATACACAATACTTCATTTTTATTTTTTTATTCACACTATCAGCAGCTCATTTTGGATTTACTCACAGTGAATTATTTGCATTTAATTTTAAACTGTAGTAACTTTTTACTCATTAAATATACATCAAAATGTTAGCAACTAAAGACCATCTAAATATTTACTAGCTTTAAATATCTAAAAGTAATCTAAAGGTGCCTGAACCAGCCTGGTTATTGGCTGATGATTTTAATCTAATTCTAATGAAAATATTTCTTTGGGCGTGTACAGACTATGCTTGATTGACATCTCAAGGTGAATACAGGATGAATCTGAATATTTGTGCATTGCCAATCTAAAACCAAAGTACTGGGCAAACTAAAATGACTCAATGAAAAGCAAAGTTGTTAGAATGTATCCTGAAGGGAACATGAATGTCTGAACCTAATTTCACCACAATCCAACCAATAGTTGTTGAGACATTTCACTCGAAACCAAAAAGGTTGAACCCCATGGTGGTGCTAGACGAAAAGTCACCAAAGTCCGGATGATTCAACCCTTTAGAAACCATAAATGTTTGTACAAAATTACATGGCAATCCATCAAATAGTTGTTGATATTTCAGTCTGACCCAACCACAGACTGTATAAAAGAAGTGGACGTAGCTGCAGTGACGTCACCCACTGGTTTGTGGATGAAGCCTCGAGTTATTTTGGAGCCAGAAGTGACGTTACTTGAACGAGAATGCAGCGCTGCCTCTATCCAGATTGGAGGTTGCTGCGGTAGCCCTAAAGCATACGCTGCTTTATTGTCTATTTTACTCTAAACTGGACCATAATTTACTAAATTAACTTGACTTGAAACTAGCGACCATAAACTCATTCGTAAAATGTTCACTGAGGTGATAACTCAAGTGAGAAGTAGAATCATTTTCTCATTGTCTTTTATACGATCGGTGGAGTCACCCCCTGCTGGCCATTCAAAAGAATAAAGGTTAAGGGGACTTCTGCATTGGCTTCACTTTTCAGACCCGGAACCGACATACTGTCTGATCTAAAAAATCACTAACTTGAAGTGCTCACAGCTCATATAAATATGCAACCTGTAATAAAGGGTCGTGAGTTGGAAAACCACTGCCCATCTTTCTGCTAACTCACCAGCTCTGTGTGCCCAGACTCAAACCAAACCATTCAGGTCACCTGGTGAGTCACCATGACAGGAAGTTTAGACAGAGCAGTCACAAAGTTTAGTTGAACCTCTTTCCTCCAATGACATCGAGTCTCAGCTCCCAACTGTCATCCTGAATGCGTTTCAATAAGTTAATGAATATTCATTGACCCTTATTACCATATTGTTCAGGATATTAGCATAGCCAGTGACATAAACATCAGCATGAGGGTAGCGGATGAATCAGAGGGCACGCAGAGAAAGAGTGGGCAGATCGGCCCTGCAGGGAACAGCAGGTCAGCATTCATTACTTTCATGAATTGGACGGGTCAGGAAGACACAGGAAGGCCTGACAGGGAGAGGGAGCAGGAAAGGAGACAATTCACAACACTTAGATTAAAGAAAAGTCCAGGGAGAGCCAGTTTGATGGGGGGTCATTGGAGCAGGGGAGCCAAGCAACCACAGTTTAGCAACTGCAGAGATCATCCTCAGTAAAATGTAGGTTTTCTGTTGGTAGCAGCAGAGTAGCAGCTTCATAGTTTTAGTTTCAGCTGTTGAAATGTACGGAGAGCCAAAGTCCAAAAAGATGATTATTATATATATGATTATATATGATTATTACTTCAATTTCCCTGTTGTTGTATGAGATTGGAGCCTAACAGATTATGTCAGTGGGCCAATGTTATCACACAATATCGATTGTATTAGAAATATATCGTTATCAGATTTATAATAGACTCAAATAAGTAAAAACAGTCAATAAAAAGCCACCATCATTCTCCACAGGAACAGTCTAATGCCACAAATTAAGTAGTTTAGTATCATCTTTGACCAAGTAGGGTGTGAGGAGCAGCAACAGGATGGTCTTTATTTATATTTTATGTCGATCTCCAGATGTCCAACTTGCCAAACTCATGGAGATCTGGAGAGAATCTCTAAATCAGGATAACAAAGCTTTTGTTCTCAAAAGGTTACCTCTGTGCAAACAAGTTCTTGATTCAAAATATAAAAAATATGAAGAATAAAAATAAAAATAGCTGAAAATTAAAAAAAATATTACTCCTAATATTGCTACAGTAAAAGTGATTGATAAGACTAAAGCAAAAAATGTATTTGAAAAATATTTTAAAAATGTTTTACAAACCATGTGTAGAATATTTAAAATATTTAAAGTAGGGTGTAAGGAGCAGCAACAGGATGGTCTTTATTTATATTTTATGTCAATCTCCAGATGTCCAACTTGTCAAGCTCATGGAGATCTGGAGAGAATCTCTAAATCAGGATAACAAAGCTTTTGTTCTCAAAAGGTTACCTCTGTGCAAACAAGTTCTCCTTAGCATAACTGTATCATTACAGCCTGCTGCATCCCTGTACTTCTTTAACTGACTGACAGACTTCCCCAGACTTCTGTGATGTTGATGGGACAGAAGCTTGGCCATGTGAGATTACCTTCAACCAACCCAGAGCAGCTCTGTTTCCATGTGTAGAACAAAAACAGAAAGTAAAAGATAGGAAGGTGCATCTTTGCATCACTCTGACAGGACTAATGCCACTTAATGCACTAGCAGTGGTTGCTATGTGGGAAGCACTGGTGAACCTTTAGTTACAGTTACCGCACACACACAGACACACAAACAGGACAAATGCCGTCATGCTGCCGTGAGATGCCAGGTAAGATGAGGCTCTGAAATGCAAATGTGCTCAAAGATAAAACCCATGCATTTTTCATGACGAACACGGCAGCTTCGCTCCTCTGATATGACAATGAGCGCTTATCGTCCCGAGTGCTCAGCAGGGCGTGCGACCATGGGCACAAATGCACTCCGCACCTTGCTTGCTGGAACAGATTCAACTCTGCACTGCAGGAAACAATTTGTTATGTATCTGAAGATGATTCATTGTATTATATCACTTTAAGATAAAGGCATGCAATTCTGTTATGACGTCCACCTTCTGTCAATGCCATTTTGCCTCTGGATGCATTATTCCGGATCACAGTTCGATACAGCTGAACTTTGCAGAAAATCAGGAAAGTCTGAGCATGTACTTGTCTGTGATATTTTTTCGTTTACACCTGTAGATTTAAAAATGTCTCAGCCGAAGCGTCCACATTTTTATTATAATCTTAAGATTGTGTTGTGAGAGAAATCCTGACCCATCAGGCGTCGTGGAAAGCTACAAAGACGCGAGTTCAAGTATTTTGCTCAAAATCACATAGTCACCGTCACTAAACAGCCGGACCTCCACTGCTGTCTCTGACGGAGACAGACACTGTTTTCCGGTGGGACGTGCACCAAAGAGCCGGTCTAAAAAAAACACGTCAGTTGTCCCCAGAGTGTTAAGCCGACGCTCCTCACACCTCAAAAATAAAATCTGACCAGCTCCAGTTTGCTGTTCTGTACCCGACCTCTGACCTCTGGGGTAGGCTTGCAAACAAATCTACATCAAGGTTTAATATTATATTACTGTGTGGGAATGTTTTATTTGTGACTGTGCCTGTACAGCTGTAATCTGCGTGTTAAATTAACACGTACATGTTAGAGGAGATACAAGTTCTGCACGAGTAACATCCCAGAGAGGCCACAAATTATCACAAGTGCAGTATAACGCAGGAAAAGCTCTTGGAGAAGCCCATGTTTTACTGCCAGAAGGTTTATTGGGAGTTTGTGGCCCTAAGTTTAGCCTCTCGGGCTGTGGACGACCGCCAGTTAACAACCTCCACCAATCACGCATCGCTGGACCAACTATGATGTCACATGCAAGGTTATATAATAATGACAAGTGGTTGTCGTTGTCTTCTTCTATAGTCTTTGTTTTAGCAGCATTTTATTATTACAAGAAAATAAAATAAAATAGTATAAAATAATAAAACAAAAGAAATAAGTTAAAATAAAATAGTATAAAATAATAAAACGTAAAATAAAATAGCAGAAAATAATAAAATGAAATAACTAAAAAAGTATTAAATAATAAAAATAAAATAAATAAAAAGTTAATAAAGTAGTATAAAAATAAGATACTAAAAAATATATGAAGAATAAAAATAAAAATAGCTGAAAATTAAAAAAATATTACTCCTAATATTGCTACAGTAAAGAGACTAAAGCAAAAAATGTATTTGAAAAATATTTTAAAAAAGTTTTATAAACCATGTATAGAATATTTAAAATATTTCTGGAAATATTTGAGCATGTTTGCAAACATACAAACCATGTAGTGCATTTCTCGTATGCTTCATGTCTTCATGTTTGTGTGTGTGTGACAGATAATAACTCACCTCAGAGAATAGTGGCTTCAGGCGCACAGCTACTCGTTACTGTCAGTATATCTCATTAAAACGGGCACGGCCTGGTAGTTCAGCTGCCTATAATGAGCTGTTTGCCTGAGCGCTGTCACCCTGAGCGCTCAGGCAGCCATCTATCCAACCACCCCAATCAGAACAGCTCGCTCAGCCGAAATGAAGCCTGACAGGACCTTCAAGGGCACAGCAAAGTGCAGGCTCGCCTAAAACTCACGCCAGTCACTCTCTCTGACCTTCTATTGAACAAAATCTGCTAAATGTGCTGCTGTGACGTCGCCTTGCTCTGCAGAAAACATACACAGTACACAGACATATGACCTTTTAACCTTTAGTATTATTTTGTATTATTTATTTATTAAATAGATTTTTTCAGTACATGTATCCCTGATTTACCTGGGCTTAGGATTTGGTGTGTTTTTTCTGTCAATAACTAAAACCCACTGGTGCAAGAATGACTCAGATCCTTTTACATAAGTAAAAATAGTATTATGCATTAATATACTCTGATACAAGTAAAATTCCTGCATTCAACCACCTCAAGTACCAAAAGTAAAAGTTCTCATTACACAGATATACCCATTTCATGTTATATCACTGGGCGATGCATTAATGGATATTAATATTTTGTGTTAAGAACCTGTAGTGGAGTAAAAAGTACAATATTTATCTCTGAGATGTAGTGGAGTAGAAATATAAAATGGCATAAAATGGAAATACAGTAAAGCACTAGTACCTCAACTTGTACAGTACAGTACTTGATTATTATCGTATAGTATTATCACCATTACTTTCTTTTTCTTTATCCTGAATGTATTCACATGTCATGCTACTACAGGAACTATTTTGTTCAGTATGAACATAATACAGCTGAAAGAGGGCGGCAGAGAGAGACACATGCGTTATGTTATACAGTGTATAAAATCCTCAGAGCTGTGAGTGTAGATGTTTGTGAGACAAAGAGACATGGAGATATAGATAGATGGATAGAGAGAAAGTCGGGAGTCTATGTTTTATTTATCTCTGGTTAAGTGCCAGTGAAAGCTGCAGTAAAACTACTGGATGAAATAATTTCTGCAACATTCGGAGCGTCTGTAACCCTCAGTCTGTTACCTGCAGCATGGATTTAACTTGAAACATAATCCAATAACAAGCACTTTAACTTTTTATGATTTAGTGCAATATTATTAAAATTGCATAATTAATAACCCAACAAATGTTTAATATTAAAGAAGTTTCTAACATGAATCCTGATAAAAGTAATCTTTTTAACAGTGTTTTACATAGAACCACCCTAATTGATTAATTGATATTTATTTTGGTCTTTAAATTAAAATGATTAATTAGAAAAACTGAAAACAGAAATGCACCAAAGTGCAGCCCCCTCATAACACAAATACTTTAAATGTCCTTGATTAGACTGAATCTACATTTTATGTCGACCTTCACATTTCTGTCAGTCTGTTGCTGCCCTCTGCTGCCTGTAAATGTAAATAATGTCCTGATAAAAACACTTTAATAGAAATGCTGACGAAGCTTGTCTTTACAGGTTACTCATTGTCAGACCTTCATAACTGAATTTAGGGACTGAGATTTGAAATATTCCTCAGAACGTGGTAAATGTTTCAAAGCTCACAGCCAACAGGCTCGTCTGCTTGTGCACATCTATTCCCTCTACATCAGCCCTGCAATACACCGTCCCAATCCCACTGACTCTTTGCCAGATTGTGTTTCCACCTAACTGTAGCTTTCCAGCCATCTGATAATGTCACAGTTCAGCCACACCCTCCAGTTACTTTCCACCCTACCTGTCAGCCACTCCCTCCTCATCAGCCTCACTCCTTTCACCTGTCCACTCACCTGCCGGCAATCACCAATCAAGCCACCACTTATACTCCTGCCTTTCTCACATTCATTGCCAGATTGTTCTTTGCTCATGCCAAACTTTCCAGCATTCCCGTTCCCAACCCTGCCTGCGTTGGACCCTTATCGTCGGGCTCCCGGTAAACGCACCTGCCTTCTGTTCCCGTTTCGGATTGGTTCTGTCTACTGTTGCTACGGTTCAGCTGGAGGCTGGGCTGAGAGACTCTGCTGCAAACCGCAGCTTGCCTGGCGTCCATTTTGTGTGCTTTCATGTGTACTTGCTGAACGTGACATTAAAGTTCTCCACGTACTGATCCTTGGGTCCTGTGTGCTGCTTTTGGGTCCGTACACCACCCATTACAGTTAAGCCTGTTTTCCTGCATGATCCCCTGCCAGCCCACCGGACATTAGCCCCTTGACCTGACTACATCTGCCTGTTTGATCCTGACTTTTGCCTCTGTTTGCACTACAAGTAAACTTTAACTTTTTTACTTATCCCCTCTGCCTCTGAGTTGTGCATCTGGGTTCAAACCCAGAGTACATAACACAGTCAGGACATCTCTGAACTCTGTCACCTGTCTTCTGGGAATCCATCCAAGCTCTAACTGTAAACAGAAAAAGCAGTTTCAGAAATCAGGTTAAAGCCAAAATCTGGTGGTAATGTGTTGCTTACAGTATGTTACGTTCTGCACAGCTCAGTTTTTCACACAGGAACGTGACCGCTAACTCTCCTCTTAAAAGATAAGAGGAGAAGCAGTCAAAGAAAGTCCTTCTGTCCTTCACTCTGTTGTCTCAAAACGTGTAATCTGTAGTAATCTGATCATACTGCAGGTTTTTGAGATATCATGTTGACAGACGAACAGGAACAATCACCATGATGGCAGAATGTCTGGGGAGAGGACAGATCCAATAAGAGAGAGCGCATGCACAAAACTCCTTATTGATTTCTACTTTAATCCCTCTGTTTATTGGTCAAAGTCTGTTTAGGTAAAAGTACATTCATTATGCTTTCTGATGCAGCCATGAGCCAGTTATATAAACCAGGCCTTGTGTGAGGGATGCCTGACTATGATGGTAAGTGTGTATTTCACTCAATATTTACCTCAGTGTATTTAATTAATTGAACATTTTTGTTAACATTTGTTTTGCTCAAATCTATGAGGGGAAAGCATGTGAGAGGTGATGTGATACATTTAAATTAAAAATCTTTTATGAGTTTAATATACGTTTTGTTAACTGAAAAAACTGATGCTCATCAGACATGTTAATACACTGAAGGGTCTTAGAAACTACTAGTTAGTTTCACACTAGTGATTTACTAAATCAAGTTGCACCATTTAGAAACCACTAATGTTTCCGGTTTTACCAGTTTTCATTCAGTGATGCGTAAATATCAATTTACTAAACACTAACAGTATAACTAGGCTCAGCACATATTGGCACAATGGCAGCAAGGTGGCAAGAATCTATGAAACCATCCGACCAGTAAGATAAATAATACAGGATGATATTTGTTGGTGAACTATTCCAGAAAAGCCGAGGCTCAGAGGCTTAGAGGGGATTTTCTTGTTTTTTGCTTCCAGGCTGATGAATTAACCTCGTTTTCAGATGTCTATAATTTGTTGGGAATTGCTTTAAAATGGTTTAATGAAGAGGTACTAATGATTTTGTACTGTACTAATGATTTTGTACTTCATCTCCAGATGAAGCTGTCAATGTTATTCCTGCTGGTCCTGCCGGCCCTGTCCTCAGCTAATCTTCAGGACATTGTAAAGAATGGCTCACAGCGCAACAATGGTAAAACGAAACCGGCATAACGGATTTATTTCTTTGAAGTTTCTTCATCAAGTACAACTGTCCTCATTTATTATTTTTGATTTATTTCTACACAGGAAAGGATATGAAGATAAAAACAATGAGATACACATGTCCTTTTCGAGCTAAAGATATCTGACTGATGACACCTAAACTTATACTGTTGCATCCACTGAGTGGCTGTACATGTCATAGTGGGAATTGTTGGGTCTCTGTAAATAATATTTAAGAGTATGGTCTAGACCAACTCCATGTGAAAAGTGTCTTGAGTTAACTTCTGTTATGATTTGGCGCTATATAAATAATATTGACTATCTGCTACCATTTCAGTTCACAATGCTTAGAATAATCAAATATGAGTGCTTATCTCAACAGCATGAAAGCATCATAATACAATTAATGATTGTTATCCACATTTAACATTTCACAGCCCCCAGCAGACCCACTGTCTCCATACTGCACCGAGCACCAGAGGACAGGACCCCTGACATCCCCTCCGACAGAACAACGCTAACACGTCGATTTCTTCGGTCTTCTCCTACGTTGAAACAGAAGAGACAGATTGAACCTTCCACCTTCATCTTTCACGATAGCTCCAACCTGAAATGGCTTACCTGGAACGGGTCTCTCCCTGACGGAGCTGTCGCGTTTTCCAACGTATATGATAATCGCATTGACTACGTCTGCAAATACAAATGTGAAGCCGGTTACTACAACACCGGCATGGGTCCATACTGCTACTACTCCTACGATGGCAAAGAGCTTAAAAAGATCCGGTTTGAGATCCTGGTGAACAAAGACGACTTTGAGATCCTGGAGTGGAAGGACGGTTCCTATGCTTCCGTGCCACAACATTCAGTTAGAACCTGCTATTCAGAAAAAAAATATGTAGGGATGAATAAGTATGGTCTGGGGAAGGTCCATGTTGAGCATGGATCCTTCTACCTTCCCTGGCAAGGTTATGAGTATTATTACAAGAGCTACCAGGTCTTGACCTATAGCACAGAGGTACTCAGCGAGCACTTCTCCAACGTCAAGTACAACATTGATGGGGTTGAAATTGTCCAGTATCCTCCAGAGACCCTGCGCACCTCTGCCATCACCAACTATGAGTGCAATCCAGTGACGAAAACAACTACTCTCTCAAAGACAAATCGTTTGGCGAAAAGGTGGGACATCGGCTCGACCATCTCGTTTGGCGTCAAGAAGACCTTCACTGGAGGAATCCCCGCTGTTGGGTCGGCTAGTGTTGAGATCAGTGGTGAAGTGTCATTCCAGTTCTCAGGAGGACATACCAAGACAGAAGAGTCCTCCCACTCTATTTCTGTGGAGCTCACCGTCCCACCAAACCACTCCTGCAAAGCCCGTATGGTGGGATATAAGTACACGGCAAATATCCCCTTCACTGCCCACCTGAGCCGCACCTACAGGGATGGAAAAACTACTCAGACAGTGATCCCTGGGAAATATGACAGCATCGAGATTGGAGAAATCCGAGCCGTGGTGGACAGATGTGAACCTGTACTCGACGCCAAGCCTTGCCCTTAAAAGACACCATAAGATAGTTGCCATACTGTATGAAACTCTGAAGCAAATCTGATCCTAATTTACACAAAAATGTGTGCCAAAATATTATTTTTATAGTATTATTATTGACGGTTCTTAATTTCTGATACTGTTATTTGTTTAACACCTTTTGTTTGTCATATTCTATACATGTAGCTACTGTAATCAGTGATCTGGGACTCACACATACAGTACTAACTGACAACAGTGTATGTACTTCAGCTGGTGAAAACAGTTTGACTTGGACAGGACAGTTGCCAACTTAGCAGAATACAGGATGGCTCTTTATTGGTCCAGTAAATAAACAGAGCTGTACGTTCTTTCTGTTATAGCCTTATCTTTCTGTTTTCTTTAATAGGTTAGTTTCTGTTTGTTTGGCATCACAGAAACCTTTTAACCTTTAGATTTCATTTAAGAAGTGTGTTTTTTGCCCTGATGGATCAAGAACAACAAAAATAGAAAACATAAATGGGGACATATGTAAGCACTGAGCATGGAATTATGTCGGCTGAATAAAAAGAATAAACTCTTGTTCTTCTGTTATATTGTATTAATCTTTCCGTTTTCTGTAGCGTTTAGCCAAATTAGCACAAAGGCCTGAAGCTGGTGTAACCCTGTGGCCAGACAACTCTAAAGAAAACATTTTTGAGTCTGCTGCGTACTGTCATAACTTACTGTTAAAACATGGCAGATACAATGTGTAAATCACCAAGAGAAACTGATCTGCGATTTGATAGTCAAAGGCCCATCTGGACAGGATGTCTGTCAGGATGGCTCTTTATTGGTCCAGTAAATCATCAGAGCTGTACTTTCTCTTTGTTAGAGCCTTATCTTTCTGTTTTCTAGGTTAATAATCCCTTAATTTTCTTTTACTTTCACTTAATTTATGAAAGGAAAAGGTCAACTTTCTGTTCTGTTTGTCCGGCATCACAGAAACCTTTTAACCTTTAGACTTCAATTAAGACCTGTGTTTTTTGCCCTGTTGGATTAAGACCAAGAACAAGAAATATAAAAAACATAATTGGGACATATGTAAGGACTGGAGTTATGTCTACTGACTAAAAATAATAAAATCTTGTTCTTCTGTTCTATTGTATTAATCTTTTCATTTTTCTGTAGCATTTAGCCAAATTAGCACAAAGACTGGAAGCTGGTGTAACCCTGTTGCCAGACAACTCTAAACATTTTTTTTTTGCCTGCCTCTACTGTCATAATTTACTGTTAAAACATGGTAGATACAATGTGTAAATCACCAAGAGAAACTGATCTGCGATTTGATAGCCAAAGGCCCATCTGTAGTACTTCCTGTAGCAGTAACGACTTCATGAGCTTCTTCAATGATAAAATTCAAACTATTAGAGACAAAATTCATCACATCCTGCCCTGAACCTGTACCGATTTATCCTCAAATACAGGAACCTTAGAAACAGCTGTAGAACCAGATACACACCGATCAGCCACAACATTAAAACCACTAACAGGTCAGGTGGTTAGCCTACCTACCGAAAGTGGTCCAAGGACGGACAATCGGTGAACCGTCAACCCAGGGCGCAATGATGCGCTTGGGGAGAGAAGGTTAGAACATCTGGTCTGGTCAGGCATTAGGGGGACCTACACGATATTAGCCTTCAGCTATCAAGCTCCTCTCCTGTGGAACCAGCTCCCAGTTGGGGTTCAGGGGGCAGACACCCTTTCCAAATTTAGGAGTCTGCTAAAAACGCTCCTCTTTGATAAAGCTTATAGTTAAGGCTGGCTCAGGTGAGCCCTGAACCCTCCCTTAGTTTTGCTGCTGTAGGCTTAGACTGCCGGGGGATTTCCCATGATGCACTGAGCTCCTCTCTCTTCATTCTTATGCCATTACTGCATGTTACTAACGCCACATCTTCCTGTAGTTTTGTGCTTTCTCTCTTTCTGCAGGTATTTCTGCCTCTGGAGCTGTACAGTCTGGATCTGTGGCTGCAGGCCGTCTACTGCCCCATGTTCCTGCTCCACATTCACTGCTACACCTATTATTATTAGTCTGATTATTATGTTGTCTGTCCTCCTGCTCTCTCTCCCCTCTCCCATTCTCTCTACCCCTTTCAACCCAACTCGGTCAACGCAGATGGCCACCCACGAGAGCCCGGTTCTGCTCAAGTTTTTCTTCACTACTGTCATTAAGTACTGCTCATGCACATTCAAAACATCAGCAGAGCACAGGAATATGTTTATTCTCAAATCAAGATGTCAGTATGTTAAAGCCTTATATTTCTGTTTCAATTTTCATGTGGTTGATTGTCATTTTATATACATGTTGTAAAGGGTAATCAGGAACTTACTAGTACATATTAACCAACAACAGTATATGTTCTTAAGCTGGTGAAAACAGTTTGTTTTGGACAGGATGTCTGTCAGGATGGCTCTTTATTGGTCCAGTAAATCATCAGAGCTGTACTTTCTCTTTGTTAGAGCCTTATCTTTCTGTTTTCTAGGTTAATAATCCCTTAATTTTCTTTTACTTTCACTTAATTTATGAAAGGAAAGGGTCAACTTTCTGTTCTGTTGTTCTGTTTGTTTGGCATCACAGAAACCTTTTAACCTTTAGACTTCATTTAAGACCTGTGTTTTTTGCCCTGTTGGATTAAGACCAAGAACAAGAAATATAAAAAACATAATTGGGACATATGTAAGGACTGGAGTTATGTCTACTGACTAAAAATAATAAAATCTTGTTCTTCTGTTCTATTGTATTAATCTTTCCATTTTTCTGTAGCATTTAGCCAAATTAGCACAAAGACTGGAAGCTGGTGTAACCCTGTTGCCAGACAACTCTAAACATTTTTTTTTTGCCTGCCTCTACTGTCATAATTTACTGTTAAAACATGGCAGATACAATGTGTAAATCACCAAGAGAAACTGATCTGCGATTTGATAGCCAAAGGCCCATCTGTAGTACTTCCTGTAGCAGTAACGACTTCATGAGCTTCTTCAATGATAAAATTCAAACTATTAGAGACAAAATTCATCACATCCTGCCCTGAACCTGTACCGATTTATCCTCAAATACAGGAACCTTAGAAACAGCTGTAGAACCAGATATATGTTTAGACTGTTTTTCTCCAATCGACCGTCACCAACTAACTTAAACGATTTCTTCATCTAAACCATCAACCTGCCTCTTAGACCCCATCCCAACTAGGCTGCTTAAAGAAGTTTTATCCTTAGGTAGCACTTCTTTATTAAACATGATTAGTCTGTCTTTATTAACAGGTTATGTACCATAGTCTTTTAAAATAGCTGTAATTAAACCTCTTCTTAAAAAAGCCTTCGCTTGATCCAGGGGTTTTAGTCAACTATAGACCTGACACATAAAATCAAGCTTTGTACTCATCATCCCTTATGGTTAAAAAAAACATAGCTGCTATATGATATCAATATCATATTTGATATTTCTATTTTCACACAGTGACTTAAAACATTTAGGATTAATTTTGCTTTCTTCATTTGACCTTCTAATATTGATTTGGAGCATTATTTGCCAGACGTTTTCTCTTTGGACTTTCATCCTGTTTTTGCAGATTCTTGCTTGCTGCTTTTTTCTTTTTCCTTTTTTTTTTTTTTTTGATATTGTGGACATGTGTGGTGTAGATTACCTTGATTTTTAACACCTGTCCCAGTAAACGGCGGTCAGGTGATGTTCTTATTCTGAAGAAGGCTGTTTCCCTAAACCTCCACCTTTTATACATTAAAACAAATGCATCAAAGTGTGCAGCATTCCCATCTTTATCTTGTTCAGTTAACACAAGACATCAGAATTCTCATGAGCATATTGCTGCATATTACCGGGGTTGAAATCCAAAGCACCTCTGCTAACATCAGAAGAAATTAATAAATTACTATTATAATTTAAACTGCTCACACTTTAGAAACACTGTTATTTGATATATATATTGAATCCCTTAACCTGATAACCACAAACACAAAAACATAGTCCAACTCTGTTCTTAATTCTGTGATCTAACAAGGTGTAATCTATTGTGTTTATGCTGCAGGTTTTTGAGATATCGATCTGATATAAAACAAACTCATCTTATCTACTTTTACACATCCTGACGTACAGTAAATGATTAAATTGGTCAAGGTGCCGAGCCAAGTGGAAGTGAAACTTAATGTTTTATGATGCAGCCATAAAGCAGATATCCTATATAAACCTGGAGGTGACAGGAGGGGGACAAAGTAAAGCAAGACTGCAATGGTAAGATCTTTACATTTTATTTTAACCTCAATTTTGTGTGTGTGTTAAAGATGGTTTGAAAGATTGACGTGAAGCTGCAACACACAAATGTCAGACTATACTGTAACTGCTACTGTGAACATTTTTGTAAATAGGTAAAGATTTTGCTAAAGAAACATCCTGGAAGCATACAAGAGGTGACAGAGAGGTGACATGGTCAATTGGGAATGTGAAAGTTTTTAGTAGTTATCCCACAAAAGAAGAAAATTAAGAATGCTTAATAAACAAGTTGAAACTTTTCAGATTTTACTTCTGATTTACTTTGATGTTTTTAAGCTTTGATAAACATTTAATATTTATTTAGCCTTTTATAATCAATTATTCCTAGGGGGAAAAAAAATCTATGTACAGACAGTCAGGTCTCCAGTCTCATCCAAAGTGATCCAGGGGGCATATTATACTAATTTACACATTTTTCTAATGATTTCAAAAATTGTTTAGGGGTATAAATTGATGTTCACTAACAGTTTTGCTCTGTGTTTTAGATGAAGCTGTCCGTGTTGTTGCTGCCGGCTGTGCTGGCTCTGTCCTCAGCCAGTCTGCAGGACATCGTGATGAAGAGTTCACCGATCAGAAAAGGAAAAGGTAAACAGAACTGGTTTCATTTGCAATTTCCTTTGCAACTGTCCCTTTTATATATGCAGCTTAGTTTTCCTTTATGTTTTTTTAAACGTTTCAATTACTTGTCCTGATTCTTGTTTTTCCCTGTTTTATAATATACATACACAATTGTACAAATTTCTTTCCTAGGCTGCACACATGGAAATGACAGCTATTCTTTCCAACTTACAACTAAGACAAAAGATAACAACAGACCAATTCTGTTTGAGATATATATATATGACATGATTGTTCTTGTCTTTCCCCTTTCTCTTTATACAGCTCCCTTTCTGAACCCAGATCTAGGGAACAGGATTCCTCAAATCCCCACTAATGGATCAAGGTTGGCTCTTCTGACTCCTGCTGAATTTGAGGACCAACTGGGTCAATCTTCCTCTTTCATGTTTAGTGGATCCAACCTGGAATGGCAGACCTGGTCTGGCTCTGTTCCCAACGGAGCAATTTCAATCTACAACGGATACGTTGGACGCACTGACTACGTTTGTAAGTACGGGTGTAGTGCAGGCTTCTTCAACCCCAGCAAGGGTCCTTATTGCCACTACCCCCTTTCAGGAGTAGAGCATTGGGGCTCCCCATTTCAGATCCTGGTGAACAAAGACAACTTTGAGATTCTGGAATGGAAAGAAGGCTCCTGGGGTTCAGTGCCTGACAATTCAGTCCAGACCTGCTCCTACGGAGACATATATGTTGGGAAGAACAAGTATGGTCTTGGGAAGGTGCATGTTAAACATGAGGCCTTCTTCCTTCCCTGGGAAGGTGATGAGTATTGGTACAAGCACTACCAAGTCCTGACCATTAACAAACTAATTTCCAAAGAGCACATTTCTGATGTCAAGTACAAGACTGATGCGGCTGATATCCTTCAGTATCCTCCAGAGGTCTTGCGCAAGTCCTCCATCATCAACAATGGGTGCAGCCCAGTTGTGAAAACACTTACGCTCTCAAAAACGGTTCAGGTAGAGAAACGGTGGGACACCAGCACTGCCACCACAGCCAGTGCCCAAGTTAGCATCAATGCCAGCATCCCAGGCATCGTCGACTTAGGTCTTGAACTCGGTTTTGAGCAAACATTTCAGTTGTCCAGTGGGACCACCACGATGGTTGAAGATACCTTCTTAGTCTCTGTGGAGCAAACTGTCCCACCAAACCACTCCTGCGGCGTAAGTATGATGGGATATAGGTACAAGGCAAACATCCCTTACAAAGCACGCCTCAGCCGCACCTACCGCAACGGGGAAACCACATGGACGCGGATCTCTGGGACGTATAGCGGTGTTAATGTTGGAGAAGTCCGGTCTGTTGCGGATCGCTGTGAACCTCTACCCAATGCTAAGCCTTGCCCCTGAAGGAAAAATGGAAGAGGCAGCATCTTAAGACATCTGACATAATAAATGTAAAATATTAGTGAAATTCTAATAAAAAGCTGAATATAAACTTGCTTTGTTGTTTAAGTGTCTTAATAACTGCAACACCTGTTAACTTTTCTTTCATTTTTTAGGTGATTGTTAGCATTTTACTGCTACAAAACATATGAACTTTCATGCAAACTAATCACAATATCTGTGTTACAATCTCACAGATATTGAGTAAACATGAACAGTAGCAGCATGCAGTCAGGAGCAAGAACATGGTCGTGGTCTGAATCACCATTTCCCAACAGAGATTTGGGCAACAAAGAAGGACCCAGCAAAATGATGAATTTAATATACTCTGTCTAATGGTCACTGTTCATGAACTTAATGAAGATTAGGCTAAACATGGCAAGTAACTTAAGTTTCTGTTAATAAATAAATAAAACAATTTGTATAGGGGCAAGGACATTTCTGAACCACTTGCCCAACCAGGCATGAACTTTTAACCCTGGTATGTCCGAAACCTTAATATGAAACCAATAAAAAGGTAACGTTGGGTACCAGTACCGAATTCCAGGTACTGGTACTGGTATCGGTTTAACTCTTGATACCCAACAAGAAAATACTGAGTTTGGGAAGACTGCCTCCAGTACTTTCCACCA
This sequence comes from Lateolabrax maculatus, assembly GCA_031216445.1. NCBI lineage: Eukaryota > Metazoa > Chordata > Actinopteri > Acropomatiformes > Lateolabracidae > Lateolabrax > Lateolabrax maculatus. The sequence goes on along the minus strand of CM062217.1, from coordinate 2,444,696 downwards.
TATAAATGGAATAAACTTCAAATGACATTAAAACTTGAGCGGCTCATCCCATTGGATGAATGTTTTATTTGGAACGTTTTAGAGATTTTAGACTCAGTGAGATAACCTGTTTAATAAAATAATAAATAATAATAGAAATTGCACAAACAATATCACACATGATGAACTGGAAACACACCTTCTGATCTGACATATCTAATTATTCCAGCAGATGACTCTGAAAGATCACTAACTGGTATCATTACAGTTTGCTAAGTCACATTTCTTTATATGAGTTCAGTCAGACAACTCACGTTTGAAATGTTTATCACAACAGCAGACATAGTTAGAGTTTGACGTCTAGGCTCTGACCTCATTATTCACCGCAGACATGTTTACATGAAATATTGGGGAGTGATGATTAAATTCACTCAGTCACTCATTATATATTGACCATAAAATTACTAACAGGCACAATTAGTGTCACTATTGTCTTTGTAAAAGTGTCTTTTATTTATTTATTTGTATAGCATAAAGCAAAACTCAAATAAAGTCACTTCTTATATAAGCTTTTTGCAGAAGAGTAATTCAAAAAATGAAACTGAAATAATTCCAGTAACGAAATAGAAAATTATATATATTTAATATAATACAATAAAAATATTGTTATTAAGGTTTTTATATATCATGTTTATTAATATATTCAGCTGGGTGTAGACAAGATAAGACAACAGTTTAGACATGCTGAGGTCATTGGTCCAAAAATTCAGCTGCACAACCCGGACCTCGCAAGAAAAAAAATGCTGGATTCGATTTGGTTGGCAGATACTCGATATTAAAAGAGTGATCGGGAGAAAAGAACTGTTTTCAAACCTAAACATTTACTTATCCTGTGTGTCTCTGAAATGTGCATCTGGGTTCAAACAATCTTTTCTGCAGAGCCAGTACACAATCAGGACAAGTCAAGTCACATTTTATTAATATAGCCCAGAATTACAAATCATAATTTTCCTCAGAGGGGCTTTAGAGTCTGCATAACATAGGACAACCTCTATCCTTAGACCCTTGGATAAGGAAGTTTTAAGTTTGGATTCAAAGGCCTCACTGGAGTAAGATTGTCTGATATCAGCAGGGAGGTTACTCCAGAGGAAAGGGGCACGATAGGAAAAGGTCCTGCAGCCAGTTGAAGTCTTTTTATCTCCGTGGACACACAGGAGCCCTGTAGTCTGAGAGCTTAGATGGAGAATAAGGTATAGTAAGATCAGACAGGTATGAAGGGTCCAGCCCATTTACAATAACACAAGTCATCAGAAGCAAGTCAGATCTGACATGAATAGGGAGCCAATGAAGTGAAGCATTCTGAACCATTTGAAGAAGTTTACTGTTTATATGATGTTTCATAAATCAGGTTAATGCTAAAAACTGAGAATAATCCGAATGTATTTTTTACTGATTATTACGTTCTGCATTTTTCTGTTTTACCCCTGAGCCACGTGAGTTGGTATAAAGAACAACTTTATTATCAGACCTAAATATTTCAGCTTGTGGCCTTCATCAGAATCATCATATCATCATAATAAAGAACAACTTTATTATCAGACCTAAATATTTCAGCTTGTGGCCTTCATCAGAATCATCATCAAACACATTACAACACATAGATGGGCTGGATATGTGTTCAGGTGGCTTCAGGTCAATCGCTTACTGGCAGAGATGGCAGGCGCCCAATAATTGACTCGGGCGACATGTTATTTGGTCAATAAAGAGCAAATATGGACTTGGGAAGCTGGCTCAGGATAAGGCAGCATTTATGCTTAGTTTGCCTACAGTTTCTTTGTGAACTTCACAATAGATGTGCAGAACAAAACAAGCATAGATAAAAAAGGAAACGGAGCAGAAGTTGTGCGTTTTTAAAAGATAAAAACGTATTAGTGTGGATGTAGCCTTAGTCCATGTCATTTGGTCTCTTGCGTCTCAGTTGATCTAATTTCTCAGTCCTCAGAGAGTTGCATGTCCTCCTCCTCAGCTGGGTGGGTGGCGGGGGTTTTGAGGAGGGACCCAATCCTATAAACACCAGCTCTTCTTTATCGGAAATGTTGTGCACGGGTGAAGCAGCGAGTCCCTGACAAGCGTCTCCAGGAGGCGGCATGGTCCTGGAAGGTTGATCGGGATGTTGTTGGTGGAAATCAGGAATAAGCTGGGGGTCGAGGATGTGACGAGCAGGAACCCAGGACCTCCCCTCTGGACCATAACCCTCCCAGTCGGCCAAATTTTGGAGACCACGACCCAGACGACGAGAGTGCAGTAGGCCCCGAACAGAGTAGGCAGGGCCTCCCTCAATGAGTTGGGGAGGTGGAGGAGGTGGAGCTGCAGGCACAAGGGGACTCTGCTTGACTGGCTTCACTCTGGACACATGGAATGTAGGATGGATTCGCATAGATTGTGGGAGTGTCAGCCTTACTGCCCTAGGATTGATGATCTTCTGGATGGCAAATGGACCGATGAATTTAGGAGCCAATTTCTTGGACTCCACCCTGAGTGGAATGTCCCGAGTGGAAAGCCACACCATTTGACCCACTTGGTAGGCAGGAGCCTGGGTGCGCCGTCGATTAGCTGAGACAGAGTAATGATCTGTAGAGCGGAGGAGGGAGGCCCGTGCTTGGATCCAGGTGCGGCGACAACGGCGGATGAAGGCTTGTACTGAAGGACAGGAAGCCTCGTTCTCTAGTGCAGGAAAAAGAGGAGGCTGGAACCCATAGGTGCACTGGAATGGGGACAGACCCGTGGCAGAGCTTGTCAGGGTGTTGTGAGCATATTCTACCCACAGGAGTTGCTTGGCCCAGGACATGGGATTTTGTGAAACCATACAGCGAAGGGCTGTCTCCATGTCCTGATTCATGCGCTCGGTCTGACCATTAGACTGGGGATGAAACCCGGAGGACAGACTGACGGTGGCCCCAAGCAGAGCACAGAATTCCTTCCAAAAAACTGAAGTGAACTGAGGGCCCCGATCAGACACCACATCTACAGGGTGGCCATGGAGCCGGAAAACATGGAGCAGGACCAGTTGAGCTGTCTCTTTGGCTGAAGGAAGCTTGGGTAAGGGCACAAAATGAGCCAGTTTACTAAATCGGTCCACAACAGTCAGGATGACCGTATTACCCTCGGAAGGAGGAAGGCCAGTAACAAAGTCTAGAGAGATGTGAGACCAAGGGCGATGAGGAACAGGGAGGGGCTGCAGGAAACCAGCAGGAGCCAGGCGAGATGACTTGTGTTGATTGCAGACCGGACAGGCATTGACAAACCCTCGGATGTCCTCATCAAGAGTGGCCCACCAAAAACGTCGCTGAACCACGTCCTTGGTTCTCTGGATTCCCGGATGACAAGAAAGCTTGGAGGAATGAGCCCACTGGAGGACGTCGGACCGCAGAGCCGGGGGAACAAACAGGCGATCACGGGGAACGTTGCTGGGACCGGGCTGATCCTCCATAGCGGACCTCAGTCTCTCCTCAATCTCCCAGGTGAGGGTAGCGACCATGCAAGGGACAGAAAGGATGGGAACGTGCCCTGGGATAGCATCCTCCTTCTCCTGGAACTGGCGAGACAAGGCGTCAGGTTTGATGTTGCGAGATCCTGGTCTGTAGGAGAGGGAGAAGTTGAAGCGGGTGAAAAAGAGCGACCACCGGGCTTGTCGGGAGTTGAGTCTCTTGGCTGTGCGCACATACTCCAGATTCCTGTGGTCAGTCCATACCAAGAAAGGAACCTTGGTGCCCTCCAGCCAGTGACGCCACTCCTCCAGGGCCAACTTGACAGCGAGTAACTCTCGATTTCCAATGTCATAGTTTTGTTCAGCAGCTGAGAGTCGACGTGAGAAGAAGGCACAGGGGTGAAGCTTCTGATCAGAGGTCAAGCGTTGGGACAGGACAGCCCCTACCCCCACGTCCGATGCATCCACCTCAACGATAAACTGCTGGTCAGGGTCAGGCACCTGGAGGATGGGAGCTGATGTGAACCGGGCCTTAAGGGTCCGGAAGGCTTCATCAGCAGCCGTGGTCCACCTGAAGAGCACCTTGGAGGATGTGAGACCGGTAAGAGGGGCTGCGATGGAGCTGTAGTTGCGGATGAAGCGACGATAAAAGTTGGCGAACCTCTGTAGCTGCTTGCGGGTGTCGGGGATGGGCCAGGACAAGACTGCTGAAACCTTAGCTGGATCCATCTGGATACTGTCCTGCGCCAGGACGTACCCCAGGAAAGAGACCGAGGAGGCATGGAACTCGCACTTCTCAGCCTTGACGAAGAGAGAGTTCTCCAGAAGTCGCTGCAGGACGGACTGCACATGGTGAACATGTTCCTCATGGGACTTGGAGAAGATAAGGATATCATCCAGGTAGACAAACACATAGCGGTTTAGCATGTCTCTGAGCACGTCGTTCACCAAGGCCTGAAACACTGCCGGGGCATTGGTGAGCCCAAAGGGCATGACTAGGTATTCATAATGTCCTGTGGGGGTGTTAAAGGCAGTCTTCCACTCATCCCCCTCTCTAATCTGCACCAGGTGATAGGCGTTGCGAAGGTCGAGCTTGGTGTAGATGGTGGCCCCCTGAAGAAGTTCGAAGGCGGAAGAGATAAGAGGAAGGGGGTAGCGGTTCTTGATTGTGATATCATTTAAACCCCGGTAGTCAATACACGGTCTCAGAGTCTTGTCCTTCTTGTCAACGAAGAAGAACCCCGCCCCTGCAGGAGATGAAGAGGGGCGGATGATGCCAGCAGCCAATGAGTCATTGATGTAGGCCTCCATGGCCTCAGGAGCAGACAAGGAATACACCTCCTTGCTGTGGGCCAGTTGCAGCGGTGAAGCTGGTGGTTGCGGAGGTCCCCTGTGGTCGGACTGGTTGCTGAGGTCTTAATGTCTGTCGTCTCTCCTGTCTCCGGGCCTGGATGCGTAAGTCTATCCTAGTAGCCAGCTCTATTAATCCATCCAGTGAGGAAGGAATTTCGTGTGAAACCAAATCATCTTTAATGTAATCCGCAAGCCCGTGCAGGAAAGCGTCACGGAGGGCTGCAGCGTTCCAGTAACTCTGGCGAGCCAGAATCAATGGAGTAACCCACCACCGTCTGGTTGCCCTGGCGCATGTTCATGAGTCCTCGGGCGGCGTCAGTCCCAGAACCCCCCATGCCAAACACTTTCCGGAGCTCCTCAGCAAATGACTGGAAGGAACCGCAGGCAGGAGTGTGTTTGTCCAACTCAGCAGTTCCCCAAAGGTGAGCTCTCCCTGTCAGATGGTTAATGGCGAAGGCCACCTTGGCTTCTTCTGAGGAAAACGTGTGGGGTTGCAGGGCAAACAAAATAGAACAGTTTGTCAAGAAGGGATTACAGCTCTCGGGGTCCCCAGCGTAGCATTCTGGGGTTCCTATCTGGACAGGACCTGGGATAGAGATGGCTTCAGCCTGAGGTGGCTGAACTGGAGGAGGTCCTGGAGTAATAGCCTGGGTTACCACAGCTGTTAGCTGTTGAACTTGTGCAGTTAGCACAGATAACGCCTGTTCGTGGGTTGTTGCTGACTGTCTGGCTTCAGTGGCAGCAGAAGTTATTTGAGCCTCATGCCGCTGGAGGACGGCCTCAATCCTCTCGAAGCGGTCTTGTGGTGAGCTGGGGTTTGCTGGGTCCATAACTGGCCAGATTGTATTGTAACGGGTGTGTGAGGACCCAATTGCAGTAAACCAAAACCACAGGATTGTTGTAGGAGACAGAAAGCAGAATCGTTACCGGGAGAATGACGGGCAGGTTAGTCAGGGACAGGCAGGGTCGGCAACGGGAGATCAGTCCAAAGAGAAACGCTAGAGAGTCTTGCATGCGGGCGAAGAACAATCTGGCAAAGAGTCTGTGAACCAGAGGGACTTAAATACAGGCTTGATACTGAGTGCACAGGTGAACAGAGTTGGCTGATGAGGTGGGAGTGGCCGGCAGGGAGAGAGGAGCAGAGGGGAGGAGAGTGGAAAATTACTGGCAGAGCAGCAGAGGAATGGATGTGACAGTTATTAAGGGAGAATAACTATTCTTCTGATACTACGACATTATAAGGCTCATACTGAGCAAAGCATATTCAGACTGTATTTCATTCACAAAAACTTCCTTACTTACTATGAATAAGCAGTAATTAGGAAGTTATTGAGGGAAAACTCTTAGTTAATGGCCTAATAGTTGTAGATTATGGTCATGCAGAATAGGCATTAATAAGTGCTTTATAATGACTAATAAAGAACTAATAAGCAACTAGTTAATGGTGAATATGTGTACCTTAATATAAAGTGTCACCACTGCTTTTACTGCTGCTACAACACTACTTCACTTTACACTGGTTTACACTTACTTATATGTATGTATTTGTGCAGTTGTCTTGCACTACATGTTTGTGTGTTGTTTGTACTCTGGTACCTGTAGTCTGAAGGTTGTCTTCACTCCTGCTGAAATCATTTTTTCCTTTGTTGTTTTGCACCGGAGAACAGGAGAAGAAATGTACTTTACTGCACTGTATACAGATGGTTGACTTAAAAGTCTCATTTACCTTACCTTTCTTTTTGTTAATTTTCATGGAAAAACGGACAAATGAATAATCCAGACCGACAGACATTAAGACAATTTTTTTATTTTTTTATTATTGATTTGTTTGACTAGCCAAATGTTTCCTGGCCAATACCCGGACAAAGTCAGAGTACATATTTGTTTTGACTGAGCAATAAGGCAGCTTTATAACCCGGACGGATTGGACCGATTTCTAAATCTGATGGTGAGTGCTTCTCATAGATTTCACCCACAAATTTAAAAAATGAGTAGTTCAGTAGCTCTAAGTTTGAACTAGAAAGTATATTTGATGAATTGTTCTGTGTTTGATCTGCAGATGAAGCTGTCGGTGTTGCTGCTGCTGGCCCTGCCGGCTCTGTCCTCAGCCAGCCATTGCACCTGTGAGAATAACCTCACCATACCAGGTAACCTGAACCTGCCACTACAGTATGAGTTTTCCAAGTTGCTCTTTCTTTTCCAAGTGTCCAAGTTTTCCATTCTCACACAGCACATTTTAAGGTGGTAACAGTGGCAGTTACCGCTCGAAATTCTTAGTAATCCTTGAAACAACGTGTCTTTGATTTAAGTAGACTAGTGCGAAAGCTTCTTTTCCAGCCGCAAACCATCGATTTTGTCAGTTGAAATGACAACTGTCACTACCAGATTTCATCAGCCGTAGTTCACCATCTAAATTAGATCAACTCTACCTCCATGACTTGGCTGAAAGTTAATGTTTCCAGCTGAACCAGAACTCTGTTAAAGGGGCCTTGATGCATTTGATGGTTAAATACACGATATCATGCTAAAATCCTGAGACCGCTGCTGCATGTCCCGACCAAAAAGTCAACTTCAGTCCTAAACAGTTGATAATCCATGTAGAAGACATAGAAACAAACAGCATTGTTCCTGTATTGTAGTGCAGCGCTAGTTAATGCTATAAATACGATAAGGAAAATTTAAGGTCAGAGTGTTATTTTGTTTTCTGTTTAGCTTCTTAGCTTACACGTTTGCTTGTTTTTTTAAATGGTATGTTTTTACTTTTAACGTCAAAGGAGGAAAGGCTTTTAAAGGAGAGGTTCACATTTTTTCCAAGTCTATCATAATACAACAGTCACAAGTCCATATTACACTAAAAGGGTTATTGGTCGCTGTAATCACATAAGTGCATGATGGGGGACAAAATCCACAGTACTCGTCCTGTGAACAAAAATACTTCTAAAGTTCAGTTGAAGTTAAAATGAGGCTGCAGCCTGAGTTAGACAAATCAAGTGGACATCTTCCAAAGTAAGCCTTTTTAGTACAACCCTTTTTGTGTCACTGTTCCTCTGCTGCAGCTCAACAAGGAAACACTGTAACTTTACAAAAACCAAACCATGCACTAAACATGCAGAATTGGAAGGAACATTATTAAAAATATAGAGTAGAGAAACTAATACATTTGACCTATAGTTCCTATAAGATGAAGACTAACCGATGTGAGGTTGCTGAAGTGTAAACTTTCTCAGATCCAATAAAGAGCATCTAACGTTCGCCTAAACTTTGATAGCAGACTGGACTTTGATCACACAGCAGGGAAAATACTACACAGTAAATATGTGAGTTTGGATTATCTGTCACTCCACAAAATAATACTTAGCTAATGTAATGCTCATCAGTAAAGCTATAACTATTTTGCTTGACATGCTGACCATTGCAGCTTATGTTATGTGTTTCCTAACACTTTTGCTGTTGTGTGTTAGATTTGGAAAGGTTGGAAAAAAGACTCCTTCAACATGTGGAGAAATCCAGAGCTTGACAGAGTTAGTTACGGTTGCTCAGTTGTGGTTGGACAATCACTGTTTGGGCGAGGGGTTTAGCAAATGGTCTGATGTCATTTGGCTTATACTTAAACATTGTTCCCATCTGTGCCTTGTTCCTTCTTTTATACAGTCCCGCCACTGGACCTAAGTCTAAAGAACAAGGTTCCTAAAATCACTGCTAATGGATTGATGTCAAAAAATCTAACTCTTCTGATTCCTACGGAGAATGACATCAAGCTGAGCCTGGCTACTGTTTCCACGATTGGGCAAACCAACCTGGAATGGCAGACCTGGAGGGGATCCATCCCCAATGGAGCCGTTTCAATATACAACGGATACGTTGGACACACCGAATACACTTGCAAACATTTGGGCGGAACAGAATACATTTGTAATGCCGGCTTCTACCGCCCTGATTTAGGTGGTTTCTGCTACTTTCCTTATGCAAACGTTATGTATTACACCACCTCATTTCAGATCCTGGTGAACAAAGACAACTTTGAGCTTTTGGAGTGGAAGGACGGCTCACACGGTGGAGTGCCTCAGAATTCAATCAAGACCTGCAACAACAACGACCTATATGTTGGAAAGAACCAGTATGGTCTTGGGGTGATGCAGACAAAATATGGGGGCTTCTTCCTTCCCTATGGAGATACAGTGTATTATTACACAAGCTACCAGATCCTGACCTTTAACACAGATGTATACAGCGAGCAGATTACTGACGTCAAGTACAAAACTGATGGGGTTGACATTGTTAAGTATTCTCCAGAGACCATGCGCACATCTGCCATCACAAACCACGAGTGCCAGCCAGTGACAGGGACAGCTACCCTCACCAAGACAAGCCAAGTGGAGCACAGGTGGGACACCAGTTTTTCCATCACAGCAGGTGTCAAGAGTAGCATCAGTGCCGAAATCCCCATAATTGGCTCTGCAGGAATCGAGTTTAGCGTGGAGACGACCGTCGGGTTCTCCGAGGGGACCACCTATATCGAGTCAATCGCACATTCAGTCTCTGTTCAGCACATCGTCCAACCAAACCAGTTCTGCAGTGTCAAAATGGTGGCATACAAGTACTCTGCAGACATCCCTTACACAGCACGCGTCAGCCGCACCTACAGGAACGGGGAGACCACGTGGACGTCCATCTCTGGGACGTACAAAAGCGTCCAGATAGGAGAGGTCCGGTCTGTGGTGGATCGCTGTGAACCTGTACCTGACCCCAGGCCCTGTAACTAAAGGAATAATGGAAGAGGCACTATGAGATACAGTACCTGACATATTGTGTGTTGGATACCTGTAACGTTTTGTATGCCTTAGTATATTCTATAAGACAATAAAACTACTTGGCATTTTAGTTTCTTCCGTTTTCCAATGAATTGTTTTCAAAGCCACAAATAAAATGCATGAAGAATTATCATTTAATATTTTATTGTTACGTATGAAATTAACTTACATGCACTCAAGTGTTGTTAGTGAAACATTCAGATAAAATATGTTCAGTGTCACTTGCAGTGTTGGATAGTAACAGGTTACTGAGTTTAATGTCTCTGTGCATAAGGAAGCACAAGAAATAATGAAAGTCAAATAATAAAAAGGCATCAATTAATGCAGTTCATTTTTAATTTGGATTTTCTTATTATATATTTCGGTGGTAGTTAAAGACTCTTTTACCTTTGTTGTTTTATTATTTATAAGAGCAGTGCAAAACCCAAAATTAATCTTCAATAGAAAACAGACAAAAACAAAACTTTAGTAAAGATGAAGAAAATTGGATGATTAATTGGATTATTTTTCCCAAAGAAATAAATAACATATTCTACCTGTTACTCTGTTTGTCATAAAATAACATCTTGAAGCTTGAAGTGTGAGGTAATGTTACTTTGACAAATTATGTAAATAACAAATAACACAAGATACTCGACCACATTTTCGAGTATCTTGCAGCTGCAGCAGGTAGACGTTTGCATGAAGCATAATGGGATTGAACAAAATCAAATAAATCCTGTCAGTCAAAATCCCCTTATTTTCTTCTTCTATCTTTATCTGAATTTGAAGTAGCACAAAAAGGCAGTGCAGCATCATCAGACAAGTCAAAATTATGATTGACTTTTTATGATTGACTATGTCTCTAAAAACACTGTTAAATTATAAAAATTCAGTGTAAAAATGACATTTTTACTGCTTTTTTGTCGGTTTCGGTGTTCCATACCAGTGGCATCAAAAAGTGTCACAAATAAAGGATCTGACTCAAAAAGGTACGAGGCCTATGGGAATATACAGTGGTGTCTATTTGCCTTATAACGTCTTTAAATCTGGGCAAAGTTGCTCAGTTAATTGTCAGCCACAGCTACTCATTTCACTGCTAAATGCAAAACACAGCAAAAATTCTACAACATTTAGTAAACTATAATATATAATTATTTAATTAAACAATGTAGATGCTCATGAAGCAGCTGAAATATCCAATAAATCCAGTAGATGGCACTGAATGATAGCTCTATGAATAGTCCCCAGCTCATTATGCAGAATTGCAGCAATAACACTCAGATGAGCACAATACACTGCTCTTTAAGGCCGACTCAGTATTTTCTTATCACCTAAATTAAAGTTATAGTAAAAACATTCAAACTGATGAGCATTTTATTGTATTTTATTCAATAATATATATATATATATACTAAACAATTCAAATAGTGAAACATAAACTTATAATATGCTTAAGAATACAAAAGGGGCTTTTTCTTTTTTTCTTGTTAGATTTTATTGCTGAGTGTTTTACTTGAATGCTTAAAAGTACATCTCCTCCTCCTCCTTAAAGTGAAAAACTCAGAATCTGTGTCCCAAATCCAGACTACAAACTCATTCCAAGAAGGTTTTGAGTCTGTTGTGTGCTCATTGTCTGTTTTACTTGTTTTATTGGCAGTACTTTTCTGAATTTAGTTTGACTGACATCAGCCCACAGCCACATCATTTCATGTTGGTTAAGTATATTGAAGTGAAGAAACCAAAAGAAAACACATTTTGGAGTGATTTTATTATGTTAAAAAATCCCCAAAAAGCATCAAACACACAGTTACACTATGTCTGACATCATATGGGGCTTTGTGCATTTCATGTGCACGGCTTGGAGTTGTCAAGAAGTTTACATCGGTCCGCCACGGCCCGCACTTCTCCGATCTGAACGCTGTCGTACGTCCCAGTGATGGACGTCGTGCGGGTCTCCCCGTTACCGTAGGTGCGGCTGAGGCGTGCCGTGAACGGGATGTCAACTTTGTACTTATACTGCACCATATTAACCGTGCAGGCGTGGTTTGGTGGGGCTGTCATCTCCACAGAGACAGTATCAGCGATGGCCTCTGTCACCGTGTTTCCCCCGGAGCCCTGGATGGTCACCTCGGTGCTGAGCTCGATACCTGCGGAGGTGATGAGTGGGATGCCAACAGTGAAGCTCGTTTTAACACCAACCTTGATAGAAACGGAGACGTCCCACCTTCGCTCCACCTGGTATGTCTTCGAGAGGGAATCCGTTTTCACCACTGAGCGGCATTCGTAGTTACTGATGGCTGTTTCACGCATGGTCTCGGGAGGATAATGGAAGATTTTAGCCTCATCAATGATGTACTTGACATTGTAGATCTGCTGGCTGATTATATTCTCATTGATGGTCAGGACCTGGTAGTAGTGGTACCAATATTCATAACCCTCCCAAGGCAGGTAGAAGGCCTTATCCTGAGTAGCCACCTTCCCAAGTCCATATTTGTTCTTCCCTACATATATCTTCTCCCCAGGGCAGGTTGTGACTGAATGTTGGGGCACTGAACCGTGCGAATCTTTCTTCCAATCCAGGATCTCAAAGTTGTTTTTGTTCACCAGGATCTCAAACGGGGAACCAGGATATGCTTTATTTGTGTCAGCATAGTGGCAATAAGGACCTTTGCTGGGGGTATAGAAGCCAGCGTCACACTCGTATCTGCAGACATAATCAATGCGATCAACGTATCCATTGTATATTGAAACAGCATCGTTTGGGAGAGAGTTGTTCCAGGTCACCCACTCCAGGTTAGAGCCATAATCAGAGCCAAAGGAGGAGGACTGAACCTGCCTCTTCTGCCTTAACCTAGCGACAGTCAGGCGAGGCAGATCCGTTAGAATCGACCTGTCAGTGGAGATTTCAGTGCTGCCATTTAGATCCGAGTTCATGAAGGAGACTGGAAAAAGAAAAAGGAAAAGACAACAGACAAGAACAGTGGTTGGTTTATACAAAGACAAGGAGCAACATCAGAACACTTATCTTTAAAAGGACAAACAAAGCAGTTTTATTTGAGACTAATTTGATACAGTTACTCTACTACTTTTGTCCACACTGAAATTAAAGTATTGGGTGGAAACAGGGAGAAATGAATCATTTATACCTCAACCTGCAGTCTTTTGAAAATATAAACACTCTGACCCATGATATCAGCTCACATTACATTGGACTGGACACATTTACGTTCAAGTTGAGTCATTAAAAGTTTTATAATGTTTTGCAGGAGGAGAAAAGAGAGGTATTTTGATCTAAAAATGCTCAAAAATACATATTTTTTTAATTCACTGTCTTTTAAGAGGCATTGCTGGAGTTTTTAAAGTATTGCTTCCATGCTTTCAGCAGCACAACCCAAATTTCATTCCCCACATGGTGTCGGGGTAAAAGGACTCAACATTTCAGTATCAAGTGCATGGTAGATAGTACAAACAGTTAAGTGGGAAAAAACATTTTTAAACCAAGGATAAAGCTGTAGCACCAGAGTTTTTGCCTCAACATTACGCCATTTCATGATGAACATGTCACTGAAAGTTTTCTCCCTCATTCCCCAAAATCATAAAGCCGGTGTGTGTTTACCGTTTCTCTGCTCGGGGTTGTTCCCGGTGTCCAGAGGACTGGCTGAGGACAGAGCCGGCAGGGCCAGCAGCAACAACACTGACAGCTTCAACTGGGGATGAAACAGAACAAAATCATTGTTTGTTATCAGCAGTTTAAAATGCAGCATTAAAGAAGAGTTCAGCCTGTCAGTCACTTTGTTTTTGCAGGAAGAAGAATAAGCAATATAATAATGAAAGATTTTGGAAATACAGAATTTGATATCAGGGAGTAAACTCAAAATAATAATAATAATAATAATAATAATAATAATAATACATTTTGATTTGTATTAAATTGTATCTTGTAATTATGAAAACTCAATTTAAATGTCAAGATGCAGGATTTAAAGTTTCAGTGTCAGCACTTGTTTGTTTGATCTGTTGAAAGAGATATTTCTGGGACAATAAAACACAGTAAAAAGAACTCACCATGTCAGTGTCTATCACTTGTTGCACTTCCAGTCTCCTGCAGGTTTATATACTGTAGCTGCTTCCTGGCTTGTTCATTGAACAAATACTGTGTGTACTTCCACTTTGTCTTGGCTCTGATGTTGAACAGTAAACAGTAACCGCTCCATTGGCGTTAGAGGAAACATCTTAAGATGGGCGTTGTTTCCCTATCAATGATGTTGTTTTAAAGACTGATTCAGTATATATCATTATTATTATTATTATTATTATTATATCAAGGGGAAAGGTAAAAGTGACATGGCTTGGTTCTTCAAAACTGGTTCCTGAAAACAAGAAATCTGGTGTCTTATATAAAAGTAAAGGATTAGAAATCTCATTAATACAAATAGGGTCCAGGTTGCATTCATTTTATTAATTATTTTACTATCATTTATTGTTATATAGTCAAGTCAAGTCAATTTTATTTGTATAGCGCCAAATCATAACAAAAGTTATCTCAAGACGCTTTCACATAGAATAGGTCTAGACCATACTCTTTAAAATATTATTTACAGAGACCCAACAGTTCCCACCATGAGCAAGCACTTGGTGACAGTGGAAGGAAAAACTCCCTTTTAACAGGTAGAAACCTCGAGCAGAACCAGGCTCTGGGTGGGCGGACATCTGCATCGACCGAGTTGGGTTGAAAGGGGAGGAGAGAGGGGGAGAGGGGAGACAGAACAGGAGGAGAGACAACACACACACTCACAACAGCAGTGAGTGTGGAGCAGGAACATGGGGGCAGTAGACGGCCGGCAATCACAGATCCAGACTCTACAGCTCCAGAGGCAGAAATACCTGCAGAAAGTGAGAAGGCGAGAAAGCACAGAAAGCACAAGGACTACCAGGAAGAAATGGAGTTGGTAACCTGTATTAGTGGGATAGGAATGCGTACAGATAGAGAGGGAGAGGAGGAGAGAGAAGCTCAGTGCGTCCTAGGAAGTCCCCCGGCAGTCTAAGCCTATAACAGCATAACTAAGGGATGGTTCAGGACTCACCTGAGCCAGCCCCAACTATAAGCTTTATCAAAAAGGAACGTTTTTAGCAGACTCTTAAACGAAGAGAGGGTGTCTGCCTCCCGAACCCAAATTGGGAGCTGATTCCACAGAAGAGGAGCTTGATAACTAAAGGCTCTGGCTCCCATTCTACTTTTAGAGACTTTAGGTACCACAAGTAACCCTGCATTCTGTGAGCGTAGTGCTCTAGTGGGGTAATACGGTACTATCAGCTCTTTAAGATATGATGGTGCCTGACCAATAAGAGCTTTGTAAGTGAGGAGGACGACCTTAAATTCTATTCTAGATTTCACAGGGAGCCAGTGCAGAGAAGCTAATATCGGAGAAATATGTTCTCTTTTGCTAGTTCCTGTCAGTACACGTGCAGCCGCATTCTGGATCAGCTGGAGAGTCTTTAGAGACTTATCGGGGCAACCCGATAATAAGGAATTACAATAATCCAACGTAGAAGTAACAAATTCATGAACTAGTTTTTCTGCATCTTTTTGAGACAGGATATGCCTGATTTTTATAATGTTACGTAAGTGGAAGAAGGCAGTCCTTGAAGTCTGTTTTATATGGGTATTAAAGGACATGTCCTGATCAAAGATTACTCCTAGACTCCTTACAGTGGTGCTAGAGGCCAGGGCATTGCCATCTAGAGTAACTATATCTATACATAGTGCGTCTCGCAGGTGTTTAGGACCCAGAACAATAACTTCAGTTTTGTCTGAGTTTAACAGCAAGAAATTGCAGGTCATCCAGTCTTTTATGTCCTTAATACATGCCTGAAGCTTGGCTAACTTACCGGTTTCATCTGGCTTTATCGATAAGTATAACTGAGTATCATCTGCATAGCAGTGAAAGTTTATGGAGTGTTTCCTGATAATATAAAAGGAAGCATATACAAGGTAAATAAAAGTGGTCCGAGCACTGAACCTTGTGGAACTCCATAACTAACTTCCGTGTGCACGGAGGATTCATCATTTACATGGACAAACTGAAATCTATCCGATAAATACGACTGAAACCAGCTTAGTGCGGGTCCTTTGACGCCAATCAAATGCTCCAGTCTCTGTAATAGGATACAATGGTCAATGGTATTGAAAGCGGCACTGAGATCTAACAGAACAAGTACAGAGACAAATCCTTTATCTGACGCAATCAAAAGGTCGTTTGTCACTCTCACCAGTGCTGTCTCTGTGCTGTGAAATTCCCTAAATCCTGACTGAAAATCCTCAAATAAACTATTGCTGTTTAGAAAGTCACATAACTGATTAACGACCACTTTCTCAAGGATTTTGGAGAGAAAGGGAAGGTTAGATATAGGTCTATAATTGGCTAAAACCCCTGGATCAAGCATAGGCTTTTTAAGAAGAGGTTTAATTACAGCTACTTTGAAGGACTGTGGTACATAGCCTGTTAATAAAGACAGATTGATCATGTCTAGTAAAGAAGTGCTAACTAAGGGTAAAACTTCTTTAAGCAGCCTAGTTGGGATGGGGTCTAAGAGGCAGGTTGTTGGTTTAGACGAAAAAATCATTGAAGTTAGTTGGTAAAGGTCAATTGGAGAAAAACAGTCTAAATATAAATCTGGTTCTACAGCTGCTTCTGAGGTTCCTGAAATTCCTGTACTCGAAGATATATCTGAACTAGCTGAGAGCACAAGATGATGAATTTTTTCTCTAATAGTTAGAATTTTATCATCAAAGAAGCTCATGAAGTTATTACTACTGAGAGCTCTGGGAATACATGGCTCAACAGAGCTCTGACTCTGTGTCAGCCTGGCTACAGTGCTGAAAAGAAACCTAGGGTTGTTCGTATGTTCCTCTATTAGTGAGGAGTAATAGGCTCCTCTGGCATTACGGAGGGCCTTCCTGTATGTTCTAAGACTATCTTGCCAAACTAAATGAGTTTCCTCCAGTTTGGTGGAACGCCATTTCCTTTCTAATTTTCGCGATGTTTCTTTTAACTTGCGGGTTAAGGAGTTATACCATGGAGCTAACCTCTTTTGTTTTATTATTTTCTTTTTGATAGGAGCAATACAATCAAGAGTCGTTCGCAGCGAGCCTGCAGCACTATCAACCAGATGATCAATTTGGGAGGGACTAAAGTTAGCACAGGAGTCCTCCATTACATTGAGACATGGCATTGAATTAAATGCCGATGGAATCACTTCTTTAAATTTAGCTACAGCACTATCAGACAGGCATCTACTAAAGGAATGTTTGCCTAATGGCCTATAGTCCAGTAATATAAATTCAAAAGTTATTAAGTAATGGTCTGATAAGACAGAATTTTGTGGGAAGACTTTTAAATCTTCAATTTCGATTCCATATGACAGAACAAGATCGAGGGTATGGTTAAAACAATGAGTGGGTTTGTTTACACTCTGACAGAAACCAATCGAATCTAATAGTGAGATTAACGCAGAACTAAGGCTATCATTATCTACGTCCTCGTGAATATTGAAATCACCTACAATAATGACTTTATCTGTTTTGAGGACTAAACTTGTTAAAAACTCTGAGAATTCTGCTAAAAATTCAGAATACGGACCAGGAGCACGGTACACTATGACAAATAGAATTGGCTGTACAGTTTTCCACATTGAGTGTGAAAGACTAAGAACAAGACTTTCGAATGAATTAAAACTGAGTTTAGGTGTAGGGTTGATTAATAAGCTAGAGTCGAAGATTGCTGCAACTCCACCTGCTCGGCCAGTGCCTCGAGGAATGTGAGTATTACTATGACTAGGAGGAGTGGACTCATTCAGGCTAACATATTCTTCCTGACACAGCCAAGTTTCAGTTAGGCAAAATATATCCATATGATAGTCAGATATTAAATCATTGACTAACACAGCTTTAGACGACAGAGATCTAATGTTTAAGAGTCCACATTTAATCCTCTTATTTGGTTGTACCACTACACTGGTAGTTTTAATTTTTATTAAGTTTTTACGAGTAACCCCTCTTCTGTTTGAATTTGAATTAATTAAATGAAGTGGTCGGGGGACAGACACAGTCTCTATGGGGTTTTTTACGGGGTTTTGGATGGTAACCGCTCTAATGGAAGCGCAGAGAAGCGTGTAGGACTGCAGCTCTGCTTCCTGGTCTGAACTCTGGATTGTCACGGTGTGGGTCCACTAATAAACTTGGTCAGATTTCTGGCTATGAGAGCTGCACCATCCAAAGTAGGATGGATGCCGTCTCTCCTCATCAGACCAGGTCTCCCCCAGGATGTGGTCCAGGTATCTACGAGGCTCGCATCGTTTGCTGGACACCACCTCGACAACCAGCGGTTGAATGAGGACATGCGGCTATACATGTCA
Source organism: Lateolabrax maculatus (assembly GCA_031216445.1). Lineage (NCBI taxonomy): Eukaryota > Metazoa > Chordata > Actinopteri > Acropomatiformes > Lateolabracidae > Lateolabrax > Lateolabrax maculatus. The sequence continues at coordinate 2,426,669 of CM062217.1, read as the reverse complement.
TCACTGGTCAGATTTGGCAGATCCAGAGAAAACTACGGAGTCCGACATTGTCTTTGCGTAGTTACACACCGACTCCACGTTCATTTTGGTGACTTCCGGTTGGCGTAATCGGGAGTCATTACCGCCGACGTGAATTACGATCTTACAGTATTTACGTTTACTTTTAGCCAGAAGTTTTAGGTTTGACTCAACGTCGCCCGCTCTGGCCCCGGGGATACACCTCACTATGGCCGCTGGTGTCGCTAATTTCACGTTTCTGAGGATTGAACTGCCAATTACCAGAGTGTGTTTCTCAGCGGGTGAGTCGCTGAGGGGGGAGAATCTATTTGAAACATGAAGCTGTTGGTGGTGAACCGTGGGTCTCTGCCTGGGACTATGCCTCCTTCAGACAGTCACCCAGCCGCCCTGACTGCCCGGCTGCTCGGGAGCTGCCGGGGGGCTAACAGGAGCTGCCGGGGGCTAACAGGAGCAGCCGGGGGGCTAACAGGAGCTGCCGGGGGGCTAACAGGAGCTGCCGGGGGCTAACAGGAGCAGCCGGGGGGCTAACAGGAGCTGCCGGGGGGCTAACAGGAGCTGCCGGGGGCTAACAGGAGCAGCCGGGGGGCTAACAGGAGCTGCCGGGGGGCTAACAGGAGCTGCCGGGGGGCTAACAGGAGCTGCCGGGGGCTAACAGGAGCAGCCGGGGGGCTAACAGGAGCTGCCGGGGGGCTAACAGGAGCTGCCGGGGGGCTAACAGGAGCTGCCGGGGGGCTAGCAGGAGCTGCACTGGGTCGGTCCGCACCGACTACAGGGGGCTGGCTAGCTACAGCTAAAGGCTGGCTATCTATGGTGCGGAGCCGGGCTTCTAGTCTGCTAAGCCTCTCCTCCAATGCTGCAAATAAACTACATTTAATACACAAACCTTTATCGCTAAAGGAGGCAGAGGAGTAGCTAAACATGTGACACACCGAGCAGGACAGAGCAGGAGAGGAAGAGGGAGAGAGAGAAGCCATCGCTAGCAGAGGAGCTACAAGAGGCTACAGAAGCTAACAAAACTGAGCAGCGAACAGAAGCTATGAAATTAACGAAAAGTCGCTAAAAAAAAGGGAGAAAGCTGTGTGTGTTTTAAGACTATTTGTTTAAATAAACAGCGGGTAATTAGTCGCTGTGGTGAAGAATATAACCAGGTTAACTCTATTCAGTGAGAGCAGCAAAAACACGCAGTACAGAGACACCGGCAACCGGAAATGATACGATACGCTCACCGCAGCACGTCAACCTACGACTGGGAAGTACTGAAAAAATATATATAATAATAAGTAATTCCAGGCCATATGGTTTCCATCATATTTCTTGGGATGATCATGCAACAGGTATTAATATGAGTTCTTTGCAGTATTAAAAAGGTCTTAAGAAACCTTAAACTTAACTTGGTGAACCCTGCAGAAGTGATTAGACCCTTACATGTTGTTATTTCACATGCACATTAGAAACCAGAGTACTGTGAGAAGTCAGATTAAGTCTCGAGATCTGATGTCTTATAGTAACAAGGTCATGCAAATCATATTCTGTAAAATATTTGCAGCTGTGGAGCTGAAGGAAGGTGTATTTTTTCACCCTGTTAATTATTTTATTGGGAAATATGTGCACCTTGCAGATATTTGTACTCTTTCTTATCAACAGAAAGAATCCATCTCTCATATTTTATTTTCAGTTCAATAAATTAGCCAAATATCTTTTACTTTATATGATATAATTGTATTCCCCCAAAACTAGAATAATTCCTTTCAGAAACCAGATGAGGAACCACAACCACAAAAGTGCCTTATTACTCCTTCAGTACTTGACTATTGTAAACCTGTAATTTTTATCTTGTTTTATGTATTTATTTAGTCGTCTTCTCTGTATTGTTTTTATTTATTTAGAATTATATATTTTACTGTGTCTTTCTATGTTTTACTGTAAGTTGTACCAAATGTAAAAAGCTTGTTTGCTGAGATATTTCACAAGAAACGTAATAAGTCTGACGTTCTGGTGGTGCGAGAGGAAAAGTCAGGGAATCACAGGAGTCATTAGGATTCATCCTCTGCGAACCATGAATGTCTGAAGTAAATTTCATGGCAATCCATCTGATAGATATGACAAAAAACAACAAAAAACGACAGTATAAACAACAAAAAATGACAAAAAAAGACACTATAAACAACAAAAACGACACTATAAACAACAAAAAACAAAACTTCAAACAAAAAACAACAAAATTAACACTATAAATAACAAAAACGACGAAAAAACAACAAAATTAACACTATAAATAACAAAAACGACGAAAAAACAATACTACAAACAACAAAAACGTCAAAAAACAACAAAAATAACACTATAAGCAACAAAAACGACGAAAAAACGACAATATTACAACAAAAACGACACAAAAATGACAAAAAACAACTAAAAACAATACTATAAACAACAAAAACCACAACAAAATAGAACAAAAACAATGATAAAAACGAAAAAAACAACAAAAACAGCACTGTAAACAACAAAAAACGACAAAATACAACAAAAACGACAAGAAACAACACTATAAACAACTAAAAATGACAAAAAACGACACTAAAAACAACAAAAATGACACTATAAATATCAAAAAACGACACTAAAAAAACAAAAATGACACTATAAATATCAAAAAACGACACTATAAACAACAAAAACTAAACTAAAAACAAAAAACAACAAAAAACAACAAAAAACAACAAAAATGAAGAAAAAACGACAAAAAACAACAAAAACGTAGTAATGCAGAAGACCAGTATTACTATGCCAATGTCTTCTTTAGTCCTATTTATTTTAAAAAATGACGCAATAAAATGAAAATTGATATAAGACGTTTATGTGATGTTAGCGATCTACCATTTATGCCATTTTCAACAGTTCAGTTTTCAAATGTCGCCAGCCTTGGTTGAGCCAAAATATGCTGAATGAGTGGACAAACAACAGTCTAATCCACACCGTGAAATGTGTTATTTGTTGCAGGGTGGCACTGCTGTAGTGACTAGTGCCGGAGCCTCTGCTGGGAGCTTCAGGGGTTCTCTAACATAATTACAGCAATAACCGTTTATGCGTGATTCATCAAAAGAGACAGCCGGGGAAAAAACTGCAGCTCGATACGCCTTGATAGACCACTAAACTCTTTGGCCGGAGTGGCTATTGATTTGTGGCTCTGCAGGGCTGAGGTCCTGGACGCTGGGGAGCCATAAAACTTTTTACTCAGGGTTCAAATCGCTGAGAGGCGGCTTCACTTAACCTCCGATACAGAAGCTGACGAGCTGCCAGGCTCCTTTAAAGACATAAAGACCATCACTGCTGTGATCTAAACTTTTCTCACTTATAGTCTCAGTCATATTTTTACTATATTCATAATATGTACTCTAAATAGTGGCCTGATTTATATATTGGCTATCATATTAAAAGGATAATTTTCAGGCACAGCTGTAGTTAGTGGTTTAATCCAAAATTCATCCATATTTGCTTTTCCCAAGATAACGATTACATTATTGCACAATTACAAAATATCAAACTGAGATATTTCTCATAGCTTGTCCCTTTTCTGCTTTACTGCCTTGGATAACTGTGATATGTAATAAAAGAAGAAAAGACCATGACTGATCAGTGCATCATATTTAATCTCTAAGAGTGGCAGAAATCACTTTGTGTTAAATCTAATCCACACCTTCACTGCTCTTTAAATTGCTTGTAAGCATCCTTTCTATATAATTGCATCAAGACACACACAGTTCAGTTCTTTATTGTTCTAAGAGTGGAAATCCTTTTAGCAGCAAAGCAGCTTAAACACAATAAGACAATTGAAGACATACTTTACATGAAATACAGAATACACAAAAAAAGGTTAACGTGATAAAAGCAAGAAAAACAGTAACCATAAACCCCAAACAATAGAGTTATGAGATAAGATATTGATGCTTATAGTGCTTTTTATTTTCTTCTCTGCACATCTAATTAAGTTTTCTAGCAACGCTGCTAAATGAGACATTAAAAATGGCTTTTTATTTCACATCTAAAATTCAGCTAAATGCACCTCACTCTCATAAACACTTCAGCAAAGACCAAAAGCACTCAAAATGATTAATTGCTCAGCTTCAGAGGGTACAAAGGGGAAAATAATCCTTAAAAAAAGTGTTCAATCAGCCATACATTAAATCAAATGATAATATATAAGCAGGCACTTGTAGTACTGAACCCACTGAGAATCAACACCAACTCTGCAGCTTTAAGCCTCGTTCAACTTCAGTTTTTGTGCTTTGGCTGAATAAACACTATGATTGAATCTTACCGCTCTCATCAGTCCCCCATGTAATATCATAGGCAGCTGTTTTCAACTAACACTCTCTGATAAACCTGCTGTACGCAACCTGCTCAGCAGGAGTTGGTGGAGCCCAAACCAGAGCTATAATGTCTCAAAGTCTTTGAGTTTGTTTTTGGAACATTTCTGCCCCCTACTGGTCAGAAATCATTCAACGCAGCATTAAAAATTCATGGACCATGAGGCAGTTTTACTCCTGTTAACTTCTGTCACATACATCTTTTTAAATCTAACATTTATATAAATTGTAAATGCTGGTTGTTTTAGTGCTATAGTATTTACATGTTTTCCTCATTATTCCCAAACACGAAACCTTTTCTTCTCAATTGCTCAATATTGGACTCAATACAGACACAGCTGTCTTGGAAGTATTTCTGCAGAAACGACAACAAACAGGAGGTGAATTCACACCCGCCAGAAAATGCCAAGAGTGTCAACAGTGTTTCACATGCAGTTCATTCACGTGGATAGTAAATCACATGACTACACATACCAGATATACATGGTGCTTTCAGTCTTCTCTGTGCAGTGAATCAGAGTGGCATGAAGTACAACACAAACACGTCTTTGTGGCTGTTATGTACCCTGGCAGTTCTCAAGCCTTCATGAAAACTGTCTGTTTTTAGCAGAGATGACTCCTCAAGCTTCTGGCTTTCACTCTGAGTTAAGTCATTCCTGACAAACTGGCCTGCAGGTTTGAATCACAGCAACATACTGCCAGTAGCACTTTCTGTCCTAAGAAATCATAGGAACAGTGTCATGTTGGATTCCCGTGAAACAGTTATTTCATTATCTTTATTAATCCAGTAAAGTATTTTTTGCAGCATGCATGTTGTCTTTTCAGTTTTAGAAACCATGAAGGGGTTTACTCACATTTTTCTGAGGCTGATTTGACCTCATTGGTTGAGTTGAACGTTTGGGGAGGGTGATGATTGCCTGTAAAGTCAACAGAAAGACCAATCTGTGCAAGATTAAAATGTTTCAATTTGTGCAGCAAATTTCCTCTCATCATGAAGTTACAGGACTCTGTCTTGTAAACATATTGAGACAAAAGGGGAAAAAGCAGATATACTGCACAAAAAAACAAGATTGCAGAGTCCATGAGTCAAGTAAAGTGAACAAATCAAATTGAAAATGTGCATCACATTCAATATTAATGTGCCCGCAACACTTGTGTGTATCAGTGTGTATCAACGTTTACAACGTTGTTCATTTTAAAAGAGTAACCATTCAGTTTGTCTAACAATGAGGGTGCCATAAAAATCCACCACCCGACCTCCACACCATTCATTTATGCCTTGTTACGTATATGGTTCATTACTTCCTGCTGGTACTGAACGTTGGTGCAGAGTCGTCCAATATGGAAGTTAACTCCTACGATAATGTGCTGGACACGCTGAACTTAAAGCAAGGCAGGTTTATTTATAAAGCACGTTTCATACACTGAGGTGGGTTCAAGTTACAGCTGGAGTCCCTAAGCTTGTCTGTTAGACACAAGAGGCCTCGCTTGGTTTTATTTTCGTTGGCCAACTGTTGTAATGAGTTTCAAAATGAGTATTTTTGTTGCTTCTTGGGATCACTGACAGAAGAGGGAGACAAAAGTTCTGCATTCCAGCTTTAAAATAATTAAAGCTCAATTTAAAGTTAAAACACTCACATTTCAAGGTTAAAACAATACAATTTAAAAGAACAAAAAAATGTTAAATCTATATAGAAATAGAATTTAAACATTAAGAAAAGAGTAAAATAAAAATAAATAAATACAATGATTTAAAATAATAATTATTCATTCAATAAGCAGAGTGTACTCCATCAGAGTGGTTTAGTGAGCTGTTGTATACTAAATCTCCCATCACCCCTGTGTGCTGTCTGGGAACAGAGAAATGCCACAAAATGTCATTTTAATGTCATCACAACTTATGTCATGTAAATGAGGAGCTTCGCTGTTACAGTGAGAGATTCACCATGTGAAAAAAACAAAACACAGATACTCGCTTCAATAAAATATTTGCTGGCATCAAAGTTACAGCACATTAAAAGGTGCCATTAACATTATTAGTCATCATCAGTCATCTGCCTACGGAGAGGAAAAGTTGTCAAACTGATGAATTTCAGAGAAAATATATTTTCTCTCACACCCTATGGCTCCATTATGACAAACTTAATCCATTATTTGAACCTACACATTTAAGTGAAATGTATATAAAGATGAGGCAACATTAATTTGGAATATTATATTTAATGTTGCATAACTTTTCAGAGTTGCATCCACACACTTGTAGTTATTGAAAACACCACATTTATTGTCTAAACGGACCCTTATCACATCAGACATTTTGACAATGTTATTATTTATACCTGCACTTCCTTTATCTGATTATTGATTGTATACTGTCTGCAACCTCTATTGTTTTTTAAACATATGTTTCTGTACACCTTATTGCTTTTACACTCTGCTTTTATATTGATATGCCATGTATATCTGCCTATCTATATATATAATTATTATTATTTTAATTTAAAAAAAGTTTATATTCTTTTTGTATCTTTCTTTTTTGAATCTGTACACAGAGAGTGTACTTGTACAACCAGAGTGACATAAAGCATCTTGAGTCTTCTTCTTGAATTTTGACAAAATGTCTGCTGTGAGAAGGGCCTATTCTCAAAGCATGACACGACTCCCACGGGTGCAGAGGAGTCATCAGTGATCAATGAGCGCACCGGAGGAGACAGAATGCGTCTTGTTTACAGGATGTGAAACTCAACAGTACAAAGCGGTGTCTGACAGTAGCCTGGGTTCATTTTTTAGACGTCTTATGAACTTCTGTGTCTCTTTCAGGAAAAGTTTCTACACTTCTGTTTTTGTACGGATTACACAAACGAGACTGAGTGTGTTCATTAGTGAGCTTTAGAGGTGCTGGTAGTCAGATTCGGTTACCTTCAGAAGGAGCCAGGCTAGCTGCTTACCCCTGTTTCCAGTCTTTGTGCTAAGCTAAGCTAATGAGCATTAACACCTCAGACCTTTGAAACAGTTTTGAGTTGATATCAGGAAGCTATTAAAGTCCAGATGTGACACACCGATGCAGGCAGCAGCTGTTGACGGCTGCAGACGGCGTCTGAACTTCTCTAAGTGCTTGCTGGGTGTCTCTTCCAGCTGTGTGAACGTCAGAGCAGACTTCCTCTTCTGATCCGGCCCGTCCGCTCACAGGTGTCTACTGTTTCGACTATTATTTAGTCTAGGGATTCCAGTGTGAGAGGTGCCTCCGACCCGTCTGAGGGAAGCCAGGGAGAGAGACTCTGGCACCCAGCAGCTTTATTATCGTTTCATCAGCCTGCAGGTTGTCTGTGAAAGGTCAGAGTCCTGGACGGCTACCCGTGGTGGCGTGAAGGCCCTCAGTGTAGTGGTGAACAAGGCTTAGCTGTATCTCTTTAAAACGCAGCGGGTGAGGGAAATGTGATGTTCGCATGATCCCCCGAATTAGCCCTCCCCGGCTTTCCCACCAAACCCCAGTGTTTATAAAATATATAGAGTTATCCTCATGTTACGCCGCGTGATGTCAGGCCGCCGCTCCGCGCCCTCTGCCTGCGTCATCAGCCGGGCCGGGCAGCGGAGGTCGGAGTCTGGATCCATTCAAACAGCCCTCTGATCCCAAACGCTGCACAAACAGGCCCTCACCTTCAGACAAAACAGAGGAAAGAACCCGTATTTCTCTTGTCTTCAGACATGAGCTTCTGGTCCTACTTTGTTTGATTTGTTTCCAGTGGTTAAAGGTGTGTAATATGATTTTAAAAAGACACATAAACCCCCCTCAAGCTGTTAGCTTTGTAGGCTTTTAGCTGACAGGTCAGGCTTGAGAGGTTTTTTGGTCAAATTTTGAGTCTTTTCCTCACTTTTCATCCATTTAAGATACAGAAGTACTGAGACTCTTTACTAAAATGAATAACTTCTCCAGTATCCAGACACACACATGTCACTTTTTGTAGGACTTTTATAATGTAGGAAAAACAAATGTTTAAACTACATTACTGGATCTGTTGTTCTTCTACTTCACCTTTTCTACTTAAAAGTTTGAAATTTGTATGGCAAAATTTGAAAATTTCATTTTTGAAATGCTCTTTCAATATATAAATAAAAAAATAGATAGATACTTTCTCCACTGTTCACACGCTGAGTTATTTCACTCAGGATGTAAAAAGTTAACTAACTTGCAGGATGCACCAGTCTGTGCACAAACAAAATGCTAATTTTGTGCCTGTACAGCTGTAATCTGCGTGTTAAATTAACACGTACATGTTAGAGGAGATACAAGTTCTGCATGAGTAACATCCCAGAGAGGCCACAAATTATCACAACTGCAGTATAACGCAGGAAAAGCTCTTGGAGAAGCCCATGTTTTACTGCCAGAAGGTTTATTGGGAGTTTGTGGCCCTAAGTTTAGCCTCTCGGGCTGTGGACGACCGCCAGTTAACAACCTCCACCAATCACACATCGCTGGACCAACTATGATGTCACATGCAAGGTTATATAATAATGACAAGTGGTTGTTGTTGTCTTCTTCTATGGTCTTTGTTTTAGCAGCATTTTATTATTACAAGAAAATAAAATAAAATAGTATAAAATAATAAAACAAAAGAAATAAGTTAAAATAAAATAAAATGAAATAACTAAAAAAGTATTAAATAATAAAAATAAAATAAATAAAAAGTTAATAAAGTAGTATAAAAATAAGATACTAAAAAAATATATGAAGAATAAAAATAAAAATAGCTGAAAATTAAAAAAATATTACTCCTAATATTGCTACAGTAAAAATGATTGATAAGACTAAAGCAAAAAATGTATTTGAAAAATATTTTAAAAAAGTTTTATAAACCATGTATAGAACATTTAAAATATTTCTGGACATATTTGAGCATGTTTGCAAACATACAAACCATGTAGTGCATTTCTCGTATGCTTCATGTCTTCATGTTTGTGTGACAGATAATAACTCACCTCAGAGAATAGTGGCTTCAGGCGCACAGCTACTCGTTACTGTCAGTATATCTCATTAAAACGGGCACGGCCTGGTAGTTCAGCTGCCTATAATGAGCTGTTTGCCTGATTGCCTTTGATTATTATCGTATAGTATTATCACCATTACTTTCTTTTTCTTTACCCTGAATGTATTCACATGTCATGCTACTACAGGAACTATTTTGTTCAGTATGAACATAATATAGCTGAAAGAGGGAGACACATGCGTTATGTTATACAGTGTATAAAATCCTCAGAGCTGTGAGTGTAGATGTTTGTGAGACAAAGAGACATGGAGATATAGATAGATGGATAGAGAGAAAGTCGGGAGTCTATGTTTTATTTATCTCTGGTTAAGTGCCAGTGAAAGCTGCAGTAAAACTACTGGATGAAATAATTTCTGCAACATTCGGAGCGTCTGTAACCCTCAGTCTGTTACCTGCAGCATGGATTTAACTTGAAACATAATCCAATAACAAGCACTTTAACTTTTTATGATTTAGTGCAATATTATTAAAATTGCATAATTAATAACCCAACAAATGTTTAATATTAAAGAAGTTTCTAACATGAATCCTGATAAAATTAATCTTTTTAACAGTGTTTTACATAGAACCACCCTAATTGATTAATTGATATTTATTTTGGTCTTTAAATTAAAATGATTAATTAGAAAAACTGAAAACAGAAATGCACCAAAATGCAGCCCCCTCATAACACAAATACTTTAAATGTCCTTGATTAGACTGAATCTACATTTTATGTCGACCTTCACATTTCTGTCAGTCTGTTGCTGCCCTCTGCTGCCTGTAAATGTAAATAATGTCCTGATAAAAACACTTTAATAGAAATGCTGACCAAGCTTGTCTTTACAGGTTACTCATTGTCAGACCTTCATAACTGAATTTAGGGACTGAGATTTGAAATATTCCTCAGAACGTGGTAAATGTTTCAAAGCTCACAGCCAACAGGCTCGTCTGCTTGTGCACATCTATTCCCTCTACATCAGCCCTGCAATACACCGTCCCAATCCCACTGACTCTTTGCCAGATTGTGTTTCCACCTAACTGTAGCTTTCCAGCCATCTGATAATGTCACAGTTCAGCCACACCCTCCAGTTACTTTCCACCCTACCTGTCAGCCACTCCCTCCTCATCAGCCTCACTCCTTTCACCTGTCCACTCACCTGCCGGCAATCACCAATCAAGCCACCATTTATACTCCTGCCTTTCTCACATTCATTGCCAGATTGTTCTTTGCTCATGCCAAACTTTCCAGCATTCATTCCCGGACTGAGTTCCCGTTCCCGTTCCCAACCCTGCCTGCGGTGGACCCTTATCGTCGGGCTCCCGGTAAACGCACCTGCCTTCTGTTCCCGTTTCGGATTGGTTCTGTCTACTGTTGCTACGGTTCAGCTGGAGGCTGGGCTGAGAGACTCTGCTGCAAACCGCAGCTTGCCTGGCGTCCATTTTGTGTGCTTTCATGTGTACTTGCTGAACGTGACATTAAAGTTCTCCACGTACTGATCCTTGGGTCCTGTGTGCTGCTTTTGGGTCCGTACACCACCCATTACAGTTAAGCCTGTTTTCCTGCATGATCCCCTGCCAGCCCACCGGACATTAGCCCCTTGACCTGACTACATCTGCCTGTTTGATCCTGACTTTTGCCTCTGTTTGCACTACAAGTAAACTTTAACTTTTTTACTTATCCCCTCTGCCTCTGAGTTGTGCATCTGGGTTCAAACCCAGAGTACATAACACAGTCAGGACATCTCTGAACTCTGTCACTCGTCTTCTGGGAATCCATCCAAGCTCTAACTGTAAACAGAAAAAGCAGTTTCAGAAATCAGGTTAAAGCCAAAATCTGGTGGTAATGTGTTGCTTACAGTATGTTACGTTCTGCACAACTCAGTTTTTCACACAGGAACGTGACCGCTAACTCTCCTCTTAAAAGATAAGAGGAGAAGCAGTCAAAGAAAGTCCTTCTGTCCTTCACTCTGTTGTCTCAAAACGTGTAATCTGTAGTAATCTGATCATACTGCAGGTTTTTGAGATATCATGTTGACAGACGAACAGGAACAATCACCATGATGGCAGAATGTCTGGGGAGAGGACAGATCCAATAAGAGAGAGCGCATGCACAAAACTCCTTATTGATTTCTACTTTAATCCCTCTGTTTATTGGTCAAAGTCTGTTTAGGTAAAAGTACATTCATTATGCTTTCTGATGCAGCCATGAGCCAGTTATATAAACCAGGCCTTGTGTGAGGGATGCCTGACTATGATGGTAAGTGTGTATTTCACTCAATATTTACCTCAGTGTATTTAATTAATTGAACATTTTTGTTAACATTTGTTTTGCTCAAATCTATGAGGGGAAAGCATGTGAGAGGTGATGTGATACATTTAAATTAAAAATCTTTTATGAGTTTAATATACGTTTTGTTAACTGAAAAAACTGATGCTCATCAGACATGTTAATACACTGAAGGGTCTTAGAAACTACTAGTTAGTTTCACACTAGTGATTTACTAAATCAAGTTGCACCATTTAGAAACCACTAATGTTTCCGGTTTTACCAGTTTTCATTCAGTGATGCGTAAATATCAATTTACTAAACACTAACAGTATAACTAGGCTCAGCACATATTGGCACAATGGCAGCAAGGTGGCAAGAATCTATGAAACCATCCGACCAGTAAGATAAATAATACAGGATGATATTTGTTGGTGAAAAGCCTGCCGAGTAGGCAAGTTATAGAATAAAACAAAGATGAACATCAGTTCATGTCGCATTAAATTAGCAATTTTACAACTTATGCACCGACTTCACACTTTTGTTGGGGGTGGAAACTAAACTAAAAGCATATCTAGTATCCTAAATTTGCTTTGTCTGTCAAAGCGCTTTGTAAACCCTGTTTTTAAAGGTGCGTTATAAATAAAATTATTATTAGAAAGAATGCAGGTTTAAGGCACTTCTGCATGGGCTTCACTTTTCAGACCTGGACGCTACGTCCACTTCTTTTATACAGTCCACGGTCAAAGTTAGGGTAAGTTAGACGAAAACACGGACAACACCGAAAAAATACCTGTGATGGCAACTATCTGTCACTTAAAGCGGCCATGCCCTTAATTATGCATAACTTTAAGCTTTAATATAATTTAAACAGTTCAAATTGCAAAAGAACGAAAGATATAAACATTGCTGAGAAAATAAAACCATTCGAAAGGTCTCCTTAATATTTCATATTGAGAGGATACTTAACTTGGGGGCATAGATACTTAGGGGGCTGTCTAACTAAAGAAAGAAAAGACAACATTGGTTGTCGAGTCAGGATATCTCTGTTGCTCTGATTTTGACTATCCTTATTTAAATCTGTCTCTTGTGAGTCCCCCAGCTTTATGGAAGTTTATTATTACATAACTGGGGCACTCCTTTGACAGACAGGTATAAGACTGATATCAATCTTCACATCTAACTCCCAGCAAGAAAGTGAACAACATTTCCCAAAATGGTGAACTATTCCAGAAAAGCCGAGGCTCAGAGGCTTAGAGGGGATTTTCTTGTTTTTTGCTTCCAGGCTGATGAATTAACCTGGTTTTCAGATGTCTATAATTTGTTGGGAATTGCTTTAAAATGGTTTAATGAAGAGGTACTAATGATTTTGTACTGTACTAATGATTTTGTACTTCATCTCCAGATGAAGCTGTCAATGTTATTCCTGCTGGTCCTGCCGGCCCTGTCCTCAGCTAATCTTCAGGACATTGTAAAGAATGGCTCACAGCGCAACAATGGTAAAACGAAACCGGCATTACGGATTTATTTCTTTGAAGTTTCTTCATCAAGTACAACTGTCCTCATTTATTATTTTTGATTTAATTCTACACAGGAAAGGATATGAAGATAAAAACAATGAGATACACATGTCCTTTTCGAACTAAAGATTTAACAGTATAAGTTGCATCCACTGAGTGGCTGTACATGTCATAGTGGGAATTGTTGGGTCTCTGTAAATAATATTTAAGAGTATGGTCTAGACCTACTCCATGTGAAAAGTGTCTTGAGTTAACTTCTGTTATGATTTGGCGCTATATAAATAATATTGACTATCTGTATACTATACTATACTATATATCCCCTTCACTGCCCACCTGAGCCGCACCTACAGGGATGGAAAAACTACTCAGACAGTGATCCCTGGGAAATATGACAGCATCGAGATTGGAGAAATCCGAGCCGTGGTGGACAGATGTGAACCTGTACTCGACGCCAAGCCTTGCCCTTAAAAGACACCATAAGATAGTTGCCATACTGTATGAAACTCTGAAGCAAATCTGATCCTAATTTACACAAAAATGTGTGCCAAAATATTATTTTTATAGTATTATTATTGACGGTTCTTAATTTCTGATACTGTTATTTGTTTAACACCTTTTGTTTGTCATATTCTATACATGTAGCTACTGTAATCAGTGATCTGGGACTCACACATACAGTACTAACTGACAACAGTGTATGTACTTCAGCTGGTGAAAACAGTTTGACTTGGACAGGACAGTTGCCAACTTAGCAGAATACAGGATGGCTCTTTATTGGTCCAGTAAATAAACAGAGCTGTACGTTCTTTCTGTTATAGCCTTATCTTTCTGTTTTCTTTAATAGGTTAGTTTCTGTTTGTTTGGCATCACAGAAACCTTTTAACCTTTAGATTTCATTTAAGAAGTGTGTTTTTTGCCCTGATGGATCAAGAACAACAAAAATAGAAAACATAAATGGGGACATATGTAAGCACTGAGCATGGAATTATGTCGGCTGAATAAAAAGAATAAACTCTTGTTCTTCTGTTATATTGTATTAATCTTTCCGTTTTCTGTAGCGTTTAGCCAAATTAGCACAAAGGCCTGAAGCTGGTGTAACCCTGTGGCCAGACAACTCTAAAGAAAACATTTTTGAGTCTGCTGCGTACTGTCATAACTTATTGTTAAAACATGGCAGATACAATGTGTAAATCACCAAGAGAAACTGATCTGCGATTTGATAGCCAAAGGCCCATCTGGACAGGATGTCTGTCAGGATGGCTCTTTATTGGTCCAGTAAATCATCAGAGCTGTACTTTCTCTTTGTTAGAGCCTTATCTTTCTGTTTTCTAGGTTAATAATCCCTTAATTTTCTTTTACTTTGACTTAATTTATGAAAGGAAAAGGTCAACTTTCTGTTCTGTTTGTCCGGCATCACAGAAACCTTTTAACCTTTAGACTTCATTTAAGACCTGTGTTTTTTGCCCTGTTGGATTAAGACCAAGAACAAGAAATATAAAAAACATAATTGGGACATATGTAAGGACTGGAGTTATGTCTACTGACTAAAAATAATAAAATCTTGTTCTTCTGTTCTATTGTATTAATCTTTTCATTTTTCTGTAGCATTTAGCCAAATTAGCACAAAGACTGGAAGCTGGTGTAACCCTGTTGCCAGACAACTCTAAACATTTTTTTTTTGCCTGCCTCTACTGTCATAATTTACTGTTAAAACATGGCAGATACAATGTGTAAATCACCAAGAGAAACTGATCTGCGATTTGATAGCCAAAGGCCCATCTGTAGTACTTCCTGTAGCAGTAACGACTTCATGAGCTTCTTCAATGATAAAATTCAAACTATTAGAGACAAAATTCATCACATCCTGCCCTGAACCTGTACCGATTTATCCTCAAATACAGGAACCTTAGAAACAGCTGTAGAACCAGATACACACCGATCAGCCACAACATTAAAACCACTAACAGGTCAGGTGGTTAGCCTACCTACCGAAAGTGGTCCAAGGACGGACAATCGGTGAACCGTCAACCCAGGGCGCAATGATGCGCTTGGGGAGAGAAGGTTAGAACATCTGGTCTGGTCAGGCATTAGGGGGACCTACACGATATTAGCCTTCAGCTATCAAGCTCCTCTCCTGTGGAACCAGCTCCCAGTTGGGGTTCAGGGGGCAGACACCCTTTCCAAATTTAGGAGTCTGCTAAAAACGCTCCTCTTTGATAAAGCTTATAGTTAAGGCTGGCTCAGGTGAGCCCTGAACCCTCCCTTAGTTTTGCTGCTGTAGGCTTAGACTGCCGGGGGATTTCCCATGATGCACTGAGCTCCTCTCTCTTCATTCTTATGCCATTACTGCATGTTACTAACGCCACATCTTCCTGTAGTTTTGTGCTTTCTCTCTTTCTGCAGGTATTTCTGCCTCTGGAGCTGTACAGTCTGGATCTGTGGCTGCAGGCCGTCTACTGCCCCATGTTCCTGCTCCACATTCACTGCTACACCTATTATTATTAGTCTGATTATTATGTTGTCTGTCCTCCTGCTCTCTCTCCCCTCTCCCATTCTCTCTACCCCTTTCAACCCAACTCGGTCAACGCAGATGGCCACCCACGAGAGCCCGGTTCTGCTCAAGTTTTTCTTCACTACTGTCATTAAGTACTGCTCATGCACATTCAAAACATCAGCAGAGCACAGGAATATGTTTATTCTCAAATCAAGATGTCAGTATGTTAAAGCCTTATATTTCTGTTTCAGTTTTCATGTGGTTGATTGTCATTTTATATACATGTTGTAAAGGGTAATCAGGAACTTACTAGTACATATTAACCAACAACAGTATATGTTCTTAAGCTGGTGAAAACAGTTTGTTTTGGACAGGATGTCTGTCAGAATGGCTCTTTATTGGTCCAGTAAATCATCAGAGCTGTACTTTCTCTTTGTTAGAGCCTTATCTTTCTGTTTTCTAGGTTAATAATCCCTTAATTTTCTTTTACTTTCACTTAATTTATGAAAGGAAAGGGTCAACTTTTTGTTCTGTTGTTCTGTTTGTTTGGCATCACAGAAACCTTTTAACCTTTAGACTTCATTTAAGACCTGTGTTTTTTGCCCTGTTGGATTAAGACCAAGAACAAGAAATATAAAAAACATAATTGGGACATATATAAGGACTGGAGTTATGTCTACTGACTAAAAATAATAAAATCTTGTTCTTCTGTTCTATTGTATTAATCTTTCCATTTTTCTGTAGCATTTAGCCAAATTAGCACAAAGACTGGAAGCTGGTGTAACCCTGTTGCCAGACAACTCTAAACATTTTTTTTTTGCCTGCCTCTACTGTCATAATTTACTGTTAAAACATGGCAGATACAATGTGTAAATCACCAAGAGAAACTGATCTGCGATTTGATAGCCAAAGGCCCATCTGTAGTACTTCCTGTAGCAGTAACGACTTCATGAGCTTCTTCAATGATAAAATTCAAACTATTAGAGACAAAATTCATCACATCCTGCCCTGAACCTGTACCGATTTATCCTCAAATACAGGAACCTTAGAAACAGCTGTAGAACCAGATATATGTTTAGACTGTTTTTCTCCAATCGACCGTCACCAACTAACTTAAACGATTTCTTCATCTAAACCATCAACCTGCCTCTTAGACCCCATCCCAACTAGGCTGCTTAAAGAAGTTTTACCCTTAGTTAGCACTTCTTTATTAAACATGATCAATCTGTCTTTATTAACAGGTTATGTACCATAGTCTTTTAAAATAGCTGTAATTAAACCTCTTCTTAAAAAAGCCTTCGCTTGATCCAGGGGTTTTAGTCAACTATAGACCTGACACATAAAATCAAGCTTTGTACTCATCATCCCTTATGGTTAAAAAAAACATAGCTGCTATATGATATCAATATCATATTTGATATTTCTATTTTCACACAGTGACTTAAAACATTTAGGATTAATTTTGCTTTCTTCATTTGACCTTCTAATATTGATTTGGAGCATTATTTGCCAGACGTTTTCTCTTTGGACTTTCGTCCTGATTTTTGCAGATTCTTGCTTGCTGCTTTTTCCTTTTTCCTTTTTTTTTTTTTTTTTTTTGATATTGTGGACATGTGTGGTGTAGATTACCTTGATTTTTAACACCTGTCCCAGTAAACGGCGGTCAGGTGATGTTCTTATTCTGAAGAAGGCTGTTTCCCTAAACCTCCACCTTTTATACATTAAAACAAATGCATCAAAGTGTGCAGCATTCCCATCTTTATCTTGTTCAGTTAACACAAGACATCAGAATTCTCATGAGCATATTGCTGCATATTACCGGGGTTGAAATCCAAAGCACCTCTGCTAACATCAGAAGAAATTAATAAATTACTATTATAATTTAAACTGCTCACACTTTAGAAACACTGTTATTTGATATATATATTGAATCCCTTAACCTGATAACCACAAACACAAAAACATAGTCCAACTCTGTTCTTAATTCTGTGATCTAACAAGGTGTAATCTATTGTGTTTATGCTGCAGGTTTTTGAGATATCGATCTGATATAAAACAAACTCATCTTATCTACTTTTACACATCCTGACGTACAGTAAATGATTAAATTGGTCAAGGTGCCGAGCCAAGTGGAAGTGAAACTTAATGTTTTATGATGCAGCCATAAAGCAGATATCCTATATAAACCTGGAGGTGACAGGAGGGGACAAAGTAAAGCAAGACTGCAATGGTAAGATCTTTACATTTTATTTTAACCTCAATTTTGTGTGTGTGTTAAAGATGGTTTGAAAGATTGACGTGAAGCTGCAACACACAAATGTCAGACTATACTGTAACTGCTACTGTGAACATTTTTGTAAATAGGTAAAGATTTTGCTAAAGAAACATCCTGGAAGCATACAAGAGGTGACAGAGAGGTGACATGGTCAATTGGGAATGTGAAAGTTTTTAGTAGTTATCCCACAAAAGAAGAAAATTAAGAATGCTTAATAAACAAGTTGAAACTTTTCAGATTTTACTTCTGATTTACTTTGATGTTTTTAAGCTTTGATAAACGTTTAATATTTATTTAGCCTTTTATAATCAATTATTTCTAGGGGGAAAAAAAATCTATGTACAGACAGTCAGGTCTCCAGTCTCATCCAAAGTGATCCAGGGGGCATATTATACTAATTTACACATTTTTCTAATGATTTCAAAGTTTGTTTAGGGGTATAAATTGATGTTCACTAACAGTTTTGCTCTGTGTTTTAGATGAAGCTGTCCGTGTTGTTGCTGCCGGCTGTGCTGGCTCTGTCCTCAGCCAGTCTGCAGGACATCGTGATGAAGAGTTTACCGATCAGAAAAGGAAAAGGTAAACAGAACTGGTTTCATTTGCAATTTCCTTTGCAACTGTCCCTTTTATATATGCAGCTTAGTTTTCCTTTATGTTTTTTTAAATGTTTCAATTACTTGTCCTGATTCTTGTTTTTCCCTGTTTTATAATATACATACACAATTGTACAAATTTCTTTCCTAGGCTGCACACATGGAAATGACAGCTATTCTTTCCAACTTACAACTAAGACAAAAGATAACAACAGACCAATTCTGTTTGAGATATATATATATGACATGATTGTTCTTGTCTTTCCCCTTTCTCTTTATAAAGCTCCCTTTCTGAACCCAGATCTAGGGAACAGGATTCCTCAAATCCCCACTAATGGATCAAGGTTGGCTCTTCTGACTCCTGCTGAATTTGAGGACCAACTGGGTCAATCTTCCACTTTCATGTTTAGTGGATCCAACCTGGAATGGCAGACCTGGTCTGGCTCTGTTCCCAACGGAGCAATTTCAATCTACAACGGATACGTTGGACGCACTGACTACGTTTGTAAATACGGGTGTAGTGCAGGCTTCTTCAACCCCAGCAAGGGTCCTTATTGCCACTACCCCCTTTCAGGAGTAGAGCATTGGGGCTCCCCATTTCAGATCCTGGTGAACAAAGACAACTTTGAGATTCCAGAATGGAAAGATGGCTCCTGGGGTTCAGTGCCTGACAATTCAGTCCAGACCTGCTCCTACGGAGACATATATGTTGGGAGGAACAAGTATGGTCTTGGGAAGGTGCATGTTAAACATGAGGCCTTCTTCCTTCCCTGGGAAGGTGATGAGTATTGGTACAAGCACTACCAAGTCCTGACCATTAACAAACTAATTTCCAAAGAGCACATTTCTGATGTCAAGTACAAGACTGATGCGGCTGATATCCTTCAGTATCCTCCAGAGGTCTTGCGCAAGTCCTCCATCATCAACAATGGGTGCAGCCCAGTTGTGAAAACACTTACGCTCTCAAAAACGGTTCAGGTAGAGAAACGGTGGGACACCAGCACTGCCACCACAGCCAGTGCCCAAGTTAGCATCACTGCCAGCATCCCAGTCTTCGAATTCGGTCTTCACCTCGGTTTTGAGCAAACAGTTCAATTCTCCAGTGGGACCACCACGATGGTTGAAGATACCTTCTTAGTCTCTGTGGAGCAAACTGTCCCACCAAACCACTCCTGCGGCGTAAGTATGATGGGATATAGGTACAAGGCAAACATCCCTTACAAAGCACGCCTCAGCCGCACCTACCGCAACGGGGAAACCACATGGACGCGGATCTCTGGGACGTATAGTGGTGTTAATGTTGGAGAAGTCCGGTCTGTTGTGGATCGCTGTGAACCTCTACCCAATGCTAAGCCTTGCCCCTGAAGGAAAAATGGAAGAGGCAGCATCTTAAGACATCTGACATAATAAATGTAAAATATTAGTGAAATTCTAATAAAAAGCTGAATATAAACCTGCTTTGTTGTTTAAGTGTCTTAATAACTGCAACACCTGTTAACTTTTCTTTCATTTTTTAGGTGATTGTTAGCATTTTACTGCTACAAAACATATGAACTTTCATGCAAACTAATCACAATATCTGTGTTACAATCTCACAGATATTGAGTAAACATGAACAGTAGCAGCATGCAGTCAGGAGCAAGAACATGGTCGTGGTCTGAATCACCATTTCCCAACAGAGATTTGGGCAACAAAGAAGGACCCAGCAAAATGATGAATTTAATATACTCTGTCTAATGGTCACTGTTCATGAACTTAATGAAGATTAGGCTAAACATGGCAAGTAACTTAAGTTTCTGTTAATAAATAAATAAAACAATTTGTATAGGGGCAAGGACATTTCTGAACCACTTGCCCAACCAGGCATGAACTTTTAACCCTGGTATGTCCGAAACCTTAATATGAAACCAATAAAAAGGTAACGTTGGGTACCAGTACCGAATTCCAGGTACCGGTACTGGTATCGGTTTAACTCTTGATACCCAACAAGAAAATACTGAGTTTGGGAAGACTGCCTCCAGTACTTTCCACCATATAAATGGAATAAACTTCAAATGACATTAAAACTTGAGCGGCTCATCCCATTGGATGAATGTTTTATTTGGAACGTTTTAGAGATTTTAGACTCAGTGAGATAACCTGTTTAATAAAATAATAAATAATAATAGAAATTGCACAAACAATATCACACATGATGAACTGGAAACACACCTTCTGATCTGACATATCTAATTATTCCAGCAGATGACTCTGAAAGATCACTAACTGGTATCATTACAGTTTGCTAAGTCACATTTCTTTATATGAGTTCAGTCAGACAACTCACGTTTGAAATGTTTATCACAACAGCAGACATAGTTAGAGTTTGACGTCTAGGCTCTGACCTCATTATTCACCGCAGACATGTTTACATGAAATATTGGGGAGTGATGATTAAATTCACTCAGTCACTCATTATATATTGACCTTAAAATTACTAACAGGCACAATTAGTGTCACTATTGTCTTTGTAAAAGTGTCTTTTATTTATTTATTTGTATAGCATAAAGCAAAACTCAAATAAAGTCACTTCTTATATAAGCTTTTTGCAGAAGAGTAATTCAAAAAATGAAACTGAAATAATTCCAGTAACGAAATAGAAAATTATACATATTTAATATAATACAATAAAAATATTGTTATTAAGGTTTTTATATATCATGTTTATTAATATATTTACCTGGGTGTAGACAAGATAAGACAACAGTTTAGACATGCTGAGGTCATTGGTCCAAAAATTCAGCTGCACAACCCGGACCTCGCAAGAAAAAAAATGCTGGATTCGATTTGGTTGGCAGATACTCGATATTAAAAGAGTGATCGGGAGAAAAGAACTGTTTTCAAACCTAAACATTTACTTATCCTGTGTGTCTCGGAAATGTGCATCTGGGTTCAAACAATCTTCTCTGCAGAGCCAGTACACAATCAGGACAAGTCAAGTCACATTTTATTAATATAGCCCAAAATCACAAATCATAATTTTCCTCAGAGGGGCTTTAGAGTCTGTATAACATAGGACAACCTCTATCCTTAGACCCTTGGATAAGGAAGTTTTAAGTTTGGATTCAAAGGCCTCACTGGAGTAAGATTGTCTGATATCAGCAGGGAGGTTACTCCAGAGGAAAGGGGCACGATAGGAAAAGGTCCTGCAGCCAGCTGAAGTCTTTTTATCTCTGTGGACACACAGGAGCCCTGTAGTCTGAGAGTGTAGATGGAGAATAAGGTATAGTAAGATCAGACAGGTATGAAGGGTCCAGCCCATTTACAATAACACAAGTCATCAGAAGCAAGTCAGATCTGACATGAATAGGGAGCCAATGAAGTGAAGCATTCTGAACCATTTGAAGAAGTTTACTGTTTATATGATGTTTCATAAATCAGGTTAATGCTAAAAACTGAGAATAATCCGAATGTATTTTTTACTGATTATTATGTTCTGCATTTTTCTGTTTTACCCCTGAGCCACGTAAGTTAGTATAAAGAACAACTTTATTATCTGACCTAAATATTTCAGCTTGTGGCCTTCATCAGAATCATCATCAAACACATTACAACACATAGATGGGCTGGATATGTGTTCAGGTGGCTTCAGGTCAATCGCTTACTGGCAGAGATGGCAGGCGCCCACTAATTGACTCGGGCGACACGTTATTTGGTCAATAAAGAGCAAATATGGACTTGGGAAGCTGGCTCAGGATAAGGCAGCATTTATGCTTAGTTTGCCTACAGTTTCTTTGTGAACTTCACAATAGATGTGCAGAACAAAACAAGCATAGATAAAAAAGGAAACGGAGCAGAAGTTGTGCGTTTTTAAAAGATAAAAGCGTATTAGTGTGGATGTAGCCTTAGTCCATGTCATTTGGTCTCTTGCGTCTCAGTTAATCTAATTTCTCAGCTCTACTGAGCTTTTTAGCACCATAAACTGCTTTTGTAATAGGGAACATATTCTGAGTGAGAAAGACTTAATGTAGAGTTATTTGGACACTTTCAACACCTGCAGTTTGGTGTTTTGTTACATAAGAATAGACCATATCTATTAAGTGTTATTAAGGGAGAATAACTATTCTTCTGCGACATTATAAGGCTCATACTGAGCAAAGCATATTCAGACTGTATTTCATTCACAAAAACTTCCTTACTTACTATGAATAAGCAGTAATTAGGAAGTTATTGAGGGAAAACTCTTAGTTAATGGCCTAATAGTTGTAGATTATGGTCATGCAGAATAGGCATTAATAAGTGCTTTATAATGACTAATAAAGAACTAATAAGCAACTAGTTAATGGTGAATATGTGTACCTTAATATAAAGTGTCACCACTGCTTTTACTGCTGCTACAACACTACTTCACTTTACACTGGTTTACACTTACTTATATGTATGTATTTGTGCAGTTGTCTTGCACTACATGTTTGTGTGTTGTTTGTACTCTGGTACCTGTAGTCTGAAGGTTGTCTTCACTCCTGCTGAAATCATTTTTTCCTTTGTTGTTTTGCACCGGAGAACAGGAGAAGAAATGTACTTTACTGCACTGTATACAGATGGTTGACTTAAAAGTCTCATTTACCTTACCTTTCTTTTTGTTAATTTTCATGGAAAAACGGACAAATGAATAATCCAGACCGACAGACATTAAGACAATTTTTTTTTTTTTTTATTATTGATTTGTTTGACTAGCCAAATGTTTCCTGGCCAATACCCGGACAAAGTCAGAGTACATATTTGTTTTGATTGAGCAATAAGGCAGCTTTATAACCCGGACGGATTGGACTGATTTCTAAATCTGATGGTGAGTGCTTCTCATAGATTTCACCCACAAATTTAAAAAATGAATAGTTCAGTAGCTCTAAGTTTGAACTAGAAAGTATATTTGATGAATTGTTCTGTGTTTGATCTGCAGATGAAGCTGTCGGTGTTGCTGCTGCTGGCCCTGCCGGCTCTGTCCTCAGCCAGCCATTGCACCTGTGAGAATAACCTCACCATACCAGGTAACCTGAACCTGCCACTACAGTATGAGTTTTCCAAGTTGCTCTTTCTTTTCCAAGTGTCCAAGTTTTCCATTCTCACACAGCACATTTTAAAATGGTAACAGTGGCAGTTACCGCTCGAAATTCTTAGTAATCCTTGAAACAACGTGTCTTTGATTTAATTAGACTAGTGCGAAAGCTTCTTTTCCAGCCGCAAACCATCGATTTTGTCAGTTGAAATGACAACTGTCACTACCAGATTTCATCAGCCGTAGTTCACCATCTAAATTAGATCAACTCTACCTCCATGACTTGGCTGAAAGTTAATGTTTCCAGCTGAACCAGAACTCTGTTAAAGGGGCCTTGATGCATTTGATGGTTAAATACACGATATCATGCTAAAATCCTGAGACCGCTGCTGCATGTCCCGACCAAAAAGTCAACTTCAGTCCTAAACAGTTGATAATCCATGTAGAAGACATAGAAACAAACAGCATTGTTCCTGTATTGTAGTGCAGCGCTAGTTAATGCTATAAATACGATAAGGAAAATTTAAGGTCAGAGTGTTATTTTGTTTTCTGTTTAGCTTCTTAGCTTACACGTTTGCTTGTTTTTTTAAATGGTATGTTTTTACTTTCAACGTCAAAGGAGGAAAGGCTTTTAAAGGAGAGGGTCACATTTTTTTCAAGTCTATCATAATACAACAGTCACAAGTCCATATTACACTAAAAGGGTTATTGGTCGCTGTAATCACATAAGTGCATGATGGGGGACAAAATCCACAGTACTCGTCCTGTGAACAAAAATACTTCTAAAGTTCAGTTGAAGTTAAAATGAGGCTGCAGCCTGAGTTAGACAAATCAAGTGGACATCTTCCAAAGTAAGCCTTTTTAGTACAACCCTTTTTGTGTCACTGTTCCTCTGCTGCAGCTCAACAAGGAAACACTGTAACTTTACAAAAACCAAACCATGCACTAAACATGCAGAATTGGAAGGAACATTATTAAAAATATAGAGTAGAGAAACTAATACATTTGACCTATAGTTCCTATAAGATGAAGACTAACCGATGTGAGGTTGCTGAAGTGTAAACTTTCTCAGATCCAATAAAGAGCATCTAACGTTCGCCTAAACTTTGATAGCAGACTGGACTTTGATCACACAGCAGGGAAAATACTACACAGTAAATATGTGAGTTTGGATTATCTGTCACTCCACAAAATAATACTTAGCTAATGTAATGCTCCTCAGTAAAGCTATAACTATTTTGCTTGACATGTTGACCATTGCAGCTTATGTTATGTGTTTCCTAACACTTTTACTGTTGTGTGTTAGATTTGGAAAGGTTGGAAAAAAGACTCCTTCAACATGTGGAGAAATCCAGAGCTTGACAGAGTTAGTTACGGTTGCTCAGCTGTGGTTGGACAATCACTGTTTGGGCGAGGGGTTTAGCAAATGGTCTGATGTCATTTGGCTTATACTTAAACATTGTTCCCATCTGTGCCTTGTTCCTTCTTTTATACAGTCCCGCCACTGGACCTAAGTCTAAAGAACAAGGTTCCTAAAATCACTGCTAATGGATTGATGTCAAAAAATCTAACTCTTCTGATTCCTACGGAGAATGACATCAAGCTGAGCCTGGCTACTGTTTCTACGATTGGGCAAACCAACCTGGAATGGCAGACCTGGAGGGGATCCATCCCCAATGGAGCCGTTTCAATATACAACGGATACGTTGGACACACCGAATACACTTGCAAACATTTGGGCGGAACAGAATACATTTGTAATGCCGGCTTCTACCGCCCTGATTTAGGTGGTTTCTGCTACTTTCCTTATGCAAACGTTATGTATTACACCACCTCATTTCAGATCCTGGTGAACAAAGACAACTTTGAGCTTTTGGAGTGGAAGGACGGCTCACACGGTGGAGTGCCTCAGAATTCAATCAAGACCTGCAACAACAACGACCTATATGTTGGAAAGAACCAGTATGGTCTTGGGGTGATGCAGACAAAATATGGGGGCTTCTTCCTTCCCTATGGAGATACAGTGTATTATTACACAAGCTACCAGATCCTGACCTTTAACACAGATGTATACAGCGAGCAGATTACTGACGTCAAGTACAAAACTGATGGGGTTGACATTGTTAAGTATTCTCCAGAGACCATGCGCACATCTGCCATCACAAACCACGAGTGCCAGCCAGTGACAGGGACAGCTACCCTCACCAAGACAAGCCAAGTGGAGCACAGGTGGGACACCAGTTTTTCCATCACAGCAGGTGTCAAGAGTAGCATCAGTGCCGAAATCCCCATAATTGGCTCTGCAGGAATCGAGTTTAGCGTGGAGACGACCGTCGGGTTCTCCGAGGGGACCACCTATATCGAGTCAATCGCACATTCAGTCTCTGTTCAGCACATCGTCCAACCAAACCACTTCTGCAGTGTCAAAATGGTGGCATACAAGTACTCTGCAGACATCCCTTACACAGCACGCGTCAGCCGCACCTACAGGAACGGGGAAACCACGTGGACGTCCATCTCTGGGACGTACAAAAGCGTCCAGATAGGAGAGGTCCGGTCTGTGGTGGATCGCTGTGAACCTGTACCTGACCCCAGGCCCTGTAACTAAAGGAATAATGGAAGAGGCACTATGAGATACAGTACCTGACATATTGTGTGTTGGATACCTGTAACGTTTTATATGCCTTAGTATATTCTATAAGACAATAAAACTACTTGGCATTTGAGTTTCTTCCGTTTTCCAATGAATTGTTTTCAAAGCCACAAATAAAATGCATGAAGAATTATCATTTAATATTTTATTATTTATATGAAATGAACTTACATGCACTCAAGTGTTGTTAGTGAAACATTCAGATAAAATATGTTCAGTGTCACTTGCAGTGTTGGATAGTAACAGGTTACTGAGTTTAATGTCTCTGTGCATAAGGAAGCGCAAGAAATAATGAAAGTCAAATAATAATAAGGCATCAATTAATGCAGTTCATTTTTAATTTGGATTTTCTTATTATATATTTTGGTGGTGGTTAAAGACTCTTTTACCTTTGTTGTTTTATTATTTATAAGAGCAGTGCAAAACCCAAAATTAATCTTCAATAGAAAACAGACAAAAACAAAACTTTAGTAAAGATGAAGAAAATTGGATGATTAATTGGATTATTTTGCCCAAAGAAATAAATAAAATATTTTACCTGTTACTCTGTTTGTCATAAAATAACATCTTGAAGCTTGAAGTGTGAGGTAATGTTACTTTGACAAAAAAATTATGTAAATAACAAATAACACATGAACACATTTTCGAGTATCTTGCAGCTGCAGCAGGTAGACGTTTGCATGAAGCATAATGGGATTGAACAAAATAAAATAAAGCCTGTCAGTCAAAATCCCCTTCTTTTCTTCTTCTATCTTTATCTGAATTTGAAGTAGCACAAAAAGGCAGTGCAGCATCATCAGACAAGTCAAAATTATGATTGACTATGTCTCTAAAAACACTGTTAAATTATAAAAATTCTGTGTAAAAATGACATTTTTACTGCTTTTTTGTCGGTTTCGGTGTTCCATACCAGTGGCATCAAAAAGTGTCACAAATAAAGGATCTGACTCAAAAAGGTACGAGGCCTATGGGAATATACAGTGGTGTCTATTTGCCTTATAACGTCTTTAAATCTGGGCAAAGTTGCTCAGTTAATTGTCAGCCACAGCTACTCATTTCACTGCTAAATGCAAAACACAGCAAAAATTCTACTACATTTAGTAAACTATAATATATAATTATTTAATTAAACAATGTAGATGCTCATGAAGCAGCTGAAATATCCAATAAATCCAGTAGATGGCACTGAATGATAGCTCTATGAATAGTCCCCAGCTCATTATGCAGAATTGCAGCAATAACACTCAGTTGAGCACAATACACTGCTCTTTAAGGCCGACTCAATCTGATGAGCATTTTATTGTATTTTATTCAATAATATATATATATATATATACTTAACAATTCAAATAGTGAAACATAAACTTATAATATGCTTAAGAATACAAAAGGGGCTTTTTCTTTTTTTTTTTTGTTAGATTTTATTGCTGAGTGTTTTATCTGTGTTGTGTGTTTTTTCACATATGACTTTTAGAAAAGAAGAGACATGAATTGTTCATATTTCCACTCCAGACATATAAAAATAGTCTGCTTGGAATAATAATTTGTGTCTCCTAATTTGTGTCTTTAATTATTTCGTTCAAAATGCTTAAAAGTACATCTCCTCCTCCTCCTTAAAGTGAAAAACTCAGAATCTGTGTCCCAAATCCAGACTACAAACTCATTCCAAGAAGGTTTTGAGTCTGTTGTGTGCTCATTGTCTGTTTTACTTGTTTTATTGGCAGTACTTTTCTGAATTTAGTTTGACTGACATCAGCCCACAGCCACATCATTTCATGTTGGTTAAGTATATTGAAGTGAAGAAACCAAAAGAAAACACATTTTATTATTATTTACATATTTGATTTTATTATGTTAAAAAATCCCCAAAAAGCATCAAACACACAGTTACACTATGTCTGACATCATATGGGGCTTTGTGCATTTCATGTGCACGGCTTGGAGTTGTCAAGAAGTTTACATCGGTGCGCCACGGCCCGCACTTCTCCGATCTGAACGCTGTCGTACGTCCCAGTGATGGACGTCGTGCGGGTCTCCCCGTTACCGTAGGTGCGGCTGAGGCGTGCCGTGAACGGGATGTCAACTTTGTACTTATACTGCACCATATTAACCGTGCAGGCGTGGTTTGGTGGGGCTGTCATCTCCACAGAGACAGTATCAGCGATGGCCTCTGTCACCGTGTTTCCCCCGGAGCCCTGAATCGTCAAAAATTAATTTAATCCATTTTGGAATAAGGCTGTAACATAACAAAATGTGGAAAAAGCAAAGTGCTGTGAATACTCTCCAGATGCACTGTAAATGTAGCTGCTTCATGACTCATTGAACAAATATTGCTGGTGCAAGCAGGGTTATAGGAACTCAGGGGATTGGACCAGATTGCAGATGCCAAAAGCAGATTTAATGAAGTTCAGTAATTCATTAAAATAAATTTAACAATGGCTTACTAGAAAATGAGGAAGGCCCAGGTAAAAAAATGGAAAAAGGCAGTCCAAGGGAACGCTAATGGACTAGAAGCACACTGCAAACTTAACATAACAATCTGGCACTTGTCACAAAGGATTAACTTTAAAATCGTATTATTAACATTCAAAGCTCTTCGCAATCTAGCCCCCACTTATCTCACAGACCTCCTACAGACCTACACCGCTTCCTGCGCCCTGCGGTATTTATCTGTAGGTCTACTGGCACCACCAGCCGTCAACCTCAACACAGTTGGTGCCAGGGCCTTCTCCTATGCTGCACCCAAACTCTGGAACTCCCTTCCCTCTCACATCCGTATACTTAGCCTGGTATCGCCAGACTAATTAGCAAATGCGTATTAGTCTGGAACCTCTCAGTTCATTTTTGATTTCCAAGGGGTGTTATCGACAGACGGAGACAACCAATCAGAGCAACGAAACTTCGTCCTGTCGGGCAGTACATCCTGTCAGAAGTTCAGCAAACACACATTTCTTATCAATATAAAGTGCAAAATGTACCATCTAGTCCGTTTAATATTGCCATCTTGGATATTTACAAATATACCTGAATGGCGCTGGTTTCTGTCATCGTATTAAAACAGCCTCATACTAGATAAACGCTTGTGATTGGTTAGCCTGATAAAACGGCAGAGAAATCAGTTTGAATGGGAGAGGGGCCAGACGTATCTGCCAGAGCAAATAAAACATGAGCTGCAGATTGGTCTGGTTCCCAAGGTATAGTATACTGCACTTCATTACAAGTTCAAAACTGCTCTTAAAACCCATCTCTTTAAACTTGCTTACTCACTTCAACTGCATCAAATGCATTATATCATTTTAACTTATTGTCCAGCTATGCTCGGGTGAATATATTTATATATCTTACTATTACTATGTTTTATTATTGCTGTTGCTACCGATGTTTTAATAATCTGATGTTAATTGTGTTTTACTACAGATTTTATATGATGTAAGGTGACCTTTGGTGCAATGAAAAGCGTTACCAAATAAAATGTATTATTATTATTATTATGACTTAGTATCTCAAAATTCTGACTTTGTATCTCATAAAAATAACTTAAGAAGCCAACATCTCCTCTGTGTCTGATTAAGACATGATGGAGAGACAGTGAACCAGGTGTAGTAAAGATAATGATAATTTTGCCCAAAGAAATAAATAACATTATTCCTGTTACTCTGTCATAAAATAACATCTTGAAGTGTGAGTTAATGAGTTACTTTTACGATAATGAAAATAACAAGTAACTGATCACATTTTTGAGTAAGTTGCAATTGCAGTAGTTAAATGTTTGCATGCAGCATAATGGAATTAAACAAACAAAATAAAGTCAGTCCAAATTATTTTTTTTCTCTATCTTTATCTGAATTTGAAGTAGCACAAAAAGGCAGTGCAGCATCATCAGGCAAGTCAAAATTGTGACTGAATAAAACTAAAAATGTGTTTTAAACATACTGTTAAATTATAAAAAGTGAGTGTAAAAAAGATACAAAGCATTCTGCTTTTGCCTTTACAACCAATCAGTTGGTAGAAATAAAACTAGATTTTTAGATTTTTTTCTCATATATTTTTACTGCCTTTTTGTCGGTGTCGGGGTTCCATACCAGTAGCCACAAAAAGTGTCACAAATAAAGGATCTGACTCAAAAAGGTATGAGGCCTATGGGAATATACAGTGGTGTCTATTTGCCTTATAACATCTTTAAATCTGGGCAAAGTTGCTCAGTTAATTGTCAGCCACAGCTACTCATTTCACTGCTAAATGCAAAACACAGCAAAAATTCTACTACATTTAGTAAACTATAATATATAATTATTTAATTAAACAATGTAGATGCTCATGAAGCAGCTGAAATATCCAATAAATCCAGTAGATGGCACTGAATGATAGCTCTATGAATAGTCCCCAGCTCGTTATGCAGAATTGCAGCAATAACACTCAGTTGAGCACAATACACTGCTCTTTAAGGCCGACTCAGTATTTTCTTATCACCTAAATTAAAGTTATAGTAAAAACATTCAAACTGATGAGCATTTTATTGTATTTTATTCAATAATATATATATATACTTAACAATTCAAAAAGTGAAACATAAACTTATAATATGCTTAAGAATACAAAAGGGGCTTTTTCTTTTTTTTTTTTGTTAGATTTTATTGCTGAGTGTTTTATCTGTGTTGTGTGTTTTTTCACATATGACTTTTAGAAAAGAAGAGACATGAATTGTTCATATTTCCACTCCAGACATATAAAAATAGTCTGCTTGGAATAATAATTTGTGTCTCCTACGATTTTTCCACCAAAAACCTTAACAGCAGTACGTTCTGTCCACAGAGCTACTCTGTCCTGCTGCAGCTCCTGGACTTCTCCTCTCAGCTCCTGTAGGGAGGCCTTCAAGTCATTCCTCACCTGGCTGTACTGAGCTCTTAGCTGCTGTGTGGACTCAGTGGATGTCTGGTTGGAGAGCAGCAGCTCCTTCAGTTCCACCAGCTGTACCTCCTGCAGGGACAGTGTCATCTGGGACACTCTGCTCTCTAGTTGACTGCTGGGCACTGAACAGTCTCCCGAAGGCTGCTCCTCTTCTCGATGAATTTAAATGTTTTATTTGGAACGTTTTAGAGATTTTAGACTCAGTGAGATAACCTGTTTAATAAAGTAATAAATAATAATAGAAATTGCACAAACAATATCACACATGATGAACTGGAAACACACCTTCTGATCTGACATATCTAATTATTCCAGCAGATGACTCTGAAAGATCACTAACTGGTATCATTACAGTTTGCTAAGTCACATTTCTTTATATGAGTTCAGTCAGACAACTCACGTTTGAAATGTTCATCACAACAGCAGACATAGTTAGAGTTTGACGTCTAGGCTCTGACCTCATTATTCGCCGCAGACATGTTTACATGAAATATTGGGGAGTGATGATTAAATTCACTCAGTCACTCATTATATATTGACCATAAAATTACAAACAGGCACAATTAGTGTCACTATTGTCTTTGTAAAAGTGTCTTTTATTTATTTATTTGTATAGCATAAAGGAAAACTCAAATAAAGTCACTTCTTATATAAGCTTTTTGCAGAAGAGTAATTCAAAAAATGAAACTGAAATAATTCCAGTAACGAAATAGAAAATTATACATATTTAATATAATACAATAAAAATATTGTTATTAAGGTTTTTATATATCATGTTTATTAATATATTCAGCTGGGTGTAGACAAGATAAGACAACAGTTTAGACATGCTGAGGTCATTGGTCCAAAAATTCAGCTGCACAACCCGGACCTCGCAAGAAAAAAAATGCTGGATTCCCCTGTTTACTTGGTTTTCCCAGCAGTCTCCTGTCATTTCAGATCATGCCACCACCAGCCCCTCCAGCCATCTGCACTGCCAGTTTACACTTTGTCTGCATGATCCCCTGCCAGCCCATCGGACTTTTGCCCTTCAGCCTGACTGCATATCTTTGCCTGTTTTTATCTGCCTGCCTGTTTTCAAACCTAAACATTTACTTATCCTGTGTGTCTCTGAAATGTGCATCTGGGTTCAAACAATCTTTTCTGCAGAGCCAGTACACAATCAGGACAAGTCAAGTTACATTTTATTAATATAGCCCAAAATCACAAATCATAATTTTCCTCAGAGGGGCTTTAGAGTCTGCATAACATAGGACAACCTCTATCCTTAGACCCTTGGATAAGGAAGTTTTAAGTTTGGATTCAAAGGCCTCACTGGAGTAAGATTGTCTGATATCAGCAGGGAGGTTACTCCAGAGGAAAGGGGCACGATAGGAAAAGGTCCTGCAGCCAGCTGAAGTCTTTTTATCTCTGTGGACACACAGGAGCCCTGTAGTCTGAGAGTGTAGATGGAGAATAAGGTATAGTAAGATCAGACAGGTATGAAGGGTCCAGCCCATTTACAATAACACAAGTCATCAGAAGCAAGTCAGATCTGACATGAATAGGGAGCCAATGAAGTGAAGCATTCTGAACCATTTGAAGAAGTTTACTGTTTATATGATGTTTCATAAATCAGGTTAATGCTAAAAACTGAGAATAATCCGAATGTATTTTTTACTGATTATTATGTTCTGCATTTTTCTGTTTTACCCCTGAGCCACGTGAGTTGGTATAAAGAACAACTTTATTATCAGACCTAAATATTTCAGCTTGTGGCCTTCATCAGAATCATCATCAAACACATTACAACACATAGATGGGCTGGATATGTGTTCAGGTGGCTTCAGGTCAATCGCTTACTGGCAGAGATGGCAGGCGCCCACTAATTGACTCGGGCGACACGTTATTTGGTCAATAAAGAGCAAATATGGACTTGGGAAGCTGGCTCAGGATAAGGCAGCATTTATGCTTAGTTTGCCTACAGTTTCTTTGTGAACTTCACAATAGATGTGCAGAACAAAACAAGCATAGATAAAAAAGGAAACGGAGCAGAAGTTGTGCGTTTTTAAAAGATAAAAACGTATTAGTGTGGATGTAGCCTTAGTCCATGTCATTTGGTCTCTTGTGTCTCAGTTAATCTAATTTCTCAGCTCTACTGAGCTTTTTAGCACCATAAACTGCTTTTGTAATAGGAAACATATTCTGAGTGAGAAAGACTTAATGTAGAGTTATTTGGACACTTTCAACACCTGCAGTTTGGTGTTTTGTTACATAAGAATAGACCATATCTATTAAGTGTTATTAAGGGAGAATAACTATTCTTCTGATACTACGACATTATAAGGCTCATACTGAGCAAAGCATATTCAGACTGTATTTCATTCACAAAAACTTCCTTACTTACTATGAATAAGCAGTAATTAGGAAGTTATTGAGGGAAAACTCTTAGTTAATGGCCTAATAGTTGTAGATCATGGTCATGCAGAATAGGCATTAATAAGTGCTTTATAATGACTAATAAAGAACTAATAAGCAACTAGTTAATGGTGAATATGTGTACCTTAATATAAAGTGTCACCACTGCTTTTACTGCTGCTACAACACTACTTCACTTTACACTGGTTTACACTTACTTATATGTATGTATTTGTGCAGTTGTCTTGCACTACATGTTTGTGTGTTGTTTGTACTCTGGTACCTGTAGTCTGAAGGTTGTCTTCACTCCTGCTGAAATCATTTTTTCCTTTGTTGTTTTGCACCGGAGAACAGGAGAAGAAATGTACTTTACTGCACTGTATACAGATGGTTGACTTAAAAGTCTCATTTACCTTACCTTTCTTTTTGTTAATTTTCATGGAAAAACGGACAAATGAATAATCCAGACCGACAGACATTAAGACAATTTTTTTTTTTTATTATTATTGATTTGTTTGACTAGCCAAATATTTGCTGGCCAATACCCGGACAAAGTCAGAGTACATATTTGTTTTGACTGAGCAATAAGGCAGCTTTATAACCCGGACGGATTGGACTGATTTCTAAATCTGATGGTGAGTGCTTCTCATAGATTTCACCCACAAATATAAAAAATGAGTAGTTCAG
Organism: Lateolabrax maculatus; assembly: GCA_031216445.1. NCBI lineage: Eukaryota > Metazoa > Chordata > Actinopteri > Acropomatiformes > Lateolabracidae > Lateolabrax > Lateolabrax maculatus. Next base: position 2,392,423 of record CM062217.1, on the reverse strand, counting down.
TAGCTCTAAGTTTGAACTAGAAAGTATATTTGATGAATTGTTCTGTGTTTGATCTGCAGATGAAGCTGTCGGTGTTGCTGCTGCTGGCCCTGCCGGCTCTGTCCTCAGCCAGCCATTGCACCTGTGAGAATAACCTCACCATACCAGGTAACCTGAACCTGCCACTACAGTATGAGTTTTCCAAGTTGCTCTTTCTTTTCCAAGTGTCCAAGTTTTCCATTCTCACACAGCACATTTTAAAATGGTAACAGTGGCAGTTACCGCTCGAAATTCTTAGTAATCCTTGAAACAACGTGTCTTTGATTTAATTAGACTAGTGCGAAAGCTTCTTTTCCAGCCGCAAACCATCGATTTTGTCAGTTGAAATGACAACTGTCACTACCAGATTTCATCAGCCGTAGTTCACCATCTAAATTAGATCAACTCTACCTCCATGACTTGGCTGAAAGTTAATGTTTCCAGCTGAACCAGAACTCTGTTAAAGGGGCCTTGATGCATTTGATGGTTAAATACACGATATCATGCTAAAATCCTGAGACCGCTGCTGCATGTCCCGACCAAAAAGTCAACTTCAGTCCTAAACAGTTGATAATCCATGTAGAAGACATAGAAACAAACAGCATTGTTCCTGTATTGTAGTGCAGCGCTAGTTAATGCTATAAATACGATAAGGAAAATTTAAGGTCAGAGTGTTATTTTGTTTTCTGTTTAGCTTCTTAGCTTACACGTTTGCTTGTTTTTTTAAATGGTATGTTTTTACTTTCAACGTCAAAGGAGGAAAGGCTTTTAAAGGTTCACATTTTTTTCAAGTCTATCATAATACAACAGTCACAAGTCCATATTACACTAAAAGGGTTATTGGTCGCTGTAATCACATAAGTGCATGATGGGGGACAAAATCCACAGTACTCGTCCTGTGAACAAAAATACTTCTAAAGTTCAGTTGAAGTTAAAAAGAGGCTGCAGCCTGAGTTAGACAAATCAAGTGGACATCTTCCAAAGTAAGCCTTTTTAGTACAACCCTTTTTGTGTCACTGTTCCTCTGCTGCAGCTCAACAAGGAAACACTGTAACTTTACAAAAACCAAACCATGCACTAAACATGCAGAATTGGAAGGAACATTATTAAAAATATAGAGTAGAGAAACTAATACATTTGACCTATAGTTCCTATAAGATGAAGACTAACCGATGTGAGGTTGCTGAAGTGTAAACTTTCTCAGATCCAATAAAGAGCATCTAACGTTCGCCTAAACTTTGATAGCAGACTGGACTTTGATCACACAGCAGGGAAAATACTACACAGTAAATATGTGAGTTTGGATTATCTGTCACTCCACAAAATAATACTTAGCTAATGTAATGCTCCTCAGTAAAGCTATAACTATTTTGCTTGACATGTTGACCATTGCAGCTTATGTTATGTGTTTCCTAACACTTTTACTGTTGTGTGTTAGATTTGGAAAGGTTGGAAAAAAGACTCCTTCAACATGTGGAGAAATCCAGAGCTTGACAGAGTTAGTTACGGTTGCTCAGCTGTGGTTGGACAATCACTGTTTGGGCGAGGGGTTTAGCAAATGGTCTGATGTCATTTGGCTTATACTTAAACATTGTTCCCATCTGTGCCTTGTTCCTTCTTTTATACAGTCCCGCCACTGGACCTAAGTCTAAAGAACAAGGTTCCTAAAATCACTGCTAATGGATTGATGTCAAAAAATCTAACTCTTCTGATTCCTACGGAGAATGACATCAAGCTGAGCCTGGCTACTGTTTCCACGATTGGGCAAACCAACCTGGAATGGCAGACCTGGAGGGGATCCATCCCCAATGGAGCCGTTTCAATATACAGCGGATACGTTGGACACACCGAATACACTTGCAAAAATTTGGGCGAAACAAAATCTTGTAATGCCGGCTTCTACCGCCCTGATTTAGGTGGTTTTTGCTACTTTCCTTATGCAAACGTTTTATATCGCACCACCTCATTTCAGATCCTGGTGAACAAAGACAACTTTGAGCTTTTGGAGTGGAAGGACGGCTCACACGGTGGAGTGCCTCAGAATTCAATCAAGACCTGCAACAACAACGACCTATATGTTGCAAAGAACAAGTATGGTCTTGGGGTGATGCAGACAAAATATGGGGGCTTCTTCCTTCCCTATGGACATACAGTGTATTATTACACAAGCTACCAGATCCTGACCTTTAACACAGATGTATACAGCGAGCAGATTACTGACGTCAAGTACAATACTGATGGGGTTGACATTGTTAAGCATTCTCCAGAGACCATGCGCACATCTGCCATCACAAACCACGAGTGCCAGCCAGTGACAGGGACAGCTACCCTCACCAAGACAAGCCAAGTGGAGCACAGGTGGGACAGCAGTTTTTCCATCACATCAGGTGTCAAGAGTAGCATCAGTACCAAAATCCCCATGATTGGCTCTGCAGGAATCGAGTTTAGCGTGGAGACGACCGTCGGGTTCTCCGAGGGGACCACCTATATCGAGTCAATCACACATTTAGTCTCTGTTCAGCACATCATCCAACCAAACCACTTCTGCAGTGTCAAAATGGTGGCATACAAGTACTCTGCAGACATCCCTTACACAGCACGCGTCAGCCGCACCTACAGGAACGGGGAGACCACGTGGACGTCCATCTCTGGGACGTACAAAAGCGTCCAGATAGGAGAGGTCCGGTCTGTGGTGGATCGCTGTGAACCTGTACCTGACCCCAGGCCCTGTAACTAAAGGAATAATGGAAGAGGCACTATGAGATACAGTACCTGACATATTGTATGTTGGATACCTGTAACGTTTTATATGCCTTAGTATATTCTATAAGACAATAAAACTACTTGGCATTTGAGTTTCTTCCGTTTTCCAATGAATTGTTTTCAAAGCCACAAATAAAATGCATGAAGAATTATCATTTAATATTTTATTGTTACGTATGAAATGAACTTACATGCACTCAAGTGTTGTTAGTGAAACATTCAGATAAAATATGTTCAGTGTCACTTGCAGTGTTGGATAGTAACAGGTTACTGAGTTTAATGTCTGTGCATAAGGAAGCACAAGAAATAATGAAAGTCAAATAATAATAAGGCATCAATTAATGCAGTTCATTTTTAATTTGGATTTTCTTATTATATATTTTGGTGGTGGTTAAAGACTCTTTTACCTTTGTTGTTTTATTATTTATAAGAGCAGTGCAAAACCCAAAATGAATCTTCAATAGAAAACAGACAAAAACAAAACTTTAGGAAAAGATGAAGAAAATTGGATGATTAATTGGATTATTTTGCCCAAAGAAATAAATAAAATATTTTACCTGTTACTCTGTTTGTCATAAAATAACATCTTGAAGCTTGAAGTGTGAGGTAATGTTACTTTGACAAAAAAATTATGTAAATAACAAATAACACATGACCACATTTTCGAGTATCTTGCAGCTGCAGCAGGTAGACGTTTGCATGAAGCATAATGGGATTGAACAAAATCAAATAAATCCTGTCAGTCAAAATCCCCTTCTTTTCATCTTCTATCTTTATCTGAATTTGAAGTAGCACAAAAAGGCAGTGCAGCATCATCAGACAAGTCAAAATTATGATTGACTTTTTATGATTGACTGTGTCTCTAAAAACACTGTTAAATTATAAAAATTCAGTGTAAAAATTACATTTTTACTGCTTTTTTGTCGGTTTCGGTGTTCCATACCAGTGGCATCAAAAAGTGTCACAAATAAAGGATCTGACTCAAAAAGGTATGAGGCCTATGGGAATATACAGTGGTGTCTATTTGCCTTATAACGTCTTTAAATCTGGGCAAAGTTGCTCATTTAATTGTCAGCCACAGCTACTCATTTCACTGCTAAATGCAAAACACAGCAAAAATTCTACTACATTTAGTAAACTATAATATATAATTATTTAATTAAACAATGTAGATGCTCATGAAGCAGCTGAAATATCCAATAAATCCAGTAGATGGCACTGAATGATAGCTGTATGAATAGTCCCCAGCTCATTATGCAGAATTGCAGCAATAACACTCAGTTGAGCACAATACACTGCTCTTTAAGGCCGACTCAGTATTTTCTTATCACCTAAATTAAAGTTATAGTAAAAACATTCAAACTGATGAGCATTTTATTGTATTTTATTCAATAATATATATATATATACTAAACAATTCAAATAGTGAAACATAAACTTATAATATGCTTAAGAATACAAAAGGGGCTTTTTCTTTTTTTTTTTTGTTAGATTTTATTGCTGAGTGTTTTATCTGTGTTGTGTGTTTTTTCACATATGACTTTTAGAAAAGAAGAGACATGAATTGTTCATATTTCCACTCCAGACATATAAAAATAGTCTGCTTGGAATAATAATTTGTGTCTCCTAATTTGTGTCTTTAATTATTTCGTTCAAAATGCTTAAAAGTACATCTCCTCCTCCTCCTTAAAGTGAAAAACTCAGAATCTGTGTCCCAAATCCAGACTACAAACTCATTCCAAGAAGGTTTTGAGTCTGTTGTGTGCTCATTGTCTGTTTTACTTGTTTTATTGGCAGTACTTTTCTGAATTTAGTTTGACTGACATCAGCCCACAGCCACATCATTTCATGTTGGTTAAGTATATTGAAGTGAAGAAACCAAAAGAAAACACATTTTGGAGTGATTTTATTAAGTTAAAAAATCCCCAAAAAGCATCAAACACACAGTTACACTATGTCTGACATCATATGGGGCTTTGTGCATTTCATGTGCACGGCTTGGAGTTGTCAAGAAGTTTACATCGGTGCGCCACGGCCCGCACTTCTCCGATCTGAACGCTGTCGTACGTCCCAGTGATGGACGTCGTGCGGGTCTCCCCGTTACCGTAGGTGCGGCTGAGGCGTGCCGTGAACGGGATGTCAACTTTGTACTTATACTGCACCATATTAACCGTGCAGGCGTGGTTTGGTGGGGCTGTCATCTCCACAGAGACAGTATCAGCGATGGCCTCTGTCACCGTGTTTCCCCCGGAGCCCTGGATGGTCACCTCGGTGCTGAGCTCGATACCTGCGGAGGTGATGAGTGGGATGCCAACAGTGAAGCTCGTTTTAACACCAACCTTGATAGAAACGGAGACGTCCCACCTTCGCTCCACCTGGTATGTCTTCGAGAGGGAATCCGTTTTCACCACTGAGCGGCATTCGTAGTTACTGATGGCTGTTTCATGCATGGTCTCGGGAGGATAATGGAAGATTTTAGCCTCATCAATGATGTACTTGACATCGTAGATCTGCTGGCTGATTATATTCTCATTGATGGTCAGGACCTGGTAGTAGTGGTACCAATATTCATAACCCTCCCAAGGCAGGTAGAAGGCCTTATCCTGAGTAGCCACCTTCCCAAGTCCATATTTGTTCTTCCCTACATATATCTTCTCCCCAGGGCAGGTTGCGACTGAATCTTGGGGCACTGAACCGTATGAATCCTCCTTCCATTCCAGGAATTCAAAGTTGTTTTTGTTCACCAGGATCTCAAACGGGGAACCAGGATATGCTTTATTTGTGTCAGCATAGTGGCAATAAGGACCTTTGCTGGGGGTATAGAAGCCAGCGTCACACTCGTATCTGCAGACATAATCAATGCGATCAACGTATCCATTGTATATTGAAACAGCATCGTTTGGGAGAGAGTTGTTCCAGGTCACCCACTCCAGGTTAGAGCCATAATCAGAGCCAAAGGAGGAGGACTGAACCTGCCTCTTCTGCCTTAACCTAGCGACAGTCAGGCGAGGCAGATCCGTTAGAATCGACCTGTCAGTGGAGATTTCAGTGCTGCCATTTAGATCCGAGTTCATGAAGGAGACTGGAAAAAGAAAAAGGAAAAGACAACAGAGAAGAACAGTGGTTGGTTTATACAAAGACAAGGAGCAACAACAGAACACTTATCTTTAAAAGGACAAACAAAGCAGTTTTATTTGAGACTAATTTGATACAGTTACTCTACTACTTTTGTCCGCACTGAAATTAAAGTATTGGGTGGAAACAGGGAGAAATGAATCATTTATACCTCAACCTGCAATCTTTTGAAAATATAAACACTCTGACCCATGATATCAGCTCACATTACATTGGACTGGACACATTTACGTTCAAGTTGAGTCATTAAAAGTTTTATAATGTTTTGCAGGAGGAGAAAAGAGAGGTATTTTGATCTAAAAATGCTCAAAAACATATAATTTTTTAATTCACTGTCTTTTAAGAGGCATTGTTGGAGTTTTTAAAGTATTGCTTCCATGCTTTCAGCAGCACAACCCAAATTTCATTCCCCACATGGTGTCGGGGTAAAAGGACTCAACATTTCAGTATCAAGTGCATGGTAGATAGTACAAACAGTTAAGTGGGAAAAAACGTTTTCAAACCAAGGATAAAGCTGTAGTACCAGAGTTTTTGCCTCAACATTACGCCATTTCATGATGAACATGTCACTGAAAGTTTTCTCCCTCATTCCCCAAAATCATAAAGCCGGTGTGTGTTTACCGTTTCTCTGCTCGGGGTTGTTCCCGGTGTCCAGAGGACTGGCTGAGGACAGAGCCGGCAGGGCCAGCAGCAACAACACTGACAGCTTCAACTGGAGATGAAACAGAACAAAATCATTGTTTGTTATCAGCAGTTTAAAATGCAGCATTAAAGAAGAGTTCAGCCTGTCAGTCAATTTGTTTTTGCAGGAAGAAGAATAAGCAATATAATAATGAAAGATTTTGGAAATACAGAATTTGATATCAGGGAGTAAACTCAAAATAATAATAATAATAATAATAATAATAATAATAATACATTTTGATTTGTATTAAATTGTATCTTGAAATTATGAAAACTCAATTTAAATGTCAAGATGCAGGATTTAAAGTTTCAGTGTCAGCACTTGTTTGTTTGATCTGTTGAAAGAGATATTTCTGGGACAATAAAACACAGTAAAAAGAACTCACCATGTCAGTGTCTATCACTTGTTGCACTTCCAGTCTCCTGCAGGTTTATATACTGTAGCTGCTTCCTGGCTTGTTCATTGAACAAATACTGTGTGTACTTCCACTTTGTCTTGGCTCTGATGTTGAACAGTAAACAGTAACCGCTCCAGTGGCGTTAGAGGAAACATCTTAAGATGGGCGTTGTTTCCCCATAAATGATGTTGTTTTAAAGACTGATTCAGTATATATCATTATTATTATTATTATTATTATTATTATTCTATCAAGGGGAAAGGTAAAAGTGACATGGCTTGGTTCTTCAAAACTGGTTCCTGAAAACAAGAAATCTGGTGTCTTATATAAAAGTAATGGATTAGAAATCTCATTAATACAAATAGGGTCCAGGTTGCATTCATTTTATTAATTATTTTACTATCATTTATTGTTATATACAACTGGGAAGTACTGAAAAAATATATATAATAATAAGTAATTCCAGGCCATATGGTTTCCATCATATTTCTTGGGATGATCATGCAACAGGTATTAATATGAGTTCTTTGCAGTATTAAAAAGGTCTTAAGAAACCTTAAACTTAACTTGGTGAACCCTGCAGAAGTGATTAGACCCTTACATGTTGTTATTTCACATGCACATTAGAAACCAGAGTACTGTGAGAAGTCAGATTAAGTCTCGAGATCTGATGTCTTATAGTAACAAGGTCATGCAAATCATATTCTGTAAAATATTTGCAGCTGTGGAGCTGAAGGAAGGTGTATTTTTTCACCCTGTTAATTATTTTATTGGGAAATATGTGCACCTTGCAGATATTTGTACTCTTTCTTATCAACAGAAAGAATCCATCTCTCATATTTTTCTTTGTGGTGTGATGCAAACATATTTTCAGTTCAATAAATTAGCCAAATATCTTTTACTTAATATGATATAATTGTATTCCCCCAAAACTAGAATAATTCCTTTCAGAAACCAGATGAGGAACCACAACCACAAAAGTGCCTTATTACTCTTTCAGTACTTGACTATTGTAAACCTGTAATTTTTATCTTGTTTTATGTATTTATTTAGTCGTCTTCTCTGTATTGTTTTTATTTATTTAGAATTATATATTTTACTGTGTCTTTCTATGTTTTACTGTAAGTTGTTCCCACTTCATGTCCTTGTTTGGTTTTGTTCAGTGTCATAAATGGATAAATCCAAATGTAAAAAGCTTGTTTCCGGGGAACCACAACTTATAAATGACTTTTTTCTTTGTTTATATTATTAAAAATAAACATTGGGATTTGTTACCTTATCAAAGAAAGAAAAGTACCAGGAATAAATACATAGTGGGCACCGCCTTTGGTAGGCAGATCATTCATTTTGAAGACCATTCAACCCCCTTATCAACGGGTGTGTCTAATCAGCCTTAAAGCTTTTGTTTGAATCTGGCTTTTGCTTTCGTTCTGTGTTGGACTGGTGAGGCCATTTGACTTAACACAGAGGTAACAGAGATCTTCAAAGTAATAGGATTTGGTCTACAGCCATGCTGGTGACTCTGCGCTTATGCACAGCTGTAACATGCTCACAATGACACACTGACATTAAGTTTTTAGTTTGATAGTTTTGCAGGAATTCTGTCATAAACAAAAGTTTTTGACTGATGATGGCGATCATTTTATGTACAAAATTTCACTGTAATTCATCCAATAGTTGAACAAACAATCCGTTCAGTAAATGCTGAGATATTTCACAAGATACGTAATAAGTCTGACGTTCTGGTGGTGCGAGAGGAAAAGTCAGGGAATCACAGGAGTCATTAGGATTCATCCTCTGGGAACCATGAATGTCTGAAGTAAATTTCATGGCAATCCATCTGATAGATATTTCAGTCTGGACCAAAGTGGTGGACCATTACTGAAACTGTCTCCTTGTGATAACCTGCATCACTTAAATTGCAAATCAAAGTATTGGACACATTTTTATGTAGTGCATGATTCAACACAAGGGTCATTACGGAGGCTGCAGTTTGTTGTGCTGTTGGATTGGATTGCATTACACTGAGAGGTGACAAAATAAAATTAAAACATCACCTGGCCTTTTGTATTTATTTTAATTTACCATGGAAGCTAGTTATTGATCAATAACCCTCTGCACTGCATGGGTAGATAGATAGACAGATAGATGGACAGATTGATAGATTTAAATTAAGGCATTACAGCAGCTCACATCTCAAACATCAACAAAATTAAGTGACAGTGGTATAAATTAAAAAAAACATTATAAAAATAATAATGTAATATAAAATAATATCCAGTAAATACAGCATTTTTATAGAAATAAAGCTTCTTATCAATGATCCGTCTTATCATTATTTCCTTGTTTGAATGGGCAGAAGAAGCCCTACTTTCTGTGTGATGATAGTGAGAAGTCTTATCGTCTGCAGTCTTATCAACCTCTTTCTTTTATAAGATTAATAATCGCTGATGTTTCTTTAGTCTGACTGCGCATTCATTTGCTGCAGTATGACCATTAGGGCCGTTTCTTGGGCAGTTTGGTGGTTGAAAAAATATATTTTGTTGCAAATGTTTAGCCATGTTAGAAATGCTTAGGGCAATGTCTGTCTGACTGTGTGTAGGTCGGTCGGTCCAACACTTTGGTCCAGACTGAATTACCTCAACATCTATCGGATGGATTGTTGTGAAGTTTGTTACATCATTCATGGAGGATGAATCCTACGGACTTTGGTGATCATCTGACTTTCCCTGTAGCGCCATCATGAGGTTGACTATATAATTTAACTTGTGCACATTCCCTGGACAATGTTTTGCACATTCCTGCACAAACTGTTTTCATTTTAAAAACAGATATATTGCACATATTTTAAAAATATTTTTCATTACTACAGTATTTTTATATTCTGCATTGTAAATATTTATATTCCTTTATTTATATATAATATTTATGTTATGTTTCTTGACTTTTGCACAACTTGTTCTTTTTACTTACTTATTTCTCTATGTTTATTGTTATGCACCAATACACCACAGCAAATCCCTTGTACGTAAAAATGGGGGTTTGTATTATTTTTCCTTCGATTCCGAGATATAACTTAGCCACATCCTTAGCAACAATATAACACGTCACAGAGTCTTGGTAATAACTAACAACTGAAGCTCTTATACATTCACTGAACAAAGGTTGGGAAAATAAAATACACATTTCTTGCTAGAAATGTCATCAAATCTTGCATTTTCCACTGAGAATATAACAAATGTCTGCCTTTCTTTTGTTTGTTCACAGAGAGAAACTTGGCAGTCGTGTGGCGTGGCGTTCGGCAGCGAGCTGGATTCCTGTTGGACTGGATCAGGAGTCTTCTTGTATTCATATCATTGATCAACCATATGAATCGATGATAACGGCCTTCTGCACCTAGTGGTAGGTGTAGAAGGCCCCTTCTGACCCATATCTATGAGACTGGTAACACCCATTCAATCAGGTGATAACATTTGAAACAGGTGCTATGATTAATAAAGGCGAAAGGGAAACTTTTTTCCCTCTTAAGGAAGTAGAGAGGCTTGTTTACATTGAGATTTAATCATCTATGATTATGTTTTTTGAAATCGAAAGGGCAACTTTTGGGTTTCTTTGCAGCACATGCATGTCTATTTGTGGGTTTCATCATGTATGATATATGTTTTTCTGCCCTTTCATGCTTCAGATTCACACATTTCATCATTTACTCACTGGTTTCCCAATATGAACAGCTTTCAACTGATGGTCACAGAGCAGCACAGCAGGAACAGTTTGTTTAGGGAGGGTTCAGTGGTGGAGGAAGTATTCACATCCTTTACTTAAGTAAAAGTATGTGAGTATAATCAGGAAAATGTGCTGAAAGTATTAAAAGTAAAAGAAAAATGTTGTACTATTATATATTCTATTATAGATAATTATTCCTCATCATTAATGTAAAAGCAGAATTTTACTGTTGTAGTTGGTTGAGGTTAAGAACTTTTTGTGTTGAGAGCTACGTGTTGTGTGCGTATGCATAAAAAAAAAAAAATATATATATATATATATATATATATATATATATAAAGCCCAGTGAAATAAACCCTGAGCTGTAATATCGACTGTATCCAGCAGATGACACTGAAAGATCAATAACTGCTCACCGCACTTTGTAGCCAACATGACAGTCCCCAGCTCAGTGCAGTAACGATCAGGAATAATACATTGAACTTAGATTATTTTAATTACAAATATTACCCATTACATTACACATTTATTCAGTTTTTTCATTCATTCATTATTATTACTATATTGTTTTTGATTAGCATTATACTTCTTTTCTTCCCCTGTCTCTATGCATAACCAAATCAATGTCAATTTAAATGTATAAATACTTCAAAATAATCTATAATACTTCCACTTGTGTGAAAATGTATTTATTTTTGCTAAGAAATCAATATATGAGTCCCACCATGGTTCACATGATGACGACTGAACCGTCTCCATGACGACTGAGCAGACTCAATCAGCTGATGAAGACCATGATTCATTTGAAGGCTCCGGAAAAAGCCAATAAGTAGTAAAGGATTGTTTAGTAAAATAGTCAGTATCGAAGTTGCAGTGAATTCAACCTCTGTTAGAGCGTCTTTTGTGTTATTTATTTTATGATTTGGGTTTGTCGAGGTTTATTTGGTGTTGTTTAGAAGTCAGATGACATTTGAAAAGCGGTGTAATGAGTGTGTGATAGGCTGAAGGTCACCGATGCAGCATGATAGTTTGGAGGACAGAGCAAACTGATAACTTATCAGTCTGCTTTTTCTTTTTACTCGTTAATAATCCTGAATCTTATCCGGAATTGATCTGCGCTCACGCCCTCCGTTTATTTATCATTTATTTTTATCTCCCTCTCTCTTTATTTCCAATTTAGTGTTTAGTTTAGTTTTTTTTTTTATTTTGTTCTTCACATGCTGTCCCCTGTTACTCATCTGTGTCCTTTTATGGTTTGTAAATCACTATATGTTGCCTTTGCAATAATTGCCCTGTTTTCTTATTATGTGTTTTACAACTTTATTACTTAATGCTATCACTGACATTAATACTTTATAATCTATAAATGAATGATCCATTTTCATGCTCTGCTTGGAGTATGACCTCCTGATTTTGTATGTCTTATTATTTCATATTTATTTAGTATATTTTTGTTTGTTTTTTGTCATATTTATCACTGAATCATCTTGCTGTTATTATGGTTGTTTGTTAAATGTTTTGTCTGTTCTTGTATTGTATAATTGTCGTTGAAGACGTACTTGAAAACGAGCTGGAACATCTCGAGGGGTTATTCCTAAAAAAAAAGTCCAACAACTGGTGAATAAATAAAAAAAATAAAAGTGACACCCAATCCCTGATTGAGGTGTGGCCAGAGGTGTCACATGCTCAAACGATTTTCTAAGCCAAACAGAAATGCAGCAGTTGGATTATATTTTCATTATGTTCACAATAACGGTTACACTAATCATAGTTACAGCTATAAACTCCTTTCAATGTTAGATAACCATGTTGGTTATCCGCTGTTTTTATTCTGCTTAATTATTCACACGTCTTTTTTTAATTGTACTTTTTCTGTGTGGTTTGTCGTGTTTTTGTATTTCTGTTCTATTTTTCTTCCTTTGTTAGCACCTTGGTCTTTGAGAAACAACATTTCATCCCTGTATACTTTGTAGTTGGGTTATTTTGGTTTGCAGTAGGAAATCGCTCCCAAAAGCTGTGATGTTTTATATGTTTCAGCATTTTTATTACTGCCTGTTGATACAGCGTGAAGTCAACTTTAAAGATATACTTTAAAAACTGACTGAATCTCTTGGTTTGTATTGTTCCACAGGTACAGGTGTGCTTTTCATTGAGGCAGAGAAAAGCTCATTTTAAAGTTTAAAGGAAGTGGATTGTGATTTACACTCATTATATATATATATATATCTACGGCTAACAATGTCTTTAAATATTTATTCCTTAAACGGGTTTCTTCATTACCTGCTGTAAGGACAAACTGTCAATTCGCTTAATTTGACGACGATATTACCTCTGATAAATTTTTAATAAATTCTAATAAATCATAATTTTCCAAAATTCTATTCTTTACATTAACTTGGAATTATTTATTTAATCAAAAATGTGTTGTTAAAGTTTTTATTTTACTCATATGAAGAGAAACTTTTATTTTTTTACATGTCAACATTTCAAAAATTCTCCAACTTACAGTTTCAGCTAAAGATGTCACTCCCTTCTTTTAAATTTGAATTTGGAAAGTGATTTCTTGACCACAGAAACATTAATCCCCATTCATTCTAACTTGCTCACAATATCTTGTTGTGGGATGTTGCCTTAAGTTCAACCTGGATAAGATCCATCATGCCAGATTTTGTTCATAACTAACATGAAAATGATGATGAAAACTTTTTAGGTAAAACACATCCCTGCAGCACTTTCTGTTTATTGATCCGTGTCAGACAGAGTGAAAGTGCACAGTCTGCTTTATGGCTCAGCCATAAACCATAAAGTGCATATAAACCTGGAGGTGAGTGGCTGTGGACCCAGTGTGGAGCGACTGGAAGGGTGAGTGCTGCTCAGTCTCTTTTCACCTTCAGTCAATCAGACTCACTGATGATCACCATCAAGTGGCAATGATCTCGAGTAATTAGAATTAATTGGCTATAGTGCTATTCTTGTTTAATTTAATGTTTCCAATTTGCTTTGTTAAAGATGTGTCAAATTAAAGACTCGGTTTAATCAAATGTCTTCTGGAGAAAATCATTCAATGTCTCTTGGTGAGGTTATTTAAAAAATACTTTTCTATTATAAAAAAGCAATAAATTCTAGTTAATTTCAGTTGAATGTGTGCTCTGCTACATACTTCCCAATGGATAAAATACAATATAAAATATGAATAATAATACATAATATTTGTAAAGAAATTATGTGTAAACCGTTTAAGAAAAACAACTGATACCTACTCCGATGAAGTTATTATTATCATTATATATTCTTATAATATTCAAATGATTCAAAACTGTATTTCTCACATACACAAGTCACATTTGTAGTTTTGAAAAGGGTGAAATGTTGTGAGCAGAACTTACAGCTTTATTTCACGTGTTGAGTTTAAAGGATTTTGGCTGAAAGCGTGTTGTGTTTGGTCTCCAGATGAAGCTGTCGGTGCTGTTGCTGCTGGCCCTGCCGGCTCTGTCCTCAGCCAGTCTGCAGGACATCGTGAAGAAGAGCTCACAGCACAGAAAAGGTCAACAGTTCATGTATTTCATATTTTTGTGACATACACTGATACAGGTTGCACTTAACCACACAGGGCTAAAAGGAGTCTGAAGCAGACATTTTCCAGAAGTCTGGTTCCCCGTAGATCATTTTCAGTTTAGTGTTTCTTTAATCTATAACAGAAAGTGCAGTGTGGTTTGAGGTGTAAACTTTCTGTCTGTCTTCTACACAGTTTCCTTTCTGAACCCAGAGCTGGAGGACCTGGTGCCTGAACCGACTGGTAACAATGTGGTCTCTGCTGCTCTGACTCCCGCTGATCTGGAGCAGCAGCAGGATCCACTTTCCTCCTTCACTTTCGGTGATAACGTCAACCTGGAGTGGCTGACCTGGAACGGCTCTCTGCCCAACGGAGCCGTTGCAATCTACAACGGCTACACTGAGCGCACCGACTACGTCTGCAAATACAAGTGTGAGGCCGGCTTCTACAACCCCAGCCTGGGCCCGCACTGCCGCTACCCCTATGGAGACCGCGAGTACTACGCCCCGGAGTTCGAGATCCTGGCTAACAAGGACAACTTCGAGTTCCTGGAGTGGAAGGAAGGTTCCTACGGTTCAGTGCCCCAATATTCAGTCAGGACCTGCCCGGGTGTTAACATCTACGTTGGGAAAAACAAGTACGGTCTCGGGAAGGTTGTTCCTCAGTTTGAAGCCTTCTTCCTGCCTTGGGAAGGTGATGAGTACTGGTACAAGAAGTATCAGGTCCTGACCATCAACAGGGATGCCTACACCCAGCACATCTCTGACGTCAAGTACGCCATCGACGAGGTCGCCATCTTCCAGTATCCTCCTGAGACCATGCGAATCTCCGGGGTCACCAACAACGAGTGCCAGACGGTGGTGAAGACAGTCACCATCTCAAAGACCACAGAGGTGGAGACCACGTGGAACATCGGCCGAGCCACCATGCTGGGCATCACGGGCAGCATCACAGCTAAGATCCCCCTCATCGGCTCCGGGGGCATCGAGCTGACCGGCGAGAAGACGCTGCAGTTTTCCAGGGGGACCACCATGGTGGAGACGCTCAGCCACTCCGTGTCCGTGGAGCTCAACGTCCCGCCGAACCACTCCTGCAGGGTCCGCATGGAGGGACGCAAGATCAAAGCTGACATCCCCTACACAGCTCGCCTCAGCCGCACCTACCGCAACGGAGAGACCCAGTGGACGTCCATCTTTGGGACATACGACGGAGTCCAGATTGGTGAAGTCCGGGCCGTGGTGGACCGCTGTGAACCTGTGGCCGACGCCAAGCCTTGCCCCTGAAAGACTGATGGAAAACAGAAGATATTTAACATCTGGTGTTTGAGATATTGAAAGCAAATAATGTGTCACAATAAAAAGAATGCCATGCAACATGTTTGGTGGTAAATGGAAAATATCTTTTGTGTCAAAGAAAACTTTGTTAAAAAATACATTTAAAAATAAACTTTAACTTTTTCTTCCTTCACTCCCTTTCTCTTCACGATTTCTTCTCGTCTTTACCATGAAACTGACTCACAACACATACAAACATCAGAGCAATAAAGTACATTTATCCGGCGCTGTTCTGTCCTAATTTACCTGATGTAAACTAAAGTTCAGAGGAAAATATTTTACTGTTTTCCCCATTTCATTTATTTGACAGCCGGTTACTTTGCCGATAAACGTTTTCCAAACAAAATGCCTGCTAATTGATTAGTAGTTTGACGATCTGAAAGGGACCTTTATTTGAAATCAATACTTTTTTATATAATGGAATTTTGAGTAGAGGACTTTTACTTTCAATTTAATACCATATTTTTAGTAAAGTAAAGAACCATTATTACTTTTACCGCTGTCCAACCAATGATATTAACCCATTTAATTTAATAGGCTTTTATAAGTATTTGTAATAAATGGGTTTCATTCTTTTCAATTCAGTTTTTTTATAGACTTCCTTGTATATTCTGTTTGTATATTCTCCTGTGGAAGGTGTATCCTCTCAAAGCCAGTGTGCAGTTATGCATTTGCTTTCCATGTGTCCAAAATAACATTTTTGAATGTCTACAATCATCAGGGATTGCAGTTAACTATTGCAGTCCTGGGATTCATTTGCAATTAAAAACCTCCAAAACATAAATTATGAGAAGAAAAGCCAAAAAAAAAAAAAGAAAGAAAAACATGTAAATAGTTTACAGGTTGTTCTCCACTCTTTCTTTTGTGGTTGGAAAATATCTATTGATAATTTTCCATTGGAATTCTTTTTAAATAAGATCATGACTGGTGGTATGGATATTATACGTATATTCAATTCCATGTTTCATTCTCAATATATTCAGAAATTACATTCAGACATTCATGTTCCCCATGTTCCATGTGACCGTATAAGCTTTCCAACGTTAGTATTTAGCTCAAAGCACCTCTGTGCCTCAGTACAGCCTCACAGAGCATCTGTACAGCAGCCCTCAGTGTATTCTACAGTTGGTTTTCTGGTTCAATTCATGCTGGACAAAGTGCTCCAGCAGCAGGGAATTAATAAAGAATGGAAATACTGTTGACTTCCCCATGCACAGATTCAGATTTCCTTTGACACTTCAAGTCACAGAGAAGACTTTTAGACTTTGCCTCTGTGACAAAAACCTTCTTTCACTTATCCAATCAGCTTCCAGAGAGAATGAAAACATCAACTGTGAATCAGACTGAATCACTGCTTGTCGCTCACGTACTGTACTCAACGTACTGTACATCTGAATAATACACTGAATCTGAATAACATTGTATAAAGTTCCTGCGATGCATGAAAAACAAGTTGTGCACAGGCATTCACACTGAAGCACACTGAAACACAGCAGCTGACGGCAGTGACATTGCAGTTTTGTCAATTTAAATGACCTTTGCACAGCCTTGTTTCACACAAAGTCCTCGTTCAGACTTAAATAAATAAATTGATAATAACTTTCTGTCTCAAGGACGCACGCAGATGGCCATGACATCAGCGATTTTCAATGATAGGCCTGTGCGTGCAGAACAATGTCCGTGTTGAGCGACTTCTCCTCTGGTTTAATCTTGGCAGCCGACCACATTACGCAACCAGGACCATCTTAATCAATGAGCCACTATTACAGAGGATCCGATCGCTCTGTTCCCAGCCTGAGCTTATCTAAACATACAGTATCTTGTCATCAATGGAGAAAGGGCGCCACAGCACTTTGGACATCGTGCAATCCTCTATCGCTCAGAAGATACTAGACGTTAAATCCAGGCAAATTTATTTATGAAGCACTTTTAACAGTGTCATCAAAGAGTAAGGGGGGGAGGGTGATGTTATGTTAGGTCAGATCAATAAAGAACACTGTTATCATTATCAGCATGAATACTCTTTTTACACTCCTCGGAGCTGCTGCAGGCAGATGAGTCAAGGACAAAGCAGGTCTCATGTCAGAACAGCGTGATGACCCTTACAGATACGAAGGGCCTGTAGCTGGACAATCACTATCACAACAAGGGAAAGAGGACCTGAACACACACACTCATACAAGTGAAACAGGTTAATGAAATGTTCACACATGGCCGGCAGGTTGGCAGGTGGAGCCGGGAGTCTGACTCGAAATGAACAATTTCCGGTACAGTTGTAGCTGAGTGGGTTCAGAGAGGTTTAGGTGAACCAGCCAGCCCACAAATACTGTGCAGGCTGCACTAAAAACAACAGAAACACTATTGTGTCTGTACTATAATAAACCTGCTCAGCAACTAGTATTTTACAAAGTGTTGATTTCAAAATGTTGCATCATTTTAAACCATTGAGTTTTAATACTGATCCTAAGAAGAGGGACATGTTTTTGACCCGATAAAGGAACAAATGTTCCTTAAAATAATCTGAAAGCATGAAAATCAGAGGGTCAGAAAGCCCACTGTTCTCCTGTGTCCCTTACATGAGTTTTAAACAGGAATACTTGATTTCAGGAGCTTCGTGTTTGGTGTATTTTCTGCTCCGAGTCTTTCCTCTGACATTAACAGATCGCACACGCCGGGTCAACGGGCGAGAAGCCGCTGCAGCTCTCCCTCCTGTTTATTGCGGGCAATAAGTCTGCAGGGAGGTTTTAAAACTCAGCACAGACTGCAGGCAGCGTCACTGCAGGAGGAACCTCGAGGTAAAAAACTGCTTCTGTATATCTGAATGAAGTGCTGGTGTTGGGCTCATTTTCCTGATTAACAGCATTCTGCATCATTTCACTGTCTGATTCTTTCCTGCGGTGCATGAAATTGATTGACAATCAATAATAAATGGATTTAAAATATTTGAATCTGAAAACATGCTGTTTATTTTCTTTAATGTGAAATTTTTGCTTCTATTGTTTACTAGAAAACGTATTCAGTAATAATTTCTTAAGACTAATCTTAAAGTAATCATCCGACACACATGAAGGAGCCAATTAAATGATCCAGTTAATAATGCTGCTGCATTAAAGTTGTAATTTATCTGAACTGTGTATACACTGAGGTGTTTTTCACCTGTTAATGTGCAACATCCTCCACAGAATGTGTCTTTCTGTTGTCTGTACATGATACAGTCACTCATCACTTCCAGTGGTCTTTATACAAACAACAATATCACATTCTCACAAGAAAGCAGTCATGTTTAAAAGTTACACTGCCCTTAACTAAACTTAAAGTATTGATCAGGAGGTTTGGGGGGGCAAAAACCTAATCTGTGTTAACATCCCTATCACAAAACAACATGTAAAGTAGAAGATGGACCAATTTTTGATGCTCATCAAGAACACATAAATCACGAATGCATGAAAAGAAACGTGATGTTATTGGCTGATGAAAAATTAGTCGTTCAGCTTCCAAAGGAGGGCATGACAGAAACAGCTGGGAACCACTGGGGTTCGGGGTTTAATGTTTGTTATTTTTGTAGCTTTGATGAGTTTTGGCTTTGCCTTTTTGCTTCAAACTAAATCCCCACTGATGCTGACAAGCCGGTTGTGTTTTCCCCGTGTGTCCAGATGAAGTGGAGCGTCGCTGTTGTCTTGGCAGTGCTGCAGCTCTGCAGCCCAGCGCTGCAGTCTGACCCGCTGCTCTACGTCTCCCAGCTGCAGGACGGCCAAGAAAAACCCAGTGAGTCACATCATAATACAGCAATTATATCCAGTCAGACACTCAGACAGAGTTGAATTCCAATAAATATTATCTTTTTTTTTTTACCATTTCACAAAAGTGATGTCTGCTCTTTTAAAATTATCATTAGCATAAATTAAGCATGATATATTCACAGTGAAAGACAACTTATGATCATGGTTGACCAAAAGGTTTTAGGCTACTAATAGCACATGATATACTTGCTTTTATTTAGATGTGTGTATCTTGCATTACTTCAATCTGTCAGTTGTTTGCATCCTTAAAAATGAATGCAACGCATCCGCAGGTCACAGGTGATTGCATGAAAGTGGTTGGAGTATATCGGGATTTGCAAAATCTTACATTTTCACGGAAGATATTCAAGTGTACTGTACTTTCTGTACTCTCCTTAAAAAATCTGTTTTATACCAAAACCTACTTCCATTTTCTTTCATGTAGAGCGATGGCTTAACCCCACGCTGGAAGATGTTGTACCTTCCCGGGAAGTCATCAAACCTCCTAAAGTTAGAGAGATCCCAGAAACTGAGACAACCTCACACTCCTTCCCCATGTTTGGTGAACACACCAACCTCAAGTGGGTCTCGTGGAACGGCTCCCTCCCAAACGGTGCTGTCGCCATCTTCAACGGCTACACCGAACGCACCGACTACGTGTGCAAAGTCAACTGCGAGGCCGGCTTCTACACTCCCAGCAAAGGGAACTTCTGCCAGTACCCGTACGCCGACAAAGAGTATAAATCCTCCAAGTTTGAAGTGCTGGTCAACGTGGACCACTTTGAGTTCTTGCAGTGGGTTGAAGAATCGTACGGGTCGGTGCCACCATATGCCATCAAAACATGCCCCAGCTCCGACATCTACGTGGGCAAAAACAAGTACGGTCTTGGCAAAGTGGTGACCCAACACGAGGCCTTCTTCCTTCCCTGGGAGGGTGATGAGTACTGGTACAAGAGCTACCAGGTTCTCAGTATCAACAGAGACAGCTACAGCCAGCACATCTCTCACGTGGAGTATGGCATCGACAAGATGGAGCTGTTCCACCACCCTCCGGAGGCCCTGCAGCTCGCCAAGGTCACCAACCTGGAGTGCAGAAGTGTGGAGAAGACGGTGCGACTGGAGAAGACCAGCACGGTGGAGAAGACCTGGGATATCGGTAGGGAGACCCGCAACGGCTCCGTCTCCACCATGAAGGCCAAAGTGCCCATCCTCGGCCCGGGGACGGTGGACTTCACCAAGGAGCAGACGGTGACCTTCTCAGAGGGAACCAGCATGTCGGACTCCATCAGTCACTCCGTCTCTGTGGTGCTGCTGGTCCCACCCAACCACTCCTGCACCGTGAGGATGGACGGCAGGAAGATGACGGCCGACATCCCCTTCACCGGCAGGCTGAGCAGGACCAACCACAACGGAGACACCCACTGGACGTACATCACCGGCACCTACGACGGCGTGAGCGTCGGCGAGATCAACGCCGTGGTGGAGAGATGTCAGCCGGTGACCGACGCCGTCCCCTGCTCCCCAGCTCAAGACTGATGATCAGTCTGTTGAACTTACAGCTCAAAAGGCAAATGTAAAAAAAAAAAGTTGAGAAAAACGTCCAAAATAAAATACAATTGAATGTTGTTGGTTTTTCGTGCCTTTATTTGAGATTTTAAATTCAACCCATGAAAGCAATTTTCAGATTTTTTCACTTAATACTTGTCCAGTTACAAAGCTGTTCTATTTATTAAATCTCTTGAAGTACACTGGCTTTAAAGATATAGCATTAATATTTCATAATTACAATGACTGTTAAGTAAAAGCGCACTTGTAAAGGGTAAAGTTCAAAACCATAAATAAAAACAAAGAGAATTTAAACCAAATAAGAAAAAAACAATATAAAACCATTGGTTAAATCCATGGTTTTCATTCAATTTTTTAAATGTATTTATTTAATTCAAACAAGTCTCTTTATTATTCAGAAACCATGCAAACACTTGTGGGGGAGGGGTGGGTTGCCTAATACTGAATATTTTATCACTTAAGTGACAAGATAACTAATACTAAGGACAGTAAATACATGTTTATATTTTTGGACAGGCCACCACCAAGGCTGGATTAGCAACTAGACAAAGTGGGAAAACTGTCCCCAGAAAGTTCACAGTGTGGCAATTAGTTTGTGGTATTTTAATTAATTGACAATTTGTTTGTTAATACTGGACTAAACGTTGATATATACTAAAATGACAAATCAATAGGACAATAGGGTCAATAAGGGCCCCCAAATGTGTTTGATTACTATCTTGCACATTGCAATATTGCTACTTCACACTGTGAACTGCACATTCGGATATTTACACTCCACCTCCCTGCACAGAACTGCACAGCTGTTTCATTTAATATTTTACAATTTTTTCATATTTTCGATATTTATTATTATTATTTATTTTCTATTTTACACTCATACCTCTTGCCTTGCAGTACTTGCTTACCTTCGTTATATTTGTATTTCTATATGTTTCTATGTTTTATACTTATTATGTCTTGTTGCACCAATCTCCCAAGACAAACTCCTTGCATGTGAAAACCGACTTGACAATAAATCTGATTCTGATCAGGAAGACCACAGGTGAGGTCACACTGCCACTAACACACTGTACTTTGCATTCACCCTTTTACACTCAGAAAATAGTGTTTAAAGTGCTTTCTGAAAAGACATAATAACATTCACATTCAGTATATTGCTGTATTTCTCAAATTTAAATTATTCATCTATTAAAGTGCGGAAAAAACAAATGACAAAAAAGTCAACAATATTTTAAAGCAAGAACAGGAAGCTGAACATAATGATATGAAAACAATAATAATAATAATAATAATAATAATAATAATAAAGATAAATACATACATATAATAATAATTAAAAATAACAACAGGTGTAGTTCCCAGTCACCGGGCTAGATGGCGCTGTAGCCCAGCAGAGCGGAGACGCGTGTTGTCTTTGAAACTCTCGTTGACTAAGACTAGTTGGTGCTATGCTACCTTGACTAAGCCAACCAGGTACAGTAAACTAACGGGAGAAAGCTGATAATAACAGTTAAAGTCGACTTCACAAAGTGAAAACTTCTGCGAGGATTTAGCGGCTCGTGTGAATGTGAAGTTTCTTACATAATGTAGCTAATAAGTCTGAGGTAAATACAGATAAACGTGGCTAAAGGTTGAGATCAGATAAACTGAATCCCATTGAGAAATCAGTCAATTAACGCGGTGAACATACAGGGAATGTTGTGTCCATCGCGGTTAAATCTCCGTGAAAAAGTCGGAAATTTGACTTAAAGACGAGAGCTGACGGTCTGTTTCATGGGCCGATCGAAGAAAGCGACAGTTTTAAGTAAAGTTTGTGGTTGTTTGTCGCTTTTTTTCAAGAAGCTGTTGAACTTTGTCACAATGCGACGACTTTTAACGAGAGTGATAAACCGGGTTTTGCTGAGTGAGCTGTTCTCACCAGCGATGGGCGTTGAAGCAGAAATACACACACAAGGCCGCAGAAAACTGGTAAGTGTTTGACCTCACATCATCCACATTTTGTCTGCACAGTGTCTCCGTGAATACTTGTTTAACGCCAGCCCCTTCAAATTTACTAAGCCCCCAAAAATCGCCCGTCAATGATACTGGATTGACAAATCCCACCAAACACCATTCAAAAATCTGACAATTTAGTGTTGTTTCGCTGACTGGATAAAGTTTCCATCCCATAATATAAGTTTGAATACTTTCCCCGTATCAGTCTTAACCACTTTTAAATTCGGGATAATAATCATCAAATTAAGTGGAGCATTTTGTACTAGATACCAAATTAAACATTGATCTCTTCTGCTTCAACCGTATAGTTGGAACTGAACCAGGTCACATTAAATTGACAGATTTTAGAATGGAGTTCGGCTACTTCTCTCTGTTTACTGTGCTACTGGTGGTTCAGTGACATTTTGTCAGTGATCAGTCCCACTGTGTCCAAAGAGTTTAGCCACAATATGGGTTTGATGGAGGAAATTATGTGGCATTTCTGCCTTCCTTTAATAAACTTGTCACATTTCTCATCTTTCTTTAATGTACTTTGTCAGCTGACCTCCGCTGTGTTAACTTGCCTTTTCACTGAGTCCTGTTGAAGTAAAACATAAATAAAAGCTCAGTGTGTTGTGTGGACACAATGTTTGCAGTGTGTAGAGCCTGAGCTAATACAATGTCGTCTATAGTATTTCTGTTAACAGAGCAGCCGCTGCTGCCAGTGGATCAGTACCATCAGTACAAGGCAGCGGCTGTATATGTGTTCACTGGGTTTATGTCAGCCTCCTCAGCTGACTGAAAACTCTGCCATAATAACAAGTTTAGTGTGTTTTTGAGCCTTTTCATTGACTGTGTTATGTCAAACGTAATTTAACAATAGAGCTCGGAGGAATTAGATATATCAGGCTTTCATTGAGCTTTGTAATAAGAAAAATATAAAGGCACATTTATTTATAAGATTTATAAAATAACACAATACGAAGAGTAAACGCATAGACGACAACAGAAAAAAAGAGCAGCAGTAGTCACAACCCCGTGGGTTTATATATTTGTTCCCCCCAATACTCTGAACCGTTCCTCTTTCAGGTCTCTCCTGTGGCTAAATGGACATACGTTTTTCATACCGCACTAAAATGTCGGTGTCTTTGTCCACCCAGTTTTACAAAGTGTTTCTAAGAATGTACCAGTACCTACGTTCAAATTTGGAGTCTTATATTTATATTTTCTTAATCTCGCTTTAAACTGAATTGCAAGTTTTGATCCTGACCGCATAAGAGCCATTTTTACATTTCCAACATAACGGAGAGCACATAGGCGTCATGTTTACATCAGATAGCTGGGGTCACATGGAGTCTGGGAGTCATTTTATATTGGGTCTCGTAGGTTTTCGCCACATCTCATCATCATCAGGATGGGACCCGAAATGTTTTACTGTTGACAGTGTTAACAAACATTTGATCATAAATATAACTTTCCTCCTTAGAGAATATGCAAAAGCATCTTTTCCAAATTATTTATGCACAAACCATTCTTACATATTGGTATGGATCGGAAAAAACTGCTTTACATATATTTAAAAGGGAAAAAAATTTAAATAAAATACTTTAAGAGAGTGAGTTTAAAAGAGAAGGTAAAGGAAAATGTAAATATGTGTAAGTAAAGAAAATCACAGCCATTCCCTTTAAATATGTCTAGATTTAGATGATCTAAAAGAAGAAAAACCTTAATATGTATCTAAAGATCTTCTCTTTACTGCTGTACTTATTTTTTTCTTCATGTTAAACCCATTTAAAAGGTTATTAGTCAAAACATGTTTAAGAATCTTATCATGTTTATAAGTGTGTGTGTGTGTGTGTGTGTGTGTGTGTGTGTGTGGCAGGTGGTGGGGCTGGGTAACCCGGGGATGGAGGGTACCAGACACAGCGTTGGCATGGCGGTGCTCGGTGCGCTCGCCGCCCGGCTCGGCGTGGCTGACCGTTGGCGTGGCGACAAGCACGTGTCCGGTGAGGTCATCGTGTCAGAGGTGCAGCGCGCACACGTGGTGCTTCTCCGTCCCAGGCTGCTGATGAACGTCAACGGGGTGTCGGTGGCCAAAGCAGGTGAGGTCACCACACTCAGGTCTGAGAGAGAGTGTGTGTGTGTGTGTGTGTGTGTGTGTGTTATGTCAGCATTAAGGATGTTTGTGTGTTTATTTCCTTTTCAAGGCGAGCTCAGGAACAAACTCTCATTTTTATCTTTATGTCCTTTCCAGCTCTGCACGCTGTCACTAATTGGTTTTAGTTGGAAGTTCCCTATAAACAAATTCGGTATCTTTGTCTTTGTGTTTGCTATTTAATAAATTACCTCTGCGGGACAAATAATTCATCAAACAGAAATGAAATCAACAACAGCAGAGTCTCACTGACGTCATACAGCATCAGTGTAGGAATAAATCAAGCATGTTTCTGCTCTTCTTGTACATTTAATATCTTTAATATCTAAAAGTGAAATAGTTGGTGTTTTGACCGTTTTAACGTATTTGAGTTGAAGTATTTTTAGGCTCAATATAAACTAAAGCCAAAACAATACAGCTGTTTGTCATTAATGAACATGGAAACCAATTCCACATTGAATGTTTGGATCTGAAGTGTGTGTTCGTCCCCTCCAGCTGGTAAATACGGCATCAGGCCTGAAGACATCCTGCTGGTCCACGATGAGCTGGACAAACCTCTGGGGAAAATCGCCATCAAACATGGAGGAAGCGCCAGGTTGGGTTTTGCTCATCACGTTCTTGTGATCTCAGGTCGACATAAAACTTTTCCACACTGCAAACGGATGAGAAATGACTGTTTTTGCGTTGTTTATACTGCTGTGAAGTGGTCGATAAGATTCAGTGGTTCAGAAATAAACATCAGGATTTCAAATATAATATGTAATATTTTGTGAAAAAGAGGTTTTGACGTTAGAGAGAAACGTCCACCTGTGTTTAAAATTACACTGAGAATACAAAGCTTTGACCCCAATTTCTTCTACTTCTTCTTCAGAGGTCATAATGGAGTCCGATCTTGTGTAGACTGTCTTCAGACGGATGTAAGTGACGATGAACTCTCCAGCTTGAATTGTTTTTAAGATATTCTAGTCAGATTTTATTTTAGGTTTATTCTTGACTATATTGTCTTGTTTTGTGTGTGTTTTACATGATTTTTTTTACACATTAAAACAGTTTAGACTGATGGTGAAAGCTTTGGCATATTCTTAAAACACTTAATTCTTCAATATTTATTGATCAGGTCAGATAGAACTTTATTAATCCAGAGGGAAAGATGCTCAGTATACATGACAAAATCAATATATACATGAATACATAGATAATAAGACAAAATATACATACATAGTAAAAGTGTACATTAGAATTAAAAGGAGGTGCAGGATACCAACTAGGTGCAGTTTTGTGGGGAAAGTTTGTCGTTGAAACATTTAAAATAGTTGAAACACAAAAAACAAATACAAGAATCAAGCACCAAACACTGACTGAAGGTCGGTCGTGTGACTCTGCGTGTAAACCAGCCTCGTGACCTCTCGTCTCTCCCGCAGGCGATGCCCAGACTTCGGGTCGGGATCGGCCGGCCGGCGGGGAAGACGTCGGTGGAGCGTCACGTCCTGAGTCGGTTCTCCTCAGACGAGCAGAAGGTTCTGGACTCTGTTCTGGTCCAGAGCGTGGACCTCCTCCTCTCCCAGCTCTGCCAGCCAGACTCCCAACAGGACCCCCAGTCCCCCTCCTCACCACCGGGGGGCAGGCGTGCAGCACAGGAGAGGAAGGAGAGGGAGTCCGACTCTGCTGCAGCTCAGAGCTGAAGCGCCGACTTTCTGAACTCAGCTCAGTTTTTAAAAACATGAACCTTTTGCAGATAAAGGCTCTTTACTGAGAATGTATTTATTCTCTGCTGCGAGTTAAAGGAGACTCGAGATGATTCAGGAGCAGAGCTGGTGCCCCGACCTCTGAAAGCTGCAGCTCATTCTGTGTGAATTTATTTAAAATCATGTACTTGATCAAATGTCAAAAATGAAGAAAGTATTGATCACTTCCACCCAGTATGTTGTGTGTTTTCTGATATTTCAGTAATCTTTGGTGTAACGTTCGGCCAGACGCAGGGCAACAAGTGAATTTAGGATAATCTAACATCGCCAGAGACGACAATTTAGAAACATTTTTGAAACATTTTCTGATGAAATCCTGAACATGAATGGAAGAAAACTTTATCGGGTTTCTGTTGTGTATTTGAAGCACATACAGACGCAGATCAAAGATTTCCAAGCATTTATTCTGATTAAAATGCAGTGGAGCCCGACACCAGTACCGATACCAGTATTCTTTTTTTTTCAAGAAATCCTTAACTTTGGTTATTGAAGAACTGTGACTGAGATATCTGCTGAACATTTTCATTTTCTTCTCCTAAAACTCGTATTTTGTCTGTGGGGTCGGGCTCAACAAACCCTCCCAACTGCATAAACTTGTCGTTAATCGCTCGTTTCAGTGCCACCTGTTCGTGAAGAGGTGTGTTGTAGGAAGATTTCAGGTTAAGGGACCTGAAATAAGTAGCTAGAAAATGCATTAGTAAAAACTGTGGAGCTGCCAACGATGTGACATCAGATCAGCTGGGACAGAAGCAAAGAGGGAATGATTTGACATGATGTTAGGTGCTTAAATGCAAGCTTCCTGAAACAAAACAATCCAATCCATTAATTAGATGTGTGGTTTTAACCTAATTGCGTCATTTCCACTCCCATTTTTATTGTTTCAGGTTGATTTTCTTACCGAAATCTTCGCTAGTAGCTATAGTTACTACTGTGCACTGAAAACAAATACTGGTGACAACAAGTTCTGTACTGAAACTTCATGTCACATTTACTCTGACACTGACGTATCTGTGAGAAGCTGCTGTTTTACTAAAAAACATTTTGATCCAAAATGGATCTTTGTTGTGTTGATTCACCACTTTCTTTCACTTCCTCACATTTTGGCATAGTGCATTGTATTAGTTACTCTTGCAGCTTAAATAACTTTTATCATCCACATTTAAAGGAAGTTCAAAGCCACTGAACCTAGAAAATCCATTTGTCTGTACTGTTTGAGATGCTTTTCTGCAGTGTGGACGCTGCAAATTTCTTATTTGATATTATATTTTATTTTCAACATGACAGCATCAGGTCTCATTTGTGTTTGTGTGTGTGCATTTGACAAGAAGTTTTCTCCCAAGTGATGCTGTTCGAACAAGTCGAGACTCAAGAACTGAACTGGAAAAAAACACAAAAACCTCTTTTCTTGAAGCTCAATTTCTCCTCTTTTGTATCTTTGCGCCGCTGTCACCAGAACACACGATTCTCCTCACTTGCTCCTCTCTTCCATCTTGTCCTCCCTGATGTGGCTCTTTTGGCTAAAAACATATTGATTTCCCCTTCCGATTGTCACACTAATTACACTCTTCATCAATTAGGTGTCTTTAATGAGTTGCATCCAGTCAAGAGGCGCACTGCGTTCTCACACTGCAGAGAATGCCAGAGGAGGGAGGGGGGTTCGGCGGGGGAGGTGGCGGACAAAAAAAGCCAGAAAAGAGCATATAAAACAGCGGAAAGAGGCCGACGAGCTGCTGAATGAGGGAAATCAATACAAAGGAGGCCAGTAGATTGCGATGGAGGGCTGAAGAAGAAAGGCAGGCGAGAAACAAAAGGGGCCAAACATTGTTTAGACCCGGTTTGTTTGAGGCCTTCTGTCCTGCTGTAGCTCAGAGCCACAATAGCTGCAGGGACACACTTGTGGACATGAGGAGGAGGAGGAGGAGGAGGGCTCAAAGGAGACTTCCTCACCCTATGACACCCCCCACCACACACACACACACACAACCCAAACACCCCTCACCCTCCTAAAAAAAAAGACCCCTGTCTTTCTCTGCGGTGACCCCGTTGAGCCACCCCTCGCCTCCATCAGGCCACTTTCCCAGCCCCTCCTCACTGGTCAGCTTCAGGAGGCTTCGCCAGCGGCTTCAATAACTTTTTCTTCAGCTGGGGTCAGAGGTCAGCGGTGGGGCTGGACACCTGGGTCTTTAGAAGACAGCCTAAATTTATTCAGGAATGGGGGGGCAGGCGTAGCTGGACTAACAGTGGCCTGGTGGGGGGTCTTCCCACATGTGTGCTAACTCTGCAGAAACACTAAACAAGCCCGCTGACTCCACTGATACTGGGGAGGCTGAGTAAGAGGAGCTACATTAATGGAACATGGACACATTTACACTCAATGATCAATGATCAATACTTTCTAGCTCTTTTATATCTCATCAGGAGACACAGCATGAATTTTCAGCTCTATATATTTCTGTGTCTCCTGGTGACACGAGCCCTATTGATGCCCTGCATAAGGACATTTTAGACATTGAAACAGAGGCAGTAGTCACTGGAGCAGAGGCACAGAGAGAGACTCAGTGTAAGGCTGAAAACCTCTGTGTCATCATAGACTCTGAGTTAACATCAAGAACGTGACCAAATCTGCCGTCTACCACCGAAAAAATATGGCCAGGGTGCACCAGTTTCTCTCCCAGGACAACACTGAGAGACCAGTGGACGCTTTTATCACCAGTAAGTTGGACTATTGCAATTCTGCCATAAAAAACACCATAGATCAACTCCAACTCGTACAATTTTCAGCTGCTCGTGTGTTGACGAGGACCGGGAGGCGAGCACACATTACACCTGTTTTCACTCACTGGCCTCGGTCCTGACTGCATGTCTGACATGGTTTTTAGAAAACAAAAAACATCTTTTTAGCTTTTATCCAGTGTGTGTTTACTCAACTTTCACTTTTACTGTTTCTCATTACTTTTATTATACTGTATTCTATTTTATTTTGTTTCATTTTTTTTTAAGTATGTTTACAGTGGTATGTTAATAAAGTTTGATTTATTGATCAAGCGGTGCATCTCTTTCATCCAGACTGATATATCTCAACATCCGATCAGATTGTTTAGTTGGGACACTCGTGTTCCCCAGAGGATGAATCCTACGATCCTCTGACGTTTCCTCCAGAGCCACCATAACGTTAACATTCGGTTTTTGAATGAAATATCTCAACAACTATAAGATTGACTTCCATGAAATGTGGAGGATCAATTCTGATGACTTTATCGCCCAGAGGTTTCACTTATTCAGTGAAATGTCTCAACATCTACTTGATGGATTGGCAGCTAATTTTGTACAAATATTCATTGCCCACTGAAAAAGAATTGTAAAAGCTTCTGTCGAGCGCCATCATTAGGTCAAAATGTCTGTTGGTCCTTTGGTTTATGAAAAATAAACGTGCTTTTACTTTTACTTGCTTGTGTTCCCTGTTTCTGGTGGAAATTACGCCGTCACATGCGGCAAACGATGTGTCCACCTCCTACTAACTGAAAAATGCACAGGTATGTTGAGTTTCAATCTGTTTTTCTTGTGATCGACACAGCCACGTAGACTACCAGAGGTTGTCAAAGTGGAAGTTATGTGTTCCCTCCCCTTCTGCTACGTATCCAAGATGGCGACCATTGAGCGTAAGAAGCGTTCAGCGCTCCTCACTCGACTTTTTGACCTTTATGAGAACATTCTGCCATAATTGTCAGTGTGAACATATTATGTACATAAGATGGTGAAGATAAAACAGATGCCAAACATCAACAAATGACTCTAATGTGATTGATAATTCCCTCCAACTCTGCAGCTCTACTCAGCTTTTTGTCCTCTGTCAGCTCATATTTTTGGTTTTACGGCACATTTACTGGATGATTCAGTCTCAGTGTTTCCTGCAGCAGGCAGCTGTTTTCAACCAAAAACTACCTACCCAGCATCAAATGGCAGACAAACAAATTTAGAGACTAGCTGGTGAATGAAGTGAGGTTTAAGATGCACTCCCCGGTCTGCTAGTGCTGCATCAACAGGGAGCTCATCCTGTCTGTATCTTTGAACGGGCCACTCCTCTGTGCTCGTCTGTTAAAGCTCATCACACAACTATGGCTGGCTTATCTTCCTTGTTACTGGTTCTCCTGGTTCCAAATGGCACTGGCACCCTGAGACCAGTTACCGTGGTGGCTTGTGGTGTTAGGGGTGTCGACATAGTTTGGGATGTAGCCTTACTGCAGACAGCAGTGGCTCCCAAACTGAGGTCCAGGCACCAGCAGGGGCTGATATTACAGTCAGTTCTTAACATGCAGTCAGAACGAGCATTTACTGTACTCTGTGTTTCCCTAATTCGATTCTCATTATTGTAATAAAAGCGTGTTGCTTCTACATTCTGAAACTGAAAATTCACACTAAAATAGCCCTACGCTGTTAAATAATACTGACCTTTTCATTTTGGGGTCCTTGTTGTATTTTTTAATTCAGATTTCCAGCAGCTCTGATGGAACACGTGTGAAGAGGACGACACTGACCTGATGATGTCTGAACTCCCTCACATTTACTGCTCTAATATTAACATGAAACCATATCTGCTGCCAAAGTCTCTTCAGACAGTTTCCTTCGGACAACAGCGACCAGTTTATCTCAGTTTGGGTTTAAAGACTAAACACAAAATCCTGTGTTACAGGCTGAAGTTGTGGAGTTTGAAAGATGCAGGTGTTTGACGGGAATTGGGGCCGTCACAAAAATTCAAGTTTGAACCAACACGTAATGTGTTCGAATAAATTTGAACGCAGCCCTCATTGCGTAACGTGCCACGTCAGACGCTTCGGTGTCGCGATTATCCGATCAGCACGGCTTCACTTGCTAGTGTCGTCCTCCATTTTCATTTATTCGCTTAGTTTCCTGTCGATAGGCCTAAGAGCGCCCTCCACTGGACCAAAAGGCAAACTACTTCAAACGGACTGTACATTTTTAATTTGAACAGGTCATTACAGTTCGGATATTTTGTTTAGTTTGTTAGGAAGGGCCTAACAAAAACATGCTATCAAGCTGTATTATGGGAAATGTAGGATCCAGTGTTTTTTGGAACTTCACCTATAATAGGGACCAAAAGTCAGGATATCTAAATGCTGAAGTGCTCCTATAATAGAGTTTTTTATAGTTTAAAGTATATTTTGAGTATCTATTATTGTCAACTTTTTCAGGGATATACAGCAGAAATAAATTTGGAATTTGGTGCAGTTGTCCTTTAATTGTATTATTTTTATCTCATACAGTCTAATTGTTCTTACGTTGACTCAGGTTGTCTATATGGCTATTTTAATAGTGGCTGTTCTCATGTTATTTGTATCCCAGTTAAGGAGACCCTCATGATGTTCCTATAATATGTCTGTAGGGACTGAATAGTAGTTTTTTGTGACATTAATGTATTTTATCTCCTGATGTATAACTGTAATGTTCCAGTAGGGACCTGTAGTGTGTCTTTCAGTATCACTTCAGCTTCGTTTTTCATGAGGCTCCTGTTTTTTTTTCTTCCCCTCCAGCATCACAGAATAGACTGAAGCCGTCGTGGTTTCCCATGGCAGAGCCGAGTGTTACAGTGAATCCAGGCCCGTTGGGGATCCTTTTCTCATTCGGCTCTTTCCGATGAGCAAGCATTAATAACGCGTCCTTCTCCCCTTTCATAGCCATAATCTCCAGTGATCTCGGGCCTCCCGCACTAAATTATTCTTACAGGGCCATGAAAAGGCAGCAGCGGGGCCCTTTAAGAGGCAAATGAGCATCCAACGTGCAAAGATGTTCCCAGCAACGGAAATGTTAACTCACCGTACAGAGCAGAGCATGGCAGAGGGAATCCACTGACAGGTCTGATGAGAGGGGAAGGAAGGGTCCACCATCGCCCTGAAGGCAAAGCCTGCTGGGTAATTTATCCTTTAACCCCTTGTCTAACTGTTTACATTTGGCTTTAAGCTGATTGTTTTGTACAGAGCGGCTCGCATGGAGTGAAACAGTAAAAAAAAAAAAAGATTCACATGCAAAACAGTTATCTAAACACTTCATTTTTTTTCATGTTTCATGCCCAAAATGACAAGTGTTTATACAAGAATGATGATCTTCTGAGGGTGTAAGACTTCATATACAGCAGTCAGACCATCCTGGGACAGCTTTTATGTCAGCTAGTGAAGGCTGATACTGACGCCAATATTTAAATTAATTTTAGCTTTCAGCATCTCTAGGAGATACGTTCATATTGGACGTTTCCACACCTCGTGATTTTTTCATCACCCACCAATGCAGGAAGTAGTTAGCTCTTTATGTAAAGACCTAAGTACTTTAAAAAAACTGTAACCACAATCTTTCCTCAACCTTAGACATGATGTCGTTGCCCTGTACACAAAGCTCAGAAAGAAAAAACTGGACAAATATGAATTGAATGTAATCCAGAGTTGGAGAGAATTGTTCAATATCAACGTTTTTGTCTGGCGATAAGTTTGATTTAGGCCCAAAATAACAATTCTGCCCTTATTACAAACAAAATTATTGCATATTTGCAGGTTTTTTAAACCCTCTAAAAAAAACTGCAGATTGACTCTGTTTACGTCGCCAGTGGACGAGTTTGCCTTTATGATTTTTTTTTCTTGCGCGTCAAGTTCGACATCACGAACGCGCCTGAAACCAGGGTGACAGAAGAAAGCAGCGTGGAGACCAGAGACAGTGTTACAGTGGTTCTTTTTTCTATCTTTTACTTCAGTCTCTCTTTCAAACTAAACGTCGACTAATTTCAAATGATGTTTGAGCGTTGATTGAACGGAGACGGATGGAATCTGTTGGGGAGATGACAAAGAGTCATAGCATCACGCCAGAAAAGGGGCAAAAAAATTGTGTGTCTACTGTCAAGGAGCTCTCGTAACTCAGTATACATATAAAGTAACCAGAACTTTTAGTTCCAGGAACTACTTTTCAAGGAACTAAAAGGTTCCTTCAGATCGTTGTTGTTTCCGCCGCGACCCGAGAATATTAGGCAAATAAGTCAGCGGATGCATGTGCATGCTAAGAGAGCATGACCCGACTGTACTGTTATCTTTATTGTAATATAACCATTATTAATAAAGTTTAAAAAGGCGGCAAAGTCTGACTCACTGGGTTATGTCACTGAACGTAGGCCAGAGGCTCATTCGTCCTTTGGTGGCTGAAATAAAATGCTCGACCAAACAGAAATGTTCAGCGCTGCAACCCCCTGCCCCAAGTACTACCCCCCCCGAGCAGGGACTTTTTAGGGGGTAAAATAATATCCCTGGAACTTAAATTCAACCTCCAAAGGTTCCTAGTCTGGGGAAAGTTCCTGCAGTGGAGGGGTTCTGTATGCTTAAAACGAACTACACTGTACAACTATATCATCCAACTCTCAGAGGTGGGAAGTATCAAAGCGTGACGAGCCAAAAAGAACCTCGTCTGAAGCATACAGAGGCCTTTTATCAGCTCTGTTGATTTGTTCATGAACAGTGAAATTAATCTTTGCTGTCAAATTTAACTTTGCTGAATTTGTCCCGTGAAGTTGACGTACGTTACGTTGAATCGACGTATGGTTCAAACTGGAGGAAGCTTCTCTCTGTACCTGTGTTCTCAAAATAGTTTCCAATTTATGTAGAAAATGAGTCAAAGAGCTAAAAAGTGACACACAGAAACACTGTATAACAATCCACCTTAATGTAAAAAAGGAGAATAGTCAAAAAAAATCTTTGTGATCAGGATTGATTGAATGAGAGAAATCAATAAAGGATATTGGCTTTGACCCTGCTGATGATGATTCCGTCTTCCCCACATTTGTTTTTGGATCAGGTGGATTCATTTCAGCCAATGAAATCAAGTTTTTGAATTTGGTTATCGTCCATGAACAGGCCGGGATGTGGTTAGCCTAGCTTAGCACAAAGACTGGAAACGGGGGGAAACTGCTAGCCGAGCTTCTTTAAAAGCTCTTAGATTTACTCATTGATTGTCTTCTCAGGCTCTTTTTGGCAGCAACATCGTTTTTTTATTTATTTCTGTCTATTTTAAACTTGTAAAACATGAAATATTAAACAACAACCTGCTGACGCTGAACTCCACATTTTAGTTACATAAAAAATACGATCATGTTTAATTTATTCTGCTTAGCTGGACTCGATTTCAATTTGATTTTCAATTTTCAACTTTTTACATTATGAATATTTAAGAGATAATGAGAAGGTAAATCATTGTAGGAAATATTGTAAGGAAATTATGTCTTTTAAGGATATTAATTCCTATTTTTTAACCATAATCTTATAAGGAAAAAAACATGTTTATTTTATTTATATATATATATATATATATATATATATATATATATATATATATATATATATATATATATACTCATATAAACTGTTAACATTTTAATTTACAAGTTAATGTATCAAATATAACTTGAAACATGTTCCATAAATAAATATTATATACATATACATGCACATATATATTAATGTTTTCAATTAATTTAGTTAACAAAACAATCTCAGCTCAAGGTCCAGCTGTTCTGGAGCTTTTGATCAGACCACATGATCTTCATCAGCAGGTGAACTTTGCCCAGTTGTCATGGAGATATAGAAATTATTTTTATTTTTCTGAGCACTTTCTCTTCCAGTTTAAAAGTCACGTCTCAAATTAACATGTTTTGTTTCAAATTTAAACAAACTTTAGTTAATAGGTTAAAACGAAATATGCTCTTTTAAGATAAAAACAACTTTAAGAAAAATACTTTAAACTAAAAGCAAATAACACATTTTGGATAAAAAAAAAATGTGTTTAATTTGCATTTCCTTCAAAATAAAACGAATTTTGTGGCTGTTCGTGCTGCACAAATGTCCATTTTCTGAGTGGATTTCGTTTGCTGGCGCTGGACTCGACTTCATGCGCCTGTTTTAGTTTTATTGTTGTGACTGTTGTTGTTGTTTTTCCAGCATCACATCAGCAGAGAGGGAAGCCTCGGAGCTGAGCGCCCGCAGCCCGGCGGTGCGTGCGTGTGCGTGCGTTACAACACAGTGTTTATGCAGGAGGGTGAACACTGTTCTGATTGTAACTGGAAATGAAGAAAAAGCAAAAGAGAGAGAGAGAGAAAAAGGAAAAATAAGACCGTTGTGTCTTTAAGAGGTTTGCTGGTCCTTCATTCGCAGCTGCCCTCTCTCTCTCTCTCTCTCTCTCTCTCTCTCTCTCTCTCTCTCTCTCTCTCAGTGCAGATTCATTACTTCTTCTTCTTCTTCTCCTCCTCCTCCTCCGGGCACAATGGGCATTTATCATCACTCCCGCGGTGTGTGTGTGTGTGTGTGTGTGTGTGTGTGTGTTTATTCAAATCTCAGTACCATGAGCGGACCGGCCCCACTCCCCGAGCTCTCTCTCGGTGACACGGACGCACCGGGGCTTATTGTTGGAGGAGCCCCAGAAAAAGCCCCGCAAATCGGCCAGTGAGGGAGGAGGAGGAGGAGGAGGAGGCGGCGGAGGTGGAGGAGGAGGAGACCAGGAGCGACGGGGGAAAGAAAACGGGAATCCGCCGGTGGTTTTTTTGCTCCCCGCGTCCATCCCGGGGAGCGTCCAGCCTTCCCTGCCCGCCCGCCTCCCTCCATCACCAGCCTCTGTCTCCCCTTCCTCCCGCCCGGAGGAGCCTGCACCGCTTCCAGTTTCTCCCCCTGGAACTACACGCGGAGGAGCAGGTGCATCGCAACCTGCAACACATTCCGCGTCTTTTTCCTCTTATTTTTCATTTTTATTCGCAGCTTTGTGCGAGGGGGGGGGGGAGGTGAAATGCTGTGCAGCTGAAACGACAAATAGATGGTAGTGGCATTTTTATTTTTATTGGAGCTTTTTCTTGCTGGGTGGGGGGGTGGAGGAGAGAGATGCGTCTGAACAGGTGCAGATATGGCGGAGAGGAGTTTGGGCAAAAACTGCTTTGATTTTTCTTCCTCCCCCGCAGATAAACTCAAACTTATTGTCTGTGTCATGTTTCTGAATGGAAGCTGGTGTTTTTTTCTCGGCTGCTGGGTTTTTCTGGGTTTTTTTGTTGGGATTATTTCAGATAAATTGGAGAGTGTCTAATTAGCGGCTGTAATTGGATAATATGGCTGATGTGGCCTCTCGCTGCTCTGCGCTCAGACTGAATGTGGATCGTGATGGAGAAGCAGATCCACTTGTTAACACACGAATCCACTGGGTTTTTTTTTGTCTTTTAAACAAACAAACAAAAGAAAAAACCCCAATCTGCCTCTCAAGTGTTGCATTTTGCTGCTTTTTTTCTGCTTTAACGGTGATTTGATTTGTATTTTTGAGCTCTAGCTGCTGATTGTCCAAACGCAATTCTTGTGAAATTTCAAATCCCACCCGAGAATTGTGCATGGACATCTGTTGCTGGACGCTCCTGCACTTCTGATCCTCTTTTCCCGGATAAAACCTGCTGTTTCCTCCCGCATGTTGCTCATCCGATCCATTATTTGCAGAACATCCTCATCGTTTCCATGTTTCTTTGGCTTTTTTGGCCCACGTGTGTTGTGGGCTTTCTGTTTCGGGGCCTATGGAGGGCCACAGCCTTCTCCTGCCTCCTTAATTTGACTCCAATTAGTTTTTTTAATGAACTTTAATTCTCCAAATGTTGGCTCCTTTAACTGATGAAGTGAAGCAGAAAAAAGCCCAAACACACTTTCCGCAGGTTTTGTTTCGCTCCAGGCCGCAGCAGAAGGAGGCCAACCAAAAAATAAAGAGTGATAATTAAGTATTTTACAAGCTGGGACATTATTTCTAAGTTGTTGGAGTGAAACTAATATTTCCCAGGCAGGCCCAGCTCCGCAGCTTCTCTCTTTATTCGCACTTTTCCTGCTGAAAGCTCGCAGGGAAGGTTTATTGTCGCTCCACTGGTGAGCTTTTGTTGCCGCCTTTTGTTGGCGTTTTGGGGATTATAATTTGCATAATTCTTCAGGAATGTATCATTTTAATTTTGTTTTACAAACCGTGACCTTTTCCAAGCCCTTTATCCTTTTGATAAAGGATGCCATTACAAGCCAATAAAGACGGAATTCGTTTGTACTGATTCTGCTGTTGATGAATAAAGAATTAATGATCATTGGAAGCATCAGATTTTTTTTTATTGTTCCATGTTTTTTCTTCTTCTGTTCATCTTCCCTGATTTTTTTTTTAAATCTCATGTGCATCCAGATTTCAACATTTCTTCTTTTATTTATTTATTTGTTATTTATTTGTGCCAAAAGTTTGAAGAGAAACGAATGATTTTGCATTTTCCTGAAACATTTTTTGTGAACAGGCCACATGTTTGGTTTCCTTGAATGCTCTCTTGGTTTTGGAGTTTCAGTCATGAGACTTCTATCATCCTGAAGTGATTCCTCAGAAATCAGAAGATAAAACATTTCCTTTTTTGGTTCATTTTCTTTTTACCTCATGAGAGAAGTTTGGATGGCGAGCAGCCTTTTTGGTTAAAGGTTTTGTTTCAGTTGTAAAAATGGGCCAAAAACTGATATTTAGTGTGATTAATGTCCAAAAAAACCTCTTCAGAAAGTTTAAAAACTTTTTCAGGGATCTTTTTTTGTTTTTTTCAGAATTTTAAATTAATGCAACAATTTGCTGAAGTTATCTGATGTGCTTTTGGTTTGGTTTCTTTGGAAATTGTTGCAGCATGACAGTGAAATCTCCTGCCAACATGTGACAGCTGTGACTTGACAGGGATTTGAAAAGCTGTCAGCAGCAGGATGAACCAAACCCTCAGTTTGACTTCGGCCTCCTTGGCTTTTGGGACAGGGGTCTGTTTGATTTTCACACCACAGCGTCACCTCGTCTCGGATGCGCCGGGTCTCCTCAGTCTAATTTTCTGCTGTAATCCGCTCTCAGCGTGTTGCCCCAAAGAGCCGGGCAGCTCTGGGACGGAGCTCAGCCTCAGAACAGTGGATTAAAAACTCGGGGAGGTGTGTGTGTGCCGAGTCCAAACACCACCACCCAAGTTGGGGAGAAAAACACACAGGTCGTCTGTTGACCGAGTGCCACTGAACGCCCCATCATGGCTGCATCAGAGGAGACCTTCTCATGTCAAAATCTGACAGGCTGAGTTCACAAGCTTTGTTTCTTAACACCAGATGTGTGAGTTTCTTGCCCAAATAGAATACAGTCTAAAGTTGGCAAAACTTTGAATGAAGTCTGGGACTGCATGATCTAAGTCATCACCAGCTTTTCAATACTCCGCTTTGGTCACATTTTGGTTTGTGCCAAAAAAAGTACCTGGGTTTTAAAACCCAGCTGTATTTGTGAGTCCGAAAATGTCCAAACAATGAGTTCTGATGACTTTGGTGTCGAAGTTTAATAACGTGAAGAGTTTTCGTGAAGTTTTCTGTAACAAAGTACAATTGCAAAGTCTTAATTTAAGGATTTAAGACCAAATATTAATCTGTAAATAAGCATTAAAAAGGTAAATTTAAATTTGACTAAATCTGACATGTTACTGTAGCTTTTATCTCTTTAAAATAAAGTAATATCTACTTTCCATCCTTTATGATGAATTTGACCAAAAAGTATGTTTTCATTATATTTTTTAGAGTCCTAAAGGTCCAAAATGATCAAGTAACACAGCAGAAAAATGGCATCAATAAGAGGAAAGTCTGAAATATAATTTATTTCTGTTAACCATCTTGCAACCCCTCAGATTTAACTTGTGACTCCCACTGAGGGTCCCGTCCCACAGGTTGGGACCCTCTGTATTGTTGCATTAGGTTTAGTTTGCAACAATCCTTAGAAACAAAAGTTTTCAATAATTAAATAATCCAAAATTTTAATTTGAAAAGCTGAAACTCAAGCTTTACATAGCAGGATTCAGATATCAAACCAAACCTTCTGTTTATTTCCCATCGATTTGTGAATTTTCATAATTTTACACCAAACAAAATCGTCAAATCTCCGCAGCAGACGAACAGATGTAGCTGAAGCTTTGCTCTGCCAGTGAGCGTCACTCCAGGCGCCTCGACGATGAATTGATCAGTATCGACAGAGATATTGATGACAAAGATATCTTGAGGAAACAATTAGGAGAGCAGTGTAATGATTAGAGAGATCATTAAAGCCATTTAACCTCGCTGGCATCTGCTGATGAGGTATAGACTGATCGCTGGGCTTTGTTCACTCACTTCAGAGTCCTAAAAGCCAAAAATGTGACTCCATAATATCAGTTTCTTTCTGAATCCTTATTTTCTCATGAAACCACCTCCTGTGAGGCAAGTTTCGCCTCTGATTCTCGACTTTACGAAGCCTCTGCAGCATCACCAATGGTCAAAATGAGCCTGTTTACATATATTCAGAGTTAAATTTGTCTGCCTGAAATCCTCTCCTCTGTTTCTAGTAGACATCTTTGACGAGAATCTCAAAAGAAAAGCACAGATTCATCTCTGTCTTCATCTCCATGTCTCATCAGAGGTGCATGTTTCTGTTTGGAGGCTGTGACTGAACATAAATGTGATTACGGACGTTGACGCAGCGTTAAAACGTTTGAGAAACGATTCCTCTTCCGGTTTCGGCCTCCATGTTGGTCGGCGGCGAGCAGCTCTCGTCCTGCTGTGTTCTGCTCCGGGTCACTCACTTCCTCCTTCATGCCACCCCCCCCACCCCACCCCACCCCCCCCTTCCTCCCACCCAACACCACAACCTCCACAGTCACATGACCCGGGCTGTGTCATCACTGTGTCACACACACACACACACACAGCCGCAGAGTTAAAAAGGCAGGCAGGATGAAGAAGAAGATGAAGGGAGGGGACCGGATGTGGGCGGAGGAGGAGGAGGAGGAGGAGGAGGAGGAGGAGGAGGTGTGGGAGCATCACAGGGGTGACGTCACATCACGACCTCCTTCCCATCAAACACACATACACACACACACACACACACACACACACACACTCTCCAGCAGCAGCATCTCACGGGTGTCTCAGAAACGTGCGAGAATGTTGAAGGTCTGTCTGGAAATGACCTCCTGTGACTCCACGAAGACATGTGACGTCTTTTTTAGTAACGAGCGAAGAGACCATTTGTATGTGTGTGTGTGTGCGTGTGTGTGTGTGTGTGTGTGTGCGTGTGTGTGTGGTTGCATACAGCATTCATGTGCATCGTCCACAGTCTGCAGCGTCGGTTTGTTCGCAGGTGCAATTGGAGGCGACCCTCCACTAGATGCTAGCTACACTGAAATGGGTTAATTTTTTGGGGGGTTGGGGGTGTGAGAGGGGCTGCAGATGTCCATATGATGTAGCACCCCCCTCCCCACACACACATAAACACACGCCCCCAAATCACATCATCATCACGACCCATCACCTCCTGCAAAATGCCACCGCCGCTCTGTTCGCCTGCCAGTTTGTTCTGCTGCGTTTTGCAGCGAAGACAGGAAGACAGGCGGCCATGTTTTTAATGCTCAAAATGCCAGAAATGACAAATGGCTTCTTCATGACACCCACACACACACACACACAACGTTTAAGTTCCTACATGACTTAAGCCTGTGTGAGCGAGAGTTCACGCGCTCTTTTTGGCCGCCATTTGTTCCTCCCTTTCGACACCGGCTGGAGACGCCCGGGACGTCTGCACCCGTCTGAGACCGAGCCGCCATCACCACCACCCCCATCACCCCTTTTATTGGTACCAAACAGCAGCCCCCCCCACACTGCACCACTGTTCAGCCCCAGCTGCAGACGCACAGCTGCGGTTCAGCAGGGGCGCTCTGACATCACCGCCTCCTCGCGGCCAATCATCTGCTTTGTTTATTTTAAGCAACACTTACTGCCTGGCCAGAGGAGGACATGTTGGTTTTCTGTGTTGTTGTTTTTTGCTGGAACTTGCCATGTCGTCCACAATCTCTGTAAGAAGAAGCAGAGAAGCTTAAATAGACGAAAAATATCAACTAGTTTTTTTTTTACAGTGTAGAGAGAAAAGTCCCTGAAAAATCCCTTCTTTCACACAGACAGAGTATGGAGCATTATGTTTCGGCAGCAGCAGTGAGGAACATTTTGATAACTCATTGGCACTTACACATACTGGAGACATTTGGCCTAAGGGCAACAGACTGACCTGACCAGCAGAAAGGCCAAACAGGGGTCACAAATCAGTGCTGCTTTCTGTCTGAAGCGTCCATAATCATGTTCACCTCTTCCAGTTAAACACTTGTTGATCTTTTCTCAGACCGTGAACGTCCCTGAGCTTTTTGAGAGTAAAGGTCTAAAAGTCTAAAAGATCCCAAAACACGACAGATCCAGGTTGTAAATATTACGATGTCTGGTGCATGAACACATCAGGTGCGGTTACCCATCATGGAGAGAGACAGGAGACAGTGGTTTGAAACAACATTTAGACCAAAATTATGGGAGATATATGTCTTTTTTATAAATGATCATTAGTATCCTCAGATTGTTTTGTAAGCTCAGACTTAACCCAAAGTCAACTCACAGGACATGAGTTACTTCACCTCATTACAGAGACAAAAAAATGACGGAAAAATAAAAAAAGACTGTAAAACAAACTCCACTCTAGTGGTCAAATTTGTGCAAAAACAAATGTTAATTTGCTTCCCATTCAGCCTGAACATACCTTTAGAGTGTTTTTTGGAAACTAGTCAAAAATGGACTCGTGACTTTAGTATTTGCAAAATCCTAACTACAGATCTGATGATACATTAAAAAATGTTTTTATTTGTTATTTTTGATGAAGTAATTCCTGCATGTAGAAGAAAAACTGCCTTAAACTACATCTGCTCTTTAAACATTGAACAGTGAGGTTGTGAGGTTGTAATCCCGCTTGTTCGGTGGGATCAGAGAGCTGTGCAGAGCAGCTGCAGAGTCGCAGCTCCTCGTCTCTTTCAGCGTTATTACCATAATTTGTGGTGGGAAAGGAATCGCTCATCAATCAGCAGTGTTGGGAAAGTGACCACGCCAAAGACCCGGGGCCGCTGTTTGAGCAGCGGGCTCACAGGGGTCAGCCGGGGTGCCCTGTGTGTGTTTTGTCATTAATCACTCCAGGTTTGAAGAGAGCGAGAGGCGTCACAGCCTTTATCCTTCCCTGCTCTTCATCCTCCTCCTCCTCCTCCTTCACGGCCGGTGGCCTTCGCACCCCATCTGACCACCGCACAGAGGCCAAGGTCAACCTGACCCCCCCACCACCACCACCATCTCATCTCCCATCAGCTCGCTCCAGGAGTCACCCTTCACCCCCTCCCCTCCACCCCCGCTCAGCCTCCCTCCTCGCCTCACATTCCCCCCGCCGCGCCCCCTTTGTTCACCTGTTGTCCTGGAGACTCGATTGCCACTGAGACCACCCCTCTACTGTGTGTGTGTGTGTGTGTGTGTGTGTGTGTGGCAGAGGTCAGAACAGAAGCTAAAATAACAGATAATCCCACAGAACACTGGTCAGGCCATGACACCACGGAGGCCGCTCAGCAACAACATAAACAACAAACATGAGGAAACGTCACAGAGCTGAACGTTCTGCACTCGCAACATTATATACTGTATATCTATATGCATTTATATTGTATACATATACACACCTAACTTAAGATAACTTTAAGATGCTGTAAGTTTCAGAGTCCTTTTTGTTTGTGTGCTTACATGGACTTGTGTCATCAAAAAAATTGTAAAAGCCAAACTTTCCATGTAATTATTTCATATCTTTTTGTGTAGAGAGTGTAAGTTAGAAAGCTGGGGAGTGAAATGCTGGAGGCTTTAGGGGCTGTGGGGTAAAGCCAGACTGGGAACTTGTTATAATGTGTGTGTATATATATATATATATATATATATATATATATATATATATATATATTCTTTTTTTTATGCAACATGCCAGAACTTCACTTTTGATTTGAAATTTGATCTAACAGTTAACTATGGGTATCGTTCATCAACTAGCTAACGTGTGTCACTGAATTATCTGAAAAATAAAATGTGGAAATATTTTAAAATCAACAACATAGGTGGAAAATCATGGAAGATTGATGACATTGCATTATGTTCACCATGTCCACCATCTTAGTTTAGTGTGTCAACATGCCAAAATCTTTGTTAATTAGCACCAAAATTAAAGTGCAGCTGGGGCTGATGGGAATGTCATTAGTTTTACAGGTTTTTGGCATAGACTGTACATAAAGATGGATCTCCACTTCCTCCCGCTGTACAAAAATGAAGCCAAATTATCACAGGTACAGGCGCTGCCATCTTACGCTGGTGATCAGTTGGTGGAGCCGCATTATCGAAGTCTCGCCCACACACCTGATTCAGATTTTAACATTAGAGATCACCTGATTTTCTGCACATAGCAAACGTTAGACTGCTTTTAAACAGTCCATGGTTAAACTGCTTAAACATTAACGTAGTGATTAGCTTCCAAAACACAAATTTAACTTACCGAAAAAAAACTGCAAAGATCTGTCAGATCCAACATTAGTACTCCATAACACTAACTGTCATTTTTACATATCTGTTTATGTAATTTAACTTAAATTGTTAATTAAACAAACAAAATACAACATGTTAATTAGTCATTTCGACTGTACTGTTGATGGCTGAGATGACAATAAAGCTCTACTTGAACCTGATTTACTTGTTTTAGTTTATTTCAGATGCTTAAAAGTCATAGAAAAAAAGTTTATAATCATCATAAAACAGCCATCACACACACTACCCCGTCTCTTACAAATTAAGTTTATGAACTTCTAATTTAAAACAGCAAATACATGCAAAATGATCAGTGGCAACTTTGCCATTTTCTGCCTACAGTTGTCACAGCTACAACCAGCTCTTAATACCAGCTGCATTATTCTCCCAGTTGTCAGTTTGCCAGACCAGATCCTGACATTCCTTCACTGTTCATCAGTCCTCAGCTCTTCCCACCAGCTGCCTACACACTTGTGCCTCGTTCCCCTAATCAGCTTCCCCAGCATATATTCAGACCACCGCCCGTCACTTCCCTGTTAGATGGTCTGGTGTGATTCTGTCTTAGCATCCAGCCTGCCTGTCGTCCACCTTTCATGACAGTTTGCCTGCCTAC
Source organism: Lateolabrax maculatus (assembly GCA_031216445.1). Classification (NCBI taxonomy): domain Eukaryota; kingdom Metazoa; phylum Chordata; class Actinopteri; order Acropomatiformes; family Lateolabracidae; genus Lateolabrax; species Lateolabrax maculatus. The sequence goes on along the minus strand of CM062217.1, from coordinate 2,347,506 downwards.
AGCCTTTTGGCCCTTGCTTCAGTAGCTTGTCTGGACTGACCAGCTGTTGGTGAACCCTGCTATGAACTACTGATCTTATGTCTTATCTTATCTTATTTATAATCTTACAATATTTAATTATCAAAAAAACATACAAAAACTATTAACATATTGCAGGAGCAGCTGTTGTACCGGGGCCTCAGTGTTGGGCTTTTTAATGCTATGCCAAGGGCCTCTGCACACACTCATTTGTTTTAAAAAATGACACATCTTCCATCTGGGGTGCGTGCACAACTTCTGACTGTTGAGCTTTCACTCTGGTCGTCCCGTCCACCTCAGCCCCGTCCCGTCCTGTCCGTCCCGCCGGGGGACGGCCGGCTGCAGGAATGCGAGGCGAGAGCTGGGCCCGTCCCAACCGTCCCAAATGACTGCACACACAAAAAAGGATTTAACTCTTTGTCACAGTTGTCCCCTCACACTCTGGCCTGCAAGGAAAAAACAGCACAAGACTCCCTAAACCAACCCCTCCCCTCCCCTCCCCTCGCCACCCTCAACCCTGACCCACCCCCTCATTGTATACACCCCCGCCTCCCTCCTGCCCCTACCTTTCTCCTGACCCCGGCCGCGTGCATAAAAGACCCATCAGAAGTATCGCTGGCCACATTTACAAGTGAAAGAGACCCAATAATGGAGCGGTTAGGGAGAAGAATGAGGAGACAGAGGGGCACTCACAGATGTGGAGGTGGGTGGGGAGGCGGGGGGTGCTGGGGGGGAGGAGCAGCGTCCCATTGTTGCCCCCCACCCCCGATGGAGGGGAGGAAGAAGGGAGGGCTGGGACGGGGTGAGGAGGTAAAGTAGGAGGTGAAAGTGGCTTTTTTTTACACCCGATTTGTGATGGGGGAGGAAAGAGAGAGAGAAAGGGGAGTGATGGAGGGAGGAAGTGAAAGTAGAGGAGAGGAAGATGAAGGGAAGAAGAAAGTGAAAGGAAAGAAAATAAAGCGGACTCCCTCCCTCTGGTCCAGCTGTTCTGCAGGGAGCGTGTGAAAACAGGCTCAGAGGTCATGAGAAGTGTGTGTGTGTGTGTGTGTGTGTGTGTGGTGGTCATCTTGGCATTATTATGTATGTGTGTGTGTGTGTGTGTGTGTGTGTCTCATTGTCCAGAAGGATGGAGATGGCGATACAGCAGCTGGGGTGAAGAGGCCTCTAAGCTGACCTTCGAACCCCTCCTCTCCCTCACGGCGCCTGTGTGCTGGTGGGTTGGAGGGTGGGGTTAATGAAGTCATCACTGGCAGGATCGCGGCGAGATGTTGGCATATATAGGAGGCGACGGGGTGCCGTCGGAGGACGAGGAGACGTGTCCAAATATGTTGGTGGGCCGGTCGCCTCCGGCAGGTAACGCATCAACGTTTGGACGTCGAGTTGGCTGAGAAAAAGTCGAAATAGCTCTGTGTGTTTACTGTGGCGGGTCCAAAAGGTTTGTTGATGTTGAGCAACAAACTGTGATTGCAAAAGCAAAGAGGTGACAGAAACGGGAGAAAGACAGACAGGAGGGATGATGGGTAACACAGGTCCCTGCAGGGGCGTGAACCAGCATCTTAAACCTCTCGGCCCCCAGGACGCCCCCAAACCAGTGTTTTTACATATTGAAACCTTACCTCACAGGACAAAGAGGCTGAGCTGTATTACGTATCAGGCCAGACTCAGGTGCAAGTCAGGTAACTTAGTTTGACTGTTGCTGTGATTGTAAAGTTTCCCTGTGTAACTGGACTGGACCAACACACTAAGTGTTCTTATGGATCAGTAAGGATGCAAAACTTTTTAAAATTCCTACTGTTTCCTTTTGATTGTTTCCTTTTATTTCCTTAATATATGAAAATCACTTTTTAGACACTTACAGACTGAAAAAAAAAGGTGACCAAATCTGTTCCTTTATTCTTTTATTTAGGCGTTTCATTCAAATGATCAGAAAAATGAAGCAGAAAAAAGAGAAGAACTTTAAGATCATGTCTCTTCTGTGTGGACCACACAGTGTCCTCACAATCCAAAATGTTCCCACAAGCGGACTTTTAAGGTGTGTGTGTGTGTGTGTGTGTCTCACTCACTCACTCACACACACAGAATATCAAAGACCTCTGACATCTGTTCATTTCCGATGGAGAAACCATTAATTTCCTGCTGCAGCAGATAGTGGAGCTACGTCTCTGTCAGAGAGATCACATCTCCTCTACTTCCTGCTCAGAGCTGCGAGGAGGCGACGAACAGCAGCTCCACCCCTTTCTCCATCAGGGACAGGTGGAGAAAAACGACATGTATCGACACTGCAACGGTTCTCAGGCATGAAAATCACGTTCAAGTCCAGATAAAATATCAAAAGTCAGGCCAGTGGAACAGCCTCGTAATGATGGATACTGATGACGGATCTCTTTTGATCAGCATGAGGTTTTTACCTGAAATGTGTATATTCCACCTGTCCCATCCTGAGCTGCAGAGGTACCACGGTTATATTTGATAGATTTAAAGGCTCCCTCCCACACCTGCAACAGCAACATGCAGATATATAAAGTAGTTCATGAGTATGTGAAGTAACTGGTCTGCGTCATCACCTTTCAGCCTTCAGCACTACATGAACTGTGTGTGAGGCCAGTGCCTGGATGTTGCAGAGAGGTCCGTCAGTGTTGTCTTTACTTTTGAAAAGTGATGCGTTCACTTACTGATGTACGTGCTGAAGTTCGCTTGCTAAACTTTGAACTGAACGTAGAAAAGTGATTATTTGTCACAAATTGCCATTTGTTGTGACGCATATTCTGACAGGACATCCATACGTTTGCGGGTGATTTTGACGGCTCAAGTATTTTAATATCACATCAACTAATGTGATGATGAATTAAACACAGTTTTACGCAATGCCACATATCTATAGTTGTCACCAGTAATGTGTAGCAATGTGCCAAGAAAGAAGTTGTCAGTGAAAACAGTAAGATTCAAAATCTTTTTAAAAGGATTTAAAATGTTTGAAGGTGATGAAATATAGAGAAACTGTTTATATTAAAGAGAAACTGATGAAAGTTTGGGATTTTAAAATGATCATTTCAGGCAAAGTGCAGATAAAAGGATGTGTTCAATCACCAACAGTGTGCAGTTTTACACTGCAGACAGAAACGTGTCTGTGTATTTAATACAAAAAAGAAACAGAACTGTTTTGTTGTGTACTTTAAATTTTATTTTTTCATTACAACGTGGTAGCAGAAGTTGCCTTTGGCTTTAGAGTAAGCTTCAGTCACCAACATCCAGGCACACTCAGCGGCTGAAACAGTGGTCACATAACCTATGGAATATGCCGAAAGCGTCCAAAAAGACACAAAGCACCTTTAAAAGTGAATGGCTGCTTCTGATGGAGACTGGCCTAAAAGGGAGATGGCCTCTGAAGGCAGTGAAACCCACACGCCAGAAACAGCTGATACTTGCATGGAGTCTGGTGGACGTTTACAGGCTGCTTCCTCTCTACTGGAAGGAGGGAGTTCAATCTAAAAACTTTTATTCAAACAATGATTAAATCTTCTGAAAACAGACTGGACTGTAAAGATGGACTGTATGTTACACACTTCAGACATTTGTTTCAATATTCAGTCTGGGACTGTTCTCACGTGTCTTTGCTCCAATGAGAAAGTCATCTTCATGAGCTGAGCTTGAAAATTCAATTAAGCTTGATTTTCATTGCATTTTAATTAAAAATGTCTTCATACAGCCATCATTTAATGCAACAAATAATTAATGCTTTACAATCATTAATTTGTTGTACACAACACAAACTCATATTTCAAAATTAAAGTATTCATTTTGGCAGATGCGTACTGACTTCTTATCACACACTTTCTTCATAAAGACATGATGAGACAAACTTTGTCTCATTAATAATAATAATATATCAGGTCCATTTTATCCACCATAAAGTGCATTTTTGAGTGTGTTTAAACACACAAGAAATACATTAAAGAAACTAAATATAACGTCATTTTTACAGAACTGAATTAAAATGCACTGAGCTGCAGGTGAACTCTGCTTCACCTCTTCCACTCCTGGTAAAATCAAGTCTTTACTGCCCCCTGATGGCAGAACTGATGATGACATCCACCCTGTTGTACAGTAACATTATTTTCAAGTAAAATCCACCTTCTGCTTCAGATTTCTTCTTCTGGTCTTTTTTTTTTTTTTTTTTTTAAATATACATGGCACTCAATCAATTTTTTTTTCCTGTGGATGAACCGGGAAGCGTCTTGCAGTGAATACTGTGACTGAATTAAAGTGAAAGGAGGGTAGCGTTGGGAGGAAAAGAAAAAATAAATAAGACTTAAAAACAAGCTGAAATCTGGAACCACACTGTACCAACGTAAGAGTTCATAAATTAACGGGAGAGTTGGTTTGAGGTAGAGCGTGGCTGGACTCCTGGTCTGGACACTGAATAATGCTCAGGGAATAAACTCTCCTGTGATCACAGCTGGACGTGTACCGACTGCTCCGGCAGCGATGCCTTCAGGGAAACTTGGCAGCACAAAACTGCTTTGAATTCGGGGGGTTGTGAGTTCAATTCCCCTTTATCCCAAGAGCAGAAGGTGTCCTCGACTCTGAATCTCTGCCTGCTCCAGCGATGCTGCTCTGACCTCGGCGTGGAAGAAACCGATTCAGACAGACTCTGATTATTTTCATGGACTCACCTCAGAAGGAGTTTCCCTTTCAGTCCTTAAAAGTAAACAGACAGCTCCCCTCTTGGCTCAAAGGAAGAGGTCGATTTTGGCGGGGACGGCCTTGCAGCCGGTAGTGGAGAAGTACTGTCCCTGGACGGGCGTGTAGATCATGTCGCGCCCCACCGCCTCCACCACGTCGCTGCGGGCGCAGCTGCCCCGCTGGCAGAGCTGCGAGCGGACACAGCGCTCCACGTGGTGTCGGCTGAGCGGCAGGAAGGGAACGAAGCGGGTGATGAGCTTCTGCTGGATGATGCTGGAGTGGAAGAAGCCGCCTGGGGAGAGAAACTTGCTTCAGTTTCCTTCATCTGACAGTAATGTAACAGTAACTGGGCCCGCACAGCAAAATACTGGCAGATTAGCCTGTTTGATCAACCGAACAAAGACAAGCAGCTGTTTCATCTCCAACATTTAGCTCATTATTGTGCACCTCTGCAGTGCACTGAGGAGGCTTAGAATTATTCCATTTTCACAGTGAAATATAAACTGGTAAAACTGTGGTAAAGTTAGTGTTGTTCTGAAATATTTCACGCCTATTCCACTTCAATCTTTAGTCCAAAAAATAGTGAATATTGACCATCACATTTTCCTCTAGTCTTTGAATTTGTTCCACCAAAAGTCCAAAACCCAAAGATATTGAGTTAAGATGAAGAAAAGCAGCACATAATTCATAATTAATACATTACATGTAAATAGCAGAGTTCTAGTATACTTTGTGAATGTACATACACACTATGCACCACAGAGTAAGATGTATTGCACTGACTTGTGTTGCTGTTGTAAACCGTCTGTGCGATGGCTTTCTGTAAGTCGGCCAACTTGATCTCCTCTCTGTCCCGTCCAGCCTGCCGGTTCTCCAGAGCCATTTTATTAATCACATCCTCTCCCGTGGTGCTGCAGGAAAAAACACACAAAACCTCATTAACGTTGTTGCTTTTCATGAAGATTTTTGGTTGAATCGTCCCTCTGAGAGAATTTCATCCTCTGCACATTCACTTCTGGTAAAATAAGTCGTACATTTTGGGATCCAGCAGCAGTTGTAAAGCAATTTTCCTGGTTGAAGACGCCATGTTCAGACTGACATTAGCACTGTGTGAAAAAATGTAGCGCCCTCATTCATTTCAATGAGACCAAAGTTAAACGCAGTATTTTAAACTACTGTGCAGTGTTTTGGCATCTGATAAACCTTCAAAATCATGGATCTGTTACACAAACTGGACTTCCTGGACCATATTTAATCATTTTACCTGTATCCCAAGCAACATGCTCCTGTGTGTGTGTGTGTGTGTGTGTGTGTGTGTGTGTGTGTGTGTGTGTGTGTGTGTGTACCTCATGAAGACGTAGATGGCCTTGCGGTAGTTGGTGCGAAACACAACGTGGGAGGGACCCAGGAAGGGCTCCAAGACATCGATGAGACCTGAAGGCATCTTCTCCATCTCATCGAAAAAGAAGACGGAGCGAGCGCACGCCGTCAGGTTCCCCTGCACCCAGCTCTTCAACTCCTCCTGCAAACCAAAGGAGGGAAATTCAGTCCTGACAGCAGAAGCAAAGAATGAGCACATTTCTATTCCACCCACCATCATTTTCTTAGTTTCTCATTCCCCCCTGGACACATTTAATCTTTCTCTTTGTCTCTTATTTTAAATAAAGCATTTGGAGATCCCTGACTCACCCTGTACTTCTTGACGTGGTCAGGCGAGGGGAAGTGCAGCGTGGGAACAAACTGGTGGATGTACGGGCTGCTCATCGCCGAGCCGTACAGATGATTTCCCAGCATGGAGCCGACCAGCGTCTTTCCTGTCCCGGAGGAGCCATGGAAGGACAGCACCAGGGGCCGCTCGGGGTTTTTATTCTGAAGGAACCTCGTCACCTCCTCTGATATAATGTCCTGGGCCAGATGTTGTCCGTAAACATTCTTGTAGAGGTCCCACTCCAGGCCTGGTTGTCGGGAAATAAAGACACCAGCGATGTTAAAGTCGCCAACCATCCTCAACACCTACTCAGCTGACAGCTTAATATATCACGTGACTTGTGCCCCTTTTTAAGCCAAAGACCCTTTTGCACATGGACTTTTTTTGGGCCGAGTAAGCCAGCAGAGGAATTACATTTATACAAAAAAGACTGGTAAGGTTACTTGAAAGCTATTGGACTCAAATCAAACCTATCACTCACATTTCTTACTTTTTCTTACTCAACTTAACAAAATCAACAAAGAGCATCTCCAAGCTCAGGATATCTTGTCCTTTCTGCTTTGATTTTGACTTTTTCTGTCTGTCTTGTGTCATTTAGTGACCAAATTAAAGGGATCCTTATCCAAAACTTTAAAAATATGACCCAATATTTGGTTATCAGGTATTTTAAGCCTCAGTAATGTCTGTCTGCCTCTGCCTGTTACCATGGAAACATTTAACTCCACATACCAAAAAATTTCCTTATAAATTAGCACAGATTGTTGCTTTCAAACAGCATATTAAGAAAGTTCCGCCACAGTTTAAATTCTGCAACAAACACTGATTTTGATCTTTAAAGTATCTTCAGCACTTCCGGTTTTGCTGGCTAGCACAACAACAAACCAGCGAGGCAGTCTCAGTATCGATCAGCTCCTCGTGACCGCTGCAGACTAACAGGCGAGCGATCGATCCCTCTCTGCACACGGACAGAAACCATCAGACGTGTCTAAAATATCAGTTTACTGCCTCTCTCATCTTTTTTTTCAGAAGGCAGCGCCGTTAGCCACGTTAGCTCATCGTCTCACCTCTGATGTTCGGCCCGAAGTCGCAGTCACAGCTGTCGGATAATGTGCAGTAGAGTTTCTGAAAAACGCCAAAAACCGGGTTATTAAAGTATAAAAACAGCACAGACAGGATGGCCAACATCTTGGCTGCCTGTTGGCAGACTGAAACCCGGACTGGACCTTCTCCCAGACGACAGGCGGTACGTTTGTAGTTTTTCTCCTTCGAGGACGGCGTCCAGCAACACGCAACGACGTGACCCAAAGGACTACATTTCCCAGGGAGCGTCTGGCGCGGGGCGTAGTGCGCAGGACACGTTGGAGGATCACAGTCCAGAAAGCGCAGCGTCTGTTCTTCTTCGTTGGGTTTTAACGGCAGCCTGCAGCCATATCGTTGCACTACTGCCACCTCCTGGAGTGAGTCACCTCCTGCAGGGTTATAACTGTTCCACTCTCCTCATCAGCTCTGTTCTCCAGGCATCTTCTACCTGACCCACTCTCACCTCACTGCAACATGATCTCTCCCTCTACCTCTCACAACGCCAACTTTGTTTTGAATTGAGTGTAAGTGTCTTCCTCTCGTCTCCTGATCCCAGTGCTGCTGCCACTCTTTATTGATGCTCTTTCCTCCAACATGTTTATCTATGATCCCTTTTTTAATAGTTTGTTTGGCTAATTTGTCAACTCTTTCATTTCCCAAAATGCCTGTATGAGCAGGAACCCAGATCAATACGACCTCAGCACCTAGTTTCATATTTCTTGAGTGTATTGACATTATTTCAAAGGTTAAATCCCGACGACTGCTGAGCGTACCTGGCATGAGACTGAGACTGAATCCCTACAGACAAAGACTTTCTTTGTTTTGCTCAACAGTAAATACACTCAGGCAGTTTGATGTCCGTCTGTATATCTCACCTCTAACTGCAGCATCTGGAAAAATACTGTTTTATTTTTCTGTAAATATGCACTACTTTATATATATTTTTATTATATATATATATATATATATATATATATATATATATATATATATATATATATATATATATATATATATATATATATATAGTTTTTAAGGGCTTGAATGGACATTTTTGCAAAACAGGCTCCCCTGGCCTGTATGGTAGAATAGAAAAGAATAGCAACGTTGGTAGCAAACTGCTGTTTTATTATCAAATAAATTCACCAGAAATGAACTTCAAAAATAAATATTTATATTTGTAACAAATTGTAATTTTGTATAGAAATAAAGTACAGTAGAATAGAACACCAGAGACATCATTTATACAGTAGAGGGTGCTATTAAAGTGGAAATGGTCCACTGAGGAGAAATGGTGCAATTAAGATTATTTATTGAGTGTTTCTAGAAAAACTAAACTGTAAAAAAGTTGTAATTTCTTATTTTTATTTTATACAACTATACAGTCATGACACATATAGTAGTAGTATAATCTAAAGTGAAGTAAACCTTTTAGGTGGCAAAACAACCGAGAGATTTCTAGATTTATGTTTCACTGAGAGAGAACGGGTTGTGGTCTTTGGTGTGACCTCAGCTGTGAAAGCTTGTTGTCATATACTTACTGTGTGCTCCTTCACACGTTATCTCACCACAACACGTCGGTTTGCAACCTGTAATTTCATAAGAACATCTTGAAACACAAATTTAAATCATGAGTGTGAGAACTGTCTGGGTTTTATGCAGCAGGCATCAAGTCTAATTTCAAATTCATGTTTGCTGTAGTGGAGGCTGAGAAATGAGCATCAGGCATTTTATCCAATAAACCGACTTCACTTGTCACTTACCATGTTTATTGACATTTCACATCAGATAAATATTAGACATTAATCCGATGTAAGGTAATAGAAATGCTCTGTACCTGTGTGCTGTACTCGTGTGGCTGGGATCAGTTCACATAGTGGTAATGAGAGATACAGTATGTGTGATAATGTGAAGAACTTCAATTTAAAGCTTTATTTTGAAGGAAACAGCATGAAAAGAAGAGAAAAAGAAGTTTAAAAAAACAAACAGATGTTCTGAACTGATCCCAGACTACAGCAACATTAAACTAGATTACATTAAATATTCATTTCAAATGAGAAAATCCTCCTGATTAACACATGATGATAAACATAATACAATATATGGAAATGTAGATAAATGTTATTCTGTTATTGGGCTGTACAATATGACATACAGTTCGTTCAGTTGTAGATTTAAGGAAGGTCCAGCCTTCATGCAGACATAAAAACATTTCTGTACATTGAACCGGACAGACTGAGGCACGGCCTCGACTTTCATTAAACCCACGGACCTCAGGCTTCCTGTCGCAGAATAAAAGCTCCGCACCAACACAACCTGGCACGGTACCGCAAATTCACACTGACACCTCACGTTCACATGTTGGCTCGCTGTGGGATTAAGTCCTCTGGTAGGAAACCTGTTCCATAAAAGATGATTAATAAAAGGGAAATTTCACCAATTTTCAACCTTATCTCTCTCTATCCGAGTTCGGGATATAATGCGAAAAACTAACTAGAACTACAGGCTATTCCAGCTGGGATTACTAGACTGTAACACTGTTAACTGGACTAACCTCCAGCTATAAACGTGGTTATTTATTACTCTCTGTATTATATACTTTTAAGATATGGGGGTTTAATCCAAGAAAACTTTTCCAAAGCCCAGAAAAGTCATTTTTATTCTGAATGTCGTCACCGCTGTGTTACGAGCCAATCACGTAGAGGCCAGAGTGAGATACAGGGATTAACACTGCTGCGCCGGAAAGACCCTGGAAGCCAGAAACTTTCTTTGCCGTACGCGCCAGGTGAGCAATTCCTATTGGACTGAATAGGAGCCATCTTTTGGTCTTCTTCGCTTCTGTTGAAAACGAGCTACGTTTCCAACAGCGAAAATGGTGTCCCAGAATATGAGTGCAGAGGATGTTAACGGACGAGGAGACATTTTACAGTCAGAGTATGCGGCCAAACAAATGCACAATGCATCCTGGCAAGCAGGAGAACCCTTGGTAAATATAGCACGGAGGAATTTATTGCTTCAGTTGACTATATTTACCATCAACTGTGATTGGACATTCACATAAAAAGTGGCGGAACTTCCCTTTTAAGAATGTAGATAGTGTAAATGAGACAGTAAATTGTGACAAAACAATCCAAATGTACGCCAAAGCAGGCGCTGTGATCCAACGTGATGCCATTAATTTAAGCGGAAAAAATCAGAACAACTTTGAGGCTAACATTCATCCTGCTGATGTGCTCTTGAACATAAATCTGAACCCCAAAAAGCTCCAGAGAACCAGGGGAAAAGTAAAATCTCCCTTCCAGCGTCACAGTTTGTGACAGCTGGGCAGGTTTTGACCGACACAGGTGGCGAACAGTTCGAGATGCTTATGAAGTGTGTTTGTGAAACACCGTCACTCCCTTTTTAATGACCCTGCAGCTGCTCGGCGCCCAGCAGACGGTCCCGTGTGGGAACGAGAACACGGCGGGGAGCTCATCCCGGATGAGTCAGGTTTATCAGAAACAGATCTGGGGTCAGCGCGGTCTGGCGGGCGGCTCCAGCTTGTTGGACAAGGCGGTCAGCACCTGGTCAAACTTGGCGTAACGCAGAGCCTGGTTCTCCTCGGCTCCCCTGCTCCCCCACAGCAGCCTCATCTGGAAGTCGGTCAGGAAGAGCTCCAGGACCTCCGCCTGCTCCTGGAAATCTGCAACACCAACATCGCTTTATCAGTGGATCAGTGGCAGAGTTTACAATCTGCTTACAATAACTTACTTCCTTTTTTTTTTTTTCCTTTTCCTTTACTTTAACCCCATTTAAAAAATATTTTTTCATAATTTATTTTTGATATCACCACTGGGGGCGCCAAAGTCAGAAAGTTTAAAATCCTACAATAATAGGAATTAATACATTAATAATAATAAAATTACTAATAACAATAATAATAACTTTATTGGTATAGCACCTTTCACACAAATATGCAGCCCAAAGTGCTTAACAAAATAATATCTGATAAACATTAGTAATGAGAAAAAAACAATGAGAAATAATAATAACAAAATAGTAATAATTAAGAGAAAACAAATAAAACAAAAATACAAGCAGTTTCATAACAATACAATAAAACATTAACAATGATATCAGCAAAGTTAACCCAAATAAACAAGATAAGTCAAACTATTAACAAGAAAGTTTTAAAATGTATATGCCTTCATTTTATTTATTGATTTCTGTCTGTGCAGCATGTTGAACTAAATGAAAGGTGGGTTTCTACACATGCTCACATGGCTTATGGTGATTAATAAGAAGTGAGTGTGACTTAATGCAAAATACAAGAAACAAGTTCCTTTCCTTTAAAATATAAATTGTGGCGCTTTCCTTTCGGCTTCTATGCAACCTTCATCACCTTATCAAACTATGTAAAAAAATGTTTAATGTCTTCAATCAAACTATTTAATCTGTTGATTCAACATCATGCAGCTGTAACGCGTCTCTCTGTCCGCTCTCGTACCTTGTAGTTTGCTCTCGGCGTTGGAGCGGTAGATGCCCCCCAGTTGAGTGATGGTCCTCGCCGCCCCCAGGTGGAACATGACCACATCCACCCCGGCTTCCGCCGTCTCCCACGGCTCCGTCCCCTCGCCCACCGCCACGCTCTTCTCCAGCAGAGACAGGAGGGGCAGGACGTGGGGGAAGGTGGTGTTGGACAGCGGACAGCTTTCTGGAGGACACACACACAGAGGCAGACGCAGAGTTTTTGTTTGAACGAAGGTGTGACCAACAGGTATAATCAGTATATATAAAGTTCTGGGTGTTTTTCAGCGCTTTAAACTTGTGGCGTGCAGCAGAGGAGGACGTCTACCTCTGCCGTCGTTCAGACTCTTCATAAACGGCCTCAGACTTTTCTCGTAGAGAATAGCGCCCTCTGTGTGTCGCTGCCGCAACGCCGTCCAGGTCTGATCCAGACGGGACACCTGAGAGACAGGAAAACATCACCTTTAAAACCTGGTGTCATGATGCAAACAAATCAGCCATGTTGTTTGTAGTCCTCTGGGAGTCAGGCTCTTACGTAGGAGGGATGGGATGCTTTTTATATGTCTGTGCCATGGATGTTACAAATAGCAGCCATTTATTGATATGTTGTGAAGTCTGGAAGGGGACATTTTTTTATCTCAACTTACCTGTACAACATGAGATAACCAAGATACTGTAAATGTACACAAATTGGATTTTAATGAAAAAGTACAAAAATCTTTTTTATTTGTAGTATTTTATATATTTTCTGTTTTTATTTTTCAAAAGGGGTTTATTCTGACATGTAAAAAACAGGCTAATAAACTGAAAAAGGTCATTTTACATGACATTAATTTGTCAGCCTCTTACGTATAATGTAAAAGGGTTAGAGAGGGCTACGAAAGGAGAGTAAATGCTGACATATTGTGTTTAACATGGCGTGATGTTGAACACAAACTTGAAAAATCGAATGCAGACAGTTACTTCCTCTACTGCAACAAAGATAAAGCGTTTATGATATCTCATCTAACTTGTCATGTCATGTCAACTTTTAAGTGAAGAATACAGGACACAGATTGCGTAAGTAACCTTGTAGTTTTACAGCACAGCTCACTGCGCAGTATTATCACTATATGGTATTATGACAGCTCGTTGTTCTTTATGTTCAGAGGTAAGGGGTTAAACTGCAGGTTTTATTGCAGTAATAATAATCACACCTTTGCTGCATGTCACCACTCTCTCTCCCCATGTTTCTGCTTGTCTGTCTGCACTATCTCTATCAATAATGCACCCAGTAGTCATCTTAAAGGAAATTTGCAGTGTGTGCAATGCATGTTTACCTGCGGCAGCTCCAGGGCTCTCATGACAGCAGCGAAGCCGAACATGTTGCCCATGGTGCTCTTGAGCTCAGCGGCGATTTGGATGATTTTATGCAGCAGGCCGGCCCTCTCCTCGGTCGTCCCCGTGCAGCCCAACACATCCACAGCCAACATGGTCGCCATGGTTTGGAACCTAAGGGAGGGCGGAGAGGGTGGACACGTTGACGACTTTAAAGTTTAGCTCATGTCCTCTTATCATTTCCTGTCTACAGCCACACACACTAGACACCCAGAAAACCAACTCACCTCTCCAGCAGGTCCAGTCTCAACTGTTGGCCATGTGGCAACGTCAGCAGCTCCATCCCAGAACTGACTCCCATCATCCTTTGCACCTCCGGGGTCACCTCCAGAATCCGGGCCACCTGGGAAACACAGGCACATAATTATCAGTGTACTCCTGTATGTGTGTCTTTGTATTTGCTGGGTGATTTAATGCACACTAGGTGTTTGATTTAAGTTATTTACTCTTTTTTTTTAAAGTTTCTTTAGTTTGTGGCAAATGTATGAGAGATCCTGACGTAGCCCGAATCCATCAGAACACCCCGTTGTGCATTATCACTTACTTTAAAACACTTTCCTGTACACAGATTATGAATTAAAATGTGCATTAAAACACAACTTTGACACTTTATCATCTATATAGTTAAGTTGTTATGGCTAACCATAACATATGGCTTACTGTTGTGTTTGTGTCCATCTTAATATATTATAGTCTAATATTCACTCTCCTTCTTGCTCTTTAGCTGCTACACGTTTAACTTTCTTCTCCAGCTGGTCTCTGACAGTGTCTGTCTACAGTTTGGTGCTGGGCAGGTAGTGTACAGTGGGTTTATTAGAGCTTCTTCCCTGAAAATAGCTGCCTGTTGCATCTGGAAATTATAAAAGAGACTGAATCAAAGTGGTAAACCCGCAGGGCACAAAAGGAAAGGTTTTGATAGAGCTGAGTTAAGTGATAATTATCTGTGAGTTCCCTTTTCACTTTATAAATAGTAATTTTAGCCACTGTTAATCTAAAAATGCAGATTACAGCAGTTTAAACAGTACCATGCAGTCAGCCTTGGTGATGTGTTTGGCCGCTGTCCTGGGGTCGACCTCGGCCAGCAGCTCCTTCACCCTCCGCAGGATTCCCACCTCCAAAGGTTTATTCTCCTTGGTCATCAGCGGCGACTGGTACCTGCTCGGTTTGAAAGAAGAGGCCGCCTCCACCACCGGTGAGAAGTACACGTTCCCGTCCTCCACCCTCAGTGGATCGGTGCCCCCTTCCTCCGCCCGCAGCCTCTCCACGTAGCTCTGGGGGCCGGGGTGCAGCTCCGTGTAGCAGCTCCCTCCAGCATCAGAGGACAGGGAGTCCTGGATCAGATGAGGTTGGGGTCTGTTGTCACGCTGTGTGCGGAGGGTGCTGTTGGGGGAGGGCAGGGGTCGGCCGGTGTCCAAGCGCCTGGGGGTGGACGGGGATGGAGCCACGCTGGCTGCCCGGCTACTGCTGGGGCTTCTAGACTGTGGGGCTGGAGATGGAAGAAAATATGGAAAAGGAGAATATTTATTAACTCTTCTGTAGTAACAGTGTGTTTAAGTTCACTTTTGTCACGACCAGCTCCTCTACTGCCCCTTTTATTTAAGGCAGATTAAATAATTTGGTTCAGACTTAAAGCGGAAATAGACAACTCTTTTGCTTTAACTTATCCTTATGAAGTAAATGTTGATTGCGCAGTGTAATGGCTGTAGAATAATGAGAACATCTGCATTTAAACTGGCTCCCTATAAGCTTCGCTTTTACTGTCAACGGGCACAATTTACACTACAAGTTGGGAGTTGAAATTTTATCTGTTTCCGACTTAAAAAAACGGCTCACAAAATCATAGTTTTTCATTTAAAAAAATACTCAGTTTCAGTTGCCTAAAACATCTGCTCACTAATGAGGAAATAGTGCATTTGCTGGGGACTATTTTCAGGGGCGGATGAATCCACATTTGGTGCTCTAGTGAGTATTTGGGGCAACAGGATGGTCACTCAGTGCAACAGTGAGGTGAAATTGTGAAAAATGCCCAATCACATTTCCTTCTAGGCTAAACGGTCCTGTTTACTGACGAAGTCCTTCACCTCAGCTTCTGTGTGAAACATATTTGTTTTAATATGTAATTCATTTGTCTCGTAAAAGCACGTATCGACTGCTTTCATGTCAGTGAACGAGGTTATGTAGTTCATGTACATGTGGCCTGAACATAACCCTAACCCTTGGTTACGCAAAGTACTTACAATCACAATCATGACTACGAATATTCTTTCTACTGCATGTAGATGTATGTTAAGATCCTCATAAGTGTATCTGCATTCTCTCCACATTTACATTTTATTTCTATAGGGGTTTTCTTTTACATTTCTTTCCATTTGTCCTTTGTTACATAGTTCTTTTTGTTTTGATTTTGTAATCTTTTTTTTAAAATCAAATCCAGCTTTTTTAGTGATTTTGTTTCCTCTGGTATTTGTCATAATACCTTGGATTTTTATTCATCTGCACAACTCAGTGATTATTATTGCTGCTTCTGTATTTTTTTCATTTTTTAAACTCATGAATACATAAAGCTCACTGCTAACCAGAATAAAGGCTTGTTTGAGGTTCTGCAGCAAATGTTTTACAGGAAGAAAAGAGTAGGAAATATGATCAAATAAGGAATAAAACAAGCAAAAGAAATCTTCTGAGTCTTTGTCTGATTTGGTTAATTTACCTTTGTTCCATTTCTAACCTGTGGCCAGATTAGTCTTATCTCAGTACTACATCTTGGGGTTAACAGCGAACGTTGCCATGTGAGACTCTCCCTGGTTCAGCTCTCCCTTGTGTAACCAACCTGCTGCTGCTACATATACCACACACAGTCTGAACTTTAGTCCTGTTACCTCAGCACCAACACCTTCCCAGCTCGCTCTGACCGTCAGTCAGCCATCTGCAGTGAGGGAGGCTGGACGCAAAAACAACGAGCTTGCGCTGATCCGTAAAATCTGTTGACTGCGTCGCTCTCGGTAAGTCTTTAGATCCAAGAATCAAGACCAGCGAAAGAGTTTCAGAAGCTAAAATAGCGATAAGGGTGGTGGTGTGTTAATATAAAGGTAAAAAAAGGTAATATTTTTGTGTTCATGTTGGCTGACTGGAGTTTTACTGTGATGTATATGTGCATTAATGGAGGGTTCAGCTAAACCCTGAGTACTTGCAGATGGATGCTACAGTCTCAAAGTCTCACAGAGCCAGACAATGACTTCCAGATGGAAAACAAAATTTTTATGTTCCTGAGGTAAGGTCATTGGGGAATTATTTTGGAAACATGCCTTTCGGTTCACAAAATAGCCTCATATTTCCTGTTTGCAGAAATGTAGGAACATCAGGCAGGGTCAGACTTTGTCTTCCCTTATACAGAGAGAACATGCACTTGTGTTTCTTAAATGTAGTCTTAAAATATACATTTATAACTTACATAAAAAGCTATAAATAGTTTTAATACTAGAAAAAAAAAAGCTCACATCATTACTATTAAAAAGTCCCTGCACTTGACTCCAGGTAGGGTTGTTTTATAAACTTTTACCACGATTACATGTGTATAAATTATAAGTTTATTATAAGTTATGTATTATCTTTTTAATTCAAATGTGCCATGACTGTATTATTATATTATTATTAATAGTAGTAGTAGTAGTACATGAGTATTATCTTCAGAGAAAAAAAAATACTTTTGCTGACACAAAATTATATAATAACATTTTACTTTAATGGTTTTGGTTCTCATTCTTGTTAGCAGCATATGTAAAAGCTCCTTTGACCTTATAACTATGAACAAGCAGCTGCTCTTTAATCCCCTTTGTAGTTCGACACCTATCATTACTTAGCACACATGTACATAAACACAAAGCTGTGAAACCAGAGAGGGGGAACTTCTACCAAATACAAACAGCTTTTGTAAACCTCCTGGGATTTAGCAACAGGAATTCCCACACTGTGCAGTTGTGTAATCAGGAAACTGTTTTTGAGCTGTAGGGAATCTGGGAGTTATGTAAGCCTTGTTGGAGCAGTGTGCCTGAAAAAAAAAAAGAAAAACCTTGATGGAAAGACTTGTGGTGTGCATCAGGTTTAGTTTGGTTCCACTTCACTGAAACTTTTAACAGTCTCCGCTCTCAAATGTGACTTGGTGGTACTTGTTCATCTCAGCACCGGAAATGTTGTTGCTGTCATGTAGAGTACACGACAGCAACCATTATCAATAGCCATGTGCACTGGTGCTATTTTGCATTGCCTAGAACACTAGTGTTCAGCTGTTTAACATTTGGTCGACAGTAATTTCCTTTGCTTAAACATCAACAGGAATCCATCTGCAAATGTTGCTTTTGTATCAGCGTGGCCACAAGGATGTATGTGGCAAAAATGTCCACAAAGGTCCATGAAGACCTGTCCTCTGTGGTGGACATCCGAAATGCAGCCTAAAGTTTAAGGCCATACACACTATGTGTACATGTGAGGACATGTTCATGAATTTAGTCACTTTTAACGATTCAATACATCAATCTGACCTACTCTAGCAAAGAAAAAATTGAAAGATTTGTTTTAAGAATTAATTATTTTCCATGCATTGTATCAGCAGGTTAAAGACAATACGCATATGGAAATTGCACAACAGATCACCTTAGATGGTGATCAATGTTCAGGTACAACAAGCAGAAAAAAAGGAGAGCATCACTTGGCCCTAATTTTTTCATTCTGAAAATAACACAAGAAGCAACACAAAACATTTCACAATAACATCTAGTATTACCTATAACATTGTAGTGTTTCCACTTAACTTCCACTGAGACAGAGTTTAGGTTTTCGAATCAAAAATGTATTAAATATAGAAAAATCAGGCTACTGTGGGCCATGGCCACACCAAACACTGCTAGTAAGAGTATTTTCCAAAACAGCAATCTATAACAGAGATTAAAATTAAAGCATAAAAAATTCATGAGGGTTCCCGCCCAACATTACTGACTGCGCTGGGTATACTTCAGAAATGTAGTATTTCCTTGGATCGAACAAAAGCCCCTGACCTCGGATCTGCACGAATAGCGTAGGTGACCTATTTAGAACTCAAATCATCGAATTTCACAGAAATTCAAGAGGATTAAGAAGATTAAGAGGAACTGGAGCTATGGATATTGCGGATGTAAAATTAAACATTGGTTCTGCAACTGCATGGTGTTTCTAATGTAATTTAATATTAGATAATCTAAACTACTGTTCTACAGGTTCAGGACGTGAACAACAGAGCAAGTCCCATCATGTAATAAAACCCTAATGAGAGTTTGCAAATGAGACTTTATGTCCAGTCGTTTCTTAGGTTGATGCATACTCTTGGCCTCAAAAGCCTTGTTGAGGAGGACAGACAGAAAATGTACTGACCAACCTTGGTGGCTCTTAAAATTCAGATGATGGAGAACATGTTTGTGAATACTAAACTGATGCAGAGCTTCCGCGATGCCAAATATGATCTGGTTCTGACGGACCCTGGGATTGGTGGAGGGGTGCTTCTGACTCACCGTTTGGGTCTTTCACCCAGTCCCAGTACCAGGGACAGAGCTGACTGATAAGATGACGTTTCCCCAGAGGGTCAAGAACATACTTTACTATTTCTTCACTTGTTTTCAAATGTGGTATGTCACAAACCAGAACTACAAACCATTTGTCCATCGTTACTTCGGAGAGGATGTACATTACATGGAGCTGTTTCAGGCAGCAGACATCTGGCTGATGAGGAACGATTTTACTTTTGAGTTCCCACGACCAACAATGCCAAACGTCGTCTACATGTCAGGATTTCAGTGCAAACCCTCCAAGCCCCTGTCTAAAGAACTAGAGGATTTTGTCCAGAGCTCTGGTGAACACGGCGTCATCATTATGACACTGGGAACCCTGGTGGCAAAACTTCCCGACGATATTGCTGAGGACATTGCCGCTGCTTTCGCCCAACTTCCTCAGAAGGTGATCTGGAGACACATTTCTGTTGTCCAAAGAATGATT
The DNA here is from genome assembly GCA_031216445.1 of Lateolabrax maculatus. NCBI lineage: Eukaryota > Metazoa > Chordata > Actinopteri > Acropomatiformes > Lateolabracidae > Lateolabrax > Lateolabrax maculatus. The sequence goes on along the minus strand of CM062217.1, from coordinate 2,328,116 downwards.
TCAAGCAAGTTATAAATAAAAACTAACAAAATGACTTATTGAAGTTTTTAGTTTTAAATATATGAAGAGTTTGGTCTTGTGTACTGCATAACATTGGAAGACAGTTCATTGCTTCACAACGCTTTGGTTATGTTAAATGTACTTTTCATCCACTTAATGATTCAATTAATGTATTATCATGTGCCACAAGTTGGCAAAACGTGCTGCTTCCTGGACAATACATATACACAGTGATATATACACACCAGACCATAAACATTTTACAGAATGCAAACATAAGGTATTGCAGATGTTAAATGAAACATGGATCTGAAACTACATGGTGTTTCTAATCCAACCTTGAAACTAGACCTGTAAATTAGGGGAAAATCCAAGTATCTTCCTAAGGTTCAGGACTTTTGCAGGACGGCAAGTCACATCATCATCTAAACCTCCAACCAAAGTTAGCAAATTAGTCCAGCATCCATAGGCTGGGCTCAATCATTCCTTAGTGTTTGCTTTTTAGACTCAGACCTTAGTCTCTCAGTAAAATATCAATCATTTCTGACTTTATGTTCAGTTGTTTGTCAGGTTGATGCATTCTCCTGAACTCAAAAACTGTAAAGCCTTGTTGAAGATGACAGATCTAACATTTTTGCAACTTTTTGTCAGAATCTCTTTCAGAAATGTACCGACCGACCTTGGTGGCTCTTATAGTGCTGCTCTGCGCTTCACCTTTGGTAAATGGAGGGAAAGTCTTGGTGTTCCCTTTGGATGGAAGCCACTGGATCAACATGAAAGTCCTTATCGAGGAGCTTCACTCCAGAGGCCATGAAATCACAGTGTTGCGGCCATCAGACAGCTGGTACATCAAGCCAGACTCCCCTCACTACACGTTCATCACTATAACTTCTTCTGCTGGTTTTGATGCGGAAAGCTTTGGGTCATTTGTCACAACAATGCTGAACATGAGGCGTGAAGGTGCTTCACTTTGGACTCGTATATCTCTGGAGTATGAACTGGTGGAACAGTTCTATCAGATGCATAAGCAGGGTATTCAGATGATGGAGAACATGTTTGAGAATACTAAACTGATGCAGAGCTTCCACGATGCCAAATATGATCTGGTTCTGACGGACCCTGCGATTGGTGGAGGGGTGCTTCTGAGTCACCATTTGGGTCTTCCACTAGTCTTAAATGTGAGGTGGACTGTTCAGGGTGAGGGACATCATTCAATCGCACCTTCCCCATTGTCCTATGTCCCAATACCAGGGGCAGAGCTGACTGATAAGATGACGTTTCCCCAGCGGGTCAAGAACATACTTTACTATTTCTTCACTTGTTTTCAAATGTGGTATGTCACAGACCGGAACTACAAACCATTTGTCCATCGTTACTTCGGAAAGGATGTACATTACATGGAGCTGTTTCAGGCAGCAGACATCTGGCTGATGAGGAACGATTTTACTTTTGAGTTCCCACGACCAACAATGCCAAACGTCGTCTACATGTCAGGATTTCAGTGCAAACCCTCCAAGCCCCTGTCTAAAGAACTAGAGGATTTTGTCCAGAGCTCTGGTGAACACGGCGTCATCATTATGACACTGGGAACCCTGGTGGCAAAACTTCCCGACGATATTGCTGAGGACATTGCCGCTGCTTTCGCCCAACTTCCTCAGAAGGTGATCTGGAGACACAAAGGCAAAAGACCATCCACCCTTGGCAACAACACCTTACTCTTGGACTGGCTGCCTCAAAATGACCTCCTGGGTCACCCCAAGACCAGAGTGTTTGTGGCCCACGGAGGCACCAATGGAATGCAGGAGGCCATCTACCACGGCGTCCCCCTAGTCGGCCTGCCCCTAATGTTCGACCAGCAGGACAACTTCTTCAGGATGAAAACCAGAGGTGTGGCCAAAGTCTTGGACATTGCAACAGTGAACAAAGACAACTTCCTGGAGGCGCTGAAGGAGGTACTCTATGAACCAACATACAGGGAGAACATGAAGACGCTGTCCAACCTGCACAGAGATCAGCCCATGAAACCACTGGACCGGGCCATGTTCTGGATCGAGTTTGTCATGAGGCACAAAGGAGCGCCACATCTAAGGACAGAGTCTTACAAGATGTCCAAGATTCAGTACCACTCCATTGATGTGCTGGCCTTTCTGCTTGCAGTTATATTGCTAGTATTGACTGTTTTTATTTTTGCACTTAAGTTTTTGTGGTGGATAGTGTTTTCTAGAAGCAAGGTCAAGAAGGAATGATGAATGTGCTGCAGGATAGATGCGTCACACTTTCTGGATCACAATTTCTTGTAAAGAAAAAAACATTTGTAAACTGTTCTGTTCTGTATTTAGGCTCATGAATAGGATACAAGTTGTCTGGCACTGGTCATATTGTCTATGAACTTCAGCTAAGAGGTCATGTTTTTGTTCTGTTTGTTTGTGTCTGTGTTTATTTCTTCGCAGGATAACTCAAAAATCTGTAAATAATTTACAATGCACTTTGGTGAAAAGTTATACTTTCAGACAAATGATCAGTTTGTAGTCCTTATCCAGGAATTGTTTTGAAGTATTTCTTGAAGGTTTTTTGAATTTTTTTCTTATTCTAATAAATTACTGTACTTACTTGAATAAAATAAAAAATAATTATATCCATAATAATTGGCATTTGTATTTGTTGATTGGCTATCACTGGGGCTGGGCAATGATTCAGAACTGTTTATGACTTTTAGTGATAATATGATGTTGTGATGTTATCGTTCAACACATTTCTGTTGTCCAGAGAATGATTTCAAGCAAGTTGTAAATAAAAACTAACAAAATTACTTACTGAAGTTTTTTGTTTTAAATATATGAAGAGTTTGGTCTTGTGTACTGCATAACATTGGAAGACAGTTCATTGCTTCACAACGTTTTGGTTATGTTAAATGTACTTTTCATCCACTTAATGATTCAATTAATGTATTATCATGTGCCACAAGTTGGCAAAACGTGCTGCTTCCTGGACAATACATATACACAGTGATATATACACACCAGACCATAAACATTTTACAGAATGCAAACATAAGGTATTGCAGATGTTAAATGAAACATGGATTTGAAGCTACATAGTGTTTCTAATCCTACCTTGAAAACTAGACCTGTAAATTAGGGGAAAATCCAAGTATCTTCCTAAGGTTCAGGACTTTTGCAGGACGGCAAGTCACATCATCATCTAAACCTCCAACCAGAGTTAGCAAATTAGTCCAGCATCCATAGGCTGGGCTCAATCATTCCTTAGTGTTTGCTTTTTAGACTCAGACCTTAGTCTCTCAGTAAAATATCAATCATTTCTGACTTTATGTTCAGTTGTTTGTTAGGTTGATGCATTCTCCTGAACTCAAAAACTGTAAAGCCTTGTTGAAGATGACAGATCTAACATTTTTGCAACGTTTTGTCAGAATCTCTTTCAGAAATGTACCGACCGACCTTGGTGGCTCTTATAGTGCTGATCTGCGCTTCACCTTTGGTAAATGGAGGGAAAGTCTTGGTGTTCCCTTTGGATGGAAGCCACTGGATCAACATGAAAGTCCTTATCGAGGAGCTTCACTCCAGAGGCCATGAAATCACAGTGTTGCGGCCATCAGACAGCTGGTACATCAAGCCAGACTCCCCTCACTACACGTCCATCACTATAACTTCTTCTGCTGGTTTTGATGCGGAAAGCTTTGGGTCATTTGTCACAACAATGCTGAACATGAGGCGTGAAGGTGCTTCACTTTGGACTCGTATATCTCTGGAGTATGAACTCATGGAACAGTTTTATCAGATGAATAAGCAGGTTATTCAGATGATGGAGAACATATTTGAGAATACTAAACTGATGCAGAGCTTCCACGATGCCAAATATGATCTGGTTCTGACGGACCCTGGGATTGGTGGAGGGGTGCTTCTGACTCACCGTTTGGGTCTTCCACTTGTTTTAAATGTGAGGTGGACTGTTCAGGGTGAGGGACATAATGCAATCGCACCTTCCCCATTGTCCTATGTCCCAATACCAGGGACAGAGCTGACTGATAAGATGACGTTTCCCCAACGGGTCAAGAACATACTTTACTATTTCTTCACTTGTTTTCAAATGTGGTATGTCACAGACCGGAACTACAAACCATTTGTCCATCGTTACTTCGGAAAGGATGTACATTACATGGAGCTGTTTCAGGCAGCAGACATCTGGCTGATGAGGAACGATTTTACTTTTGAGTTCCCACGACCCACAATGCCAAACGTCGTCTACATGTCAGGATTTCAGTGCAAACCCTCCAAGCCCCTGTCTAAAGAACTAGAGGATTTTGTCCAGAGCTCTGGTGAACACGGCGTCATCATTATGACACTGGGAACCCTGGTGGCAAAACTTCCCGACGATATTGCTGAGGACATTGCCGCTGCTTTCGCCCAACTTCCTCAGAAGGTGATCTGGAGACACAAAGGCAAAAGACCATCCACCCTTGGCAACAACACCTTACTCTTGGACTGGCTGCCTCAAAATGACCTCCTGGGTCACCCCAAGACCAGAGTGTTTGTGGCCCACGGAGGCACCAATGGAATGCAGGAGGCCATCTACCACGGCGTCCCCCTAGTCGGCCTGCCCCTCATGTTCGACCAGCAGGACAACTTCTTCAGGATGAAAACCAGAGGTGTGGCCAAAGTCTTGGACATTGCAACAGTGAACAAAGACAACTTCCTGGAGGCGCTGAAGGAGGTACTCTATGAACCAACATACAGGGAGAACATGAAGACGCTGTCCAACCTGCACAGAGATCAGCCCATGAAACCACTGGACCGGGCCATGTTCTGGATCGAGTTTGTCATGAGGCACAAAGGAGCGCCACATCTAAGGACAGAGTCTTACAAGATGTCCAGGATTCAGTACCACTCCATTGATGTGCTGGCCTTTCTGCTTACAGTTATTTTGCTATTCTTTACAGTTTTTCTCTTTGCAGTAAAGTTTTTGTGGCGAAAAGTGTTTTCTCGAAGCAAGGTCAAGAAGGAATGATGAATGTGCTGCAAGATAGTTGTGTCACATTTTCTGGATCTCGATATGTTGTAAAAAAACCAGTTACATCTGTATAATTTACAATAATGTAAATTTACAATTTACAGTTTAATCTTGAGTCAAGTGATCAGTTTTTAGTCCGTATCCAGTAATTCTTTGAAGGATCTCTTGCATTCTTCTTATTCTCAAAAATTACTGTACCTGCTTGAATGAAATTAAATATATTTAATTTGATAAAATGTGGCACATGTATCTAGTGATTGGGTATCACTAGGGCTGGGCGATGATTCAGTATTGTTTATGTCTCTTAGTGATGATATGATGTTCTCATGTTATCATCTCTCAAATTTCTGTTCTAAATAGAAACTAAAAAAATGATTTGTTGAAGTTTTTGTTTTACACATATGAAGAGTTTGATACTGTGTACTGCATTACAGTGGAAAACAGTTCATTGCTTCACAATTATTACTTTGTATGTACTTCATTTGTAGACAGATGGATGTTAAAAAATACAGAACATTTTCCATTATTAAATATTCAAAGGTCCTATATGTAACTTTCAGTAAATACTTTTTAATGATGTAGTATGTAATGTTAATACATTGTTTGTTTGATCATTTTTTGGCATGTTGCCTTTATAAGGGCACCCTCTATTTAGTTGTTTTTAAAATAAAATTCTGAAAGATTGTTTATATATTTTTCTAGCAAAGACAAATAAAAAACAACATTGTCACATACAGTAGGCGTATAATTGTATCAAACCGTACACCGCCATACATCAGTACAGGTATATCTGTGATGAACTTAAATCAACTTATATCGTCAGCCATGTTGTTGAATCAGTCGGGCTCTATTTGACACAGATAGAATCAATGACAGCAAAACATCCTAAAACATTTTACTATAACACCACCAACTGGGCACCAATTGTGCAGATCGTGCATCTACTTACTTACCAAAGTAAAAGTAACATAAGACTCTAGTGAACTGACTTGGGTCAAAGGGAAAGTTAACATTTACTGTTTCCTGTTAATACTCAACTGCTAAGTCCTTGGTCATCAATGATTTATCTATCTTAAGCGCTGGAGAGGAGAAATGGTTTAGTTTAGTCTTAAACTCACTGTTGTTGTAGGGAGTATTGAGAGAAGATTCTCCAGCAGCCGGCAGACGCCGTTCGTCCTGCTCCCTGTTCACAGCTGCCTCCCTGTGGTGGAGAGAGGAAGGACTGCATGGACACAGGCAGAGAGAGAGAGAGAGCGATGGCAGATGGTTATCATGACACAGGAAACAGTATCTCTTCTTGAATTTCTAAAAACAGCTTCTCAAATTTGAGGATTTGCTGTTTTTCTCTGTTCGATATGATTGTAAATTTAACATTTGGGGGTTTTGGACTGTTAGAAGACTTCACTTTGTGCTCTGGGTAATTGTAGTCAAATTTTTTATCACTATTTTTATCAATGTTTTATAACTAAAAAAATCGATTAATAAAAAGAAAACTTGACATATTAGTGAAAATTTTCAAAAATCCTTTCCTGTCACGCTCTACAATGAGCATTTATTAAAGGCAAACTTTCTACTATCTAAAGTAAATATTAATACATCAGTTATTAGAACTCTCCTGTGACCTCATGGTGAAAGCTTACCTTCTCGGACAGACACTCTCCTCTCCGCTCACGTTGCCGTTCTTCAGCCCTCTGTGGCAGGACGGCGGGCTGACGGCGGTGCAGAAGGCCGTCTCCAGGTAGCTGAGAGGCAGCGTCCTGTTCACCGGCCGGTGGATCTGAGCTCCGCTCCACCGGGTCAGAGCCGCCTTGCTGCCCGCGTAGAAGTGAACAAGAGCCGGCAAAGCGTCGAAGGCCTCGCCCTCCAGGCTGTACTGGACCCGAGTGTGCGTCTCCGACTGAACCGCCGTCTTCCTGATGAGGAAGTGGAGAGTTTTCTGCTCCCAGTGGCTGGTGAGGACAAAGTCGCCCTGACTGGACTGAGAGTCTCTGATGAGGAAGTCGCCGTGGGTCACCACCAGGCTCTCCGACACCTGAGCAGACATTTTAATCAGTCTTGGTTTTGGAATTTCCAAACAGCAGTTCATATGGCACAATGGTTCAGTGTGGTGGCCTTACTTTTGCCATTTTTTGTGTTTTTTGTCGGTAAAGTATTGAGTAAAGGGAAAATCAATTCTAAAATACAATTCATATGGGTTATTTTAATGTAAAAATCCATTTGAATTAGAACCTGTCCTTGTTAAATAAGGTTAAGTTCCGACAGCCAGTTTTAATGTGGATCTGGTTGCTAAACTAGAGAAAAGCTGTATGTAGAAATCACTCAAGAAAAGTATTATATCCATTTACGCTCTCATCAAATCCACCAGACTCCTTTGACAAAAACAGTGATTTTACCTCGCAGAACACGAGAGTTGCTGTTGTTCCACTGTCTCGATTGGTTAGTTAGTTTGTGTTATTGTGTGACTTTGGTGTTTTAACATGTTAGTTAATCTGTATCCAAACTGACATATTACAACGTGTAACGAGGCAGCTGCAGACCAGCAACTCCCATGTTCTGCAAGGTTTCTGTCAAATGAGTCCGGTGGCTGTGAAGAGAGCGATATAACGGCTTCAGTTAAAGTAATCGAGCAATGAAGTGTCGTGAGTGTGTTTGAGGCCGACCTCCCAGGGGATTCGTCCGTGGTACCAGGCGTGGCTCTTCAGGTTGCTACCGCTCAGCTTCAGCTCCTCCTCCAGCTGCTTCCTCAGTTTCTCCGACGGCGGCTCCAGCCAGAACTTGTCTTTGGAGAACTTGAAGGGCATCACAGGCGCACGATGAGACACAAGAACCCGACAGAACAAACACAGGAAACAAAAACATGAGTTTGGACCATCATGTAGGATCTTCTGACTTTCTGACTGGGTTCGGGTCACAGAGGTGTCCACTATCCTGCTGCATTTCAGCTGCAAACCAGCATCTCTTTACTTAAAAAAGCTGTTTGAAATGTTTGTCCTCTGGGAGCATTGTGGGTAAATCTAGTCAAACTGCAGCCGTCTCAGCTCTGTTTTTGTGTGAATGCATTTGTGCGCTAACAGAGGGTGGGCGGGGGGGGGGTGGACAGCTCTGACATTCCCACACTGGCATCCACGGTGGCGGCACCAGGGGCCCGAGACCCAGACCCATGCTGGAGTCTTGGCCTCGTCGCCGCGGCAACGACATTGTGTGACGGGGGTCATCACTCAGCGGTGCTTTGTCTGACGCACAGAAAATAAAAAATAAACGAGATACTGTATATCAAGAGTTTACACCGACGACGACAGGCTGGGAATGCTTTGGTACACACACACACACACACACACCCACACACACACACACACACACACTAGTCACTGTCATTACACTGTTATGTTGGTGACACCTCCCACCCCTCGCTTTCTGACAGAATGGTTTGTTCCACTGGACTGTGAATCAAGGGCTGGGCATCGGGCCAGGACCACTTCAAAACAAAATAGGAGTGTGTGTGTATATGTACGTGTGTGTGTGTGTGTGTGTGTGTGTGTGTGTGTTTTAGAGGGGGAAAAGACCTGGAAGCCCCCCTAATGAATAGCTTTAATTTCATTAGCATTATCATTCATTGCCAGCTTGTCCCATTCAGACAAGTGTGTCAAGTATCCAATTATAAGTCAATGAACTGGAAATTCTCTCGCTCTCTGAGTCCCTTTCCACCTTTTCCAGGCAGAGCTGCCCGCCGAATCGAGGCCGCTGCGGTTACCAGCGGCAACGGCGGGAGCATCAAAGTATTTCGCCGCAGAGAGCCGCATTCCCCGAGCCTTTTCTTTCACCCGTCCTGATTGAATTAGAGCCTGAGCGCCGTGTGTGGAGGATCACAGCGGCGGACAGAGACGAGTTTTAATTCAACCTTTACTGAAAATGGTGGCACTGCTGAGAACAGAGAAGTGTCTTGTCTGACAAGAGGAAGAGAGAAAAGCAGCAAAAGGAAGTCATGCATAAACAAGATAGGAGTGTTAAATGAAAACAGATTTGGAGTCAAGAGGAAGCGTACCTTCACATATTCTCCACTGCTGTCTGTCAAGTCTTGCTGACTGAAAAACAAAAGAAAATCATGAGAAGTTTACATCAATAAGGACTGAGGGGATCTACTGTACATGCATGCATCTTCTTATTTCTTATATATCATGGAGCACTGAGGCAGGTAGCCTTTCAAACATCACTGATCTTTGGGCCTCCCTGACCCACCGTACGCTCAGACACACACTTCCTGTATGTATGAGGCCATTTTTGGGTCACAGCAACTTTGTCTCAGCAAATGTATTTAAGAAGAGTACGAGGTTACAGCCGTGCCCGTGGCTCTGCAAGGCTGCACTCAGGTATTTGGTGATAAACCAAAGCAACTGACAACGTGAAATTTCGATCTAATGAAGTCTTATTTATTTGTATCGGTTGTTTAAAGGTGAAATGTATCTTGGACACTTTTTTGGTTAAATAAAGGTTAAATAAGTTTAAAAAATATAATTTCCTAGAAAGTTTCCTCCACAGAACTATGAAATTTGTTACTAATTATGATGAAAATAGTAATTTACTCAAGAAAGTGGTTCTAATTAAACTAAAATAAATATTCATTCATTATTCTTTGATTATTGGTTAGTGTGCAATTCATTATAATTAAGTGGAATAAGAAGGGTACCAAGTTAACAATGTATTTAATTTGGCTTTAACTAGCACCAAATTACAGAGAAAAATTACAGAGCTCTTTCAAGGGAAATTTCTAAGAAGTTGTGTGATGTGTTGCAGTGTTGCTTCGTCATGAATGTGTGGGTGTGAAGGTGACATTTCCCTGGTAACACGATCAACAACCCAACAACTGTGATCAGACTCTGGGTCAGTTTTCTATAGCCTATTACTCAATTCTGGTCAGTGTGTGAAAATATATCTGACATCACCTTTTTCCAACAGCACAGGAAAAACAGCAAATACAGAAATGTCATTTGTTACGTCCAGATAACAGTTTGTTCATGTTGTATAAAAAAATGATGTTTATTTTTTAAGATTTGTCTCTTTTTTTCCTTTTAAATGTCCTACGAGTCAAACAATCAAGATTCTCTTAAATGGTTTTATGCCTCAGTTTTCCGAATCACCACCTCCAGCGTCACATGAGAATATGCACGTCTTTGTTTCTTGGTTGGATTCTAATACGGAAAAATTTAATTAAATATCCTTGACAGGATTTCAACCAATAATACCTGCGTTCATCCATCTGGAGTTTTGATTCTGCTTTGTTCTGCTTTCTTCACTATGAAAATGAAGCCTGGTGCTGTTCTCACAGTCGAATCCACAAATATATGACATTTGTTTTTCACAAATGTCAGTTTTTCTTCTGAGCCAGGACAGCTGTCACGCAGAGAAAAGTTTTATCTTCAGCTGAATTAGATTGTTCATCAGAGATATTTCGGTACCTGAAAGCATCTGGGCCAGATAGTAGGCAGAGCTAGAGTATAACTGGGCATTTTTCATCGTCTTGGTTGACGTTAGTTTAGCATTTTTACTAACAATGTAGTACTAAAACAGTATGTGAGACTTGTTAGTGTGTCCGAAACATTAGTATGAAACCAATAGAGAGAGTAAAGCACCAAAATGAGGTACCCAACCCTAATGTTCAGTAAACATAAGACAGCTTTAGAGTCGTTGTAAGGTGGATTTTTTTTTATTTAAGCCAGGGTAACGTGTCCCAGACTGATCTCTGCACAGAGATGAAACTGACATCCAGCTTCTCATCTGGGTCTGAGGAATGCACTCGTCTGTTTTGGATAGTGGTAGTAGTACTCGGGCTGGGTGCTGCTGAAACTGAAAACTGGAACTGAGTTGTAGTTTGAAAATTATACTTTTTTTCAGTACCTTTGAGGAACATATCCACAAAACCCTTTTGTCATTCAGCCAAAGAAGCCAGAGTTCTTTATTGGCCAACTATGTGCACACATACATGGAATTTGGTTTTAAGGTCCTGTCAGTATATTTACACTGATTTAAATAAGAAACTGATCAGCGATTAAACAAACAAGATTACAAATCTGACCTGATATTTTATGACATCTGACAGTTTTTGATGCTCGATGCTTCACACACATTTTGTTGGTGACAAAGACGTGTTGAGGTTTAATACCTGAGTACTGACAGCAGTACTGACAGTAGTTGTAGTTGTAGTAGCAATAGTAGTACAGTTTTTGGTCTCCTATCTGTCTGTCTGTCCTGTTGCACAACTTCTGAGCAGCAGTGTGTTAATCCGACACCACCCAGCAACAGCTTGCAACACAACAAACTTCTCCAGGGAGGATGGGGAATATCTCTACTGCTCTGTGAAACCTCATATATGTAAAAAAAAAAGTCTGATTTTCAGGACTGAAGCGAAGGAAACCTCTTTTCTCCCAGAAGTCCATGCAGTAATCACACCAGCTGGCTTCTCACCAAGTCTGAAGGCTGTGGGAGTCACAAAACTCACAGATACTTTCAACTGACGTAAGAAAAACAAGGGGAAAACACCCAAACTGCAGTTTCATGGTTTCTTTCTGACAGCAGTGATGTGTTGTGATGAATTGCAATGTGAAACTTATTTTTCTTCCTCAACAAGCCGCATATTTCCATGAGTTACATCAAGGGAGGTGACCTTTTGTTCCCAAACACAAACTCTGAGAGCAGACAGCAAACACACACACAGATGTGAACACACTGCATAAGAAACTCTCTGACAGTCAAAAACCTTATGTCGTCGATTTTATGTCCTGAATTGCTGCTCTGGTGACAGAAAACCTGTTTACAGTTATTTCTTGATTACGTTAAACTCTTGGTTACACTCTGTGAGGGGATGTGCATGTATTTATTCTGATTTCTCCTCACAGGGTTTGATTTTCAGTGATTATGAAATAATTAATTCATCAGAAAAAATAACACAGATTATGAAATTATAGGAGCTCTAAAGAAAAGAAGTTTGATTTATTGAGATCATGAAATCACTTCCTCATGATGATGAGAAAATATCTTAAAACAATTTACAGTTTTTACTAAGACGTTTGGATGAATTTCACTGTGCCACTTTCTCGTGTTATCGGGCCTTAAAAGTTTGTTTTCATGTCTGTGCAAATGCCTGCAAATGACTTTTTCACAAACGTCTCAGTTAAACAGACAACTTGTTCAGTTGATGAGCTCCTTGACTGATTTATTCTGAGTTTGTAGGACGGTTGTAGATCACCAAACCACAGCGACCCTCTCCACTGTTAAATAACGTGTGTTTGGTTGTTGTGGACCACAGAAACGCTGTTCTGGGAGCCCAGCGAGGGGGAAACGTCCTCCGCCTGGGGGCTGCGCTCCCCAAACCAGCATCAAATTTTACAGCACTTCCTGCTCCTTCAGCCAGCAACTCTTAACACCAACTGCATGGGACACACTCATAACATCCACAGAGACACTCGCTGTGGTTCAGAGCTCCCATAATAACCCAAAACAAATGTGACACCTCCTGCATGTGTCCACGCAGAGCCGAGGCTGTTGAGGTTTAATACAGAGAAACAAACTCCAGGTGGAAAACTAAACTGTGAGTGAGCCTGTGCGACTTTTCAAAAGAAGGTCAAGGTTAACCTCAACAACCACTTCTGCTCTGGCTGATTCATGAACGGGAAAAAACAGAACTGCCACCAATAGTTTCTGTACAACCAGCCGAGGAAATCTCCAGCTGCTGCTCAGAATCTGGGCACCACTCGTCCTTTAGTCCAGATTAACTCTTGTGCTGATCTGCCACCTCTACGCTTCAGTCTGGTTAAAGGGATAGTTCAGTCGGCGTGCCCCCAGTTTGGAGAATCAGTCAGCTGTACCGTCACAGAAGCTAAGCAGTTAAAAAAAGGCCCACCTACAAAACCCAATATCAGTTTGTGTACGTTTTTACAGTATTTTCACAGCTTGGCCGTGAGACAGCTCTTTCCGACGGGAAGTGAAACTGTTACATCACTCTCTTCACAACCACCAGACTCTACTTTGAGAAGAAGAAAATCACTGGTCAACCGCTGCCTCGGTCGGTTAGTTAGTTTGTGTTTTTGTGTGTAGTTCAGATCCAAACTAACGTGTTAAAACACCGAAGTCACACAATACCACAAACAAACTGAGGCAGGCGTAGAAAAAAAGCGACCTCTGTGCTCTGTGAGCTAAAGCTACTGTTTTTATGACGGGAGTCTGGTGGCTGGGGAGAGAGCACTAACTAAAACTACTTGGTACAGTTCACAGTAAAGACAGAAAACATGTGAGGGAGCAAGGACGACAACACGCACTGAATGTCCCTCGCTGAAATCGAACCAGTGCAATTACACGATACACTTCGAAGACCACTATACCACAAGGACGCCTTACTTTCACTTTTCTTGGCTCTTTTTAACCCACTGAACTCTGATACCCTCGATGAGGTTAAGAAAGTTCAAACTGAAATATTGTCATATTCAATAACTGCATATCAGAGTATCAAATACAGGATTTTTAAAAAATATTCTACATGTTTTTCTGCATAAATTTAAACACATTTGCCCTAATTCTACCTTGGTATGTTTGAAAACCTCTAGATCGCCACAAGAACTTTTAAAATAAGCACTTTTTGTATGTTATATCCGTGGAAGCATCCAAAAAAGACTGACTGTGAAGCTATTCACATGTCTGTCAAGTTGAGTTGAGTTATTTTCTTTTTTACAAAGATAAGATCTAATCCAACACTACAAGAAAACTTTTTAACACCAGACAATTATTGGTCTTATTTGACAAAAGGTCACTCATGATGCAGATATCAGACCAACAATCTGATACAGTCAGTTCAGAAAACTGTTTAATGTTACTGAGATACAGCATGAAGAACATATTTAAACTGTAAGAAGTTAAGCTGCCTTTAAATCACATATATAAATGTATGTTAATGGTACTCGTATAGATAGAAACTCAGCCAAACACAGGAACACTTGATTCCTATAAATTATGGACTGGAAACTAAAGTTAATTTTCCTAAACTAACTGGTTAAAATGGATCAGAAACCTGCATGTTGGTGGTAAATATTGCAGTTTCTGCAGAATATCCAAAGGCAGAGCGCAGCATCTTTTAGGATGTAGTTTTAACAGCATTGCTTGGGTTCTTTGGCAATGATTGTTTGGTAAAATAATCCGTCTAAAATGAGCATTACAACCTTTCCATCTTTCTTTCTGTCTGTAGTTACTGATCACTGCCTTTGCAGGGCAGAACTGTCACCGGCCAAAGTCACTTCTACATCAGGTTTAAATCAGGTGTAAATCAGGTGTAAATCAGGCGTACAGCAGGTCAGACTGCAGGACAGACAGGCTGCTGTATCTATGTGAAACAGGGTCCAGTTCTTCCTCTTATGTAACAGCAGTCCGGTCCAGGGTCAGATGATATAACACTGACCCGCCGCACAGACACGCACTTCAAAGTCGACTTACTGTTGTAATGTTGAACTACTCCGGAGCTTTTTAAAGCTTTTTGGCTTCAGACGAAAACAAAACACGAGTCAGATTCACGAAACTCACACAAGATGCAGGAAAAGTCTATTAAAGCTCCAACAGAGCAGAATCCGACAGTTTGACCAGCTGACCAACATATCGATCCACAGACGCACAGTTTTCTCACCTGGTCTCTCCTGACCGACACCTAACGTCCCCAGCTTCACCCATCCTGCCCCGCACGCTGCGCCCCGCACGCTGCGCCCCGCACACTGTCTGCACGCAGCTGACTGCGGGGCAGGCGGGCAGCTACTGCGCATGTCCGCAGCTGCCGCGCTCTTATTTATCAAAACTTTTTCTTTTAAAATCACGACTTCACTGTTAAAATACTACAACCTATATTTACTGTAATATTATGAGTTTTTTTCGTAAGATTTCACAACTTTATTCTTGTAATCATAAGCAGTAGCAGTAACATAGTAGCAAACTATATTAATCTATGACTAGTATTACAAGATAATGCATTCAAGTTAGGTAAATTATATTTATTAGGTTATATAAATTGTAATTTATCTTTTTTGGTGCATGTCAGTGATGAATGAAGTATTAAAGTAAAGTAAAAGTAGCAACAGTGTAGAAATACTGTTACAAAGGTCCTGTATTCAAAATCTTGAGTAAAACTACAAATATATTAGCATCAAAATATACTTTAAGTCCCAAAGTCCTCTATAATTATGCAGAATGGCCCATTTTAGAATAATATATGTCTTATTATTGGATTATAATTATTGATGGATTCATATGTTCATCACTTTAAGATGCTGGGTTGTGAATTTACCCCAGGGATCAATAAAGTTTTATCTTAATCTTAATGTTTTAGGTGTTTGTTTTTGTGCAATCTGCCTTTTTCTGTATCGAGATACTGACACTCAGTTGTTGAAGACTCTTCTGACAAGTTGATAATTGTATTTACTTGTTGCAGTGTTCTTTCTTATATCCTTTGAACGGAAGTTAATGGGGCAGGTTGAAAAACCAAACCACTATTATTGGGACCAGCAGTGCATCTTCTGAAAGTGTCATGAATAAATTCTCACCTGTCAACACTCGCCACTTCCGGTGAGCTGTTAATAGTCTTTGTGGTTTCCTGTGTTCTCATGAAGCCTCGCTGCCTCTCTGTATGGTCGTCCTCATGGTTGTGAGCTACTTCAACTATCGGGTCCATTGGCACGTAAACATCCTGCGGTGAAACCCCTTTGGGGGCCTTAGTTTCCATGTTTGAAGGCCCTCTCGCAGGTTTGCCGGTTTCTAAAGCACCACTGAAGCAGCTTTCAGGTGCTGAGGTCAAAGGTGAGGTCAAAGGTGAAGCCCGGCTGAGCACCGGGGTGGCGGGCAGCGGCCGGTCCAGGCTGGTCAAACTGAGGCTGGACAGGGCACTGAGCAGAGGGGAGTCTCTGACATGTTCCCCCGCTTTCCACTGGCTCTGCCCTCCACTCACCCCCTCCTCCTCCTCCTCCTCCTCCTCCTCTTTCTTCTTCTTCTTCTTCTCCTTCAGCCCCTTGCTGCTCTTCTTCTGCTTCTGGCTGCGAGGCACAGTGCCCACATGTGTGTACATGTCGTTGGAGCGGGCGTAGCCGGGGTTGTGGAGGCAGGACTCCATGTCATCCACCGACTGGTTCCCCTCGGCCGATTTGGCACCGCCAAGGCTCCCATCGTGCTCTGGGGCTGCACTGATGTTGGCCTTCTCTGACGGGCGGCGGGGGGAGAGATTGGTGAGGCTGCCAAACCATTTGAAACCTGGAGAGTAGAAGGTTGTTAATTGAATTTCTTAGTCAACATCATTAGAGGAGAATTTGCTTTTACACAAATCAAACTAATTCTTTTACTTTTTATAGACACTTGATGTGATTTCGGCCAGTCGGTCAGTGAGACTGTAGATAAATATTCCTCTGAACTCTTTAGTTTAGGAGAAATATCTCCACAGATGATGGATTCATGAAATTGCCTTGAATTTGCTTCAGACATTCACGGTCCCAACATGATAGATTCTAAACGATATTAGTGGACGTAAGTTTGCCTTGGATGATGCAAACTGAGGTGAAGATGCCAACATGGGGGTTGAAATCTTTCCAATTCATTAACACATGGTTGGTGCACATGTTTAATCACCATTGGGTCAAAGCTTCCACTTCTCGAGAAACATGGTCACATGGTAGGCAGCCTTGTTTTTTGACTTCTATCTACTTTAAATTCCTGTAAATCTCGAGCACTTTAGGAAAGCCTCCTTGCATAACTTCAGCTTTTTAGTTCTGGTGTAACTGGAGTTACTTCGACATGTAAACCAGAGGAAGGTCAGACTTGACTCTGCTGCCACTAATCGCACACTATCCCTCTCACACATGCACTGTAACCCTGAACTTCTCTGGACATTACCAAGAGGAACTGTATGTGAGACGCAAATATCCGAATCAGTTGGACCGAACATTACACAGACTTTACTCTGTCCGGAGCTCGTATGAGAAAACGGCTCTAGGTCACTTTTTCGAGTTGGATTGCGTTTCTATTTTTATGTGTATTCTTATTTTCATTTTATACACTTCTAATTACTAATTATGCTGCTGCACAACCGGAATTTCTCCTCCTCCTTTACCATAGTTTTCTGGTTTGTAATGAACTTTACAGCCTCATGAGGTGTTGATATATTAAATATAAGACAGGCTTTCTCACACTTTTCTGACCTCTGACCCTGCAGGTCTCCAAGTTCTTTGTCATGTGAGTTTGGCATCGTTTGATACTCTTGTCAGTCAAACTTCTTTACAACTTTAATTCTAAATTGTTTTAATCTCCTGTGATGCGTCAGTGCATCCGGCCCTGCAGGACCTTAAAGATGAGAAACTCTGATCTGAAATACTGAATGAGGAAGTGCAGGAAAACATGTACTCTTCTTTCAAAAGATGACACGTTGCAATGAATAAAACAGGAAAATACAACATTTAACCGTTAGTCAGAGCTGTTTAAAGCCAAAATCCTGTTTCAAAATAATCCCTCTAATCTGGCTTGATCTACATTATTTCATCCATCTGCTTGTTCCTGCTCTGGGTCTTAGTCAAGTAATACATTATTCTCTCTGTGAGATTTCATTGTACATTTTAAAGGCAATTAAAGAATAATTTGGGACCTTTCAGTCACCAGCAGCTGCAAAATATCTAATTTTCACTTTGTCCTGTGAAAAACAAAAATGTTTTCTTTGCCCGGGAGTCATCTGAGGAATGTTGTTGTACCCTCATCTGCTGAAACTCTCATCGTTTCTATTCTGAACTGCAGCCCCTCGAGCTCTCGGCAGTGTTTGATTATGTTTCTGCCCCAGGGACATATTAGACTCTGAAAACAGTCACGGATATTTGTTTCCTCAGCTAAATATAGACTAATGATTTTGACAAAAAGAGACATGCAGATGCAAGGTAGTGGCGTGCTTTTTATTTTCATGTTGAAGTCAGCAGCTATCAGAGATCTGATGACTTTCAATTAATCTTTTTGTTCATCTTGTTGCTGCTTAAGAAGCAAAGTTTCAGGACCGTGAAAATAATTTAATTCCTCTTTTCTTTCGGAAAAGATTCCTTCTTCAACCCGTCCAACTGACCTGATTGTCAGGACAACTTTCTTTGTTTGTTTTCTAGTCTGCCTCCTCATAGGTTAAAGGAATAGTTCACCATTTTGGGAAATACACATTCTTGCTGTGGCGGAGAGTTAGATGAGAACCTCGATGCCGCTCTCATATCTGTAGATTAAATAAACATTAGGCTCACTAATTAACAAATCAAACAAACAAGATATAGCGTGTTAATTTAGAGGTGCTGGCAGCTTTGGACAAAGTTGAAAAAGCTGTTTCACCAAGTGTAGCTTCATACGTAGACACAAGTCAATCGATCTTCCCGCGTAAACAAATAAGCACGTTCTCCAAAATGTTGAACTATTCCTTTAAGGGTTGTTTAAGCAGAGCGAAAACGTCTTTTTTACATCTTTAAAAGCCTTCTTTGCTCTTTTTTTTCAGTGGAGAAATCCTCTCCAGTGCAGATATAACCGATGCTATAGCAGCATCTAGGCCAATTCATTTAGGTTGTTGTTTTCGAACGACGAGTTGCTTCGGTTCTCGCTGTCGTCACATCTGAACCACGCCTGTAGCTGCCAGAAGGTCCTCATAGGACGCTGATTGGTCCAGACCATTATGGTTCGGAAACAAGCCTCGCAAGGTTACAGTTACGGGCCTTTCTGAGCAAACGTCTGGTTCAAGTTGGGTGAACTGTGACGGAGCGGACCTCTGAGAAAACAAAAACAGGAAGCTGTCGTAGCTGATTAGCTGTGTTGCAGCATCCACTTTTATGCCCCCTTGTCAGGAAAACATAAAGACGGCTCGTTTCATGTGTTTGAATGAATGACTGACGCTGTCATTATTATGGTGAGGACCGTCTCCAAGATCCCGAAGGGTACTCAAGCTTTTCTACAGACGTTCAAGTGGACTTTCGGTTTGAACAAACTGAATGAAATCCATCTGACTAGTCTGAAATAACACTAGAATTAATTTAACTTTTGATGGGGATAGACTAACAGTTTCCCCCTGCTTCTAGTCTTTGTGCTGAGCTACGCTCAACACGTTCTGGATTTATCAACTCGTCTGGCGTCAGCAGGATTTGCGGAAATGTTGAACTGAATCTTTAAGTGATGCACGCTTCCAAAAATAGTAACGTACAGAATCAAGAGTGCATATATTTTGGGATAGGAACTCACATGAGTGGTTATGATTCAAAGATATTTTTGATACCTTTTTTAGAGAAATTGCAAAAGAAAAAGCTTCAATGTGTGGCAATGCAGTGTTTTGTTTACTGTTCTAAAGTTTCAGGCCAAACTGCATTGAATAACGGCCTTCAGATGCATCATGGGTTAAATTCAGCTGTAGACAGTGAACGACCATCGAGTCCGACAGCAGAAGAAGAGCAGCACAGCGAGCTGTTGTCCTTTCAGCAGACGTTCGCTGTCTTTTCTCAGCTAAACTCTGCACTCAGCTGCTGTCCATTCAGACTGCACAAAGACGCGTCTATGCCTCATTTACAATGGACCAAAAACGGTTTGTGAGTGTAACAGTGAACAAAGATCCAAAACACACACACACACACACACACACACACACACACACACACACACAGTGAAACAAGTGTCAATAGATCACTTTCTTTTATAGGATTACACAAACAAACTTGCATCGGCCTCTTTTCCCTGAATCATCAGATAACATTGTCTCTGTCTCTGTAGAATTAATTTTCCATTGGTGGAAAGTAACTAAGTACATTTACTCAATGACTGTATTTAAGGATGGTTTTGAGGTATTTGTACTTTACTTGAGTATTTCCATTTCGTGCCACTTTACACTTTACACTACATTTATCTGAGTTACAGTTACTTTTTACATTGAAATTGTGTATTTACAAATACGTATCGGTATGATAAGCTTAGAAATATACATTGTTGAAGATTAAACCAAAAAAGTATTCAGATCTTCTACTTCAGTAAAAGTACCAATACAGCAGTGTAAAAATACTCCATTACAAGTAAAAGTCCTGCATTCAAATTCCATTTAAGTAAAAGTACAGAAGTATTATCAGCAAAGATTACTGGTACTCGTTTGGCAGGAAATCGGCCCTGTGACTGATATATCATATTAAATAACATTATTAATACTGATGCATCAATGTTAGAGCAACATGTTACTGTTGTTTAAACTACTTTATATACAGTTAGTTTGTTTAGTCCAGTGGTTCCCAACCTAGGGGTCGAGCCCCTCCAAAGGGTCACCAGATAAAGAAGCGAAGGATTCAGCCTACACCTTACCGGCCAGTGAACATCCTTTGCTTTGTCACTGTTTGTTTGTATTTGTGTCGTATAAGTTGAAAAGTTACCACAATAAGCTCAACTAATCTAGATTTTATATGACTCATTACAAGGATGTCAGGTCTCTCTAATGATCATTCAAACCTTGCAGATATCCCAAATGTTGCACAGCAGCATCATAAAATAAAATACAACTTACTCAGTTTTCGTTTGTTCATGTTTCAGAGGTTGAACTGGTTGACTTCCTGGTATAATCACACATATAAAACGATCATAAAAACAGTGTCTTCCACTTGTTGCTGCAGTGTGATAATGAGCCACATGCTTCTTACCCAACAGAGTGAATCTGCTTCCTGTCTTTTAACACAGCGGAAGCGTTGGGGGTAAATTACAAAGCAGTTGCATGTTAGTTTGATGCAATCACAGGACGAGTCATTTTCTGACTCTGTATTGTAAATGTGCGTCAGGCAGGACTTACAAAGAATAGATTATTTAACTTCAGATTTGCACTCAAAGGCCAGAAAAGTTCATTTTTTATGATAATTGAACTTTCTTCTTTACCCGAAGAGAAAAGAACGCTCAACGTTGGTAATCACCTGAATTAAACACACATGGACTACAGTGCTTCAACATTACAGGGCTGTTTTCAGTATCTTAGAAATACTGAGGTCAGAGGAAACACACCCTTATCAGAAAATATTGATCTGACGCCAAAGAGATGGACTTACAGGGAACTAATTAACATGGATGTTTCATATTTCCTTTATTCTGTAGACTGTCCATTTACATAGACTGTAATTTTAATACCCCAACATGAGGGTTTAAAGCTTTTTCACGCTGCCTGGTGAAGAAGTTCTTTTAACAAAATGTTGTCCTCAAATTATGAAACTGAAATATAATAAGTCTGCTAAAATCTTGTGTCATGTTTTTTTTTTTTTTGGTGACACAAGACTTTTAGAAATGCTGGATTCATTTGTTGTCATTTAGTTTGAGAAGTCCCCCAGTTGAGGAACATCGTATAATCATTTAACTGATCTGAGAGCAGGAAAATCCCCCAAACTGAAAGTAGCTGGATTTGTCCTGACAGCAACAACATGATGTGGTCAGACTCAGCTGCAAAACATAATACTGTTCACACATTAAGATTTTAATCATTTAACTTTGTGGCAGCTGTAGATTTACCAGATTTATTTTTTTTAATACAAATATTTGATCAGTTCTCCAAAGTACAGAACAAGATGTACTCATATTATTTTATTAAATGTTTTCATGCCCAAATAACAAAAAGACATAGAGAGAAATCATGTTTTTAACTCTCTCCAACCACTTCCTCCATATGTTCTTTACCACCACAGATTCAAGAAAACAATTGCTCTTAAAATCTATATATTTTTAATTTGACTGCTAATTATTAAAATCTGTTTTTCTTGAGAGCCCAAACAAAAATGAAAATACGAAATAAATCAGTATTCACATAAACGCAAGAACTAATAAAAACAAACTACATATTAGAACAATTTCACTTCATCTTTCAGATCTTAAAATCTTTGGGTGGAGCTCAACTTTGGGTTCAGCTGACTCCCGTCTCCCCTACATGTTAAAACACATATTACAGAGAAAACAACCTGAACGACACAACCGGAAGTTTGTCTTTCAGTGATTTTAACAGATAAAGGATCCTGTCTGTTAAATAATCCGTACTGTCTTATACTATCTTATAAAACGGTATATTTAAATCTATTTACACTGTAGGTTTATATGTATTGACTTTTATTGTATTGATGTATTCTCTCTGGGAGTAAAAGTGTCTTAAACTTCACATCTGTGAAGCTGCGATCAGCTTGTCAACTAGGAATTTAAGATTCTTCCCTGTGAAACATAAAGGGAACAACACCTGTCAGTCAGTCAGCGAACACGAAACGTTGTCCTGAAACTGCTCAGTTGATGTGCATGTGACAATAAACCTAAAGGTTACTCTGAATCTCAAAAGAAGAAGAAAAAACAAATAAAACCTTGCTGTCAGTTTAAAGAATGAATCGTTCTCTAACAAACAGAGAAGAAGACAACATGAAACCACAGCAGGAGGGCCCTCATCACTCTCCAGGCTCTGTGGGCGGAGGCACCGAGCTGTCAACATCTTGCAACATTTCCTGCCAACGTTTCCTGGTGAACAAGAATCCCAAAAACCAACTGAACAGATTTGTGCACTCTAACAAAACCACACAGTCGTGTAAACTTCATTTCAAGTGTAGTTTCACTGAGATTTCAAGTGTCGTTCTCAGAACAGGAGAAAAATGAATCTCACCAACTGCAGATTGAACGTTTAATCTTCCGTAACTGAGGCGTCGTCCTGCTGAGTTTTGGCCTCTGACAAAAATAAAACCTGTAATTTCCTGTCTGTGAACAGAGAGAGACTCTATGGAATCTTATTGCTGCAAAAGAAAATGTTAAGAGTGACAAAAATAAAGTACTTAAGTACATACAAACATACATAAGTAAAGATTTTGACCTTTTTAAGACTTACTATGTCATGATTTTGACTAATATCTGTATTTGTTTTCCATACACTCATTCACAGTTAGTTATTTTGCCTTTTAGTTTTTTTTTGGGTTATTATCTCTGCACATTGCACACGTTCTTTATACTTTGTACTGTGAATATTTGCACATTGCTTGGTCACAACATCACATGGTAAAGATACTCCGTTACAAGTAAAAGTCCTGTCATTGTTATGTACCATTTACAACAACATCTGATTATTATTTCTATAACATCACTATTTCATGGTTAAATATTGTGCAAATATTGAAACGTGATGATACTCACATGCAGCATCTTCACCAACCGAGCCTCTAACGATAATCTACAATCCAGCAGAAATTAAGTTTTCATGATTTTCTTACATTCACTGATCTTAAACTCATGTAGAAATGCCTACATCATTAGACCTCGTGGATCCACTGAGCTTCCTCACCTGCAGAACTCAGACTGGATCCTGACTGGGATCATTTTAAACTCAAACTGAAACAGTTTGTAAAGACGGATCAGTCGCGTCATCATGAATGATCTCTGCTTTATTGAGTTTTGTGTTTTTAACGTACATATTTATGGTATTTATGGTTGGTGTTTTTTACCGTCTCTTGAGTTGTGTTTTATGTATTTTAAAGGCCCAACTAGGGACGGACTTTGCAAGTTATCTTATTTATCTACAAATGCTGTGGTGTGTGGCATTGGTTTAATGCTACACTTGTCCCCATACAAATAAACATTAAATGAATAAATACACTTCATAGGAACTGAACTGTGTTTTGGTCCGGCTGCAGCTGTGACTGACTTTCTGTGGTTGTTGTGTCGTCTGAACAAAGAGGTCTCAGAGTCACAGCGGATCAATGACGACTGTACGTACCAAGAAAGTCGTGTTACTGTATTCAGAAAAGACTCTGTAACTTAAAGGGTCAGTTCACCCAAATCACAACGAAAAACTCAGCTGAGTGAATAATAATGAATTTGGAGCTTATTTATCAGATCTTTAATGTTTTAGCTTTAATATCCTGCGATAAATAAATCTCCTTGATGCATAATTTGCTAGACAACCTGCTCTCCGCTTTTCAAATTAAAAGCCTATCAAACCCCCTTCATGATAAATGTTGATTTATTTTAATGAACTTTTGATGCTCAGCATTGTGAGATCATTTGAGCGTCTTTATAACGGAACATCACAACTTTTCTTTCCTGCCTCTTTGACATTCACAGACTTCAGTCATTCAGACACATAAAAAAATAACTGTATTACAGCACCATCATTTAACTGTCACTATTTTAAAAGGTAAATGTCAGTCTGGTTGTGGTGCACACAGGAAGTCAGTTTAGAGGTTTTAAGTTGTACTTGATTTCCATTTAAAGTAGAGAAACCACAGTGTTAAAGTACTCTGTTACAAGTAAAATCCTGCATTCAAAGTAATAGTACAAAAGTATTAGCATTTAAATATAGTTACAGTACTAAAAGTAAAAGTTCTCATTATGCAGAACGGCCCATTTCAGAATCAAATATATTACATTACAGGATTATAATGGTTGATCATTAATGTGTTCATCACTTTAATGTTGCAGCTGGTAAACATGCTCATTGTTACTACTTTATGTGCTGCTGAGCAGTTTAACCTATAATAATACAGCATCATGTATTAGTTCAATTATATGTTGTAATAATAATCTAAACCTGTAATGTAACTAGTAACTAA
Source organism: Lateolabrax maculatus (assembly GCA_031216445.1). Classification (NCBI taxonomy): domain Eukaryota; kingdom Metazoa; phylum Chordata; class Actinopteri; order Acropomatiformes; family Lateolabracidae; genus Lateolabrax; species Lateolabrax maculatus. Next base: position 2,303,496 of record CM062217.1, on the reverse strand, counting down.
AGCTGCCAAATAAATCTAGTGGAGTAAAAAGTTCAAGATTTCCCTGTGAAATGCTCAAATACTCAAGTAAAGTAAAAGTACCTCAAGTTTGTTCTGAAGATACTTTAGCAAATGTTGTTATTCACATTCCACCGCTGGAAATCTGCTGATGTTTGTTAATGTTTGTTGCCTGTTTGCTGGCTGCTGCTCTGGTTTTGGACACTAGGGGGAAGCAGAAGTCCTACTACAGCAGAGTGAGGTGGAAGTATTAAAGTAGTATTAAACTTTAGCTCAGTTTAAGCTGCAAATGACTTAAAGAGTATTACTTACTATTTTATTTCAACATGGATAATAAAATTAGGATGAAAAGCACCTCTCTGCCTCTTTAATGCATATTGTTCCTTTTAAAAATGACCTGCTCGGCTGTAAGTGTCTGAAATATGATAGATAATACATTTTAAACACCTGATGTGACCCTGAAAGAACATTTCAGGAACGTTAGAAAAATATATATTTCTTAAATTTACAGAGCAGAATAGGCAGGTGATTATAAAAGGAATGTGTATTTTTCTTATTTTTGACTCTGTTAAAGCAGTAATACAAGTATTTCAAATGTTGCCTTGACCCTGCAGGAGATCAGATAACAGGGATAGAAATGAACGCATACAGTACATGCATGCAGGGATTCATACAGTCAGTTCAGTCTCAGAGGGAATCTGCACAGAGAGAATAAGGAACAGAAGATGCAGCTTTTAGTAAAATAAAGAAAAACAATAAATCAGCAATAAAAAGCAGTAAAATATCAGAATAAACACGTGCAGCTTTGAGGTCGGATTTTAGGATTTGGGATTTGCAGAGCTGTGGTAAACCATCACGTTCTGTCTTTTATGAAATCAAAGTGAAAATACTGTGTGGCCCGAGCCTCCGTTTACATCTGAGAGCAGACGTATTGAACCGGGATCAGTTTGGTCTCCTGTGTTTGGCTAAATGAGATTAGTCTCTGCAGAGAGAAAAAAATCTGCTTTAACAAGTAATTTAATCAGCTGACTCAGCAAATCTCATTTATCCTACAACAAGTAAAAAAAAAAACAGAAAGAACTAAACAGAACGCCTGTGTGTTGAGATAATCCTGTTTCCATTACGAGTCGGTTCAGTCTTCTGAAGGAGGAAGTCGTTCTCTCTGCAGGGATTTGATCGGTATCTGATCCCGGACCAGCAGGACAGGGCTCAGGTCACTTCACCTGCTGGTCTCTCTGCTGCAAACCAGACCTGCAGTCCGCAGACAGACACTTTTATTTCTCACACACAGTTAATGTAGGACAAGGTGGACAAAGAACTCTGATCTTTACTGAAGCAAAAGCAGCAAAACAACAGTGTAGAAATACTCTGGTACTGTACAAGTAAATGTCCTGCAATGAAATGTTTACTTCAGTAGAAGTATTAGCAGCAGAATATACCAAAAGTACCAAAAGTGAAAGTACTAAATAAGCAGAATGGCCCATTTCAGAATCATATATATATTATATTACTGGATTATTGATCATTAATGTGTTCATCACTTTAATGCTGCTGGTGTTGCTCATTTTAATGACTTTATGTATCTGCTGTGAATTTCCCCCCGAGGATCAATAAAGTTTAACCTTTACATCTTCATTTATATGTTGATTATATTTTGTATTAATAAATCAGAATCTGCAAAGTAACTGAAGTTATCAAATAAATGTTCTGAGATGTAGTGGAGTAGACGTGAAGGAGCTTAAAATGGAAAACTGTACTTATGTGAAGTACTTGACTTATAATGCTGCATCTCTACAGCATTAAATATTCATGACTGAATAAAGAAACGTTTACTGATCTACTTGATCAGGACCGTGTGGGTGTTTGATCATATTTGATTTACATTATTTATTAATTAAATAATTAAAAATCAAAAACTAGTTTTTGACATCTCCGTTGTCATCATAACATCCCAGGATCAGCTGGAGTCCAAGACATTCAACATGTGCACGGAAACATAGATTCATATTTATATTTTTCTTTATTTTATTAGTTAACCAAAAAAAACATTGATTCATTTGTGACAAATAACTGTTCATGGCAGCTGAAATCTCTTTGATTTCTATTGTTTCTTTACTCCAATACAGGAGATTCAGAACCAGAATCAATCATGAGAATCTGAATCAGTGAAACACAAACTCTAATGTTCATTTCAGCTGAGAGCTGAACCCACCAGAGAGGACGGCACTGTTTCAGGTCTAACATCTGTCTCCTTAAAACTTGGAAGCGTCCCTGGAAGTTTTCCAGTCTGAAACGTCTGCCAGTAAAGAAACATGACGTCTGACATGATGCTGTCAGGGTCTCTTTCACCACAAATAAACATGAAGAATATGAGGACATCTGGTTGATCAAATTAAAACGTGTCCCTCAACTAACGGCACCATCTGGCCCACTGAGCTGTAAAGAAAAAAAAAACTGCTAATTTATGATTTTTGTCACTACGCTTAAGTGAATAAATGCTAAATCACATTAATTAAAACACACGTTGTCACTTTCCTGTGGCAGGTGGCTGAAGTGGTTCTGAATGAAATGCAGGATCAGATCCAGATCAATCACAGAGGATCCTGCTCCACCCAGGAACACTGTCACAAAACACTGCTGCTAGAAACCAGATTCAACCTGAACCAGGAGGAGAAACCACATGACTCCTCTTCACTGGCTCCATCCACCTGTGTTAATGCAGATTTTAAATTTGTGCACATAAAAAATCTGGGCTGCTGAAAATAAAAATAAAAATACGTAAACTTTCTCACATTAATACGTGAAACTAATATTTCCATCATGTTTTCCACATTTTTTCCACCGTTTTTAACTACGATGGTGTCATATTGCATTTGCATAACAGCAGTGGATAGAAACACACACAGCTTGAATTTTCTAGACATTTTGTCAAAATGTGTTTGACGTTTGAATGGGAACTTGATTACTGACGCACCGATTTCACATGTGAGGTTTACTCAGCCTGTTGTAAAATGTCTTCTGTGGTTTGTTAAACATCTGAGGAAATAATTATAAATTATATCAGAAACTTTGCATGGAAAATGGATTTCTTGATTGATTTTTGACAAACGGCCCCTGCAGTTGTGTTGTGAAGAGTGGTGCGTACTGGGTGCTTGTTTCAGTGTGAAGCTGTGAGTCAAACGCAGCCCAGTGCCTGTCAGCCCGTTACACCCCGAAGCATTAATGAGCAGCAGAGATCCTCGTTGAGAATAACGACACAGAAACGTCGGCTTAAAGCCACTGGCCTCCTTCTTGTTATCGCATGCACTGAAATATTGATGAGCTCCTTTTTTCGCTGTCGCCGTCTCAGATATTTGCCTCTGACTGATGAACGCTGCCAAAACAAGCAGGACTGTTTACTGTTAACAAAAGCTGCAGTGGAGGCTCTATGCTTTAAAAACCACGTGGGGAGAGGACGGGTAACCATCCTGCGGCGTGAACAGTTTGCCACTATTTTCATCTCACCGTGAACTGTGCCCAGTTTGCTGCTTTTTCTTAGAGAGCTGTTTTACGTGCCGCCTTTGTTTTTACCTTCTGGAGCCTGAAAGGAACACGTTCTGCTGCTAATTCCATCCCTTCTCCCTCTGTGCTTCGTTTGCTGAGCACAACATCTCCACGGCTGTGATTTATCACCGCTCTGTGGCTCTCACGTAATTCCCAGGCGATGCTACCTGTCTTAACGACCGCCCAAAATAGAAGACTTATCACCCAGAAGTGGGCTACGGAGGATATGTGAGTCTTACCTCCCCTGTTCCCTGAGACAATGTGAACGTCTGCACTTTATTCCACTGCTGAGCTGATTCACACTAAAAGGTTTTCTCTACATAATCTCATTCAGTGTGATACGAAAGAGCAAATCATGGATCAACTGAGAAACGTTGTTTCCTTCAGGAGGAGATGATGACCGTCACACAGAAAACAACAACAGCCGCTGATCTTTTTAAAGTGGTTAAAACAACCAAAGTTTATGAGAATAAGTGCATGTAAAGTCAAGGCGACGTAGTTTAAATTGTCACAAGTCCACGTTGGGAGGTCGATGGACTGGACGGATTTGGTCACAAACCAGGACTTTGACCCATGAGGCCAAAAATCTAGTTTGTGTTATTGGAAGTTAAGGTTTGAGTTATATTTAGCCGAGGCTACGTTAGTTACGTGTTATTGTGTCCATGTCACGTATGTGCACAAAAGGTACAAAAGCAAAACAGTCAAATAATAAAAAGTCACATAACACTAAAGGAGTATATTAATACAAACGAGACGTACTTATTTGAACCCAAATCACGATCTTTTCCTAAACCTGACCAAGTAGTTTTGTTGCCTAAACCAAACCAAACGACCATTTTCACAACGTTAAGCACGTGTTTATTATTGTTACCATGCCGACAAAGGTCGCCGGCCACATATGTGGTTTTGAGAGTCACTTGCAAAAGACCGATTCTGTCGTTTAGGAGGACGCGTTGGTCCGGTCCTGTAGACGGCGCATAAAACGCATTCTGTCATTTTCAGTAAGAGGACGAGTTGATATTTCTTTATGGTTTCTACAGAGGAAATGGTTCTGACACTAAAGTCTGTTCTGACAGTGATTACTGACTCAGGTTATACAGACTGAAAAACACGGGACGATTAGCGTAGCTTAGCATAAAGAAGCAGGGGGAAATCGCTCCGAACAGCGAGGACGAGGGTGTTTAGTTTGCTGCTATCTTCTCTGATCCTTCAGCTCTCTGGGCAGCTCTTAATTATAAATGAGTGAATTGATGTATGAGAGAGAAACATGTATCGATTAATTGATCGGGTATTTTTCATACAGTTGATGTGCCAAGAAGCTGCAGCGTGTGTGTGTATGTGTGTGTTTCCTTGTACTTTTGGCTTTGTGAGGACCAGCGGTTTTTAGTTTTTAAAAACTAAAGACATTTTGAAAAGTGGGGACCTATTGTGGAAAGTTAGGATATGTAAGGAAAGAAAGACCTTTTTTTTAAAGAAAGAATATTTCTTGAAAAATAAAAATTGGGGCACTTTTGAATGAGTGATGACATTTAAAGTAAAGCAAAGACATATTGCAAAGTCAGGACATTTTTCAGCGAGGACACATTTTTTAAAAATTTGAAAGTAAGGATGCTTTCAGAGGGCGAGGCAAGTTTGTTTGTCCATCACCCTTTAACAACCAGGTGATACAAAGTGCTTTACACAAGACATAATGCATCAGGACAATATATGAGAGAAACACAAGGCAATATAAGAAGAAAACATAAAAAGACACATTAATAGGATTTTAAATGAATAAAATAAAGAAAGTAAAGACATTTTTGGTAACTCAGGACATTTTTTAAAGTCAAAGGATGATTGGAAAATGTGGAAATTATAAACTGAGGAAATTTGAGGGAAAAAAATGATATTTTTGATCAGTCAGGCCATTTTTTTGAAAAGTTAAGACATTTTGTGCTGTTTGAACTTCTTCAAACAGCTATTTGAGGAGTAAGACTTGATTTCAAGGTTTAGCTTAGACTTTGGTTTCGGTGAAGGTTAGGGAATATATTATCTGTACGGGTCCTCACAAGTATAGAAGCACAGATCTGTGAACATACAGCCAAGAGATTGCCAGTGTGAGTGTTTGTTTGTGCATGTTTGTGTCCACATTTCTCTGCGTGCATGAACAGGAAGCATGTGTATCTGCCAGTGTACATGCCTGTGAATGTGTGTGTGTGTGTGTGAGTGTGAGACTGCAGATTCTTTTGACCTTGGACGCCCGTTAAGCTGCTGGAAACACGCAGCAGCTCATCAAATATTTACGGCTCCATCTAATTCAGGACTTCATGTGGTCTTTCTTCCTCTGGCCTGGGGCTGTTGGCCGCAGGCTGCCAGAGAAGAGAGGAAAACACGTCAGCACCCGAGTCCAGACTCGGTGTGAACACATGAAAAGCACCGTTCACACTTCATCCCATAATGAGCCCTTATGCAAGCTTTTCAGGGTTACTACCGGGAACTTAAGACCAGCATGTGTTACTGTGTAAAGGTATGAAAGTGGAAATGAGAGTTAAAGGCATGGAATAATGATTGTTATGGTAATAATTAAGATTTCATATTTTTTGCAATTAATCAGTTTTTCTTTTAATCCATAAAATGTCCAAAAATAAGGAAAACCTTAATTGAAAATGTGTCAGAACGAGGGTGATCTTTCCTCTAATGTCTTCCCCTCAGTCCTAAACCTGAGGACATTCAGGTTAAAAAGATAAGAAAGCTGCAAATTCTCACATTTGAGAAGCTGGAACCAGAGAATATTTGTCTTTTCAGCCACGCCGGCTGCGTGGCTCCGGGGATGTCGGTCTGTATCTCCACCACGTTTGTCCAGACTAAAATATCTCAACAAATGTTACGAAATTTAGAGCAGACATTCACGCACCAAGTTTGACGATCCCCCAACTTTACCTGCAACGCCACCAGCAGGCTGAGACTTTTAGCTCCCCTGTTGCACCCAAAACAACCGACCACTGAAACACATCTGGAAAACCAGTTTTCTTCATATATTCAGTTTCACATTTGATATATTTAAATCTTTTAACCAATTTTCTGTAAATTGTATCTCCCTACCCAATGGTCTGAATGCTGTTTACAAGCCATCTCCATAATAATCTTTCAGCAAGAAATACAAATCTGTTTATTGTAATTTGAAAGAATAAATGAAAATCTGCCTATAGTATAAATATAATTGGAGAAAATTGTAGAATGGAAACTCTCAAATTGTCAGAAACAATCCCAAGGACATGACCTCAGCATAATAACCATAATCTTACCTTAAAGGTGGACTTTTCTAGTAAACAATCAAAAGTTCTGCTCAGTGTTTGTTAATCACTGAACTTTGAATGTGAGGAACTTATAAAATGTCCAGGAACGTAACCTTTACATTGTTTTATGGGGAGCAAAAATTCTGCTTGCACAGGACTAATATTTAGTTTGGACCTCGTGTAATTAATGAATTATGCCCCTCGCAGTTTGTTTTATAGAGTTTGGGGCATAATTAAATACTCAGGGTTATTTATCACCTGCTGATTAAGCACGACTGAATTCCTACTTTGCATAGAAATTATGCCTCAGAATTCTTCTTCTATAGATTTAGGAGGAAAATAAATGTTGGATGCCCCAAAGAAGCGAAAATAAATCTTGTGACTCGAATAAATTTATACTTTTAAGTATTATTGGGATTATGAGGACTTCTGTGTTATAACATGGCGTGGAAATTGTGCTGCAGTTCTTACTTTACAGACGACAAATGTGGCAGTTTTAAATAGGAATCTACAAATCAGATACAACCAGTAATGTGGGACAGCAGGGTCAGAAATACTGAGCGCTGTGGGTGTACTGGGAATCTCCCAGTGTAACTGTGTTCACCTTTACAGCAAAATGAAGGTGTGAAAACAACATGTGGGTCCGTGAAGTGTGTTATTCTTCAATAGGCAGAACTCCCACACAGCCAGTCTGCTCCAAGTCGCAGCGTAAATGTGTTCTGACACCGTTTCCATCCAAATATAAAGGTGTTATCGTCAGGAGTTTTGGTAGATTTCAGACTCAACCTGAGTTTGGATGACAGGGAGACGGAGATAAAAGTTGTTTCACGTGTTGGCAGCTGCAACAGACAGAAATACTTGGAGGTGACGACCGGCTGAGATGTTTTAAGCATCTCAGCGTGTTCAGCTCCATGCAGGAGCCAGAGACCAATAGGACGTGATCCCTCACCGGCTTCCCACCTGCTAACACTGACTACGTTTACATGCACAAAAAATTCCTGGCAGATGAAAAAGAATATTCCTCTAATATTCGCCTTTACATGCAGCCGTTCATACTCTGACTAACGTAAAACCCCCCGTTAGTAAACTGTGGAATATTAGTGTGCATGTAAACGTAGTCAGAGATCTGGATTTTAAATATCCCACTTCACTGCTGTGGGAGGCTTTCATGATGTTTACAAAGTGTATCTAGTGTAGATGGGATGCTCTGCTGTTTACAGGAGGATTTTTAATTTCTGCAGCTTTATTTAGCACTGAAAGAGGGAACAAAGTATATATATATATATATATATATATATATATATAAAATACATCACAGCTGATGTCAGACACACACACACACACAGAGCCCACCACCTTGTTGATTTATTTCACCGCTGAGCTCGGCTGTTTCTTTTCTGTTTCATTATTTTTTTTCTGTCCTGATCCCTTGATTGTAATTCAGTGGTGGAGGTGAAGGGCAGATGGAGGCGATGAACAGATCCGCGGTGAGGAGAAACAGAGGAAGAGCTTCCCCTCAGGTGAAAGGAGTGATTAACGGCAAGGATGAAGGTGACTCTGACAAAAATAAGAATAAAAGGAACTGAGAGAGTGTAAAAATGTGTGCAGCCGTGGATGTGAAAGGGAAAGGCAGAGGCGGGAGGTGATGACGCTGCTGCTAACATCAAGGTTTTTTTGGTAGAAAAGGTCGTGCAGAGTTCAGGGACTAAAACCAGCTGGACTGTGCCGAGTTGTTTCTGCTCTGTCTCGTGTGGTTCTTGTGTGGCTAATCGGTGGCGCTGCACCTCGATCACTTCAATCAGCTTCATTAGATTCCCTGGTGTGAACTGATTCAGACAAACATGGTGGCATTTGTGCGAACTTGCTTCTTGAAAACATCTGGATTCATGCGATCATCTTTAAATATAGCGTTCATCGGTTTTATGGTGTGGAACAAAATGTTATCAGATGAGCCGGAACTGACACATCATACTCATGAAACTGTACATACATTAGTAGATGGTGACTGTGAACTGGCCTGCAGCTCTTCAAGCTCATTTACCTAAATGGAGGCTCTGCTGACGATAAATCTATATAACTCCAAACCCGACCAATCACAGGATGAATGGTGCACCAGACCGTCGCTTCACAGGAAATTATGGCCACAGCTGAGTGCTTTGTTGCCTGTTTTTTTAATGAATAGTTACATTTACACTTCAACTGACCAAATGTCACTTAAGTAAAAGTATTATTAGAGAATATTAGGTATGTAAACGTTCTCATAAGGGCCCCTGTGAGTGTTATACTATTACAAATCATATAATTGGATTACTTTAGTTGATGCATTCATGTGGAAGTAGCATTTTATTGTTACATTTGGTCGAGGAGGGGCTAATTTTGTAAATTTGTACTTTTAACATCCACACTACACGTGCAGGCAGAGAGCAGAAGAAAGCACGGACGCTGAAATTAGCAGATTATTATCACAGTCTGGTGCTTCCAATCAACAGTGTGATTCGTGGGGAAGCAGACAGAGGGACGTCTGAGGGGTTTCTCCTGCAGCTCGCCTGACTGAACATGAGATTCACGATGTTAACAGCGACTTCTAACAAAAGTCAGCTGCACCTGTGAAAGAATTATACCTGCACTCCTGTGTCAGTCATCAGGCATCTGCACTAATCATCTCTGGGAGAGTCAAAGGTGGGAAATAAGAAATTCCAAGGAATGCAAATGAGTGAACGACGAGCATCCAGGAGCAAATAAAACCAAATCACTACTCTTGTGGGGTTTCATAGTCAAATAACACTTTTGCATTTTGCGGTTGAATGTAAATTCTGTTTTGTTTATCAAATGAAGAAAGAAATTGCTAAATTGCTCATTTGCATTTGAATTATCTCCTGATAAAAATCCATTAACTTGGTCTTTTGTTTGTTCTGAGAGTGTGTGCGGCCGACCTTGTGAGACACGCTCTGACGTCGTAATAATGACCCACTGTGTTCAGTAAAGCCTCTGGATGTTCCGGCTCCTCAGTAAAGCTGAAAAAAAACATTGTATAAAACTATGTTTTTATTATAGCGGGAGTGTTGAGGCATTAATCAGCAGCACTTCAGAAAAAAACACAAAGTTGGACAGTAAGCTTTCAAAGCCGTCCGTCTGGCAGCTGACATGACGCACTGATAATGACCAGCTCAGAGGCAGAGGAGGCGGCAGGTGTGACGTGTTGATGCTGTGGTAACACTTGTTCGGATGAGTTGTATTGAACAGGCACATCAGCACCCCATAAGTAAACAACATATTAATTGCCCTGGTCCTCACAGGCAAAATGAGCTATCACAATTAGTTTTAAATCATGTGCACGTACGTGTTTGATGGTTTCACTAAATAGCTGCTTGTGTTATTCAGTGATTGTGAGGCTGCTGGAGGCTCGTAGCTGCTGTCAGTTTCACTCATTACTCGTGTTTTTGTTCTGTAATGAGAAATCTCATTTGAAGGAATTCTAATAAAATGCATTTTGCAAACAAATTATTCAAGCAAGTCTAAATTTCACATCACATGTTTTGTTCATTTCCTAATAAAAGAATAAAAGAGGACTTTGGGAGGCATCATTAGACTTTTACTGCACGTCATGACGAGCCATGTTGAATAAAACGTGTTTACCATCACTATGGTTTCCATTTTTGATACCATCTGTGAATCATTTTGTGCCATACTGAAATGGAGACATAATCACGCTCTGCTGGTTGGACACCTGCAGACACTCTGGTTTGCCCGAACCTGCAACATAACTCTGTGAAGTGCTGCCGAACACCTCAGCTGTGGTAAACACGTGAAAACACTCCTGACTTCTTGCTCTGCGCTCTGGGTCGACGTGGTTTATTTTAACCTCTCGTCTTAGCACCCTAGACGAGATTGTGTATCTCTTCCACACGTGATGATTAAGTGCACATGGCTGACGGCAACATGCAGCATTTTAACACCAATAAATACATCATGACTGAATTAATTTGCTGTAAACAAAAGAGGATTTCTCTGACAACACTCAGCACAGATTTGGACATGAAAAGAATGAACTTTAACACGCAGAAACAATTCTGTTTTTTAAAAAATATTAAAGCATTGTTCCAGTGGACATGTTGTCTGTGGATTGACTGAGGACAGAGAGACTCCTGGAGGCAACAGGACAGAAGTTAAAGGGATAGTTCGGATGTTTTGAAGTGTGGTTGTATGAGGTACTTGTAGTCTGTAGTCACTGTATTACCTACAGCAGATGACAGTCAGCACCCCCAGTTTGGAGAAGCAGGCAGCTGCACCGACGCTCACGCTCAGCAACGTCCTGCTGTGGACGGGGCAAAATGTATTTTAACCTCCTTAAAGAATCACTATCAGTTCAAGTGTACGCTATATTTAGAATATTTTCATCTCTTTACTTGGCTTTCAGAAAGCCCTTTCTGACGGGGAACTAAAGCCGTTATATCGCTCTCTTCACAGCCACCAGACTCCTTTGACAAAAACTATAATTTTACCTCACAAAACACAGGAGTTGCTGGTCTGCCGCTGCCTCGTTTCTCGTTGCAACACGTTAGTTCAGACCCGAACTTACATGTTAAAACACTGAAGTAACACAATAACACAAACTAACTAACTGATTGAGGCAGCGGTACAATAGCAACTCCTGTGTTCTGCAAAGTAAAATCACTGTTTTTGTTTTTGAGTCTGGTGGCTTTGTAGAGAGCATAGATCGATGAAACGACTTCAGTTCCCTGTCAGAAAAGTCAGAAAGGTCTGTCTGACAGCAAGGTAAAGAGGTGAAAATACTTTGATATTGTTTTTTTAGGTGGCTAAAATACGTTTTGCTTCTGGCCCCCGTCCACAGCAGGACGTTGCTGAGCTTCAGCGTCGGTGCAGCTGCCTGCTTCTCCAAACTGGGGGTGCACTGACTGTCAGTTACTGTTGGTAATACACTGACTATAGATAAGTTCCTCATACAACCACACTTCAAAAAAAATTCTAACTTTCCCTTTAAACCAAACTTTTAGTGCTGCACATGATTAATAACCACTGTAAAATGCCTCTGAAAGTCAGATTAAAAGGGCGGAAAAGTGTTTAATTTGATCCCGGGACTCAAAACTGATTAAATTCTGGATTTGAAGTAGTTTGGAGCTGAACATGTGAACGTCCTTCTGCAGAACGCTTCACCTCCTCGGCCGCATGCTGTAAACTCATCATGTGCTTCTGATGTTCTCACATGACGAACCAGAGCTCAGCATTTCACTGTTTGTGTCCCAGTGAGTGATTGATGGCCGTGACGTGTTTACCTGTTTATCTGTGTGTGTGTGTGTGTGTGTGTGTGTGTGTGTGTGTTTGTGAGTGTGTTTGTGTGTGTGTGTGTTTGTGTGTGTGTGTGTGTGTGTATCTCCAGAGTCTGTCTGACTATTTGGACGTGTAGTAAATAAAGATAACACAAAGACATGTTGTATAATAATAATAATAAACTTCATTCATAAAGTAAATTCATAAACTTTCATGAACAAAAGTTACAACGTGCTTCACATGGTTCAAACATTTCACGACTGTAAGAAGCAAATAAGATCAGACAATTAAATAATACACAAAATAAAATGGAATAAAATACTCAACAATAACATAAGATATAACAATAACAATAAAACAGATAATAAAATGTTGTGCTAGCATTAATAAAAAGCTGTTTTGATAAAATCTAATGTCTAACCAACAGTCCAAACCTAAAAATTATTTAAAAAAATAAATTTAAAAAAGCAGCAAATGTGTGAATTTGTGAAGCTGGAACCATAAAATGTTTTGAAAAATACTAAATAATTTAAACAATTATCAAAATTGTTACCAACTAATTTCAGCTCTACTTATATATCCTGTTTGGTACAAAACATAATTGTTTTGTGTGCAAAAAACTAAATTTGTCAAGTAACGAGTGACTAAAGCCGACACGAAAATAAAGGACTCAAGTAAAGTACCCTGAACTTGTTGTTGAGTAAATGTACTTAGTTAAATTCCACCTCTGCCTAATGACGACGGCAAAGTCAGACTGAATAATGATGCAACAAAACTGAGTCTAAATATGTAAAGGCTAATGGAACAAAAGTTTTGTCATTACAAAGCTTCCATACAGTCACAGGATTGTAAATAAGCCTGAAAAACCACCGAAACTTGTGTGTGTTGATGTGAAAACAGGCTGGAGGGGCTGCTGCAGAGAGGGAGGCTGCCTCGCTCTCCAGTCCACCTGCTGCTGAGTGACGTAGACACACACACACACACACACACACACACACTCACCCCTGTAACCCAGCACTTTGCTGATGCAGCAGAACAACAGCCAGCGTGTCTCTCCATCTAAACAGGGTTACTTGAGCACGCAGAGCAGCAGAGTGGTGCAACATGACAGATGAGATAAGACCTCGTCCTCCTCCTCTGCTGGTGATGCACGGCGTTATAGATAGACGTGGGGGGGACCTCATGTCTGTGGCGTTAAGCACATACCAGATGGAGAGCGTCAGTGTGTGTGTGTGTGTGTGTGTGTGAAAGACAGGAAGCCAGAGTTGAGTTTGAATGTGAGAAAAACAGCAAAAGGCAGTAAAATAAAAGGAGAGCAGGAAAGAGTGAGAGTCTGAGTGTGTGTTTGTGTTTTAAAGGGAGGCGATGATGAAGACGCATCCGCTGTCACACGTCTTCCTCGTCACACTCGGGTGCAACTTTCAGCCAAAACTGTGCGTGTGATTATTCACCAGGGTGTTTAATTAACGAGAAAAGCCAACTAAGCGTGCAAATTGCTGCAATTACTGTAATTTTTGACATGACATGACTCGAACTAATCTGAGTAAAGCATTTGGCTGATGAGGGATGTTGAATGTGGTGACTTGTACGTGCATTAATGTGCACGGTGTGGTGACTCACCAGCAGGCTTACTTAGTGTTACCTGAACTGCCTCTGCCTGCTGGGGGACAGCTTTAACTGAGAGGAGTAAAAATAACAGAGGTGCCACTCTGCTGCTGATTGTTGGGACCAAAAACACCACAGAAGCCGGTCACGTTCAGTATGTAACTTTCTGCACTACATACATGATTTTCAATGGTGGAATGTAACTAAGTACATTTTTAAGTACATTTCCATTTAATGCCACACTTTGGAGGCAAATACTGTACTTTTTACTGCACTATGTGTATTTGGCAGCTTTCGATTATTAATCCAAAGTATAAATCAACTCATAAATTGTGATTTATTGTTATAGATTAAGATACCAGCAGCATATGAAGTAATTAAAATGAGCTCCACCTTTAGTAGCTGCAAAGCGATGACCACCTTAATGCATCACTAGTTATGATCCAGTAATGGTATATATATGATTCTGCATTATTGCTTGTGGTTCTTAAAGTATATCTTTGTGTTAATACTTCTGCACTTTTACTTGTAACAGAGTATTTTAACACTGTCGTATTTCTACTTTTACTTTAGTAAAATGTCTGAATTCTTCTTCCACCGCTGCAGATGTCTTACATTAAAAAACAGATCAGAGGTTAAATTTTAAGTTTTTAGGTTTAGGAACAATTCTGTATGAGAAGTCCTTAAAGAACTTTATTTTATCTGTAGTTTTAGCTGCGTATTTGTTATTTTATTCGCTGACCGTGATTTGTTCTCCTGCTTTTCTCTTCTTTTGTCCTTGTTTATGAAACACTTTGTAAAGATAGTTTTGAAAGGTGCTATATAAGTAAAGTTATTATTATTGTCACATAAGAGCCCAGAAAATGGAGATTTGACATCTACACTTTCAAGAGAACTGTACAAACTCTGTCTGCTGAGGAAGACCGTGAGATGCATTTGAAAGCTCTAAAAAAAGCTTGTAAGTGAAGCTTGAGTCAGAAGAGAGCTGCAGACTTGATATGAGCTGTTTTAGTTCACTGAGGCTTCTTAAAGGTGACTTAAGATCAAACTATAATCATTGAGGAGCAATGCTTCGATGTCACAGCGTTCAGAACAAGAAAACAACACATGTTTTTCATTCAGTCGAATCTAATCAACAAAGACATGTAATAGTTGCATTACTGTGAAAATGAAACTTCAACAATCTTCACACCGTGGCTGTGAATTTTCACACAACTCCCGCTGTTCTTCTCTTGTATTCATCACAGCACACAACAGAGAGCTGAAGATTACTGCAGCAGGGTGGAAATCAGAGTAAAATATTACTGACGGGCTTCAAGATGCAGCCTGTGATGTGTGCTGTCAGTACACGGGTGGTGTGATGTGCGATTCATTTGTTTAATTATTGTTTTTTTAATCCAAAGGTTCGGTGGATGAGGTGCTCACATCTTTCACTTAGTGATACTACAATGTAGAAATTATAAGTATTAGCAAAATATACTTAAATTATCAAAAGTAAAAGTACTTATCATGCAGAGTGGCACATTTCAGAATCATATTCATTGTTGGATTATAATTATTCATGCATTCATGTATTCCTCTTTAATGAATTAATACACTGGTAGCTCTGCATAGTAACTAAAGGTATTAAATTAATGTAGTGGAGTAAAAAGTACAATATTTAAGTAGAACGTAGCAGAAAATGGAAACACTCGAGCACTTAAAACTTGGCTTCGTCAGCGTACTTGTGTAAATGCACTTAGTTATAATCCGGTTTGTTTTTAGATTAACTTTTCATTCTGTGCAAATGTTTAACAGGTACACAGGGTCGCCACGTGTTACCCAGAAAGCACTTCTGTTACCCAGAAAGCACTTCTGGGTAACAGGACACTGACATGCTGACTGTTCAGGACTCTCAGACCTACACATCTTACGGATGCCTATGTATAATATTGCAGAGGGTCTAAGAGGTCAATGAGGGCGGTCCAAAGCACACATGCTCGTTCTGCTCATGTAGACGTCGAGCATTATGCACAACATAATTCTACCAACGTAACATGCACACTGATTGAACATTAAGTTTTTCATTTACTTATATTTGCTTGTAGCATTTTTACGGTTGTGTTTAGGCCACTCAGAGCTCTCGGTTGAGGTTCGATAGATAGATAGAAAGATTGTTTTTGGTTGGTTTTTGTTAAAGATTGAAAAAAGTCCACAGAACATGCTGAGTTTTCCAATATTTAACTTTAAAATGGAAACTTACCAAAGTGTTTGTGTAGCCTAAACCTATAAGCACATGACTTTCGGTCACATCACTGCTCTCACTCTTTAATAACTCACCCTTGACGATGGGCCTTTTTCAGAGCTGATTTTCCATGTGTGGAGACAAGCGTTTAGTCACGTCCAAGTTTCTCTGAATCATGTTGTGGTTTTGTAACACAATGATTCACACAATAATTGTTACATGCAGCCTCTGACTTTCTTGCAGGCTACATTAAAATGTGTCCAAGATGCTCAACCAACCAGTCTGAGGAGCCACAGAGGTTTGAGTGGTCGTTTTGCAGCTGGCTGGTTTTCGGCCGCACATAATTTAAAAGTAAACAGTGTGCAGACACGCGGGGTAATGGCACGGCAGAATTAGAGGCTGCAGAAGGAACCTGCATGTCTGCCCTGCTGCCTTCAGTTGGCTGCAGGCTCAGCTGAAGGGGACGGCTCGAGTAAAAATAGTTACGGTGAGGACGTGTTCATCTTCAGCTGCTTTACTGGCACTCTTGATGTAGCTGCATTAAAGTTATAATTGTTGTGTTTGTCAGAAGACGTCTGTTTTTAGCACAATGTCAAAGAGTTCATCAGAATACCTCTACACTGCCACATCTGCAGGAAACTCCCATCTCTTCTTCTTCTTCGTCCACCACAGTTGCACAGTTTGCTGCTGTGCATGAACAGATCACAGGGACCAAGACCTGCGTTCACGGCTCAATTCTTTGATGTATGGAAGGTCACACAGGCCCAATTTAAACCTCAATAGATTATTGTCTAAAATCTAAAATGTTTCTTGAAGCAGCTCAGCTTATTTGCTGAACTTTGTGTACTTGCATGAGTCTGAATTGCCCGTAGGTGTGACTGTGAGTGTGAATGGTTGTGTTTCTATGCGTCAGCCCTGTGATCGACCGGTGACCCGTCCATGATGGACCCCGCCTCGCCCCTCGTGACCCTCTATAAACTAATGGATGGATGGATATATTTTATATACACAGTTAAAAAGGGCAGAAAGTCGTGATGCATTTACGGTTCCAAACCCTGATTAAGATTAAAACTATTGTGTGACTGTACTAAAAACACACAGCGAACTATCAACTCTTTAACCGTTTAGAGTCGCGCAGAGACCAACTAATCTTCCACCCTGTAAATCAGCCTGTATGGCACGTTTTATCTGTGACATTGGGCCACGTAGAGGGCACAGAACCCCAGTTTCTCCCAACTTCGGTTGTTTATAAAATGTATATCTTTATAAAGTTTGTGAGACGCTGTCTACAGCAAATCCTTTAAATGCAAACGACATGCATTAAGTTATTCCTTTCTTTGTGTAAAAAACCAGGGACCTGTCTGGGATACAGAAAAGGATCCGGATCTGTATCTGGATCTGTATGTGTATGTGTCAGAATCAGAATCAGCTTCATTGACCATGAATGTGAACACAAGGAAGGAATTTGACTCTGGTTTTTTCACGACAGCACAAAAATAGACAAATAAACAGAAAAAACCTATATACCTATATATATCTATTTATACATTATATATACATAAAATAAAATGAAAATTCCCAGAAACATAGCACACATTTTTATGTAACGCAGCACATTTTGCCTCCAGGTTTCTAAACTCTGAACCATCTCATCATTAGACGATCTTTGTTTCGCAGCAGCGGTCTGTGTGCGCATGCGCGGCCGCAGCCTCCCCCCCCCCCCCCAGCAGCAGGCTGACCGGACACCGGAGCCGCCGCTCGCTGTCGTCTCCGCCGGGTCCCGGTCCACGCTGTCCGGATACACACCGACACACCGGGACTTCATTCTGTTACAGGAAGCAAAGAAAACAACAAGAAGCAGCAGAGAGTTCCGGGAGGCGTCGGACCCGCCGAGCTGCTGCCGGTACCGGGCGGACCGTCGGTGCAGGTGAGTGTCCTCCTCCGGGACCGGGACCGGGACCGGCGCTGTCCCGCTCGGCTCGGCGGACTTCAGCCCGCCTCGGCCCGGTCCGTTACCGGGATATAACGGGAAGTTTTCCGTCGTCTCCCCGGGAGGAGCCGCGCCGGGTCGTCGCAGGTGGCCCAGGTGAGTCCACCTGAACTTCCGATGGGCTCGCGGCTCCTGCGTGCCGGGCCCACGCGCAGTGATCGATCTGCAGGTTTCCACCGAACACGATCGATACTTCACCGCCGGGGTCAGCTGCACGAACACAACTTGATTCATTCTGCTGATGCGTCTCGGGAGAGTTTTCATGGTGTTTTTTCAGGGAAAGAAATCCCGATCATGTTGTCGATAAGATTATTGATAAGCTCACATTACAGTTGAGACCGGAGTGAGAGCGAGGCTTCAGCTGCTGTGTAGAATTAATCTTTTTTTAATGGAGTTCTGCACAGAAGCGACTTTGTCCTCATTTCTCTCGTTGGTTTCATTCTCTGAAGCGACATGTGAGAGTTTTACTGTGTTGTAGTGAAGAAGCCTCGGAGGAATCTGAACCCTCTAAAACATGAAGGGATTTAAAAACAAAAAACCTCTTTCTAGTTTCATATTATTATTATTATTATTATTACATCCTCAGATTGACACTAAACCAGCTGGTGATGGATCAACAGTCTGGTTCTCATCTACAGCTCCACAGTTTGATCTAAACCAGGATGAATCAGGCTTCACCTGTCAGGCTCTGCCGGGTATCGAACCGACGTCCTGTTCTGGTTCTGACTCACATGTTACCCTGGAAACCGTTGAGCTTTCACTGCCTAAGTTGTTGTAGGGAAACATGGTAATAGTCCTTTTAATTACGGAAGCAGGAACACTGAATCATTTCTGAGTTGTTCCTGGAATCAGACGTTTTATTTCGTCCTAACCAATCAGTAGTGAGTGATCGATCCCGCTGACGTCGCCCTCAGTCGTCGCCTGTGTAGCTGCGAAGTTTTATCAGCTGTGCGAGCGCAAACGTTCAATTGATCCCGAGCCCCAATCAGCCGGTTCAGCTGGAGCCGTTCACACGACGGTTTGAGCTAAAATGTGGATGAAGTGGAAGTAAATCAGGCGGTTTGTAGATCTCCAGTTCAGGTTTTATTGGTTGGCGAGTTGGTTCAGGGACCGTCCCAGAGCGCCGGGACCCCGGACCCGGAGCAGGTGGCTCCTCTGAGCCCGAAGGAATGCAAATAGAAACGGTAACCGGAGCCTCGGTGTTGGCCCGCGGCCTCCTCGGGGTCCGGCTGCAGCTGGAAGTGTTGACGGGGGTGCAGAGCTGCTCCCCGTAAAGGAGGATCAAGTGTGTGCGTGACATTTTGTTTTCAATTAGCCGTGTCCTGCGCGGTGTGAAAGGAATACACAAATGTTTTCTCAACAGTAAATCCTCGGTATGGACGCTGCCAGAGGGCCGGCCGGCGAGTCCGTCCAGACCACGGCTCCTCTTTCAGCCTGATTATCAATAGCAGGTTGGGCAACTTATTATAGATTCTCAGCCTGGTCACCCACGTTGTGTCCGGTCCCGGCACCTTGGGGAACCGTTTCCTGGTACTTTACTCTCTCTGTTGGTTTCATGCTTCAGTTTTGGTTTTGTACCCGACCCCGACTGCGAGGTAGCTTCTAATATAGAGAAAATGCGTGTTGTGTACATTCGCCGTCTTGTTTTTTGGAGCCAGAAGTGACGTTGTTTGAACGAGAGGGTGGCGTTGCCATGGATACGCGCTACACCTGCTACCTGGCGACTTGAATAGGACTTGTCAACAAGCCCCGCCCTAAAGCACACGCTGCTTTATCGTCTATTTTCCTCTAAACGGGACCATAACTTACTAAACAAACATCCTGCTGGACTGAAGAAGACTTGAAACCAGCGACTGAGACCATAAACTTATTAGGAAAATGTTTCCTGAGGTAATAAATGAGGTGAGAAGTCGGCCCATTTTCTTATTGACTTCTATACAATCTGACTTCTGGCCGATAGAGAGAATGCAGGTTTAAGGACCTTCAGCGTTGGCTTCACTATTCCGACCCGGAAGTTGTTGCTTGGTTGTGTATCTGCTGTGTATTTACTATTTTAGTAGTTTTAGACAATGAAAACTTTTAAAGAACATTTCAACAATCTAACGTTTCTTTAACGTACCTGCGTTTCTTTGTTTAATGTGTCTCTTCAGGTTTGTTTCCAGCTATTTTATAGCAATGCTTTTGTGTTTTGGCCCAAATATCACCTTGTTTCTTTCTTTCTTGTTCGTCGTTAACTTTAAGTAACTTGCTTTTTTTTTTTTGGGCGCCATGTTTGTTTCCATCCTTGTCCCAGGGACTGATGACATCACACAGGTCGTGAAAGACGGAAAGCTGCGATTGGTCGTGGACCAACATGTAGTCTGTCGTGTCTCTCAGTCAAGTCACAGCAAGAGTTTTCGACTAAAATCAGCTAATTTGATTTCATCTTAACAGACAGAAGTATTGATTAGTCTCAATCCCGACTTTCTTTGTCTTTCATCGCCGCATCATTTCAACAAATTGTGCCTAGTGTTTCCCAGTAATTCAGCATGACAGATTTAGTGTATTTGGACTTTTTTAGTCAGTTTTAGTAAAACTTGGCTCAAGAACATGTGTTTTTAACAACAATTCTACTTTGCTTTCCATCAACTTTTCCTATTTCCATTGCAGTTGGGTGATTTTGGGACGAGGAGGTTTTGGGAAGTTTACAGGCGTCCATGTTGTTATCCTGTGTCAAGATAACTGGCTTCTGTTGTTGATACCAGGGGAATTATTACATTTTACTACGTGGTTTCCAGCTGTCGTGTTTGATCCATTTGCCAGTTGACAGAAAATGACTCAATGGGTATTCTGATGATTGATTGATCGTTTCAAGTCACTGGACAACAGATGTTTGCCAGCTGTGAGAGGTGGAAACAAATGACAGGTGGGCGATGAAAACTTAATTTCGTCACCGTGATATGATCTGTATCTGGCTTGTGGTACAGAACGAGGCACAGTATCGTTTTTTCATACCCTGCAGTATTGATTAGGCTATTAAATTTAGATATAAGGTCATTTTTCAGTGTAGAGTCACATCAGCTTCATTGTTATAACTGTAGATTTATGAAACCAACCTAAAAGTTTTAAACTGGCCCGAAAACAAGGCAACTTTATTGGAGGAAAGCCACAGGCTGCTGTTTGCCAACCGCATAGTTTACCAATCAAAATAAGATGGATGAGCAATATAATATATGATAATCAATGAATATGTTTAAATCTCTTTGTCAGCCCAAATAACAGTTTCGGCCAAGGTTTTAAATGCGACTGACCAGCAGGTTGACATTATGTTACCACTCTCCCGTTAACAGAAAACTGATTAGCATTAATATTGCCAATTTTGATCATTGATTAATCAAGTCAATTTTTTAAAGAAATAATACCCAAATTCTCTGGTTCCAGCTTTTCAAACGTGAATATAAAACAAACAAGACATTTGAAGGCATCACCTTCGGTTTTAGGAATCAGTGATGACCTTTTTTTTTTTTCTTTTTTACCATTTTCTGACATTTTATAGACCAACCGATTGATCGATCATTCCAGAACATATCTGACTGATTTATCAATAATGAAAATAACCCTCAGGTGCCTCCCTACTACAGACACGCACAGTCCCCAGAGGATGAACTGCCATCACCCTAAGATGGTGGACATTAAACCTGGTAGCATGCTGATTTGAGCAGTTGAGACACCGCTGCACAGTTATGTTTCTCTGCCGGTTGTAATTTGTCCTTTTGAGAACTTTGACGCTGCCTGTGACGTGTTGACGCTGCTCATCCAACCAGGAGCCGTGAAACCATCATCCTGTCGGTCTTTGTGTTTAGTTGGAGCATCGCGGTGAAGCTGCACAGCCTCCCCCCGCCGCTCTGTGACGGGCGGCTCTGGAGCTCCACCACATAGTCTTTTTAAATAATCCCCCGGGCGCCGTGGATCACCTCCGGCCCTGCGGCTCGCGAGCTGAAGGCTGCGAGGCCAGTATCACACAGCCTCGTCATGGCAGAGCTGTCTCCAGCAAGTGAATATCTCAGTGTGTTTGATATTCCCTGTTGACAGTCTTCAAATTTTCATGGTGAAAAACATGTATTCTGAGTTACTCCGTATATTTTATTTTTTTTCCAGCATGTAGAGGCTCTGAAAACACATTCAGAGGATCATGGGAAACTGAAACTGTCCATGGCAACCAGACTGATGCAAAGTGACCCACCACACCTATTTAATGACAATATATATTTTTTAAATGAAGGATTAATTGCCAAATCATAAAATAGTCAAAACAAACAAACACGTGATTGCAGGTTTACAGTCTTGTGTTGTGTATCTGCGGTCAGAGAGGATCCTCAGACTGGATTTCAGACTGTTGGTCATTTTTTAGCGACTTAAAATGCACAAACTGTGTGAACTCGGAGATTTTACATAACTGAGCAGCAGCTCACAGATGGCAACTCCGTCATTTATAAACCGTGGAGGTTCATAAGCAAAGCTGATCTTTTGAAGACTGATACCACAATATGTAATACATTTGATAAGCTCATGCCTCTGAAACAGGATTTAGACCATTGTGGGTTACTGAATTTACCCACATTAATCAGACTAAGATGCCTTTACTGTCTTTATATCTTTTGGCAGAGTGACCCAACAAGACATGACAAAAAGAATGAATAAAACATGCAAAGAAAATATACAGATTTTTCTGTAGTCAGACATCAGCAGCAGCAGTTGACCACACATTATCGACCCCATATAACATTGTACCCACATTAATTATGAATTGATATTAATATTTAGTGATAACTACATCAGCATTTTGTTTACTGATCCTGCTGCCAGGGCTGAGCATTAAAACTAGTTCCCTCTCATGTGTTGGCTGGACTGCAGTAGCTGCATCTCTTCGGTGTAACTGAACAGGTCTGTCGAGGTAAAGCAGTGAAACCTGAGCAGAGGTTCCTGCTGCCATCAGCTCCGTCTTCTCTTATTTCAGCTCATCCCTCCACCCTCATTTCGCCCTCCCAAAGAGCCCCGGAGAGCTCAGCTCATCCCGCACACAAACCTCCAGAAAGTAGCCCCATTTTAGAGCCCCGGATGATGACAGCAGGGGAGGAATTCAATCAGAAGCAGCCATCTTTCTGCCTTTGCACAGCTGAAATAAATACCTCATCATCCGGGACACACAGTCCCCGAGGACGTCTCTTCTCCTGAGCCGTTTGATGTGCTCTGAAAACAGAAACCCTGCAGCTCTCTGGATGTTTGAATCGTGGTAGCTGCCAGTCGCCTGCTTCTGCCAGCACTGGGACTCGTTCACCAAACCCCTCATGGCCTTCCATCACAAGGCCATCAGCTCACGTGTTACCGTTTACCTTTTAAGACATGTTGAGGGATCACTTGCGTCCCGGCTGTCACCAAAGAACACACTGAATTCCTATTCAAGCTTTCCCTCCTGTACCAGTTTACTGTTTCTAGTTATCATTTACTAAAAACACAAAATCTTTTTTGATGTTTTGCAAATCAGTGGAGTTAAAGATTAAAAGGGTGTTTACTGAATTAATTATCAGACTGAACCCCTACAGAAAGAGCTAAGAAGTCGTTTTAAATGCAAGAATAGTGTTGTACCGATCCAACCCTCTTTCTCTTGATACTGATATCAATTCAGATACTTCAATTAAAGATATCTGCCAATACCAAGTACGGCCCGCTGTGGCTGAATGAATGTACGTGACAGCAACGACATTGATGAAGAAACTTTATCTAAGGTGGATCGTTCGTTCCCATCGTGGCCGATACCCGATCCACTAAACCAGGTCAGTAATGGTGCCAGCACCGATCTGGTGGATTGGATTGCTGCTGGGTTTTCAGTCAAAAATAGTGCAGTGCAAACCTCTGCACAGGGTTTTATAATACTAAGAAACTGGATTTTACACGTCTGGAAGGTTTTTGTTGCTTTGCGTTTGTTGCAAAGTTCAGTAATTGTGTTGGACCACCCTGTGTTTCCTCTGATTGCACTAATTGAAAAGAATGAGACGGTTTCTTCACACAGTGCTTATTATTGGCTCACCGACGCTGATGAGTTTAACCCCTTAGATATTGAGATTTGTTGCTGAAAGACAAGGATTCTTCTGATGCTTGGTAGTATCAAAGCAATTCAGTTGGTATCAAAAAGAACCTGAGCCGTATTCTTTTTTTTGCCACTTTGGCAGCGCAAGAAGCTGTAAACACGAAACTGACAAAACCTATTCATCACCCTGATAAAGGTGATGTGCTGAACGTATAAGACAACAGTTGGTTATCTACACAACCAGCACACAGAGAGCGACATTATCATTCGTTTGGAGTTGTGTTTGTCCAATATTCAATCTCCTTTTTATCTCTGGTTTGGTCTCCACCGACTCCTGTGACAGATATCTGGCTCTTCAGCTGCTTGATGTTCACCAGCTGGTCTCTAACTGTGTCTGTCGGCTGTTCGGTGCTGAGCAACTGAGCCAAAACAGTAAAGCTTGTGAGGCTGTAAAAAACCGAAACAATGAGCTGAAAGACGTTAAAATGCATGGACATGCATGCACATTACACATCTCACATTGATTGATTTGTAATATGAAATGAAAGTATTGATGAGTGGAGCTTCAAGCAGCAGCAGCCAAAGATGAACCAGTCACGGGGGCAGTTTGTACGCTCCTAATGCTGTGTTTTAATAATAAATGAAGACGTATTAGTGCGCCCATTTGCAGCTCAGGTCGTCTGTTTTTAACTCTGTATGTGCTGACTTTGCATCCACACGAGATAAAAGTCTAATAAACCTTTTAGAGCTCTGTGTGTGCTGCTTCCTGATCAGTTTAGTGAGGCGAGGATCAAGTCCAGTTGGTGAGGTGTTTCTCAAATGTTCAGAGTTCAATAAAACCTTCAAACCAATAGACAAAATAGAAAAAATAAGCAGATTTTTCAGATATGAGCCACATCTAAACACCTGCCGAGTATCTGCAGGCAGGATTAATACATTTTTAGCATCATTGATTGTGATATAAATACAGGAATATTTGTGGTAATATTGTGGTTTTGAATTTGAGGTTTCAGTGTCGCCCCGAGTCGGTACACAACCTGTGAGCTCAGTTCTGTATCAGCTCGGTGTGTTTCTCCTGCAGCCTCAGTCTGGCTCCATACAGGCCCAAACTGATTGTTGTCAGCCCAGAAGTGAATCCCTCACCGGGCGCCGTCACTCCCCTTAAGATCTCCCTCGCATATCTTTAAGTGGCGCTTGGCTCGCGGAGGACGAGTGCCTCTCGTTTTGAGGCTCGCTGAAAAAGACCCGCAGAGAAGCAGAGCTCTTTGCCAGCAATTTCACAGGGATAGAAATATTCACACAAGGCGTTTCTGCTCTGGCAGCATGAAAAGGACGGTTTTCACATCCTCTTCTGTGCTGGTGCAGTCAGCCAACGTGAAGGACGGAGCTTGTACACAAGTCTCACAAGTCTGTTTAAGCGTAGAAAATAGATTTCTGGGTCAAATTTGGTCTTTTATTCAGTATCATGTCGTCTGCTGCCAACATTCCCTGAACATAACTACACCAAGACAGAAGAAACCTGCAATTAATTTCCTCCTATACACGTATTTTTTGATACTTTCATGATTTTTAACTAATTCGGTGGAGAGTTTTAGTTCCGCACTGTGGTCTAAATTCTGTTTCACAAGCTTTTCCACACAAGACAATATACTGTAGGTGTTTTTTGCCATGAGAAAGGTCTAGAGTAGGAACAGGGGATATGGATAAAGTCTTGTATTGCGGTCCAGTATGTGTCTTTTTATTTCATAACTAGAACCTAACCAATATCAGGTGGGCGACACATCAGCCTATATTACAGAGCAGAAATATGTTTGAAGGAATGTGTTTAAGGTCATTTAGAAACAGTGTAGTTTGTCCAGAGGCTTATTTTTACAGTGAAAAATGTCCCACTCAGCACAGAATGTGGTCATAGTTCTTGGATAACCAAATTAAATAATTTTAGACTGGGGAACCTTATCAGAAGAGTTAGTTTATTTACGTGTTTATGTTAAAAAAATGTGAAAAGTAATGGAGCGTTGGTCAGGCTACAGTCATTATATTGATATATATATTTATAACGGTGTAGTACTGTATTTTTTTATTTGAATTCAGTGAAATAGGAAATTCATAAATTACCCGTATGAGAATGTCAGTTTTAATGTAATCCAGTGAACTGAATGCCTGTCCGTCCAATATTCCCATAAAGCAGATCTGCTCATTGATTAGCAATTTTGCCCACATCCAATCTAATACAACCAGAGATGATAAAAGGGTTGGATGCCTCAGTGTTAACAGTGTATGATAAATCATCTCGCTGTATATACTGACACATGAAGCACTCACGTGGCCTTTTAGTCTAAAAATACCACACATTACCAGAGTATAAACCCAGAGTGGTATCTCACAGCACGCGTCTCGTTGAGAGTCGCACCATCAAAATGAGTCAATCCTGAACCCCAAACCAAATCCAGGTTAAGTCTGGAAAAAAAAAACGCTTGAAAATAAACCAGCTGAGGTCACCTGGGCGGGTTAAAGTGCTGCAGGTCAGGTGGAGATGATGCTCGGCGATGCGGCGTTCTCTGTCTCTGGTTTCACACTGTTCAGCAGGAGTGCTGTGATGCAGGACGTGAGCTGTGAGCGCGATGAGGTGGAGTCCAGGAAGAGAGCCGTGCATCCAGAGCTGCACTAATGAAAGCCATTAGTGGACTGTGCAGCTTCAGACGAGACTCTCCTGCAGCTTCACCTGAGCTCAGCGGAGTCGGGGAATTGCGTCATGACCCGCAAAAGCTGGCAGGGTTTCAGCTTTTATCTCCTCGGCGGTGCGTTTAGGTTCTGACTCTGGGGGGTTGGGGGGGCTTCGCTCAGGGCTCAGACTGTGTTTTGGACTCTCCTGGTGGCTCGGCTGGTTTAAATTACATCCACAAGTCCACACTTGTGTTTTTGCACTGCACATCTGAAGAAACTGTTTATCTGAATCTCTCTTTCTTCCTCCAGTTTAATTTGAACTTGGAACAAAATAATTCAGCCACCTGTCATGGTCTTCTTCAGCAGTAAGACGCAGCTCTGAACGCTAATAACTGGACTTTGAGCTTAGAAAGGTTGGTTGGGTGTTTTGGAGTATCATTTCAAAGAGGCCACTATTAGTACCCTTACAGTGATACTGATACCTATAGAGTACTTCATACCCCCCCTCGACTTCACCACACCACAGACTGTGAGGGGTTGTAGCTGCTGCGGTAGAGGGCAAATCACATGTTGCATTAAATCGAAGAACGCTTACTGTGATTGGCTGCGAGCAAAATCATACAAATTGTGATTTTCTTTTCTAGATCTGGGTACAAAAAGGGTCGAATGCAGGTGTCGTTTGATTGGAGAAGTTTCGATACTACTGGGGTTATCGAGTACCGATGCCCGGCCCTACTTACCAAGGTCAAGAATGACATATCGTGTATTTTTCTGTTACTGAACGAGCACAAAATGGTAATTTTGAACGCTGATAATAGATGCTACCTGTGAACTAGGCAAACAACACCTGTGCTGTGCGATCAGCTGTTTTGAGTGATTAGATACCTCTGACCCACCATCACAGCTGGGTGTGGTGAGGTGTGGATTGGTTTTTTCATTTTTGAGCAGTCTGGACACAATGAAACCGCATCTTTACTTCCTTGATATAGATAAATAATTAATAAGATATAAGAGAAAAATGCTGAGGGATTAAATGGTGGAATCTGTGTTGTTTTATTGGTAAGGCTGTGTGTTAAAGCCTACTAGTGCAGGGTGAGGTCACCATTATAGATTCACTCCCAGAGATCTTCTTTAAAAAGAAAATGAGAAGTTTATTGCGCAGTGGAATGACTAATGAAGCTGCCTGGATCGTGTGTTGTAATACCTCCACTGTGTGTCAACTGAGAGGATTTGGGGAGCGACAGTTTGATGCGAGAGAGCTGCCGAGGTTGTTGGATCATAGCTTTGCTGGCAAATCATAAAAATCACCTTTGTTTATATCTTTTTGGATGCTGGATTTGGCATCTCACAGCGAATTTCCTCTCATAATGGGGAACGGTGCTTTTGACGAATAAAAGAACTTTTCATCTCCAAAATTTCAGTGATTCAATAAGTGAAAATATTTGGTTTTAGCTTGACAACCATGTTCACCCAGACAGGGTTTAGTCAGGGTTACATAAGCCCAGTGGGTGGTGTGCCTTAAACCTTTGCCATCACACTTCTTTAACAATAACTGGGAGTTGAAGAGTTTTTGCACAACACATAAAGTCCAGGGAAACTGCTGTATTACATATTTTGATGCTAAACCCTTGCAAATGTCAGAAAGTGGTCTGTATCAAACTCTTCTCTCTTGCAGGACAGAACCTAGTGTTGGGAGATTTAGTATTTTAAAAAGAGCTTCCAATCATCCATATTTTAGAATATAAAGACAAAAGCAGCCTGTAAAACCACAGTGGAGGTGGTAGGTTGATCCCTCTGACTGCTCCAGACTTGCAGAATGGATTTAGAGCTGCAGTTCACAGCTGGAGTTGATACCTCAGGTGTTGTGACAGCAGGTCTGCGAGGTGAAAAGTCTCTGTGCAGAGATAACTCTCTCCCAGGCTGTGGACGGTGTGAGGTGAATGGATGTAGTGAATTGGCCTCGGCCCATGAAGGCTGCCTGGACTGATGCCCAATACTACGCTGCTGGATATTATAATTAGCTTCTCACGCTGGGACTTGATTCAGAGTTCTCACAGGGCTCCCAGGCAAGTCTGGGAAAGAAATTTCATTCTGTCCACGTCCTCAAAAAATATGTACAGCTGCACTAAAAAAAGAACGGGAATCCTGTGTAAGAAGGGCTAAACTGATGAGATGAAACTCAAAAATCTTAAATCTTACTAATCAAAAACTTCACATCAACAGTAGAAGAAGAAATGACTATAAACACGCTGATTATAAGGATTCATTAATGCCATTATCTGCTGTCTTTTATTTCTTGTGAAGAATAATCTTCAGCTGTAGCTTAAAATGGCCTTGGTGACAACACATTGATCACAATCATATTCATTAATATCATTATGTGGAATGCATCTTTAAAAACATTTTGTGTGAACTCAAATAGCTGCATGTTTTTGCTGCTTTTTCACTGACTTAAAGCCTAAAAAACCCTGATAAATACTAAAAAGAGCTGTTCACCAAATATCAAATTATGTCTGTGAAGAATAGTGAGTAATCGGTGAGAGCATCTCAACAGAAAAACACTCAGGAAATCCAAAATCTTTTAGCAACATGTAGATGTAGACGACTGACGTGAGGAAGCAGAGAGCTGCTCAGTGCTGAGCTCCGAGCGGTCAGACGTGCACGGCCACATGATGTCTCCATTACCTGACACACACACACACACACACACACCACCTGCTGCCTGTACACACCGCAGGCCACTCGCTTCATGTGGCACTTTGCTCTGATTGGTTGTGGGCAGTTGGAGGAGCTGAAATTGCATCCAGGAGGTGATCTGCAGCTTCACACTACGGAGTCAGTGAGTCGACTGTGGGGGTGTCCTGACTGCCGCTGCTGGAGGTTTATTGTAATCGACTGTATTTGCTGGATCACAGCTTTGACTGTTATTGTAGCCGGTTGCATCTGGAAGCCGAAAGACATCTGGGAACTTGTTTCTCTGGTCGCTCAAGGGAAATGATCGGACTTCTGGCTGATGTTGATGAAGTTTTAAAATCAGAATAAATAGCAAGTTACAAATCAATATGTCTGTAATGAAGGCTTGGCGTAATGATTTCCTGGAAAGAACGATGTAATTTGGCATTTATTATAGATGACACAGAGATAGTGTTCAGTTGGTACACATCCGGTGAAGTAATTCCAAATAACTGCTAAACAGGTACAACCTATTGTTTCAGTCTGCACAGTAGAACAAGCAGAGTATTCAACATATACAAAGAACAAAGTCTATCTGTGGTAACTTGGGTGTGAAAGGATCTGCATAATTAAACTAACTATAGTCTCAAATTGTCTATTCTTCCTATAAGTAGTTCCAAATTAAGAAATTATTAGGAAATTAATACGAAATAACAGAACCCTCAAATAGTAGAAAAAAGTCATTTTTGCTCTTTTAAATCATTTTACAGTATGATTTGTGAAGTAGTTTTAGTAGATTAACGTCTTCCTCTGATCTGTTTGTGTACTCCTTATGATGTACAGTTATATGGCTGATCAACTCGTCTTTAAAAGATCGTACCAGTGGTTTCGTTAAGTTTTTCTACTGTTCCAGGCAGCCATTTGTCTCACAATTATAAACAAGCTCTTGAAATTCTGACTAGAATGAATGCAGACTTGATGTTCACTGTGATGAATGTTTCAAAAGTCATATGGCTTTTCATACCGTACATATGTGACTAAAAAAACAGAGGGTGATCGAAACAGTCTGGAAAAATGTGTAACATGCATCTCAAAATGGTCAGCAAACATGCCAAGTGTACAGAAACAGGAAAGTTATTTTAATTGTTTGACTGAGACTCTCTTGCTGTCAGCAGACATCCACAGTAAAAACAATCATTTCCTCCAGGAATTCATACTGACACTCACTTGTACACAGGAACACACCCACGTGCATGAAATGTAAACTTAATCTGCTGCATATAAAACTTTCCAGGGCAGAGCCAAAAGTGCTTTACAAACAGTATGAGGATAATAAAGAAGATAGTACGGCAAGCAATAAAAATGCAATGCAAGCTTCTTTCTGCGGACTAGAATAATAAAGCAGGTCTGAAGAAGCAGCAGCTCTCTGTTCTTTCTCATAATTTCCTGGCAGAAATCCTCCTTTGAGTCTTCGTCGATACAAAGGGAGTTTTATCTGGGAGATGCAGCGAGCGGCGGTTACATTTCCACTTTATGACAATATCCTGACAGTCACAGGTTGACTCAATTTTCTTATATTTCTTTGCAGAGAAACTTTTCAAACTGATTTTTTATTTTATTTTTTTTAACCTCACAGGCTGATTGTCTAGTTTACCAGTAAACTTCACTACAGAACGTGACAGTTTCTGGAAGGTCGCCGGCTCAAATCCCCACATCCTTCACTGAGTGATTGAAAAACTCACCTTTAACTCTGAAACTGATGTTGAGGTGTTTTTACTTCATTAAGTCGGACATTGTGTTTATGTGAGACTGGGTGTCCTTTAAAAAATGGCAATACCAGTACCAATACCAGCAGCATTAAAGTGAAACCGATACCAATAGAGTATTTCATTCGATACCCATCCAAATGATTTTTACACAAACACATTTTTAAAGTGTAAAATATTTATTAAATAACTATACAAAACTGTACGATTAAGTAATATTTGGGCAGTGTCATTTTAAACATTGTGTGAGGTGCTTTATCATGTTACTCGTATTCCCAGTTGTTCCTGAAATATTAATAATAATAAAAATCACACGTTGCATTAAATTGAAGATGCTTGCAGTGATTGGCTGCGAGCAAAAACCAAATAAATGGTAGACAAAAAAGATCAAATCCTATCAGGTATCGTTTGACTGGAGAAATTTCGATACTCCGTCGTCCTGGATTATTCCGGTCGAGAGCTTTAACAGTATTGAGTACGGATACCCAGCCCATGTTTGGGAGCAGGTAGCCCTGATCCGAAGGAAGAAATTTTGCTCCAACTTTGATTTAAAATGGTTTGTAGAGAGCTTCAAACCTGCATTAATTGATACTTTGTCGCCACTGCACAACAAGCTGTAAATAAGTCACTAAGTTTGTCTGTTTGATTTGCTGGACAAGTCGTGTGCAGAAGGTTTGTAGATCTTGTTTGATGAGAGCAGTGAGAGTGAACCCAAACAGCCTAGTTGTGGGCTGTAAAAACAAAACCATCAGACGATAGACGCTGAGAGGCTTTGTAGAGGAAAACTGCTGAGATGTTGATGATTCTCAGTGGGATCATCACTACAAACAACACATTTCACATTACATAGTCATTTAAACTATGTCTTATTCATTAGTGCAGCTTTAAAGTTGCTATAAAGGCCTCGTACCATCCGATGAGATCCTCCCATAACGCAGATCAGCATACAGGACTGGGATACACAGCAGCCAGTCCTGATCCTGGATCATCCAGGCCTGCGTCAGTACTAGCGGGGGGTCGTATTGTGCCCTCAATAATCAATAGCCAGTAGCAGTCGACACAGGAGCTGCAGCAGAGGCAGTCTGAGCAGCTAACGTTCTTCATGTCAGTCAAATAAATATTTAGATTTAAAAATGCTTCTTTCTGCAAGTCGACTCGACGTACAGCAGCACGCACAGCTGAGTCAGTCCCGTCCATGCTTCCTGCCATTTTGTGGCCGTTTTTCTGGCCCCCGGCACAGGAAGGTGACGTCCCCGATCTTAATCCCGCCTACAAAACTCTGATTGGCTCAAAAAAAAACAGTTGCCACTTAGCACGACAACAGACGTAAAGCGTCTAGATTCTGAGCCGAAGCTGGCAGATTAAATGTTTTATTTCCTAACTGAAGATCTATTCATGTCCCCTCATCGTGACACAGCTCTGATACACAAAAACAGCCAACTAAGACACAAAATGTTAGACCACACACACACGCTGCTGCTGCTTTTAGTAGCAGACAGGGATGAGAGTGTTGTGCTTACTTGGATGTTTTCAGGCCCACAGTGCAGCACTGATCCATTAATGCATTAATGAAGGCCTAATCCTCTGCTGAAAAAAACACCGAAGCTGCTGTTTCATAACAAAGCAGCTGTGTTTCCTGAGCTCCGCGTGTGGGCGTCACCCAGCTGGGCTTCATGAACTCACCTCAGGGCCCGCCCAACCTTTACCACCTCCCTGCAGATCCCCCCCGCCTGCAGGTGACCATGCAGATAGCCGCCCTAATCTGCCGGTAAAGCTGCCGTAATGATAAGTTTCACCGGTCTGTGGAGAGGTCTGGCTCGGCCCTCACCGGGTGGAAACCCGCCGCGAGTCACCAGCCAAAAGCTTCATGTTCGAGTTTGGCAGTTTGTCTTGTTCCTCTTATCTCACCGAGGCTTTTGTAAACAGGAAAGATTAAATTATTCAATTCCGTTTCCCGTTTTTTTGCGTCTTCTATTGTAAAATCAGTCAGACTCACTGTTCTCAGTGATATCAGTATCTCCACTGATGATTAACAACCACAAATCCACTGAGTAATCATAAAGGACTCCAAATTTTGCCTCATAATCATAACATTTAGGCTTTTTCTTCAGTATCAAAGTCGTCCAGGTGGTTGTTGTCAGTACAATCACAGTTACAGTGAAAAATAACAGGATTGGAAGCTGAAACATGCCTGTAGTTTCTTCTGAGACGTTCATGTGGCTGTTTTTCTTTTATACCAGTATGTACAACTTATATAATATTTACATCTTTGTTTCTCCGACCTCCTGCCTGAGTTGCAGTGATGCAGAGTAACTAAAAACATTAACTTGAATATTTACGAGCTACTTTATTATTATTCTTTACATTTCAGAGGGAAATGTAGTATATTTCACTCCACTTCATTTATCTGACTGCAGCTGCCAGTGACACTTGTGTGTCGGTGCCGGCGCCTTCTGGTGAACTAGACGAAACCCTTTTTGGCCTCAGTGAGACCTTGATACTGAGCACTTGAACAGACCCAAAAGCTCTGGACTCATGAAAGACAAGAGACAGCCTGCTGCTTCTGATTCTGTAGGCGTGAACGAGGTGTCGCCGACTCCATGGCAACATCTCCACCATGAAAATAAGTTTCTGAGGCTCTGAATGTCACGTCCACATAGTTCTTACATCCTCGGACACTGGCACTCTCGTCTTTCCACTCACATACAATCATTTGCTGTAAATCTAACAGCGTGTAAGTGCATAAAACTTTTCTATAAAAACCTGTCAAACCTACTCTGAAAATAACAATGTGTTTCACACTCAGCGAGGGTTGATCTGCTGCGTTTTAAATTCTGTTTGTTAGATTGTGAAACCAGGCGTCAGGACCGCCTGCTTCACCCACCACGCCGCCTGATGTTCGGAGCCGTCGCTCTCCCAATTATCACTTTTCCACAGAGCCTGTTTCGATCTCGCCTCTCTCGTATTAAAAAAAAAAAAAAAAAAAGTGTAGAAAATCTGCAAAAAGCGAAAGCACAAGATACAATTTAACAGCCTCTTAATGACGACCGTTACCTCGCCTCTGTCAGCGGCCTGAGAAACCTCAGAGAGACAAGCAGGTGTTAATTAACATCCTAAATTATATTCTGTCTTCCTGTCACATACTCACAGTTTGGCAGTTATTTAATGCAACACTTCTTTTCTTGACATGGTTCTGACCCTTGACTCTCCTTCTGACTGCTGCTTGACACTTTAATAATGTAAGATTTTAAGCTGCTTTATCAGTCATTGAAATATATAGAAAGTAGGCAAGGTTAAATTTCCTTTTTCTTTCCACATTCTAGTTTCAGAACGGTACAGTTAGACTCAGATAGAAACCCGGTGATTTCAAATCAGAGCATGCTGGGAGATTACTACGGTGTTTTAAAGGTAAACATTGGCCCTACAAGTACCAGCCTTCCTGTCTGGTGTGTGTGTGTGTGTGTGTGTGTGTGTGTTGCTGAGCGTTGTTTCCTCTGCAGCCCGCCCCCTGCCAGCTGTGGCTCACTTACATAACGTTTGTAGTCAGTTTTATTGGCTCTGCAGCAGAGCCAGACATCTCCGGCTCTGGGAGGAGATCAGAGAAATCGGTGGAGCTGATGAAGTACGCGCTCTGCTGCGAGGAGTCATAGTGTTCAGGGCCACGGTTATGATGCTGTTATGGCGTGGGCGCCCAGACACACACACACACACACACACACACACACACACAGTGTGTACGTTGGACAGAATCCTGGAGAGAACGGGTCGGGTTAGCAGGTCAGGATGCACAATGTTCTGGAAATTAAGGGCACAAGAAAAAGTAGTTCTTATATGTTTCTGACCCACCATTGCACCGTCCACCTGTGTTGAAATACTAACTGCGGTGTGCGCTCAGGGTGAAATGTCATGAACACGGTCTGTTTACTCCAGCACAGCGTTACGTACCAACCCGGGTTAACTGGTCCTGCAGCAGGTCAGCGGTTGCATGTAATGTGTTGCCGGGTGTTTAGTTGGAGTGTTTTTATGGTTTTTCTTTCCTTTTTTTTCATTCGTGGCTCTAAAGATAGATGACGTAAAATCCTGCGGGACGAACGTGTGATTTGGGGCTGTATAAGTAGAGGTAATTAGTTTTAGTTAGCTCTGAAATACGTTCCACATGAAGCACGTAAGTTACTTGAGTTATTTGATGATGATGAATTACTTTTTAAGACATTTATCAAGCAAGAATACTAAATATATTGTTCTGTCTATTCTGCATGTAGAAATATTTAATCCCCTTGTTGTTGAAAGGTGGTTTACAGAGAACTTGCATTACCTTTTTATCATTGTGTAATCTTTGGATTTTTGGACTGTCGCACGAATAAAAGAAGCATTTTAAAGATGTGATTTAAGCCATTTTTCTCTACTCTCTGACTAATACTACTCTGACATTTTACTACTGAATTATGACTAAACGTGTAATCAGCTAATCAAGAAATTTAGGGCCACAATTAACAACCATTTAAATCATAAATCAATGATAAGTCTGCCAATTATTTTCTGGCTTAGGCCTAATTGTTTCTAAGAGTGAATCAGTTTCCCAGAGTCCAAGGTGACGTCTTCAAACGTCTTAGAGATTTTCAGATATTCAGTTTCCAGTGAGAGAAAAAAGAGAAACAGCAGATCCTCAGACTGCACCAGGTGGAGCTGGAGAACGGTTCATCAACTAATTACGCACTAAAGAGTCGAATCAATTATGAAACTAATTATTTATAATTCACCTTTCCACTAGTTTTACATTCCACCAAGACATTTGTCAGATGACTGCAGTGTTTGGTATAAATCAGGGAGAATAATAATAATTAATAATGATACATTTTATTTATGGGGCGCTGTTCCAGATAATCAAAGACGCTTTACTCAGACAGTTAATGTGTAGTAATGAGTTGTGTTTCCAGCACGGCTTGTCGGTTCTAGTGCCTTCAAAACACTATTGGAAGACACAAATAATGGTTAAAAAAAATAATAATTCTGTAGAATAAAACGCCTTGTAGAAAGTTAAATGGTAGGAATCATGCACAGTCTGAGAATGCAGCGCTTATCGGAGCAGGTCGATCATTAAATGTCGGGTTGGTTGTTTGATGCCCGAAGCGTCCTCGAACAAACCCCTGCACCCCAAATATCTCACCGAATGAAAGCTGCGATGGATAAAATCCTCCGCTAAATCGACGTAAAGTAAGAGTGTGATGTAGTTGGGTTGTGTGAATCTAATCAGAGCATTAGAGAAATGCTGCAAACTAAAAGAAAATCAATATAAAGCGCGATCGCACCCTCACTTGATACCTCATCTTCTCTGAAATATGCTCTCTGCTGTTATCATTCATAAAGGCCTCTCATATTTCTACACATCATCATGTAGAACCTTACTGTCCTATCTACAAGTTTAGATTCTATATAATCTTCCTCATTTATTATAATTTAGTTTGTCATCAGTTTTGTGGTTTTGAGCAGTTGGAGTTCTTTAGTTTGGACGCATCGTGTTGGACGACGTGTGATCCCCAGCATTTGGATTATTATGAGAGTTTGTATTGCCTTTTGTTGTCAGATCAAATGTTAGTCACAGAAGCTTTGTATGAGAGAACAAGGCTTTTTTTTTCCTCCCCTCCTGGTGCAGCTCGCAGGATTGCACAGGGCATTATTTGAAGTCTTGTGTGAACATAAAAGCCTGCTCATAAAAGTTCCCTGCAGTGAAAACGACCTAAATAAACACAGCACTAGAATAATACCCTCCCCGGGTTCGTCTAACCTCCCTGCACATGGAGGCCGGGGACAGGCAGAGGCTGGAGGAGGCATTATGGAGCGAATACCTGAGGATGTGGCGGTCTGGAGAGGCAGAGCGCAGCCATTTGGTGGATGTTTTTCCTGTCCAGAGTGCATTACAGCAGCATGAGTGGTTGCATTTTTAGCAGAACCGCAGTGTGACCTGTGACTGTGGTGGTGTTACAGCTTTGCTCGACACTCTGAGTCACACTGGGAAAGGAACTAATCACCCCGGTGCCTTTTCTGCACACCACAATCAAGTCTGTCTGGGTGAATTTATACGTCTGAATTTTAAAAGAGTCAAAAACTGTGTTTTCTTTTTGTGTGTTGGTCTGAAAGCATCATTCATAACTTCGACTCTCTGTTGCTCTTGCAACACTGGCAGATTCTTACAGCGTCTTTCGTCTTGCAGCAGGTTTACTGCTCCTCACTTCTCCTGCAGTATTTGGTTCCTTTCATTACTACGGATTGCAGCTGCTCGTCTTATAACTGTAAAAAGAGAGCGCGATCACAGGAAAAAACAAATTCTTAGATGCATTGCGATTCAGAAAACGCAATAATCTGAAATTGAAAACTCAATTCTCGACATTATGATCGCCTGTCAGGATTTTGTAAGACGGAGCTTTACGTTTCTTCGCGGCTGCCACCGAACCGATTGGATGGTGATGGTTTAAAAAGTCTTTAAAGACATTGTTTATCCAGCAGATGATGGAAGCATCAAAAAATGAGGAATCAAACATTTTGATCCATCAAGATACATCAGTAATTGTTTTATATTTGCCTCTGAAGCCCCCCCCCCAGACACCAGTGTCGGCCACTCTCTCCACCGGCTTCATGTCCGTTTCAGGAGTGATTTTAAGATTTTATTTTATTTAGCAGGACTTAAGGTTACACCACGAGGTCGACCAACCAGACACTCTTAAATGTTTTATTTTTTATATAGTGTAGTTTTCTTTTATTCATATATTTTATTTATGTTTATCTTTGTATTTTAAGCCTGTTCGGCACTTTGGTCGACTGTGGTTGTTTTTAAATGTGCTTTACAGATAAACTGTGACGTGACTTTATATGAAGGCAAAATTCAACAGAACGCAAACTCAAATATTTTACAATGTATGAGTACAATGTTTTTTTTAACCTTTATTGGTAAACAGCAGTTTACAGTGTAGTTCGATAACTTTACCGAGTGACCCATCTTGTTTTTTTTACAGTGTAATTATAGTCATTTCAACTTGAATACTGAAAAAACTCTAGAGAATCTGTGTTTTATGGTGGATTGCAGCCTGCTTTCTTGTGTCAGTTTAATGTGAAACTAATCATATATTCAAATGTTACTTGAGCTTAACTCATTTAATTCATATTATTTGGGCTACAGACAGATTATAAGACACTGAGCCCCTTTGAACAGATGTGTACAAAGAAAAATATACACAATACGGCTGGACACTATACGAAATATTATATAAAACCACAAAAAAGGCAATTCCAAATTATTTATTTAGTTATTTTTCTTTCTTTCTTTACTATTACCTATCTAGGATATGTTAATATATAAACATACATAAACATCTCCTATATAAACCTCATTTATTTCCCCTGAAACATTCGATTATGACCTTTAAATCACAGTAACTGCATGATGTTATTAATATAATTGTTCTGACTGTGCTGTCATCCTTGTTTTGTTTTATGTATTATGTTGAGTCCTGTGCGTTACTCTGTTATTCTCTGTCCGTCCTTGTGTGTTTCATCTCTGTCTCCATCATATTTAAAGTGCTCTGTATTATATTAGGAAGGATTAAACCAAAATATAACAAAAATAAATATCTAATCACACCTTTTGTCGGTTGTTAAGATACTCTGATCAGGATTGAGATATCATTGTCTTGCTGGCACCAGTATTGAAAAGACGATACCCAGTTTGATTCATTATGTAATTAGGGGCGTTTGAAAGCCCTTCCTGGAATTGACTGGAGTTTAATGATGTTAATTGCTGTTTTGTGAAATAAAATGAAAAGCTCTCGCAGGGTTTTTGTTCTAACTGAAGATGTGAAGTTGGAGTGCGTCGTTTTCATTTATTGTCTCGTAATGTGGGCGTTGTGAAGCCCTTTGAGACTGTAACTGTGATTAAGGGTTATGCCAATAAACTTGCTTATAGGGAGTAGATGCGTTTAAAGCTCCCACTGTTTATATTATTCACTGCATTGGCTTTTATTTATGTAAAACATGCCAGGACGACCCCTGAGAGTTGTGTAGAAAGTCTATTTTTATTTAGAGGAGAGAAAAAAACCATCCTTGCTTACGTTTTCACACTCTCGGGCCAGGTTTTTTTAATCAGCATTGTCTTTTTGTCACACGCTGAGCTCGCCATCTGCTGCTGCTGCAGCCCCGTCAACGTCCTTAAAAAGTCATTGCTGTATTCTTAATTATCTTCGTTTAATCGCCTCCCCTCTTCGGGGAGATGAAAGGTTATTAGAAAATGAGCCCACATGGGGAATTTATTAAAACTGCAGCAGAATACTGTATGCAGGTGTAGACAGCCGTGGATGGAACCGTAGCCCTGTTGTCCTTGTGCCATGTGTTGCAGTGTTCACTGTTTTTATTCTTATTTCCGGCTCTCCCTGTCAGTTACATCTTGTTTTTTTGCACACGGCGGCTGATACCTGCATATCTCGTCATAAAGATTTGGTAGAAGAAGGAAAATAAAATAACAGAAAGCTGGGGTGTGTCAGTCCAACGAGATCAAAGAGAATCTGCACACCCATATGTCTCAGAATGCTCTTCTTATTCTATGATTTGAGTTTCTGTTTCAAGCACAGGAAGCACAGATGTTTCAGCGACGGCTTGCACAGTGAAAAGGCCTCGACGATCCAAGTGTCCTTAAAATAGAAACTGATTTGGTTTTAGACTAATCTGCCGGCTGGTTCACATGTTGTGCTTTTAACAAGTTCGTCCTCCAGAATATCACACACATCTTTTCTGAACTGACGGTTTGATCGAACCTCACCTCATCGAAAGTCACAGTTCACTTTCGATTTCCAAGCTATCGACAGGCGCGACAACCAATCAGAGCAAAGAAACGCGGTCCTTTCTTACTGTAGCCGGCCGGGGAACGCTCTGTATCGGCGGCACAGGTGATTATAATGAAAACGTGGACATTATATCACGTGTTTTTCATCATCTGATCGGCTCTTCTGATCAATTGGATCACCAAATCTGTATGTTTGTATATGAGCACAGCTCAGTCAGTGCAGGTTTGGTGATGTAAAGGTGAAAACGTGACTAACTGGACTCAATTTTAATGAAATGCTTACGTTCTTTTATAATAAGCATCTTTACTTCAGTGGCATTTGAATGACAGGATCTCCGAGACGTATTAACCACAGTAATGGTGTTTTTTTTACTTCTGCCTACAACCCGGATTAATCTATAAAGATCTGGTATTAATGAGTAAAAAGTAAGAATTTTGTTTGTATCCAAACTTGTGCAAAGGGAAGTAATCTGTGACATGTCACCCTCCACCTGCCACCACATCACCTTCCTCTCCTCGCCGTCCTCTTCGTCCCCTGCAGCCTGTCATCGACAGTCAATTAAGTCACATTTTTCCATCAGAGCCGAGGTGCAGCAGAAATGTGGCGTGAAGAGGGCATGTATCATCAAACTGAACGCTGTGGCACAAACACAGCCCCCCCCCCCCCCCCCCCGTCCGTGAGAACGAGGCTTGTTAGCATTCATGTGTTGCGTTCACGCTCTCTCACACGTAGCGACGTCCTCCATTATTGAGCAGTTGTAAATGCTTTGAAGTTCTGCTGTTTGGGGAGTTTTTTGTTCCAGAACAGGGCCGGAGCGGGAACGTGGGGCTTTCAAAGGCAGAAATCTCAGCTGCTGGCCCAGTAATTGTTGTGGCGTATTGATCAACATCCTTTTTCCTGATGTTTCTCTCTTCCAACAGTTGCACTCTGTGTGTTTATTTCACTGGATGCTTTAAAGGATTCTGCAAACAGAACAGATTAAACCAGCAGCCGAGCTGCAGCAGCGAGCACCGTCCGCCTGCTCCGCTCTGTCATTGAAAACAAGGTCAAGGTGACGGAGAATCTAATTGACGCTCAGCCCGACCCCGGTGACTCCCCCGGGATGTTACAGAGCAGCACCGCCCCGTCCCTCCTCCTCCTCCTCCTCCTCCTCCACATGGTTACACCACGGGCTCCGGCTCGCGCCTCATTAGCATTTGACCGCGTGGGCAAAGCAAAGCGGCTTCATCTAATGCATTTAATAGTGGGAATATATTCTGTGTAATTTAATTAATGTGTTAGTGTGCGTCTGTGGCCAGATAACGTTAAAACAATTTCACAGCAGCGTCAGAATCAAAGTGGTTTGTTTAAAAAAGAAAAAGAAAAAAAAGAACTGTGTGTTGTTAAAGGCTGGTTTAGTTTTATCTGGATAAGAAGCAAGTTTTTTTGAAACGTCAGTGAAACCATGAACTCATGACAGAAGAACGAGAGCCGCCGTCTGTAGATAAATAATAATACAGGGGGATATATAACAGAGGCCAAAGGAAAGGTTACTCCACCGAGCTGCTAAATCCTTTACACATTAATTCTTAGTTTCCTTTTAGTCGTCGTGTATCGTCAAATGTCTCCTTTATGTTTTTAAGATGTTTTTATGTGAAGCAGCACTGTGCCCAAGACAAATTTCCCTTCTGGGACAATAACATTTACTCTCTCTCTCTGTGCTCAGTATAAATAATTCCACAGGTTTTATTGGACGCCTGTTCGGGACGGATTAGATGATCATTTGTGCTGTAAAAGAAGAATAGTTCCCACAGACCAATGTGATGTTTTTTTAAATTGCTCCTTTGGTCAGTGTAACTCAATTAACTATCCAAAGATATTTAATTTAAAATGCTATAAAACATTTGAGAAGCTGGGCTGTGGGACATCTTCTGCTTGACAAATAACTCAATAATTGATTATCAAAGTTTTGCAGTTCATTGTTTTGTCGATCAATTAATGGATGATCAGTTAATTGTTTCAGTGCCAAGTGGATTCATTTATTGTGAGAAGGATGTATGTTGTGATTTTTTTGCTCTGATTTTTATTCTTCATAAATCTGAGCCACACCTGATCACCCAACATCAGTGCTAGACCTGAAACCACAAGAGTGGTGGCAGAATTCAAAGAAATCTTTTTAAAGAAAGAAAATCTTTTGCTGCTTCTCTCTGATGAAGCCCAATTATGTTCCTGAAAGCTTTTTCAGTTTTACATCATCTGTAGTTTTGTTGTGAAATGTGAAGCACAATAGTTGGAAATCTGACATTTAGGATTATCATTTTAGCCTTTTTAGCCCTACGTTTTAAGCATTTAGCTGATGCTTATTCAGAGCGGCTTAGAATAAGCTCTAAATCCTGGATCACCCACATTATAAGCAACAAATAGTATAAATATAAAGGTTAAAGCTATATCACCAAGGTAACCAATGTATAAACGCGTGTCCTCTGAATGTTTATGGATGAAAGTGCTGAAGGTGGGAATTTATCTGTGTTCCTACAGTGAGACTGACGAGAGCCAGCAGCCGAGAGACGTTTGACTGCATGAAGAGGCCGAGTGACGGGACCCTGGTCCTCACCTAGACCCCTCCCACGACCCCCCCACTGCCTGGACATGGTGAGCCGCCTGTTGGTTTATGTCGTGTGTTTTTTTAGCCGTTAATAGACTCCGAACTGTTCCTTAAAAGCTGTTGAATACTGATATACCCGTAAACCCCCCGATCTTCATCGGTGTTCACATCAGATAAACTACCGCGTGAGTAAAATACAGCTGGAAGTAAATTAAAGGTCGAGTAACATAAAATAATTGTTCTTTCGCTGGTGATGGTGTTGTTTTGGCTGATCCGGCCACACAAACTGTGAAACTGATGGTTTGTTTTTGGTCCCAAAAAGGTAAAAACCTGAATCGATTTAGTTTGAGAACCGGCAGCTTAACAGTTTGTTTATCTGTCAGACAAAAACAAGGAATTGTGGGCACATTGGGCTGTTTCAGGCAGCAGGATAACAAGCACTGTGCTGAAACACCTTTCCCTCCAGTGTCAGGTACTGATGAGCATCAGATCATTTGTGACACACAGACAATCCCCCGAGGATTTTAGTGAGAAGTTAAGTTTTGACGAATTAATTGACAAGAGTGCGAGGTCTGAAAATATCCCAACCCAGTTTGATTCAGAGCTTCTGTCAGGCCGTCAGCTGCAGGAGACGGTTTCTGAACAGCCGGAGCGATGCCGACAGCAACATGTCCTCTGTCGTTTACTCTCAAACTACTTTCTGTGAATTTCATGAATCCTAAATGTCGTCTATGTGAGTACTGCTCTGTCGTTTTCACAATATCAGAATTGTCCCTTTTAGAAATACTAATTTCAATATCTAAAAATGTGATTTTCCTATGATACCACAAGAAAAAACATGACGTTTCCTCAGGTGGTTTAATGCCTATAACACCAATTTAACACCAATAGATTCACCAGAAGCATGTTTGTCTTTGCTCTATCACCAAACCAGAAAATCCACAAAGATCAGAGGCAGAGCAGCGATTTCTGCCACAGCATTTCATCAAGGCCATCACACAACACTGTGACAGTGTTTCATGACGACCCCGATGGAGGTCACGAGCAGAAATGCGTTGGTCTGACGCTCAAATTGTTTTTTCTGTGTTGCAGGAGTTTTTACTAAAATTATTCAGTATTAAAATGACGGTTATGTAAGAAACCTTGTGGTTGACAAAAAGCACAGCTGAAAAAAAAAGAAAAAGTACAGACACAAAACTGGAAGCAGGCTGCTCTGTTGCTGTCTGGAAGTCGGATCCACATCAAGATAAAGTTGACTTTCAGACAAAGATTTATGTTTTTAGTTGTCGTCAGCTCTGTCTGCCTTATTCCTCCTGCTTTTACCTCCTCCATGTCCCATATCTCTGCCCTTCACAGATGCTGCCTAAATTTAATCTAAGCTTTGTGAACACATTTGGAGAAAACATTGAGTATTTAATAAAGGTTGAGAGCTTCATCAAACACAGCAGTCAGGACAACACCAGCGATTATTTACCTT
Organism: Lateolabrax maculatus; assembly: GCA_031216445.1. Classification (NCBI taxonomy): domain Eukaryota; kingdom Metazoa; phylum Chordata; class Actinopteri; order Acropomatiformes; family Lateolabracidae; genus Lateolabrax; species Lateolabrax maculatus. The sequence goes on along the minus strand of CM062217.1, from coordinate 2,259,511 downwards.
AATGAGAAGTATTCAGAGCAATTTGTTTTTTAATGAAAAAATCCTTTTTTTCCCGATATATCATGATAAATGTTATTCATAGGCACATAGTACTTAGTATATCAGTATTTTTTTGGAAAAATGTAGGAAGACATTAATCTTTGTATAATCTCTGTATGTGCTGGTTATCTGCTTCATGTACTGTAAACCGAGTTGGTTTCACACCATGAAAACCTGCAGGTGCCAGACGTCCAACTCCCAAATGTGATTTTACAATGAAAAGAAAATGTCAAAGGAGTCATTTCTGATGCGTGTGGCAGATTTAAGTAAATGGCGTCCACTGACAAACCCTGCAATGCAATCAATTAAAGCGGTGAATATCATTATCTTCTAATTGCGGCGCGAGCCTGAACTCCCAGCTGTCTTGTAGGTAACAAATAAAAGACGCCGAGGCGAGACGAGCCGAGCCGGGCCGGGATCCAGAATCAGTGTTGAGGCTGTGAAAGTCTTAATCTTTCATTTAGATCTCGTTAACGTTTGCGTGTACGTTTGTGTGTTATGGTTGTTGATGCTGCCCACACTTGCCGCTACACGGCCCCGAATGCCCCCGGCAGTTCAGCGAGAGATTAGCCGGGTCGTGATGGATGACCCTCGCAGCTCCAGCACGAGCCCCCGAGACTCGCGGCCATGAATTATTAAAGCACCGTCATAAATAACTCACCGTAATGAGGGTGTGCTTACGCGCTGCAGGCGGGGGAGAGAGGGAGGAGAGAAAAAGAGAGGATGGGAGTCGAAGAGGAAGGGATGATTGAGAGCGATAGATGTTTGACCTTGGATTGAAAGCCCGGCTTGATGCTCGCCCGGCGGACGGACGCACTCAGGCTTGTAAAAACCAGCACTGAGCTAATTTTTGCCCATCAGCCGTTTTTTTTGTTTTTTCTCCTCTTCCCCTCAGAGAGATGGGCTCTATCCCTAAGTACATGTCATAAATGTTAATGTTAAGTAACGGTGGCGGCGGTATCTAGGCCACGCGGAGATTGGCAGCAGCACAGGTCGCTTCAGGTGTTGCTGTCATTGCGCAGACTGTGACGAGCCTTTCTGACACAGAAAACAAGCTGCTGCACCAGAACGTCTGGGGAGGAAGATGAGGAAATAAAAACACTTAGTTCTCGTTCAAAAAAAGATTTCGTCTGCTTCCTCCAGCAGATTCAACAAATTCAGTGTCTCTGTAATTACCCAGAGTGAATAACTGTGACGATAATCCTTCTTTTAACAGTAAAACGTGTGAATGTGTGATGCAGTCGGCGCTCCGGTTCATCCCAAAGGTGTTGGATGGGCAGTCACGTCATGTCATGTTGAAACAGGAAAAGGAAACACAAGTTTGAATAAGACTATTGTTGAAAATGTCATCTGCTGCAGCTTTAAGATTTATCTTCACTGGAACTAAGCGGCCCAAACCATGAAAAACAGCCTCAGACCGAAAGAACACTAAGAGTACGTCCACATGGACCTGTTTTAATTTAAAAACGCATAATTTTCTCTTTGTTTTGGCCTCCGTTCGCCCCAAAACGCTGTTTTTCGTGCCCAATAATAAGATTTTCCAAAACAGTCTCCACAGTAGATAAATCTTAAAATGCCTCTTAGGTATTTTAGTGTTTACAGGGAAAACAAAGCATTTGCATAAGGGTTGACATAAGCCTGTCCAGTGAAGGTCGAGGGCTGTGTGGCAGTAAAGTTGTGCAGGACCAGACAGTAGTGATCTGGTCAGTCAAGCTGTTTCTGTCCTCACCAGATGTTGGCTGTGATGCACCGTTCTGTTCGCCAACTAAAAGGAGGATGAAATACTAAGATATTCAGCTATTTTTATATTGCTCAGATATTTCACTGTGGGCAGAGGTTTCTGTAGCAGCCACAGAGCAGTGTCGACTCTATTTATCCATTTATTTAGCTGGCAGTTATTTGGCCTTATGGAAATATGATGAACTGTGAACTGAGAGCACATTGGTGGTTTGATTAATTTTTCTGTTGACAGACAGGTAATATTTCAAGTTCGTCGGTGCTGCATAACTTCCATGGTGAAGTAGTGAGTTATGGAGCATTATTTTATTATTTTCTGACGACAGGCAAATTACCTGCAACACGTGACTTCTCCCAGACCGAGGAGCTGGTTTTAGTGCCTTCATTCATTCCTGTGAATACGACCCCAGAATCAAGACATCTGATGAGCTGTTGAGTCGTTTGCTTATGTTTAAGGGAAACAAGGAAACACAGCCACTGACAATCAAATATGATCAAACCAAACTCTCACAGTCTCGGTAAAACAGATGAGTTGCGCTTTGTTTCCCATTTAGTCCATAAATGTTTGATATTGAAGAGAAATCAGCATTTTCAGGTACTTCTAACGTAAGAAAACATCAGTATGCACTCGCTGACTGTTTAACAATCAACAGCGCTCCCCTGGATGACATTTAACCTGATTAATGATAATGATTAGGAAGATAGACCATCTTAAAGGTCACAAGTTGTAAAAGGCTATAGGTTTGATTCCTGTAGAAGCCCATTTAAGTACACCAGACTCAATAACAAATGCGTATTAGTATTATTAGTATTAGTTTTTTTTTTGTTTCCAAGGGGCGTTATCAACGGGCGGACAACCAATCAGAGCAGCGAAACGTCGTCCAGTCAGAAGTACGGCGACACATCTTTCTTATTAAAAAAAGCTTTAAGTGCAGTTGTTTGTTCTTCTTTTAGAGAAAATATAGTTTGTTTAATACTGAAGCGATAGACAATTCAACACAACGGTCCTCATCAGCAGCAGCCATGTTGGTTTCTCCACAGTCAGTCATCGTATCAGACCCGCCCCGTATTAGATAAATGGCTGTGATTGGTCCGACACACTCCAGGACGGGTGGAAATCAGTCTGAACGGGAGGGCGGGCGGACGAATGTGCCAGAGCAAATAAATCATGAGCTCGCAGATTCGTAGGGTAATGTTTAGGTCCATCAGCGGACATGTTTCCTCTCTGAAAGTCCTTCAGCTGACTGAAAACATGCCTCAAATAAAAATGATAATGTCTCTCTCTCCCCTCGTCTGAACCCAGAGGTCGTTCCGATCGTTCGCAAACGACGACCGCCACGTCATGGCCAAGCACGCCAGCATCTATCCGGCGCCGGAGGAGCTGGAGGCCGTCCAGACGCTGGTGTCCACCGTGGAGGGAGCCCTCAAGAAAGTCTCTGACTGGATGGATGGCCTCAACAAATCCTCAGGGAAGACCTCCGGCAACAGCGAGGACAACGCGGTGGAGAAAGATGCCGCTGAGACAAAGTACGTGCTCTTATTTTAGGGTTGTTTTGAATGTGTCATGGTTCATACGTCCCTGCTCGGACCACAGCACGATATGTTCTTGCATCTGAATGCTCAGTGGGTGTGTTTTCAGAGTGAATTTATTACTCATTCCAGTTTATTTTTGTTCCTTCAGCCGTTTCCTCAGCACAGTGCCAGAACGTTTCCCTCGTAAAGCCGCGTTCTGCTGTAAATCTCCATCGGGAGGGTTACATGTGATGATGGGATGATTAAACAAGCTCGACAAACAGCCATAAATTCTCAACATTTGGCTCGCGGCCTAAACATCCACACAGAGGTTCTGCAGTAACAAAGTGTCTCTGTGGGATTAAACATTAAATGTATTGTTGACATGTAGGAGGACGTCAGGTCAGCCATGTTTGTGGCTTAACAAAGACGTCCGCAAGTTGGCCAAAGTGTCTTGACGACACAGACTGTACCTGTGGACTAGGCACGACGCCAGGGTTTCAGTTTTGGACGGGCCCAAGTATTTTTGGCTGAGCTTTTTATTACAGACGCTGAAACTGTTTAGTCTCGTCATACAGAAATGACTGTGGAAGGCAAATAGCACATCTGGGTGATTATGACACTTTTAAAGTGAATGATTAACCTTCACGTCTGCCAGGATGAAGATGCACATTCTGTCAAAAGTCAAACTGCTGAAGCAAAGAATTAGGTTCAGCTGAATTGTGAAATGTATTTTTATCCTCTATTTCTTACAGTGTATATGCGTTAGGAGGGAATCACTTCACGGCCACTAGGGTTGGGTACCTTTTTACGGTATTTTACTCTCTACTTTGGTTTCATTTTAAGGTTTCAGGCAAACAAACACAGTTACACTCCTCTAGCCTCCTCTCTCGCCCAGATGCTCTCAGGTATCGAGATTTGGCACCGATTGATTTAACTTGAATCTGTACTCGTAATACCGACCTAATTCAATTTGTACCCTTTAAAGTATCGAGTTTGGTACCCGACCCTAATGGCCAGTATGGAGGGCAGAAATGATGACAGGAACCAGTAACTCTTCCATTGTTCATGTGGCGTGAATTTTGTATCAAGACGGACTTGGATAAAATCTGAACTTTACCAGTGGTGAAATGATGAGATGGAACAGTTGTACATGCAGATATACGATTGTGTTGTAAGTCCTCTGTGAGAGACTCTGACGCTGGCTGTCATCCATCTGCCCTCAGGCCGGGCGGCACGCCGCTGCTGTGCGGGGTGACGCGCGTCGGCCTGGTGGCCAAAGGCCTGCTCATCAAAGGGGACATGGACCTGGAGCTGGTGCTGATGTGCCGGGAGAAACCCACCAAACTGCTGCTGTACACCATCAGCGCCAACCTGCCCCTGCAGATCCAGGTACGCTCAGCCGCACCTCCTGCACCGCGGCATTCAGCGCGCGGCGTCCAGAAACACAGCTGAGGAAGCGACCTCGGGGCGGGGAGGCTTTACAAAGTGTGATAAAAGAGTTTGTCTTGGAGAACAGACGCACTGACGCCCTGAAGTGGGGACATGATGATAATAATAATAATAATAATAATAATAATAACACGTGGGAGACGGAATATTATGTTTAATTTGAACAAAGTATATATAATAGATTCAAAGTGCAGCATTATAAGAGTGCAAAACACATATTTTATCTCATACTGTTCAGTGTTTCTTACTTTTACAAGCAGTCAGAAATACCAGAAGGTAAAATGAACCTTTAAAAACATGAAAACAAAAACATCCTCCGTCAGCTGTGATGTGTGGGTGTATTTTCATCAGTGATGAGTGATACGGGAAACAAATGATCTTGTGAGACGCTGTTGAAAGCTCTGAGATCAGATTATATTGTTATTCAAATCGTCACTACATTTTGACATATTTTACCGGTGGATATCTCTGTACTTTTGCATCTGTTACATTAATGTAATTAGATATTTTGGAATCCGAGTGATATAAATTACCTTAGATATGCAAAGGACAACGAGGCATTAAACAAACATTTTAACAAATGTTTAGACACAATTGGTTAAGAAGGTTGAATAGAAATACTTAAAATGTCTGTTTTCCCCATTGAGGTCTGTCTTAAACTTATTTAACCTGGACCAGAATTACAAATTGCTGCTTGTAGGTTTGGCAAAAAGGTTAAAAATAAATATCATTCAGTTAAAATGGATTCTGAGCATTTAGTGCAATAAGAGCGATTTGATATTCAAAATATATTCAAAACCACACAGGAAGAAGTAACACATGGCTCATACTAGCTGAATACCAACGACACGACTATGATCCACTCAAACAAGTGAAGTTTAAACATTGAGCCATCTCCGTATCCCCAAGTGTGAATGTTTCAGGGTCTAAATCTGTGTTGTTGAGTTTGTTCCATTAACAGCTGAACACCAGCAGTTTGAGGGGAAACTCAGTCAGATTTCTTTATTAATTAAATACCAGAAATGCCTGCTTTTGTATATCCAATAAAACAAATATATTAATAATTAAGATAAAAGAATTCTGTAAAGATGAAACACTGCTTGAAGTCATTTGTGTGACAGCAGAACAAGTTTAAATCATTAACAGAGAAGAGTTTATTCTCCTATCCTCAGATTAATGATGGACTACAGATGCGTTTTGGGGCAAAATAAATAATATCCCAGAGTCCCAGAGTTGTTCAAATATTTTTATCAAGGATCTCTATCCTCAAACGGGTTTCCACAGAGTCCCCCCCTCCCCAAGCATCTGCTAAGTAACAAAGCAGCGCTGACGTACCCGGAGCCTAAATGTGCTTCCTGTGCTCCCATCTCAGTTAATTACCTGCCATAACCACCGTGCGTGCTTCATCATCAATGGAGGAAACCATTTGCAGCTCATTTCCTGGGCCAAGCTGGGAGAGATTGACAGGCTGAGGGCCGATGGATGGGGTCATTTCTCACAGAGACGAGACAGAGAGAATGCACTTGAAAACGTGCCACTGAAGGGAACACGAATCCTGGCTGGCAATAAAAACAAGAGTGGGAACTCAGAACAAAAATGTGGAGGAAAGCTGCATGTAAACACAACATTTGGTGCCTTTTGCTGCTTTGAGAGGCCTGTTTGGTATTTACAAAAAGTCTCAAAAAGTCTCAAAAAGTTCTCTCAGCACCTAAATATCTTTTATTTGTGTGAATACTGTAGTAAGAATCAGTATCCAAATAATGGAACCCCGTCAGTACAACAGAGTCATGTCACTTTTGAACAGAAATGTTGTTTTCATGCAGTAATTACTTCCAAACGCTTCTCCTTTCAATTTATTGTGAATTATAATCAAAATGATGATGTGTAAATGCCTACCATCAATTTGTTAAAAAATGGGGCTTGATTTCATGAAAATCTTTATTATTATTATTCATTATTACTTTAAAACTTGAAATGAAACATCGTTCTCTTTGAGCCCCTGGAAGGCTTTTAGTGTTAAAACATCTGGAAGTGTTAAAGAAGTTCACTGATGGCAGCTTAACAAGCAAACAAAAAAACAGCAAAGTGGAAGCGACTGTAAACAAAGACAGAGCAACAGAATAGTGAGTGACTGCGGATGGAATTAGTGTTGTGGAAATAAACACTTTACTGAATTTAAATGGAGGAAGTGTTGCATTTACATTAACCGCAAACAACATCAACTGCAAATTAATGCGAGCAGATTGAAAAAAAACAAGGTTTCTAACTAAAATATGATGAAACATACTTTTAAAACAAGGAACATAAAGAATATATCAAGCCCGTCTCTAAAGCTCTAATATGTAACAGTGCTGGCTGTTAAAGTGGCGGCTTTATGTCTTTCACTGACACGTGGTTTCTACATTAACGCTGGTGAGCGCGAGGAAGCCCAGCCCGCTTCTCACACTGAATCTCTAAATAAATGTTCTCATCAGGTCTGAAATTGCCTTAAAATGACGTTAAATGTTAAGTCGGGACACTCGTTTAATTCCTATGAGCTCATCTAAACGCTGAATCTAAAGCATTTAGCTGGACATTCATTTATTCATGGATGAAAGCTCAGAGTATGAGGACGGAGACAACAGGTGAGATGAATCATGAGTGTTTTAAGTACGAGGGCAAAAATTATTTCTTTAGACCGATCTGACCTGAGAAGAAACGTAGAAACGGTTCATTCAGTGCTTCATGGTTCCTGTCTTTATTTTCTTTGAGCGTAAGACACAATTTCTACATGATTCGTCTATTACAGTGACGTTTCTCAGACGAAGAAGACATTTAATGCATTTAGTTCCTCTCTGCATGTTTTATGTGCAGCTGCAGCCTTTAAATTAATCTGACGACATTCAGTTCAGAATTTAGAATAAAAGTGACTTATTCAGATTCATGGCCGACATGTAAAACTTCATAGTTTCAGATAAAGGTCTGTTTATATCTGCAGTTAAAGTACGTAAGTAGATTTATTTAGAGATATTTGAGAATTGTTTACACTAAGCAAGTGTTTTATTTGTGTGCCAGTGATTCTTGTTCAGAGCTCTTGAACACATCCTCCAACAAACTAGAACAGCAGCGTCTAGATCTTCACCAACAGCAGGAGTCAATGTTTCCACTGTGATATTCGATTTTTAATTAATCGTGCAGCCCTTCCTTGCAGACAATGACGGAGGACAAATACGAGGTGCAGTCGTGCGTGCCCGAGGCAGCCATCCGGGTGTGCAGCACCAAAGACCCCCAGCTCACGCTGAAGATCACCCTCTCCTCGTTATCCATGAGGGAGGAACACAGCGCCACAGAGGAAGGTATTGACCAACCCCCCCCCCGCTGTGCCTCCTGTTCTGGAGGACACTTCCCCTGTTTTTATTTGACCTTTATATGACAACAGAGGGGAGCGAGAGAGAGGAAACGGGTGAGGAAGAGAAGGGAGGGTCATACTGTGATGTAAAGGTATAAAAGCGCCATGACACCTGAGCTGGAAATGGGAGACAGTCTGGGAGAAGATTGGCGAAGGATGATGCACTGAGAGGGCTGAAAGCTGAGAGGCGAACAGGGGGAAAAGATACGGATCTGGGTCAAGTGCGGTGGGAGTAGCAGGTGGCCGGTGAAGGATGATTTCCGGAGGGGATGTGTTGGGTTGGGACTGGCGAAAAAGGAGATGTCTGTCTCAGGTGTCCCCTCGTATCATCCTGCATCTGATGAGAAAAGACTCAGCCGTCCAAAAATCAGAGGAGGGGCAGGCAAGATAAAAAAAACAGACATCATTTTAGGCCAGAAATAGATATTTAGGAATTAATCCCTGAAGAGAAGGAGGTTGTTGTTCAAGTGAACAAGACAATTAATCTGACTAACTGTGAAAAAAAAACAAATAATTGATGGGAAACTGAGCTGCCCATCCTGTCTGGCGTCTACTGTAAGTCAAGAGCCGACGTTTAGCATCACTGCTTTGACTGTGTTTGTTTTGTTTTTTTTGTTTTTTTTTCACAAATGGGAATGAAATTAAAAATGCATGAAAGGCGAGTCAGAAGTGAGGAGCTGCCTTTGTGGAACAGCGATGTGGTCTCGCTCCCAGTGGGAAAGATTGAGTCGAGCCATCACAAAAGGTAGAAAAATGGATTCTGCCAAACAGGAGAGCAGCAGCTGTCGAGCGCAGAGTCACAACAAGGAGAAAAGCATTTTTCCTTCAGCTTCGGCAGCCTGTCAGCACAAACAAGGACAGTGTTTTTGACTCATTCAGGTTTGTTATAGTGTGAAATCCCATAAACAGAGACTGTCCGTCTACCGCTCCTGTAGAGCAGAACTGATCGTGTTTATGGGTTTACGAACCATCTGCTTGGGGTTTGGGTTCGATGGCCGGTTCCCTTTTGGATCCAGTTCCAGGATGATCAGAGGCTTATTAATCTCTTATTGAATCTATTTATTAAACACAAATGTATTAAACATACAGGTAGCAGGCTTCCCAGCCTGAATGATGGTTCAAAATGTAACTCGTGCATTCGGTGGGTTTCCATCCATCGGTTTTTAAGGCTCAGTTTGCACATAAAAAAACTCCAACACTTCTAAAAGATCTCGTATTATGTCATAAAAGTTAATCAATCAAAGCAAAATGTGGCTAATTGCAATGGAAACAAATGTCTAGTGAAGCCTATCTGTGCTATCATCTCCTGTATGAGGGTTCCTCAGGGAGCCTGAATGTTTTTCTGGTTCCGCTGGTCTCTTATGACCCCTGGTTTGTAGAGTATACCTCCTGTCGCTGGCCTCTGCTCACTGACTGTTGGTTTTGTTGCCGTAGCTCCGCAGGTCGGCGCGCCGTGTGGACCGACACGTCTCTGCGGGCCCCCTCTCTCTCCCCCCCGCTGCTGACGAGGCGCCCCCCCACCCAGCAGCAGGAAACCCCGGGTACAAGGGGCTTCCCCGACCACCAAATCAAACCAACCCACTCACTCTCTGCCTCAGACATGCTCCTCTACCTCCACCCTCCCCCTTCCTCTGTTGACTGGACTTCTCTCTGGGTCACCATGAAATTCTGGTCCATGTCTACAACCGAGCACATAGACCAAAAAGGCAAAAAGACTACATTAACCAGCAGCCCGTGTCCAGAGCTGTGCTTCTTTGTTTTAATCACAGGGGCTGACGCCTCTCAGTTGATCAATTTTTATTGGCTCAGAATGACATCCCATAATTTCATGCTGTAAAAATGGTGTTAATTGAATTAATCTGATGTCCTGGTCACTAATCAAAATTCCCCTAAGCTGTTGATGTCAGGGAGAATTTACTGGGGGTTGTCTTATCTGTATGTGGTCTTGACCTGTGAGTGATGGTTCCTTCATTGCCTGCTTCTGGGAAACAGCTCCCACAATTCATCTGTGTACCAGGGAGAAGAAAAAAAAAAGAATTACTGGAGTCGATCTTACTAAGATACAAGTCTGTAAGGAAAAAATGCATAAATAATCAAAAAGTATTTTTCTTCAGTTACAATAAAATCTACGTGTTATTCCTTTATTGTATGTATTTGTAGACCCACAGTTACAGGCGTTATTTCTACTGAGTCTTGAGTTTGCCACCGGAAATATTCAGTGTTAATGACCGAGTCCTGTTAATTTGTAGGTGACTGGTTAAATTAAAGAGAATCATGTCTAAATTACAGCTAATCAGGTAAAATGGAAACCAAATGTCAAAGAGGGAGGCAAATTAGTTGTGAGATGAAATGTGATAGCAGACAGTACATTTATGTAAGGAAGCTAATTAGGGCTGAAACACTTCATTGATTAATTTAATAGTAAAAAATGTTCCATTTACATCAGTACACAATACGCAGAGTGAAATGTGCCAAACGTTGGGTGAGCTTTCCTGTGGAAGTCCAGTATTAATGATGAATGATGTTTTGATCCATCACCCTGCACATATATTTGTGTATATATATATATATATATATATATATATATATATATATATATATATGTATGTATGCAGCCCTAAAGTATTAGTACCCCTAAAGTATTGAGCGTTATTGTTAAATCTTTTACTACGTGCACTACGTGCTATATCTGGTGTAAGAAAAAATAATACAATTAAAATTCCATTTACAAATTCTATTATTAATCCTTATTTCAGAGTTTTATAATAGGCTAATATTATATTTTTATAAACCGTTTTTTCTTTTAGATTTTAAATACATTTAATTTAATTTTATAGTCTTTCCCTTGGCACACTAGAGACTCCGTAGGTTACAGAATGAGAGTATGTTCAAACATAAATGTTCCTGTAATGTTTAATTCCAAAGTTGGGTCTACAATTGAAGTTATGACGCGTTTCCTCCTCACGTGGCATCGGCACTTTGACCCTGAGGAACATGATCCTAACGGATCCCAAAAACCATTTCCACTCTTTTTAGTGACTTTAGTTTCTTGCCACAAAGCATTTTCCAAGAGAGAAAAGTAATTGAATGGCTTTTCGTCGGGTTTCACTTCAGTTCCCAGTTTCATTTGTTTCGAAGTCTCCAGGTGCACCAGGCAAGCAGAACCAAAAAGTGCTGGATTAAAAAGAAGTTTACTCTTCCTGCTTACTTTGACAAATCACGCCAGAACAGCGCATAATATTACCCAGAAGTCCCAGGGGCAGAACATGAAGGTCCTCAGTGCATTGGTCCTGGAGGAGGAGCGACACGGGACGAACCCCCGTGTCTCTCATCAACTCCTTCGTTTGTCTTCCACCTCTTCCATCCTGTTCAGCTTCCACTGCGGTCTCTACAGCAACAGACTGCTGAACCACACACACCGCCGCTCACGTTACTGCTGAGGCATCACACACACACACAGAAATTGGAGCGTGAATCCTGCATATATTCAGAATTAGAGACTCCAATACGAGCAGAAGTTGTTTTTTTTTTAAACGCTCTGTGTCAGCGTTACTGTCAGCTTTGTAGGAAATAGCCGTGATTTAATCTCTGCTGGCTATTTCTCATTGGAAGAGATCTTTGAACCATAATGGGGCTGATTCCAGTGTGATGGGACATTTATCAAGATTTAATATTTGCAACCTGGCAAGCTGAAGAATAAAGATAATGTTTGAAGCTGCAGGGAAGTCACTATCTTAGATGTCCTCTGTGAGATCATTGATAACCTGTGAGCCTTCCCAGCTGAGCTCTGCAGTGTGGTCTGCAGTCTGTTCCCCCCTTTCTTTGTCCGTCTGCTTGACTGTCCCACAGCGGGCACCCCCCCCTTAGCTGCTCCCGAGAACAAACAGCCTTCACTTTCTTTCCAGGGTGGCGTTCTCACTCTCAGATGTTTATGTTGTCGTTGTCATCCGCTGTCACTCTTCTTCTGCTGTCGTTCTCCCATGGCTCGGCCTCCGGCCATGGCAGGCGTGCTCCCCACAGGAACCCGGTGTGGAGAGACTGTTTCAGTCACACATAAACATCTGACCGACCCCGCAAGACTGAAAATACAAGCATGGTGCCTCAGAAAACTGCAGAACAAGCTGCCTTTTTTTTAAAAATCAGAATGACTTTTTCTCTTCAAGTAGAATAGCTAATGTGTCTGCACCGTTCCCTGTCTTTCACCCCCCAATCTCAGGCCTTCCTGAGCCAGTATTTCTCCTTGTTCTGAAGTGTTATTTTAATCTTTAATCTGGCTTTTGGTCCCTGAGTTGTCGCCATGCTTTAATTTTCGTCCTGCACCGTAATTGTTAACACACTAATCCGGCGTGTTCCATCGCCTCCAGCCACTGATCTGCATCTAGAGTGAGACTCCGGCCGGGCAGCGAGACGCATGCGCTCACGTCTACTCTGGTGTTGTTACGAAAGATCCTGCCTTGTGCATGAGAAACCCCCCCTCATCCCAGAAAAATCACAGAATCTCTCAAATTTCCCGCCTTCTCAGCTCATTCGGTCAGATCAGTGGGTTTGCCTAATAATTAGCCGTCCAACCCTGCTGCCTGTGTGTCTGTGTGCGAGCGTGAGAGTTCAGCGTGGTCACGCTCAGTCTGTCCCGTCTCATCCTGTCCCTCTCTCCAGAGGAGGGCGATCAGGACAACAACAAGGAGGAGCAGGAGGAGCAGCAGGAGGAGCAGCAGCAGCAGGAGGAGGAGGAGGAGGAGGAGGAGGATGTCCTGGACAGGCAGAAGTGCCAGGCTGCGCTGGCTTCGCTCCGACATGCCAAATGGTTCCAGGTGAGCATAGCTGGCAGCAGATCTCCCCCCTGAATATTCAACCCTGTCAGTAAAAACTGCATTTGTACACTTTAATGTGCAGCAGAACATGTGTTTTAAAGGAAACAGACAGGATTTTAATGAAGCTGAGCTCAGGCAGAGCGCTGAAGCTGCTTTTGTGTTTGGTTGTTTATTAAAATCCCCATCAGCAAACATGACGTCACAGAAATCCCACAGTTTAACAGACTATTATTTACATTATATACATTCAGACATCACATTACGTACAAAAATCCATCAAACAAAGACGGTCAGGCGGCTCTGTGTATTTGTTTTAATAATGTGATTTGGTAAAGAGTCCCATCCTGTAATTGCTCCGTAAATTACAGTAGATTTTTTGGAGATTTGTCTAAAGCATGATTAAGATTCGTATGATTATGTTGAGGCAGTCAGAGCACTTTGTTAAGGTTTGGAGCTGTGTGTGTTTTAAACAAACACTCAGTATTCAGGATGTTAACCCTGGTCTCCGGGATCAGAGGACACCGACCATCCACCTCAACCACTTCCCCATCACACAACACATCCTGGACGGGAAAAGGCCGAACCTCTGAGCATAATCCAGGCATCCGTTACAATCCCTCCAAAACAATCCCTCCAAACCTCTCAGACACTGCATCACTGTTGAAATAACTTCACTTCTTTTTACTGGAAAAGATTTTACACTGAGCTGAGGTGGAAAAGTTGATGTATTGATGAAAGCAAAGTGCGACAGTGGAAACGACTGAGCAAATAAATCATGACATACATGAAACATGTGACTTAAACCTCCACTGAGGATGAAAGGTGATCGAAGAGACTTTAACCTCTCTGAAATTAAGACACGAAACTAACATAAATGTGATGTTTCCACATTATTAATTATTATTTCTTCTGCGGTGGTTTAACGACACCCGACTGTTAATCTAAATTAACCTGCTGCTGATAATCACATAACATTAGTGGATGGAAACTTAACTAATGAGTCCAACAGTGGAGGAACAGAAATTGAAGTATCCAGCAATTCAGTGTACAAACATCAAAAACACATTAACCGGCAAGTAAGAGTGTGAAATTAATTATAAGGAATTGTAGAGAAACAATAGGGAAAAGGAACACGGAGTGAAAACAGTAGAAACTTTAGAAGAAGAATAAGAACAGCTGAAGGTCATGAAGAGACTCTTCAGCTGAGCTGCAGCCCGACTGAACTCAGACTTCTGAGAGTCAAGGTCGGGTGAAGCAGCGAGCGGCTTCCCTCAGGGAAGGAGAGCTGAATGCCAAGTGAGATCAGAGTGAAGGGCTGCACCGCGGGCCCCGGCTGAAGACGTGCACCGAGGACTGTGTTTCACCATAATCAGACCGGGATAACGTGACCCGCGGACCTCCGCTGATTTGTAATAACTGCAGATAAAATTAGTGACGTCTGTCTCATCCGCCACACACGTCTGTGAGGTTTACATGAAAGCACCTGAATGAAATGACCTGCCTTATTGTTGTGAACAGTCGTCCTGTGCAAACTGAAATCTCCAGCATCATTTATTATTCTCCTTTTAGCTCCGCTAGAACCTTGAGAAGTTTTTTGAGAGATTTTTGGAACAAATATGAGTGGATTCATTGCATCTTGGTTACCATATTTCAACAGGTTTTATTATTTTGTGCACCTTCATTTCAATAAGTGCAGGTGTGCAGTGAAACATTTGCCACATAAAATAGGTCAACCATACAATACTACTGTCATTGCTTTAGAAATGACTATTTTCACAGTTTTGAGGATATGCATGGAGGAATATTGTAACTATAATACAATGGCTGAAATCTACTTTTTACAGTTTTGAGTGCAGCAGGAAGAGGAGTTAACAAATAGAGGAGCATTCACATTTGCATGTCATACTGTAAAACCTCAGGTATCTTGAAATATCCAATCGACTTTCTGTTGAATCGAACACTGTGAGCATGATTCAACTGTACAGATTCACAAAAATGTTCAATTGTAAAAACGGTGATTATGAGAGAAATTAACTAAAAGCTAGTCAGCCTCCCTCCACAATATGATGATTAGATCTTCTATAAATATTCATGCAACCATTCTGAGCATTTTGAAAACCACATTTTCTATTATCGCAAGATTTCTTTTGTTTGTTTCTGTCTCACCAGCAAATGATGATAATGAAGAGGGAACAGCTCAATGCTGCTGTACTAAAAAGACAAAAAACCCTAATTTTTCAATGATCAGTTCCCACTAAAATGATCCATTTAACTTTTTTAAAACATTGTCAAACCCAAAACCAGTGAGGTCTGCAAGAGAAACAATGTAAGTAAATATGCAAACTTCACCATCAAAACACTCCTTTTAAACAGGAATATAAATATTTAGTGTTTTCTGTTCATTGTCTTCACTGAAATGTTCCATATTCAGTTCTCTGTACCAGTATTTTATCCTCGCTCACTTTATTATCACTCGAGCTGTTCCACACTGCAGAGGCTAAACTCTAAAGAATTTCTGCCTGCAGATAAAGTTTTTGTCCAAGAATTGAACACTATCAAGTTAAATATCAAATTCAGTCCCTCACAGTAGTTTTAGCAGCAGATTGACATTTCAGGGGTCATGAAGAAGTGTCTTCCAGTGCTGGGGATCCATATCTCAGAGCCCGCGAAGTGTCGCAGGCACATATTTATGTTGAGTTTGTGCTGCTCTTGTTGAAATGCTCCTCATGCTGTCGCTACGCTTCTGTCTGTCTGTCCCCTCAGGCCAGAGTCACAGATCTCAAGTCCTGCGTCATCGTCCTGAGGATTTTCAGAGACATGTGCAACAGACTGCCTGCGTGGCAGCCTCTCAAAGGATGGGTAGGTGACACAATCCGACTGGCTTCGAGAACGCACATTCGGTAGAAGACGGACACGTTTATGTCCCAGACTGCTGTTTATGTTCAGGATGTGTAGGAAACCCTGTGTCCTCTCTCTCTGTTCGCCCTCTGCAGCCTCTGGAGCTCATCTGTGAAAAGGCCATAGCCACTTGTAACCGGCCGCTGGGCCCAGGCGAGGCCCTGCGTCGCGTCATGGAGTGCATCGCCTCAGGGATCCTCCTGCCGGGTCAGTGACCAGTCCTTCACGGCAACCTACAAGCTCGGTTTTGTTGTTTGCATTTGCACTTTCCTCCAGGCTTCAGATCGTCCAGGTCCAGTTTAACACTGTTTGTTCTCAGCACGGGAGGTGAACTTCTGACTGCTGGAAGTCACTGAGGTCCTGAAGCGTTACTGTACATTGGGAGTTCGGGGCCGTGGTTATGGACTGGCAGACGTGGGTTTCAGTTCCCATGTTTAAAAAAAGGGAGGGTGAGCTTCAGTTATCAGGGTGTCAGAGTGCTCAGACTCTGCTCAGACTTTAAGGTGCACCATAAGTATTGTAGACCAGGGCCCCGTTTAATCATGGGGCCCTGGACCCTTTCTTGAGATTATGATGGATAGAAGCTGAAGGCTGATTGGTTTTACTTTGAATCATGAATGAGGACATGGTGGCAGTGAAATTATGTATTTTACAGTGTGATTGCGGTAAAAATGCACAATAAGCATTAAAAGTAAAATGAAAAGATTGTTTTTATGGCTGTAGGACATTGAATCAGTTTTGATATTGTTGCACAGGAACAGGGTGATCATGTAGGTACCCTCTGTTCCTCAGATGTTTTTATCTTGGAAATGCTGAAATTTTTCCTGCTAGAAGTGAATATATGTGAGCCGTCAGTGGTTAACAGTCGTCCACAGTGAATGAATCCAGTAATCAGACTCTCTGTGAAATGAAATTACAGAAGTTTGACGGTGAACTTGAAAGCAGCAAGGACACTCAAAGAACAATGTGGCCCTTTGAGTTTAAAAAGAAACAAAAAACTGTGTTATTGAATTTGAGTGAGTGGAAATGTAGGCTTGTATTTAAACAAAGGGATTCAGGGATGTGGGATGTGGGGATGTATACGTCCTGAATGATCCAGGCTCGTCCACACTGAAATATTTCAACAACTATCAGATGGATTTCCATGAAATTCGGTTCAGACGTTCAGTGATCCTCTGACACGTTAAACCAAGATGGCGGCCATGGTCAACATTTAACCTGTTAAACATCAGCGTGTTGATATTATCGGTGTGAGCATGTTATCATTCAGCTCAAACACAGCAGAGTCTCACAGAGCTGCTTTGTACTTTCAACCATTTCCACTGTTTTTCTGATAATTGGTTGGAAAGTCCAAGGAGTGAAAATGCAGTAAAAGCTGCCTGACATCCAGTTAAGTCCCTGATAACTTGTAAATGGAGCTAAACAGTATCACAGCGGTCTTTGAGTGAAACAATACTTCTTTTTAAATCAGTCTGTCACTGGAGGGTAACATCAGGCGACTCTCCTCTTCCTCTCAGCACTGACAACAAATAAAAAGCATGTTTAAAAAAAGGAATCAGCCCAGGGACTGAAAACAAAGCAGGCATAAAAGAAAACCTGTGAACATGAACAGAAACAGCTTGTTATTCTCAGGAGAGACGTTTCTAAAAGTCTTTAATGAATGTGTCGTGGGACGACGCTGCTGTCTTCACACTCAGGGTGTCCTGAAGATTCCTGTCCGGGACATCAGACTGGAGCGTCCACCGTGACGCAGCGTCCTTCCACCTACACTCACAGTTCTCCACAGAAACATTAACGCTTTGCAAACCGGGCGCAGATTCCCTCGGAGCTCCTCCAGAGTCCCGCAGCATGAACGATGGCTTCATTTAACTTTTCCTTGTGTTACATTCAGTTCAAGTCGGAGTGTTTCAGAAAGATTTACAGCACTCTCACAGGTATTTGTTTTCTAAAACATGTTAACGTTTATCTTCTGAGACTCTGTGTGAGGAGTGTTTCCCATTCGGCTGTAATAAACAGAAACATGTTCAGATTTATTTTTCCCAGCACTCTTCTGTCTCCTTCTCTAATCTTTTACCTTCTGGCTCCCACGTTCGATCAGCGCGGAGCAGCGAGCTGGTCGTTGTGATGATGTGATTGGGGTTTTAAGTTTGCCGTCGTTCCCAGAATGCCTCTGAATCATTGATGAGGGTTCACAGCAGGAGTTGTGGATTATTTCCGTGTGTGTTTCCTGTCTGGTGAAAGGAAGCCGGGTTCAAAGTGTCTCGGAGGCGTCTCCGGTCTGCGTCTGCATCTGAGCCTGCGGTGGAAACACTGACGTGGTTTCTCTTTACAGGAGGTCCAGGGGTTCATGACCCCTGCGAGAGGGAAGCCACCGACGTCCTGTCTGACCTCAGCGCCCAGCAGGCGGACGCCATCACACACAGCGCACAGGTCGGTCCACTTTACCCATCAGCCCCTTCTCCTGCTGTCAGGGCCTTCTTCCTCTGCAGTGTCTTAATCAGCATTTCCTGACTCCATAAGCATTTACGTCACCAGTGTTTCTGTCATTAATACAGTTCCTAATGATGCGTTTAATCTTCAGTTAATCTGAAGATTATTTCCTCAATGAATCGATGAATCATTTGGGCTAGAGCCCAATGATACGTCTTTAAATGTCTTGTGTTGTTTAGTTCAAAGAGATCAAGTTTACAAAGCAGCAGGTTGTACAGCTGGAACCATGAAACGATTGAGAACTGAGGTACGGTAAAGATAAGGTTTCTGTTCTAACCGATCGCCCGTTTCAACAAAGACTGTTCATATGACTCATCTCTGCCTGAAAAATGTTTCCTTCCTGGAACCAAAAAAGTTTTTTGTTTTGGGTTTCTCAGCTTTAAATATCCCTGTGCGATTTATTCAACAGTGAAGTACCTCTGGCTCAAAGAGAAATCTCATTAGTAGAAGGAAACTTTCTTTATTATTTCCCCGTTTCAGCGAGAGAGAGTGGGTTCTGGTAGTTCGACGAGATACTTTAGTTTTTAATCTACTTGCGTCCCGCTGGAGCAGTTGAAGGTTTAACACCCTGCTCAAGGGCACTTTGACAGTTAAGGAAGACAGGAGCATTTCCCATCTACATTATCCCGTCCGCTCCAGAGGCACGGACATTAAGAGCCTCCATTAATGGGCTCTTGTCTCGCACCTCCGGGCTGCAGCTGCCCGGGTTTTAACTGGTCCCGAAGGTGAGGAAGTCAGTCACACAAACCTCTTCATCAAGTCTGGGATGATACAAATAAAAAAACATTAAAAGCTGGAGCTGCTCCATCTTTAATAAACAACAGAGAGATTTTGAGATTACAATTTCACTCAAATCATTTAAAGAGTCCTTGTGTGATTTAACATTTAAAGCCAAGTTGGGAGTTTTTAAGTATTTTCAGGGTTCATTAGAGTCAAAAGTGGGTGAAAGTTTAGTCCAGAGTTCCTCCCTGGATGTGAATTAATGCTGTAAAGCCTCAGATGTACTTTTATATAATTTGCATGATACCAAGTCTTCCATTTGAACTGCAGCTTTATGGATGTTGTCTTAGCATCTCCCCCTCCCCCTTCCTGCCCTAAAAGCAGTCCCAGCGGGGGTGCACTTCCACACCCCGCCCACTGCACCAAAGTCAGCACTTGTCCCAGGAGAAGCCGGCCGAGGAACGCTCCCTCCCTGCTAACGCTGATTGAAGGAGGGCTATTTAAAGCGAGTCCTCGGCCTCCCCGGCGAAGCCCCGAGCTCACGTCAGCACTATAAATAGCCGCGGCGGCCGCGGGAGCACCGGCTCTGACCTCAGATAAGCAGCCCCTCAGAGCGGCGGAGGCTTGACGAACTGGCAGCCTAATTAGCCACCTAATGAGCGTGGGAACACTCTCCCCTGTCTACACCCACACCAACACTACTACTACCACTACCGCCACTACCACTGCTGCACAGCATTCAACAACAAAGTCTGCCCCCGGGCGGGAGATGTTGGCTCAGCGCTCAGAAATATGAAGACATCCTCAAATTCCTGCTTTCCTCTCTCGCTCTCTCTGTTTCTGCCAGTCTGGGAATATTTTTCTTTCTTCTTCTGTTGCTGGGTCGTCTGTACCCGCCGAGTGTTTACTCCTCGCCTCTATAATGCATGAAGTTCCTCCCAACAGAATTAGTTGGTTTACACAAACGTCGGGGGCGCTCACACACGTTTTCCCGATAATTAAAGCGCATTGATCGGAGAATAAATGGTATCGTTGCTGCCTGTTCTCCCTCTGAGTGCATTACCAATACAGTGATGTGCCCTTATTCTGTCTGGTGTGTGTGTGTGTGTGTGTTTTTCAGCATGCGTTACGCCTCCTGGCCTTTGGACAGCTTTACAAGGTCTTGAATATGGATCCTCTCCCCGCCAACAAGCCCTCGCCAAGGCTGTTAGAAGGTGTGTTTTCATGTGAATCTGTGTGTGTGTGTGTGTGTGTGTGTGTGCGCGCGCGCACATCATTTCTGTTTTCATCGGTGCGTATCCGTGTGTGTCTGTCTTTGGTTTCTTATTTGTATCTGCTTGTTCTTCTTTCAGAGCAGCTCCTCTGTTTGGATGATGATGATGATGATGATGATGTGTTTGGCCGACCCGTGTGATGTTTCAGGTGATCAGTCTGTGTGTTTCCGCTCCGCAGGCGGCTGTCAGAAGAGGCTTCGGGACGACGTCGGCGCCGATGACAGAGACTTCATCAAGAGGATGAAAGGTGACTTTGACCATCGACTCGCTTGTTTCACAGAATCACAGTTTGCTCAGTTGATCTGAATCATCTTCCTCTCACTGTCACTAAAGGAAGACTAATGTACAATATGTGGCCCATATATTAAATACTGTAGGACGCAGCAGAATCAGCCGTGTTTCCACTACGGTGAATATTGATGTAACTTTTGTTGCAATAATCACTCACTTCCCGCTCATGTTGAAGTCAATCTAGTCTCCGCCTCTCACTTGTACTGCAAACGAGCTCAATTCCAACAGCAGAAATGGCACCAAAATATGAGTGCAGAGGATGTTACGGACGAGAAGACATTTTACAGTCAGAGTATACAGCAGAATAAAATGCGCAATGCATCCTGGTACATGTAGGCGGTGCCGGCCCGGCTCCACGAGCGGTCAATATAGTGACTACATTTACCATCTACACTGATTGGACATCTGCATAAAATGTGGCGATACTTCCCTTTAGGAATGAAAATGAAATCTGCAGCTCAAAGCGAAAACAACACGAGGCGACTACAGTTACATGCCCCCCCCCCAACCCCTCACCCCTTCGAGCTCTGCCTGTCATCACGTGATTGGTTGCAGCCACGTATGCATCAACACAGCTTTCAGTCAGTGTGGAGAGGAGATGGACAGCACAGGAGAGAGAGAGAGAGAGAGAGAGAGAGGCAGCACATCAAAAGAAGAAAAGCCCTGCAGGAAAGTGCAGCTGAGTGCTGCAGAATTACAGATACGTTCATGGGAAAGGGTCACGGTTAGTGTTTTTAAAAAAAAAAAACGCTCAGCATGTCTTCATATCACAACCAACCTTTACAAGTTGATTCTGATTTTCAGAAAGGAATAAATGGCATCAAGTGAAGGACGGGAAAGAGCTGCAGCCAACAGGGCTTCATGATGAAGCTCCAGGACGAGCTCTGAGCAAGACAAACACTCCATACATAGATCTATATCTATCCATCTATCTATCTATATATATGTATATGAATTCCTGTAGCTTTAATTATAGAGGTGCTATTGACTAACGCAGTGTCAGGCTGGTATATGAAACCTGCGTCGGTCAAACCCACATCGTGTGGAGGCCGACTCCCCGGGAGAAGACCAAGTGTTAACAGAAGATAAGTGGATATTGATTGAGGACTTTGTCGTCCAGTTGTAACTAATGACAAAGACAAAAGGCTCTGGTGTTCAGTGTGTGTGTGTGTGTGTGTGTGTGTGTGTGTGTGTGTGCTGGACAGCTGTTGACTGTAAACAAGGTGCTTTCTGACGGGCTCAGTGTTTGTGGAAAAGGTGGAAAAGTGAGTCAGCGGAGCTGAAAGATTTGAGCTTTTCTTAGAAATCTGGACGCTCCGGTTTGAGGAAGATCAAAAACGGCCTGTTAGGTTTAAGAAATGGCGTCCTGCTGATAGACAGTATTCAGTCTCGGTATCAAAGCGGAGACGAACCCTGTCCCTGCCTGAATGTGATCCATTGTGGGCCAGCGTTTGAAATTCAGCAGTCATGTCTGATACCTTCACAAGATCATAATTGGAGTCCGGTTCAGTGCATTGAATTGTCACCAGCTCAGCCTGTTATCATTGTATCTCAAAGTGGCTTCATTCACCGAACCACAGCTGCATGAAACAGGTTAAAAAGAGAAGTTACATTTCTTCAAGGAGGAGCAGTGAAATGTCTCCTCCAAGCAGAAAACGTTATCAGATTTCCGAACAGCTGCAGGTAGGAAAAAAAAGGAGGAAAAGAAGCTGTTGAGAGAAACATTCAGAGGTTGTCGGGGATGAACCTGCTCCCACGAGGTCAGAAAAGGTCTGCGTGTCAGCGTCTTAATGTCCGCGAGGTTTCAGTGCAGTGCAGGTCTTTATCAGGACGTAACAGGGAGGTTTTCCAGCTCAGTGTATCGAGTGAAATTCATATTCTTGTCAGTGTCAGAAGATGTATATTAAAGGAGAAACTAATGAAATAAGATGAGACTTTATTGTTCCCTGGAGGCCAAAAATTACTTGTTACAGCAGCACAAAAACAGACAAAGAACCACTGAAAGTGAAATAAATAAAAAATTAAAGAAGTGGTGACTTTAAAATAGTTATACAATATATAAATGATACACATATTTTTAAATTCAGTGAGCGTTATGCTTTCAGAGGATATGATTAACCAATAAACATCCATAAATCTGCTCAAACCATAGAAAAGATGCATATAGCTGCAGGACCTGCCTGAGAATCATCACGTTTTCTTCAGTATCAAAGTGATCCGGTGTCAGTCGTCTGAACGCTCATGGCTACACTGCAGACAGGAGCTGTTAACAGTTGATTTTAATGGAGACTGTTTGCCAGGTTTGGATGACGGGGGTGTCGGGTATCGCAGTTGGCTTGATTTTGTCGAGGGCCCAACAGAGTCAGAGAGTAGTGCACTTCCAGTAGCCATGATGTGTAAACTATATAAAGTTTGCAGGTATGAATAATAAGTAAAATATACAGAATCCTATATTTAAGAATACAACGTTATAGAATATATGTGGAGTATATTTAACACACACACTATGATTTTAGTGTGTGTGTGTGTGAGAGATTATGATTACTCCACACGGGAATCTTTTCTCCCACAAATCATCAGAACGGCCTCACTGAGTGCCCTTAAAGCTCAGTCGTCACCAGCTGATGATGAACAAAATCTGGGAAGTTGCTGCTCTGCAGAGACACTTAAGTGTCACTTACCAGCTGCAGCTCGGCCAACCGCACATTAAAGCTTCATTTTATCCGCAACTTGGAGGCTTTGAGCATTTATTTTTCCACTTCTGCAGCCCGGCGTGCCGACTGGCAGTCGAACAAAGCGGAAATAAGAAATAAAAGGTCATCAGAGGAGCAGGAGAGGCGAATCTTTTGATAAAGACGTGATTTCAGCTCTGATAGAAGCACCGCGGGTTCAAATCCCCACTGGCTTAACAATAGCTTTCTTGGCTAATAAAGAGTAGTCACAGTGCAGCTACAGCGGCCATTTTGAAAGGAGGAACAACAAAGTTAAATACAAATTTTTAAATCTACTTTATTCTGCTGCTGTTTCTTAGTCGCTCAAACAAAACGTCAGGACACTTTGTTTCTGTGTTTTCAAGCAACATTAAGATCGATTATATTAATTATATGTATATTCTGTGCATGTATTTGTGTGTGTCAGGCTGTGTCTCCTTCTCCTGGAGTGTCTTTACTGCCGAGAGCTCTGAAGCTACAGAGATGAACCTGTTACAGGAAATGTTCCTTATTTAAGAGGAAGGTCGGTTAGGAGAATACAGTCAATTTGAACACAAAAGAGAACAAGTAGTCTATTTAATCTAGTGGTGTTTCACTGGGTGTCTCCCTCTTTCTCTGTCTCCCCCCCCCACCCACCCTCCCACATTGTCGATGTCGGTGTCACAGTAATTAAATCGGCCCGCGCTGGGACGATCGTCCCCGGCAACTCTCATCTGCTTCCAGTTCAAAGGAGGTGACGGGAGGCAGAGATAGAGAGGGATTAATACTGCAGGCTGAGGCCACGCAATTATCTCGCCACCTCCCACCACACACACACACACACACACACACACACACACACAGTGCATTAACCCCCCCCCTCCAGCACCTGTCCATCAGCACCTTCACATTCATCTGCTTGCACGGCGTCTCCATCCATATTCACACTGAACCACACTTCAGTCTTAAGTGCCTGTCAGAAGCTCCTAGTTATTACACTCTGTGACTGCAGGACAAAAGACTAGTGTGTGTGTTGTTTGTGTGGTGTGTGTGTGTGTGTGTGTGTGTGGTGTGGTGTGTTGTGGTGTGTGTGTGTGTGTGTGTGGTGTGTTGTGGTGTGTGTGTGTGTGTGTGTGTGTGAGTGTGTGTGTGTGTGTGTAGAGCTGCTGTATGAAGTGCTCTCCCACTGACACCTGTCACAGAGACGGCGACATCTGTGGGAGGCCTTAAGGACAGGATTATTACTGCGATTATCATCGCCGCTGTTATCTGTATCGAAATGTTAAAGACTAAAGTCAAAATCACGTTATTAACTTGTCTCCTTGAAATATATTTAGCTGATAATACTTTTTCAGTGCTGGACTTCTACTTGAGTATTTTTGACGCTGGCTTTGTAAACAGGGCTGTCCACATACTTTTGGCCATCCTTTTTGAATTATTTCAGTGTAAAAACATCGACTTCTGCCACAGTTGGTAAATATTAAAGTGTGCGTGCAGTTTCCTGACATTACTACAGGATGTTGCTGGTCGGGGTCGCAGCTGCGCAGAGTTCCTGTTAAATAATCAGACTGAAGAAGAGCTTTCATATTAATCATCTTAAAAACCTGTAAAACCTTCAGAAGGATAAACAGTGACGTCTGCTGCCCGTGAACCTCTGAACTCAGAGAGCAGGAGCCTGATGGAACATGTGACCCCTCTGGTTCTCTCAGAAAAAGCAAAAATCAAGTGTTTCTGTACAATACTGAAGGTCATTTTTTACTCAGTTCATCTGCTTGTTACTCTGAAATGTTTACACACTGAACAAAGTAACGCAAATCTTTTGTGTGTTGAAAGCACAGTTGACAAAGTCGAACTAAAAGCAGGAAGAAAGAAGCGTTTATTAAAGAAACCTTAAAGTTTCTGTCCTCACGAGTGCTCCGTCTCATCACTTATTACTCGTTTCGTCGATGATGGGCTGTTGTACACGAGAGCTCGGCACGTATTTTTCGGTTTGTTCTGTAACTTTTCGTATACGTTGACGAAAAGCAAGTTGAATTTAATTAAATATTGTAATGTTTGAGTGACCTGTAAACATGACATTTACAGGTTAAAAGGTTATGAAAGGTTTTCATATGTTTCTGTTGTTTGAACAGTTCAAAATTAGGTTTAACAAGGTTTAAACCTTGAAGCAAGATGAACGTTTTCCTCACATGAATCAAACTGTATTTAAAATGTATGTGAGTGGAAACTACAGGCTTCAGATCAGCTTTATTGGCCTTGTGTGCCGACACATACAAGGAATTTGACTCGCTGCTCTCAATATACATAAACATAAATAAAAAAGCAACTATGAGTTAGGAAGCATTCAGAGGAATAAGTCGTCACATGTTGAATTAATATGTTGATTCCTCTCTCCTTCTCCTCCTCCTTTAGTCCTGGATTGGAGGATGACGGATCCAAACCACCCCATGAACGCCCTGATGCGTCTGAATCAGATCCACCCGGGCCTCCAGTACCGCCTGCTGTCCCAGTCCGGCCCGGTGCACGCACCCGTCTTCACCATGTCTGTGGACGTCCAGGGAACCACCTACCAGGCCACCGGGAACTCCAAGAGAACCGCCAAGCTGCAAGTAGCCCTGAAGGTATCCGACCGAGTTCAAGCTGTTGGAAGGAAACTGTAGATTCTTGTTGAGTGGCAGCAGTCGCTCCGCAAACATCCACAAAATGTAAAAGATTTTCAGGACTCTTTATAATCCAGAGTCATTGAATGTAGACTCAGAATCATCTGCAGATACAGTCAAAGTACAATTATTTAAAGAACATTTTCTTTTTCTTTCTACTCCTCTACTTTCTGGAGGCAAATATTGCTCTTTTTACTTCACTACATTTATCTGACAGCTTTAGTTACTTTACAGATTCACAAAACGTGAAAATGTACAAGTAGAGCTGAAACAATCAGTTGGTCGATTGCTGATTGAAGTAATCAGCAACTCTTGTGATGATGATTGAAGTCATTTTCCCTGTAAAATCATTTCCTGGTTGCAGCTTCTCAGATGTGAAGATTTGCTGCTTTTCCTTTGAATGATTTGAATGATTTGAATGATTTGAATCATGTGAATGTGTGTTTAATGATGTTGAGCTTTGGACTGTTGGTTGGACACAAGCATTGTGAAGGTGTCACTTTGGGCTCTGGATCATCGTGACGCCATTTCTCACTATTTTTTTACAAAGCAAATGATCAATGGATTAATGGAGAAAATAATCAACAGTTCAAAATGAGCTCCAACAGCAAAATCCTGCTTTTCCATGAATGATGAGGAACAATAATCTAATGATAGAATATATAATAGTACAACAGGCACAGGGGACATTTTACTGTGGAAATACTTTCACTACCTTTTACTGATTATACTTTTCTAACTCGATGATTCTCAGCCTGTTAAAATGTGGACTGAAAGGTGAGGAACTAACGAGCGGCGTGTTTTGCTGCCGCGTGTCGTCCTCAGGCGCTGCAGGCTCTGGGCTTCGTGCTCGGCGGCGACGGAGACGTGGACTCGCTGAGCGCCGACGAGAAGTCGGACGGCGAAGGCAAGAATGACAGGATGTCCACCAGCTCCAGCTCCACCTCCATCACCTCCTCCACAGACACCCAGGAGGTGGGGAGCGCACACACACACACAGAAAAGCACTGGGATTATTAACACATACACGAGGATTCGACTGGTGCCTGCTGAGCTTCACAGGTTCATGATGTGATGTGATGGAGATTAATTTAAATTCAAAATAATTCAAATTTCTTTAACTAAAAAAAAAACAAGCTGCAAAACCTCACGTCATCTTCCTCTGAGTTTTTTCTTTGTTTCGGAGGGATTCCCCTAAAATATTCTGATGACATGTAGCTGTTATAGCTGCAGAGAGTCAATCCTTCTCATGTTGGTATAATTTATAATTTGTAATTTGTTTTACAGCACTTTCAGGTTCATAAAGTGTAGAGTAAATTCAAAATAAGATGATTTCATCCAGAAAAAAACAAATTAGGACGAAAGAGGCTGACTGTGACTATCCAGATAAGTTCAGATGTGTTTAAATTCCCAACCTGTTGACTTGTGATCCCTTAATACAAAATATATAATAGAAATACCAAGTCTGTTCACAACAGCCTGCATTAATCTTAAGTGTGCACTCGAGAGTAGTTCAATCAAACAGTCATTTTCCCTTTTCTGATGATTCTGTTTGAATCAATTTTCAAACTTTTTGGTCTTAACAAGAAAAAATAACTAACTCAAATCATGAAAAACACAATTCTGTGGAGCAGAAAAGCATTTTCCATTTTTACTCTCCAGTCACGTCCTATCTCCTCGTCTCCTCTTCATCTTCAAAACAAACAATAACATAAAAAACTTTAAGAATCAAAATCAGGTTTATTGCCAAGTACGTTTTCAACATACTTTAGTACATAGAAGAAAAAGAAACGTATAAGTCAAGAATCATCAATATAAAGTAGACATTAACAATAAAAAATGTTTTAAAATAAAAAGAGCTGCAGTGTTTAAGACCAAGTGGGTGGAGTGGATTACAGCGTAAAGAATATGTAATAAAGAGTTAATGTAACACGTCAGGTTAGTTATAGATGTATTTGTATCGTCGGCCTGTAAGTAACAAGAACTACAGAAAAAGAAAAGTCTTGGACACAGTGACTCTTACACAGTCAGCACATATAATTATTTAACCAAATTTAAGGGACCCTTATAAAATCTGTTTGTTAAAGAACAAATATTTACACTTTGGGGCCTTTTTCATACATTTGTTATTGTGGTTATTGTGGTCACGTTCTGTCAGGTAGTTTGACGGTCTTCATCCTCTTCTTCCAGCTTGTAGGACGAGTACTTTAGTGCGTTCAGGAATATGAAACAACTGTCTGGTGTGTGTCGCCGACTGTCTCTCTCTTCTCCCCGTCTGTAGTCCAGAGCTCCAGGTCCCATCCTGACGGCGGGAGGTAAAAACCCGGTGATGGAGCTGAACGAGAAACGCCGCGGCCTCAAATACGAGCTGATATCAGAGAGCGGCAGCAGCTACGACAAACGCTTCATCATAGAGGTACGAAAACACACACACACACACACACACACACACACACACACACACACACAGAGTACTCCATTTCATAGATTTCCTGTCTTCCTTTCAGAGGGTCTTATTAGGAATTGATGAGGACCGTGTTTGATGTTCGGCACCTCGGTGCTTCCTGCATATCAAAACATCTTCACACATCTCAAACATGGAACAGATTTTATCCAGTGGAATAAATCCGAATCACATTTTCTACATGTAGTTTGAGCATGTACAATGTTTTAGGTTTCCAGTCTAAATTTCTTGACATTATTAGTGCAAACAGACAAAAACCTCAAAGGTGACCAAGGCAATTAATGATTATTTTCTGACGATTATTTTCTTGATTAATCATTTGGGCAATGAAATGTCAGACGATGCCATCAAAGATACTCGATTACTGTCACGTGATGAAAGAAAGCAAATGCTTATAATTTAAAAGCTGGAACCAGAGAATATTTGTTGTTTTTGCTTGAAAAATGACAGATTCAATTTTACAAATCAACTAATTTAAACCAAAGGAACATTAGATTTTATGAGACAACCTCCGCGTCTCTGTGTTGTGTGACAGGTGGAGGTGGACAAGCAGGTTTTTCGGGGGACGGGTCCCAATAAGAAAGTAGCCAAAGCCAGCGCGGCGCTCGCCGCCCTGAACAGCCTGTTCTCCGGCTCCAAATCTACGACCAACAAGAAGAAGCGTCCCAACCCTCCGGTGAGTAAATGAAGGCTTAATTCAACCTGTCGAGCGTCGTGTGAAACGGCGCTGATGTGTGTGTTTGTGTTCGTGCAGCCGAAGCGACCCGTGGCCTCGGTGCTGACGCTGCCGGCCCTCGCCGCCAGGCCTCCACGAGTCCCCGTCATCCCCAGAGCCCCGTACATCAGCACCCCCCCCACACATGGATACATCCCCCCAGGTGAGTCCAGCCGCGAGACAAACCATCTGAAAACGTGCTGCGCTGCTATTTCACATCAGAAAAGCAGAAGTTTGATGTGTTCTGTGCAGTAATTACACCGTGTCATACTCGGCCTCTTTTTCCCTCGCAGGTTTTGGTGCTCCTTATGGTTACAGCCCTGCAGGCGCCCTCCCTCCCTACGGTAAACCCACAATCTCATCAACAATCCATCCATTTGATTTGTTCATCACTACATCCCAACATTTGAGTTCTTTTTCTTTGCTCTTCCTCAGGTTTTCCCTCCAGAATGCCCTCAGTAGTTGTCCCAGTCATCAGGGTCCCCACAACATACCCCGTCACCCACCTCTACCCCTATTAG
This sequence comes from Lateolabrax maculatus, assembly GCA_031216445.1. Classification (NCBI taxonomy): domain Eukaryota; kingdom Metazoa; phylum Chordata; class Actinopteri; order Acropomatiformes; family Lateolabracidae; genus Lateolabrax; species Lateolabrax maculatus. Next base: position 2,229,849 of record CM062217.1, on the reverse strand, counting down.
GACCCTCCCTCACCTCACCCACTACACAGGAAATCACTTAAAGTTACATCCTGACGTTTACTGTGTTTTACAACACAAGCTTCAAATCAGCATCAGATCCACTCAACAACCAGCTACTTTAAATTGGCCATTAGAAACTTGTAAAGCGGTGTTATTAGTAGGTGAATTAGTAAGATTTTGACAAATAAGCTCTTTGATCATCAAACCATTGCAGTACGCAAACTGAGCTCAGCATTTAGTGAGCTGCAGTGTGTAAAAGATTGGTCAGCTAAATATTACACAGTAGGGAGTGCTACATTAACATCCACTATAAGGAACTACAGGAAAATCTATTACAGGGAACAAATTAACCTTCCACTGTAGGAAACTACATAAACAGTCACTGTATGGAGTTAAAAAAACATAATTAGACACTCAAGGGAACTAAAAACAAATCCAACACAGACTGCTAATTATCTGTCGGGTAATTAAATAAACATCCGCTGTAAGGGAACTAACTCAACGTAGAGTTACTGTAGGGAGTTTATAATAAAACAGCCACACCAACTACTAAATATCCGATGTAGGAACCAAACATCTCCCAGATAGTTCCCTACATCCTCTGTATGGGAACTAACTCAAAACCAAAGCAAACTAAAACCAGTCACTATAGGTAACTTTAAAACACACACATGCATTGACTACTAAATATCTGATGTAGGGAACTTAATAAATATGAACTGTAGGGAACTAAGTAACACCAAATACACAGATAGAAACTAATAACATGTAGACTACGAAGTGTAATGATCAGAGAGCTTCTTGTCAAAAGGTAAATGATTCGTTGTAATTTCTCTCTGTTTTCTATTGATGTTTTTAAGTTTCTGTGGAGAGAAAAAAAAACAGGTTTACAATAATCAGTTGCACTGAGAAACCTCTTTCCTTTGGTTTGGATACTAAATGTCCGAGTTTACAGCTACTTGTTGAGTATTTGAGCTATGGAGCCATTTTGTGTTGAGTTAAAATACTTTCTTTTCAGAGAGAGATTTTATTTTGACCTGTTTGTAGGTTATAACCTGTTTAAATAAATTAATATTTTTGTCAACAGCTGAGTAACTTGTGGTTCGTAAAAGTTTTATCGGGATTCATACATAATTTATCATAAAATAGCATTTTACTTCACTCGAGCCATTTACAACCTAAACTTCTGTCAAACATTCATCAAGCTTTCTTCACTAATGTATAGAGATTTCTGATTCTCGGTTTTAACATTTAAACATAATTCGACTTCAATCCTAACACATAACAATGCTCAGTGTTTTATCTAATGTGTCCACTGAGACACTCTTAATGAATCATTCAGGTTTATTCCTACATGGATCTTATTTTCAACGCTTTGGCCATTATTTCTATCAATAATAATAATATCGTTGTACTCACCAAGTTAATAGCTGAGATCTGGGAGACGTCGAGAAACACAGGTTTAAAAAAATGCATTTGGAAAACAAAAGCAAACGTTAAATTAACTGTAGTAAACATCCATCACAGTTTACAGACCTGCTTCAGTCTTGAGCTGCTGTTTACTGTAGTTGTGTGCACACAGTTTCCTGTGAAATGAGGGATTATTAGAGACGTTTCAGGTACTCTCACTTTCACTTTGATCTCAAAATACAGCAGCTTGTTAACAGCCTATCAGACACTACCCAGATCTCAGCAATCACTTTGAGTACAAAGTTATAATAATTTGCTAAACGGATCTCCTGAAGAGTGATTGTCCAATCATACCTTAGCAACCATAACTATGCACGGCAGGTTTCTCCAGCCACATGTTGAAGTGGTCGACATGGAGCTGTAATAACAGAGTATACAAAGAGTTTGAAGTGGGGTGAGTTTTTTTTTTAGCCTTTCTAAAACCATAAATACAAACGTAAAAGACTAAAGACCGAACACTTTTGCTCTTGTATACTAAACTACCAACATTAGTAACCAGGCGTCGCTTCCAAAGCTCAGCTGGTGATCAGCTGGTGAAGATGACAACTTCTTGCCTGCTTTTAGCACAATATCATGTCATCAAGTACATATTTAAGACCTCCTTCACACAGAGACAGCTGGAATAGAGACGGCCTTTTCAAAGACATGGAGCGAATGTTGGCTCATTTCAACAGACTATAAATAAGAAGTCTACCTCCGTTTCAAAAACTACAATTAATTTCTATTTGTCAACCAGTTATTATTATTAATGTAAAACTAAATATGTGCCGTGTGAGAACGTAGCGTAGCAACAGTAACTAAGGGGGGGGGCGGGACTTAGCAAACAGTCAATTGACAGAAATGATGGCCAAAAAACTAAATAGGACCCAAATTGTAATAAACTGGGATTTTCCTTTAAAGCTGCATCAGGCTGATTCACACTCATAGCCTCCGTTATCTGAACACAAACACCCAGAATTCAGCTGTGCTGGAGACTTTCGTAGAGAAAAACAACTTTGTAGATCTTCATAAAAAGGTAAAAAAATGGCACAGACAGGCAGCACTAACTCTACTTATTTCCCTCGACCTTTAAGAAACATTTAGGCCTCCTGAGAAGAGCTACAACAGCTGCGACAGAGTATGTAATCTGCTTAACTAAACTGCTTTCCAGCGATCACATTGTTGAAGCACAACTTCCCACATCCATTCATGTTCATCACTTCAGAGCTGAGCAAACAGACGCTCTGTATTCGGTGGTAATGATTCTTTGTGTTCCTGTTAACCCGGTTGCTCGTGTCTCCTGTCTGCAGGCGGCCTGTACATCGACAGTACCTATTACCAGCCGCAGACCATAGCCACACCTATCATCATCCACCTGGGCCCTCAGGATCTTTTCTGACCCCGCCGACGTATCGAGACCGGCCTCGGCAACGGCCTCGACCTCCTGTGTAATCCCTCACCCTTATTAAACTCCGTCAGCGCCGCTCAATTACTGCGGCGCTGCAGCCCCGGGTGTCTCCCTCCACACGACACACAACAGCAATACTGAAAGCAATATGGAGGAGAAAACCCCTCGGGCGACACTCTGTCAAGTCCAGGTCGGGTTTTGAGCGAAGAAGAGGCAGCGGGCGAGACTTTGTTGTACCCGCTCGCTCGGAAAATGTCAATAAAACACAAAGCAATACTTCTTCTGCCTTCGGGAATCTCAACGTGTTCCAAAGCCACTTTGACTCGAGTCTGAAACGCTTTTTCAGTCAAGTTGCTGAGTTCAAACAGACCATCAGCACCGGCACATTCACAACAATGTGACCCGCTGCATGTAAATACGATATTTACTATCTGTATATATGGATGTATGTGAGTTTTAAATATATATGAACATGTTAATATGTTTGAATATGTAAAACCCAACAACAGGTAAAGAAACATATTTATAATATATCTCTGAATGTAAATACAGTAGTGGCTGAAGTAGCTTTGTATTTAAAGCACTCAGATATGCTCTCTATAAATATTAAGAGTTAAATACATTTTACAAACCGTCTATAACACTGTATTGGTATGTTGATGGTATATAATCCCTATTTAAACATGATTACACATAGTAGATGTAGTCACTTTCCATTTCAAAGCGCCAACATAAATATCACAAACAATTTGACAAAACCCTATTTTAATGATTTATCGTCCAACCAATAAGATCTTAAATTGTTGTAAACTCTCCTGCTGTTACACATCTGCTTTTGGTTTGAATCAACGGTTCCCACCATGGGGACAGAGGCCCCCACAAGGGGTCGCAGGACAACTCTTAGGGGTCACGAGATTATTAACAGAAGACATACTGTATTTCTACACATAATTGTTTTGTTTTTTTCAGACTACAGTTTTAGATAGATAGATAGATTCAAGACAGAAGGGTTGGGAACCACTAGTTTAAAATGTTGTAGACGATCCTCAAAGAAAAGGTGCAGAAACTTGATATGAATGTTAATTATTACATCTCAGATCAAAGCCTTTATTGTCGCATCTGTAATTTTATATTGCAATATATATATATATATATATATATATATATATATATATATATATATATATATATATTGCAATACAGTAAATATTATAGAGAATCAAATGAGAAACTGTTTATGAATGTCTGTTTTTTGGCTAAATCAAATTAATGACCCGACAAGTCGAGGAACTTCATGACGTGGATGGCGTTCTGTCCAGTCCTGCTCACTGTGTTCACATCCAATACACACTGATGGATCAAAGGGAAGAATATCTCTGAATATCTCTAATTTATATCTGCTCACGGTTTGTATCATAACAGCCAACATAATTTATGAACAGATTTATATTCCAGCCACAGTCTGGAGTCTTTAATTCCCTCATCAGACTTCGTTAGCAAAGACAACAATCTTCAGTCTGTCAGCATTCAAGAACTACAGCTCCCATGATGCTTTGAGAGCACACTTATTATGGTTATTAGTAATGTGAGAGCTGTAGTTGAATGCTCTGAAATAACTGTGTCTTTACCGTTACTGTTCAGTAACTGTGAAGATATTTATTTTTAACTTATTTTAGAATATGGACAGAAAGCCTCAGTATCATGATTCAACAGATGTTAGTGGAACAGAGTGTGCAGGACTTCGGCTTTGTACAATGTTTTGTCCCAGTTGGTGCTGTGATGTGACACCTGATGCTGATTGCATGAAACAAATGAAACTTTAATCAATATTCTAAAAAAAAAAAGACACAAAAAATATTGCCTGTTTGGAAAAATTGTGGACGTTTTCTTAAAGAAAATTCATTAAAATTGATCTCAATCGCCAGGAAACGCGTGAAAAACACTTTACGTGTTTTCAGCGCAGTTTACAGAATAAAACAAAGACACTGTTGGAATAAAGTGAGTTAAACGTCCCATTAGCGCATCACTGTACAACACAGCAACAGCCCTCGGAGAAAGAACGATTAGATTTAAAGGGATAGTAAAGGTTTAAGAAGCGGTGCCAGATTAAATGACATGTTAACATGTTTTTGGTGCATTACTCCTCGCTGCAGCCTGACGGGAAAGCACAAGTGTCTGAAGCAATATTCAACTCAGGAACGTTCAAACCATAAAAAAACCACAGGAATGTAAACGTAATCTGATTATGTGACACAAACAAATCAACAGAGCTTCTGTACTGGAGATGAAGCGATGCTGTGACAGAATGTGAATGATACTGTGGATATTTTAAATACCTAATGTGACATCCTGTAAGTTTTGATCAATGTCTCTGTTGGATTGTAAAACCAGATTTTAATACTTCTACAGAAGATCAACTGGGCCAAAGATCAAAAAGGTCAAAAGCCTCAGTCAGGGTACAGTGTGTGTTTGTGTTTGTTTGTTTTAATTTTTAATTCAAGAAAGATTTTAAAGGTTTAATTGCTGTGTATAAGCTTCTAGATTTGGCTTTTCAATAAATTGGACATGACAATAATATGAAGGACTTAAATTGGAATTACAGTCCTGGCCTCTGACTGTATGGAAGTTCATTAATGACAAAAGAAAATAAATTTACAGTAACCTACTATCACTGTTTATGCCATTTTATATCATGATCAAAGATGTTTACGAATTCAAATGAGAAAATGTTAATATATATATAAAACCGAGTGAATTAGATACCTGATGAAGTACTCAGATATTTAAACTAAAAGTAACAATGCCATAGTGTAGAAATACTATTTACTTACAAGTAAAAGTACAAATATATTAGCATCATAATATACTTATCCATAATAATAATCCATAATAATATATCATCATTTATTAGTTGGTTTATAGTTTGTATTAATAATCCAAATCTGCAAAGTAACAAAAGCTATTAAATAAAAGTTGTGGAGTAGAAAGTACAATATTTGACTCCAAAATATAGTGGCGTAGCACAAGTACTTGAGTAAATGTACCTTTTCACTGCTGGTTATTTCCTGAAATCCTGTAAATCCAAAAACTGCCATAAAGCAGAACTGCTAATCGATTTGCAACATTGCCCACTATGGCCTGAAACAACCAGAGATATTAAAATATCTACTAGTAGACAAATCTTTCTACTAGTTACACAGTACTGAACATAAACCGCATTAATCTAACAGCAAAGTTACCACAATCACCAGTTTCCAACTTTTAAATAAGTTTACCACCACAATACAAACAATGTGGACGCCTCACATCAGCCGATGTTCCAAATCTATGTGATAAAGTCAGAGTTTTATGGATATATTTATTTTTAAACCCTTACCAACTCTGCAATCACACAACTGTCTTGTTTGCCCGTAAACATGGAAATCTTTCATATCTGTACCATCCATCCCACAAGACGTGATGATAATATCATATCGGCCTCTGTCTCTGCATGCTCTTCAATCTTAACTTCCTGAATCAACAGTTTTGTCGTTTCTGAACTTCCATACAGATAGCTTTCTGTTTGGTTCTGGCAACAAAAACCAGGATCCTCGGCTTTCCTGTGTGAAATCAGACATGCACAACTAGGAAATTAAATTGAATAAAAATAGAGGAGGCATGAAAGAAGTTTGAGAAATGTGTGTTCCTAAGCTTTTTCATAATTAGGCCGAGCGTTTCTCCAGACACGCTCGGCTGCTGCAGAGCTAATTACATCTGAGAGGAAAAAAGACTGAAAGAAATGTCTGAATACACACAGTGAGAATCAAATAACAGCCCAAAACAAGACATTTCATGCAGCTGTTTACGTAAAAAGCTGTAGCACTTAATGAGAATAAAATGTGTAGGAAGGCTGTTTGTAACTCTGCATGAAGCTTATTCACTGTCCACTTTCCCACTGATGTTCCCCAGATCTCGCCTCAGTGCTACAGGACACGCAGCAGTGTGAACATCACAACACAGGAGGCTAAAAACAGACTTTAAATCTCCACTGGATCCAAACTAGCAGCACTTATTGTCCAGGTAACATCCAGTTTACTGTTCCTGCCCAGAGCATCACACAACAGACGCTGCATCAGTCAAAGTGTGGAGGATTTTCCCTGTTGGTTTATGACCGGAATATTTATTTACGTCTATTAAATAAACTTTCGCTTCTGCCGCGGTGATTTATTTGGCATATTTTTTATTTTATTTTTATAGTCTTGTGTTCCTCATGTTGTCACAGTTAGGTTTGGTTTAAATGCTCAACAGCTGACAATAAATAAGTGTATTATTATTATTATGAAGTGGAGACACGAGGTTTTCACCCCTCAACAGTTACATCATAACTTCTTGGCTGCAGTTTCATCTTCACTACAGGGGTCAGAGGTGAGTTTCCTCCTCTAAGAATGACTGAATATCAGTTGTTCAGGTCCAGATAAAGAACATATGTTAGAAAAAACAAATGTATTACTTTGAGAACGCAAACACAGCGAGGTGTCGGCCTTCGATGCAAATCCTTCAACATTAAGACACGTCGCACAACGTGTTAACTGATTTTAAATAAATCAGAAACACTAAAAACTCCACAAATTAATGTCAATTCTTGACATGGGAACAGTAGTTTAACAAAATCTTATCTCTAAGTCCCGTCAGACTCCGGGTCCATATCATGTCTTGCCTGGTTCTAGATCTTATTATAATAACGCACAGACATGAGAGAAGCATCAGTCTTCTCGTGTATCGCTCAGAAAGAAAGCAAATGAAAGTGTTTCTGCCTCTGTCGGAAGTCAACAAGAAGCCATGCTGACCCGACGTACTTTTCCATTACCAAAAGAAACTCTAAATCACCTAAAATGTCTTGCTTTTAGCCTGATGTCAAGGCATGTTTATGTTATTTGTGGACTTGTAAAGCATTTGATGGGCCTAAAAGGTTTCTTTCAACAGTACATGGTGTTGAAATGCTGAAAGTGCATTTGGACGTGTATATACTGCTGTTTACATCCAGCGTTTGGCAGTCAGCAGGCTTAAAACCTCGTCCCCTCCCGCCCCCCCCAAAGTGTCCTGCCGCTGACCCACGATGGGCTCCTGCAGCTTGGCAGCATCAGACCTCGCCGGGCCTGCAGACATGAACCAACATAATCTTTTAGGTAAATCTCGAAGCGTCGACTCTGGAAGCACAGAGATAACTCTTTGGTCCTTATTCAAGCAGCATCTTTGTGATCCGTCACGGACGAATGTAGTCGGCAGAGTTGTTCTCTCTTGTTTTGGAAGAAACGGAGACAGTGCGACGCCTCTGTGCTGCATGAAGTCAGTGCTGAGGATGTTTTGCGTTGTGTTTCTTGCGAGGCGGGAGCGGGCGAGTGTCGACAGCGAGGATGGTATCAGATGGAGGTCCAGATCCTGCTGGTATTTTTAGCGGTGAGGGAGAAGCCAGAAGGTGTTGGATTACGCATCGTGGGCACATGCCGCCCTCACTGATGGCAGTTTGTCATCTTATATCAGCACTCAGGACCATGATGCAGTGCAGCGTTATTCACCTTCTCGCCTCTGACGTCAACTCAGAGAATTAAGGACAATATATTTACAAAGCAAACAAATTAATATCTATGATGATGTGACTTGATCATTACTGTTGTTAGCAGTAGAGTTGTGTAGTAGACGAGTGTGTGCACATCAACAGTATATTTTTCTTAATATTAGATTTAACACATATAAAAATATGCATTTCTAAGTTTATATGCAACTACTTTAAACTAACTTTATATTATTTTATTGTAAAATTTGCCTCCATGTTGCTATTTTCTTCCTCGTTTTATATCATTTTTTGTAATGAAATGATGATGAATTGTAGACGTTTCATTTTTCCCCCAAATTGAAAATATAGTTTCAGATTTTAAAATAAGGTTTGTAAAAAGATTGTTGCGTGTGTTTTATGTTGAATGTTACTTAAATTTGCTTATATTGGGGATCAGGAAACACTAAGGAAGTATGATAAAGCTAAACTATATTAAAAAGTGAGATTAAAACCCTAATCGATGCTGTACAGTTGCAGGTTGTTGTAAATGTGTGAAAACCAATAAGTATAATTTACTGTAAACAAAGGTAACTTATCATTCCTGCAGACAAGTGACTCCTGGGTTGAAATGGTCCGTAGGGAAACACTTATTTAAGGTGTCAGGGCCTAAAACGAAATCCTCTCATCTTTGTTTCCATCTGAGAAGGCAGGCGGGTGAGAGGGTTTAACGTGAGGCCACAGCCTCCTCTGCTGGTGGAGTCTCCTCCGAGCAGAGTCGGCCTTCTCCCGACAGGCTCGAGGTTTCAGATACCAGCCAACAGAGGAGGAAACAAAACAAGCCTAAGACCTTAGATCCCTTAAAGGCTGAAAGCTGGGAAACATCTACAACACCAGAGATTACAGTACGAGCAACGTTTCAACAGTTCAACGCTTTTTGTTTCTCTACCTCCTCCTCATGTTGATCTGCTGCTCTACCTGCCTCCTCTACCTGCTCCTTTCCTTTCCTGCTTCCTCATTTGTGTCTTTCGTCTTTCCTCCTCCTCCTCTTCCTCCTCCACCTCTTCCTCCTGGCATGTTTTTTTTTTTTTTTTTTTTTTTTTTTTTTTTTTTACACTGTAGGTGTAGTCAAAGCAAAAGTTTAAGAGAAAGGGAAAAAAGGATTAGATATGAAATAAGAAACAAAACAGAGGAAACAGATGTGAGGAAGGAATTAATTTAGGGGAAGAAAAACACTAAAAAGAAAGAGGGAAATACATAAAAAGCAAAGGAGGAAGAATGAAAGAAGGTTTGAAAGAAATGAAAGAGAAAAGAGGAGTGAAGGAAAAGGTAGAAAAGGTACCAGGAAGAAAGAAAAGAAATACAAAATAGAGTCTTGAGGCAGTAAAGAAGGAAAATTAAAGAAAACAGTAAAGTACGAAAGAACATCCAACCAAAGAAAAGAAAACATGGGAGGGGAGGAGGAATAAAAAGAATAAGGAAGGAAAACAGAGAAAAACAATAAAAAGAAAGTAAATATGGTATAAAGTGATGGGAAGAAGAAAGGAAAGACTGAGGGCAGAATGAGGAAGGATGGAAACTCTCCTCTTCTTCAGGGGTTAAATTGAACCACTAGATGGCAGCAAACCTCTCTGACAGTCTGACCTGGGATCAGCAGCAGGAACACTGGACACTTTGTCTCCTCCAACACAGACGACGTTCGACTGTGAAGTGAACAAAACATTATTATCAAATATCTGACTTCAAACGGGCCGACATCACAGGGTGTTTCTATTCCACCCAACTCTTCAGGCTGTGCACGGACGCTCTGCGAGTTCATCACGAGGAAACTCAGGTTCAAAGAAAAACATATATCATACAAGAAAGAAAAACTGAGCAGTAGGAGTCAGTCCTTGTGACGCCATTTCTCACTATTTTTACAAGAGTGATCAATGGATTTATGGAGAAAATAATCAGCAGATGGATCCAGAATGAAAATAATCATCAGCTGCAGTCCGATACAAAACAGTTCAAAATGAGCTCCAACAGTAAAATCCTGCTTTTCCATGAATGATGAGAAATAATAATCTAATGAGAGAATATATAATAGTACAACAGGGGACATTAACACATAACATTTTAAATGCAGGACTTTTACCTGGAACAGTGTTTTAACAGTGTGTATCAGTACTTTTACTGCTTTACTTTTAGTGAATCTGTTCTGTATGAGAGACTGACATTAAAAACACTTTATAAAACGCTGCTGATGTGGATTGCAACTAAAACATTATAGACAGACATTTTTAAAAAGCTGAGATATCAGAGATGTCCGAAGAGCGACGTGACTTGGCCACAAAAAGTGAGTGCTTCTGCCTCTGGGAACAGAACATCTGTACGTCTGGTTTTTGTTTCTTAGTTTTAGGTGAAAACCCCACAAACTGTATCTTTGTTTAAGAGCCACTGAGGAGCAAACACTGCTGTTCAGCCTGGTTTTGACCAACTGCTGCATATTAAGTGTGAAGTATTTTCCTAAAGAAAGAGAAAGAGAAAGAGAGAGAGAGAGAGAGAGAGAGAGAGAGAGAGAGAGAGAGAGAGAGGGTCTTGGAATAAAACATCAGATTGACTCACTGCCAAAGCGATGCAACCCAACTGCAACATGACAATTTACATGTAAATCTTTCACACAGTTTCATCTGCGAGCGACAGGAAAGTGCCTCTATGTAACACTTTGGTGTTTAAACTCAAATCAGAGCTGGAAAAATGGTCGATTAATTATTTATCTGAATGACTGAATATTAATCCTGCAACACTTCTGAAAATGTATACATTTTTAAGCTGGATCCTGGAAAGACGTCCAGCTGTTTTTTGTCTAATGTGATAGTAAATTTAACTTTTATCTTTGGGTTTTAAGCTGTTTTTCAGCCAAACAAGCAGTTTTCACACATGATGGGCATTTTATAGACTAATTAATCAATTCAAAAACAAAAGATTTGGCGGGTTAATCCATACAAAAATGAAGGGTAGCAGCCGTTACAGCAAACAACATAAAAGATCAAATCTAAGTCACATGTGAGGGTGAAGATCAGCATGAGCGCTGCAGCGTCAGAGTGGGTCTGGTTGGTGTTTTTGTGCTGCACCTGCAGATCATGAGACAGGCCGATAACAGAGCTGCTGTCTCTCTCCTCAACACTGGGCCGTATTGTCGCGAAGCGGCCGGAGGCTAATCGATCCAACTGGGACTCAAAATCCTCCCTGACTCCCCAGAGCAGTGGAAACAGGACAGTCATGGACTAACAGGAAAAAACATCAACCATTATACGGCTCATGTTGACTCAGAAAACACAGACTTCCCAGACGAGTCAGTGAAAATACAAAGAAAGAAGGGAGTGAAAATATCTATTACACCAAGTATGAACACAGACACACAAAGGAGGGACAGTATCTCTGACATTTTAATTAAATATTTTTATATCAATTTTGGACCAAATGACTCGGGAGAAAACTGTTTCAAAACTCTCAATGCCCATCTGTGAAGCTTTTGATCAAATCGTTTTGGAGTTTAGTTTCAACTCTTTACTGTTTGCTGATCAGTTTCCAGCTGTTTGAGCGGTGTTAACTGAATGCAACATGCACAGCATCATCACAGTTGCTCACGGCTCAGCTTGGCGCATGTACCGTCATCTCTACTGAACATGTCAACAGTTTGGTTTTTATTTTTGTCATCCTTGTATTAAATGGAAAAACAAAGGCTTTAGAGCTCTACATCCAATTTTAAAGGGATAGTTCGGATTTTTTGCGTAGTGGTTATATGATGTACTTATCTATAGTCAGTGTATTGTGTAATGTGTATTGACGCTCAGCAACGTCCTGCTGTGGACGGGGTCAGCAGCAAAATGTATTTTATCCACCTAAATAAATTAATATCAGTTTAAGTGTATGCTATATTTAGACTATTTTCACCCCTTTACCTTGCCGTCAGACAGACCTTTCTGACGGAGAACTGAAGATGTTTCATCGATCTACGCTCTCGTCAAAGCCACCACACTCTTTTGACAAAAAAAATGATTTTAGCTCACAGAACACAGGACTTTGCCTCGATCGGTTAGTTAGTTTGTGTTATTGTGTGACTTTAGTGTTTTAACGTGTTAGTTCAGATCTGAACTAGCCTGTTACAATGTTTAACAACGCAGTGGCAGACCAGCAACTCCCGTGTTCTGTGAAGTAAAATTACTGTTTTTCTCAAAAGGAATCTAGTGGCTGTAAAGAGAGCGATATAATGGCAAAATAAAGTCGTGAAAATATTGTATAAACTGATACTGATTTTGTTAGGTGGGCTGAAATACAACCCCACTTCAAAAAAATTAGAACTATCCCTTTAAAGTAAAAAAAAAAATAAAAAAATCAGGCAAAATGTTGTTCCAGTTATTTGTTGCTGTATCTATCTATCTATCTATCTATTTATTTTATGAGTCTGTGGAGAAGTCGTCCATAATTGTTTTTTCCAGCAGTAAAAGTGGCTCATTCATTTCCTGTCCATCAGCACGACATCCAAACGTGTGATTAACATTAGCTGCATATAGAAACGTAAAGCTCGAGTTAGTTCATCACTGGGGAATAAATGAAGTCAATGGAAGAGCCTCACAGCTAAAGTAAAGTCTGTGCGTGTGGAGAGACAAAATTAACCACATTAAAAATACATTTCACACCATTCGACCCAGAACTGAGGCCTCCATTTCCTCTGCAGCAGCGAGAAGGCCTCAGCAGTCTGAAATATTAATACCACCTCTATATAATCTGCAGACGTCGGCTCCACTCCCACTGTTACGCAAAGATGAATTGCAAAAATGACAAAAAGTGAACAGAAGTTAACTGAGTCTCCTGGTAGACAAAGAGGGAACAGTTTTACATTAAATGAGTCATCCGTATTTCAGATTCATACTGAATGAATCGTAGAAAGAAAAGGAAGAAGAGCCAGAAGGAAAAAGTTCATCAATTCCTTCTTCACTCATTTAATGTTACAGTTGAGTTTGGATTTGGTTCATTTCTACAGAGTGCAGACACATGAAAAGCCACGAGTTGGCAACGTCAACTATCCAGAGACGCTACTGTGAGTTAGTGTTGCCACTGTGGGTGCTTCAGGACCACTTCCTGGTGGTTTACTCGATAACAGTTAACGGTTTACAAGTTGCAAAGAGAAAGTATATATATATATATATATTCTCACTTTGTAAAGCTGGAGAGTCTCATTTAGGGAGGGACAGCAGGTTCTACTGAGCCTGCAGGTGATCTGGACCCATTGTGAACATGAAACAGCCCAAAAACTAAAGATTCTTCATTTACTGTCACATTTGACAAAGAAAACCAGTGAATTCTCACATTTAAATAGTTGGAACCAGTAAAAAAAAAAAGAAAAGGAAAAAAAAGAAAAGACTTTAACAAATGAAATGATTATCAAAATACTTGTAGATTTACTCTCTGTCGATACCCACTGATGGTTTAATTTATGTTTCCTGTGTTTATTCCTGTTCAATTCAGCCTGTTGGGTTTTCAGTCTTATGGAGAAGTTTAACCAAAAGTTTTTCACAGTTTACAAAGCTGCTGCGGTCATGTGAAAAACCATGCGTGTCCAAATTATCAAATTATTTTTAGAAAAGGAGCCTTGTTTTATCATCGGTGCCTTCGCATTTTTTAATAATCTAATTGTATTTAAAATTAATAACATTAGGGATAAGCAGTGGACAGAGAAAAAAAGAAAAGACTTGTTTGATTCTTGTCAGTTTCTTGTCAGGATGTGAAATTACAGAACAGCAGACCTGCATAATAAAGGACTGTTTCACCAATCATCCCCCACACTGAGAAAAAGCCATTTGCTGCGTTCTCACATCACTTTACTGATTGATTAGCAGGATCATTTTTCTAGACGCACCCGTCCCGTAGGGGGCGTCACTACGAGGACAAAGTCCTGCAGGTTGACTGTAGAGACTCCCTGCATTAGCAGGCGGAGGAGGGAAGATGCTGGCGTGGCGACTGCAGCAGCAGGAAGCAGAGCTGGCTACCTGCCTCCCACGCAAACCCACCACCTCCGCCCTTCAGGCACGCACTCACAAAGTCTTAACCCTAAAATAAACAGCTTCTTCTTGAGTCCCCATAATGTTTGTCCCCACAACATCATTAATACAACACGCACACACACACACACACACACACACACACACAAACACACACACTGCATATTCTCCATAGTGCTCCACAGATTACACTCCTGCTGTTTTCAATGATTAATTAGCTGCTGGTTTCATTATTGATGCTCTGTTTGTGTGCAGCAGAGAAACCTCGCTGAATAATGGATTGAACCCCGACTCTGCTGCTGCTTTTGGTGGAGGGAGGGGGGGGGGGGGGAGTAAGGGAGCAAGGATGGTAGGCAACAAATTAGGGTGGAAGGCATGAAGGAAGAAAAGGCCATGCGAAGGTCATGATCGTCTATATTTACTTTGCAAATTCTGCACGTGAAGACAACTGTTTGGAATAATATGCTTTAACGCCTTTTTAGTTTTTTTCCTTTTCTATTTTATATGTGGTTTGATGTGTTTTAAAGTTTCTCTTTTTCCTTAAGTAAATGTTGCATCTGTGCACGTTTGTGTAACATAACTGTTGCTGTTATTTTGCTTCAGGGTCTCGTGACAAAGAGATTCACATCTCAAGACACAGTTCTGGTTCAGTAAAGGTCAATTTTCTCTTGACATGGTTTGTTCATTGATTCTGACTTTAAACTTGACATTTTAACATGTTTTCCACCTTGACATTTACAAAGTAAATATTCGGTTTTAAACAAGGTATTAATGATTGCACTTATGTTCTCCTTCCTTTTCTCAAAGTTGTTAAAAAACAAAAAGGTGGATTTTGTCTTGATGAGAACAACTGGGATAAAAGTACACTGGGCCAACTTCACATCAGCACACATTCAGGACATGGAATTAAATTTCCCTTCTAGCTACAAATAATCAAGCAAATCTCACGATCAAATCTTTCCTAAAGAGTAAAACAGAATGTTTTTCTGTCTGTATGGATGTAAATGATGATTTGTAATCAGAAACAGAGCATTTTATCTGTCAACAGGTTAGTTAAGAGTGTTGATATACTTGTGTTTTAATGATATGACCTCACAGCTTTTAGCTTTAAACCATCTTGGTTTAGACAGACAGTTTGGTTGTTGCTTGTTAATGGTCCCGGGAAATGAAATAAATCCTGGCAGTATTGTTACACCACAACTACAACAGTTAAAAGAATGAAGAGAGAGATGTGAACAACTCACTACTGTGTGTCTCTGATAAATCTACTAGCCTCAGGTGACGCATACTGTAAGACACTAAAATACTCAGGGATAGAAAACGTGTTTTTACAGGCACAAAGGATCTTTTATCACTTTCAATAAATTAACCTCTCATATATTATCAGTAGCTCACAGAAAGCACAGGATCTCCAGACAGTAATGTCCTGGATTGTATCTGATCTCATAAATTGACGTGTGCCCTGAGGAACGGGACAATTCTTGGAAATGTGTTGACACAGTCCTGAACTTTTTACAGTCTGTGCAGTGTTTCCCATACATAGGCGGCCCACCCAGGTAGACGAAATCCAATTTCTAATTTCAATCAAGGAACGCAAAAAAAAAAAAAGGAGTTTGAGGCTGTGCTTGCAGTATTTTGAGATTGCGTGTTGAGCTGAATGCTCATATCGGCATCACCATCTTACCATAGCGTGTGTTTTTGCTATACTATAGAAAAATTTGGCAATCCCAGTGAAAGTGTTGCTTTCAGTCCTTTACGATCCACATTTATTGTTGTGGTCCAGTATAAACTTTTTTAAACATAATAATAATAACAACAATAACAACAACAATAATAATAATAATAACAATAATAATAATAATAATAATAATAATAATAATAATAAAATACAAATATTTCAGATGGAGATGGGTTTATTTTTACACAGTCTGTGGAGCCGCTACAAACAGGCAGCTGACTGTTCAATGATACTCAGATATCAGGGGAGAAAAAAAAATGAAGTGTTACTGGAAATGAAGCGTATTTCTTGTCAGATACTTGTGAAGAGTGTTCGCAAAGGTTTCGGGGTCCAAAAGTCACCATTATATCCTCATGTAAACTCTCAGCACAAGAAGGAAAAGGAAAACAAACAGCGGAGCGGTTAATGTGGTTTCACTGCAGAAAAGAGCGAAGTGGAGTGAACTTGGACAGCGCCGGGTGTTATTACAACATTTATTCAAATCAATTCAAAGTGAAAACAGCTTTGTTAACGTCACAGCTGCGGTCTGCTTCAGCCAAAGCCGCACAACAATCTAATTTGTCGAGTTTGGCAGAAGGAATGTGAGTTTTAACAGTGATGAAAAGACTCTCGTTATTAACTGGGGAGAAACCCTTAAGGGCGAGCGTCCCGGCTATTTTTGGCTCCAGTTGTTCATCTGCAGTGTTTGTGTCTGTGTAGTGTGTTAGTGTTAACCCATCAGCTCACTGAGTGTTTATCACACTGAGTTTGTGTCTGTTTATGTCCATGCTGCAGTGTGATGCCTTACTAATCAGAGTTAAAGGATACACATCTGTTTTAATATAATACTTACTTCTGATGTACGGTACTTGTATTTTACTTGAGTACTTCCATTTTCTGCTACTTCATACTTTTACTTCACTACATTTCAGAGGGAAATATTGTACTTTTTAGTCCACTTAATGTATTTTGCAGCTTTAGTTACTAGTGACATTTGAATACAATACGATTAAACCGGTGCTTTCCAACATTGGCTTGTACCATTACAAAAAGCAGTGTCTGGTTGTGTCTCCTTGTAATGTCAGATGTCTCTGCGTTGTTATTTGTTCCACCAAAGAGACATTTCCCCTCTGAACTTAGAGGACCACAGAAGTCAAATTATACAACATTTATTTAAAAAACAAAGACTGGAGAAAAGTCCTAACAAATTATATTTATTGTAGCTGAACTCTGTTCCCGTCAGATTCACCTGGTGACCCTTTGGAGGGGCCCGACCCCTAGGTTGGAAACCACTGGGACTGAACTGACTGTTTATAAAGAAGTTCAAACTGTCTCCACCTGGAGCAGCTACAACAGTAACATGCTGCTCTACAAGGTACTTTTACTTTTCATACTTCATGTACATTTGCTGATAATACTTCGCTCCTTTTACTTGAGTAGGATTTTGAATGCTGGACATTTACCTGTAATGAGGTATTTTTACACAAGTAAAGGATCTGAATACTTCTTCCACCACTGCTGGACATTAAGTGCTTCAGTGAAGAGTCCTCATTCTGAAGTTCAGCTGAAACTGATACGCAGCTTCAGTCGTTTGGAGTTAAACGAGTCAAACAGGTTTCTTCGTCCCTGCAGCGGTGTGTCAGTTCATTTCCCGGCATTTCGTCCTGACAACAAATCTACTTGTAACTAACAGGACCAGAGTTGGGAAGTAAATAACCAATACTTCGTTACTGTACTTAAGTAGACTTTTCAGGTATCTGTACTTATTTTTCTGACAACTTTTTTTTAATTCCCCCTCCTCACATTTTCAAAACAGGCTTGTTACTTCAGCTTTAATCAATGCAATAACACGTAGATCTGTGAGTCTTACTGTGAGTACATTTCAGAGCCTGTACTTGAGTTAAGAAGTTGAATTAGTACTTCTACTTTTTACCAGTCTGTTTTTTACAAAAGTATCTGTACTTCTACTTGAGTAAAGAATGTGTGCAGCCTACTCTTGCCACGTCGGGACGTATCCCTCAACCAAGCATCAGCAAGTAACCACACTGTCTGTGGGAACACAAAGAGAGAATTTTGTACTAAAACAAATGTAAATGTGAAATATGACATGATTACAGTGACCAATGACCAATCCTTAAAAGTTAACATTCCCCTCAGATTCTCTCGTATGATTCACCATCATCAGTTCATTTTATTACATTCCAGGAGTTATTAGTTTATGTTGATGCTGGATTTATTCCTTGTTTGTTTCTTCCCAAAATAGCTTATGAACAGTGTCCATTAAAACTCATGCTTATTTGGGTTGGAATCTAAATTCAATAGTCACATACTGAAGCATCTGGGATTTCCCAAACATGTTGCTGTGTAGCAGGTATATTATATTATATACATTTAACTGCTGTAGTTGTCTAAGGTTGAGACCATTTTAATTGCTTTATATACTGTTGGGTAGGTAAATCTACAGCAATGGACCATGTATCTCTAAACAGGTCATGATGTAAGAAGCACTTACATCACTACTGTTATTTAATCAACAGAACGAACAGCTTGTTCAGCTTGTCGAGGAGTGTTTATCTGGTCTAAAGTATCCTCACATTGCATCTCTCACGTCTCTAAATTAAATATTGCACCCCTACAGCTAAAACCCTCATGTTTATGTTTCTATCACACAGTCTTCCATGAGCCGATAAGATCCTAGGAACTGTTGAACTTTCATAACAAGATAAGACGAAAACTGCATTCCCATCCAGCTATGACCGAGACTTATTTGTTTGTTCCTGGAAATCCGACATGTTGGAGATATGAGTTTGATAGTAAGCAGGCATGTGACTGGAAAGCTGACAGGCAAAAGTGAAGCAGAAACACGGTTTCCCCGACTCTCGTCTCCTCAGAAGCTTTGATGTGGTTAACAGCGTCCATACAAACTGCAAATCAAACAACTCTCACGTGTTTGGAATATTTTTATGACACATGAACATTAAAGTTTCTGCAGTCAACCTTTATTTTTCCTAAAATGGCTTGTTAGCTTTGTTAACACGCCTCATTTAAACGGAGAGCCAGAACCAGCTGCTGCTACAGTGGGAAGTCTGAATGTTAAGAATGCTAACAGGGCGCTTCAGGGGAACTAAAGAAACTTTAAAATAACACTTGGCTGTATTGATTCAACCTTCACTGGTTCTTCTGTCTTTCTCCTGTTTCTGTACACACCTGAAGCTTGTTAAATAAATCAGATTCTCATATAAGAGAGATGACAGCAGGTGTTTGTTTTTTTTATCAAAATATGACTGCTGTTACTGGTATTTTACAGTAAAGTCAACACTAAAACTGGGCCAGATGCTCTGACGCTGGTGATATATGATGTTTGTGTGTAATTATGTAGTTCTATCTGTGTGAGGACCAACTTGGGTTTTACATTTTGGAAAGTGGGGACAGTTTGTCCGTTTCTTCTTTGAGACATTTGATTTATAATCCCATTTCTTCCAAACACATACTTCTGATGTATTATACAGAGCAACTGAAGATATACAAAACATTAAATAGAGTCTGAAGGAGCTGCAAACTAAATAGTTTGTTCATCTATATCCTGTAATAGTCCTTACTATGACTGTCGATCACACATAAGGACACGTGTGACAAAACACCACCAAACTGTTTTAAAACTCAGCATCCGAGCCAGAGAAAGAAAGATAACTAAACTTTAAAAAACAACAACATGGGAGCAAGTAACAGCAATTACTGACGTTCCCAAGACTCTGTGTGTGTGTGTGTGTGTGTGTGTGTGTGTGTGTGTGTGTGTGTGTGTTTACATCGACTATGTGTAAATTGTCCAGTAATGTAATCTCCTTCAGAAAGTCCCTCCACAGAAAGACATCTTCCGTCTGTATCGTCACATTTTGTCAAGTACATTTTAGTTATATAGCGCCAAACCCTAACAGAAGTTATCTCAGGGCATTTTTATATAGAGTAGACTGTACTCTTTAAAATAGGCTTATTATTTACATATACATTATTTCTTTACTTTTGCATATAAAGCATTTAATAGAAGCATGAAGGAAACAGTTTGTTGTTAAACAGCAGCAGCTCCTTTAACCATTTCTGACCTTAAATTAGAGCTGAAGCCATCAGTCAGTCAACAGAAAATAAATCTGCCAAGAATTCACTAGTTTAAGCTTCTCAAATGTGGATATTTGCTGGTTTTCTTTGCCTTCTGTGATAATAAACTTATTCTAGACCAAATAAACGGCATCTTGGGTGATCTTCTGACATCTTATGGACCAAAAAAATCAATTGAGAAAGTAATCTGTAGATTACTTGGTACTGAATATAATTTCAGTTGTAATTGCCACTAGTTCCTTGTGTAGTTTCTCTCACTCCACCAATAAGTTTCTCAAAACTAAATGACAAAAGATATTGGGGCACCATAACTGTTTTCTCAGCTGCCATCCCTTTGGTTAGAGTTTGGTCACAAAATAGGTGTTTTTTGGGGCATTTTGTCCTTATTTGATAGGGTACAGAAGAGATTCAGACAGGAAATGTGAATGCGGACAGAGATGATTTTTAATTTGGTGGTTAAGCTGCCTTTAAATCACATAAATGTATTGTAATGGTACTGGGACAGATATAAACTCAGAAACACTTGATTCTTGTAAGTTGGACTGTGAATAATAATCAAATTTAAAGTTAATTTTCTTATATAAACTAGTTAAAATGGACCAGAAAGCTGAGAGAACACATGTTGGTGGTAAATACTGCAGTGTCTCTGAGTATTCAGATGAGTGAAGAGCGCAGTATCTGCAGTTTTTAGGTGTGGGTTCTTTGGCAATGATTTGAGGTAAAATAATCTGCTTAAAATGAAAGCATCGCAACCTTTTTATCTGTTTTACAGTTTGCTGTCCAGCCTGAAAACTTTAAACCCTTTTTTCTCTCACGTCTCTGCCTCTGTAGTTACTGATCGCTGCCTTTTGTCTGCCTTTAAAAAAACAAAAGTAAAAACAAAATAAGCCAGCGCACTGCAATGAAATGACCAAGTTTAGGTTAAAAAAAACAGAGAGAGAGTGTAAGTGAGCGAGCTGGAGAAGAATGACAGGAAGTGAGGATAATGAACAAAGAGGGAAGCCGAGGAATTTCAGCTTTCTGTATCAGAGGTTCCCACCACAGACCTGTGGAGCTCCAGACCATACACTGCTAAAAATGTCACACAGCGGAAATCAACTCAAATTCACACTGAGTGCATCTACCTACAACTTATATATATCCAAATATTTCAGCGAACAAGATGTGTTTTCACTCTTCTCAGGGATGTTCATACAGGAATTTATTTGGTAATGATTTATGATTTGTCGGTGGTACATTAACATTAGATTTTCTTTTTTGCAGCACAGCGTTCTTGATAATAATCAGTGTTTATATTGTCTCTATTTCTGGTTATCAGAGTCTCACACACACACATAAACACAAGGACCCGGATTACATCATGCTGCTATTAACAAATTCTATTTTTGTCAGCTGAAAGAAAAAAAAACAGCAAAACGTACGGAAAAGAAGTGTGTGCGCACTCTTGTACTTCTGTCTCTGCAAGACCACGTTGAGTTATATTATATTTTTTCCAGGCCTCATTCTTTCAAAGATGATGAGTGTTTAGACTTAGTTTAATGGTTGAGATTAGGGTTAAATACTAGGGTTAGGGTAAAGTCAGTCTGGGGCGTCATAAGTATAGAAGTAGAATTATAAATGTGTGTATACGTGAAGCCGGTCATCTGCATAATTCAATCCATGCATTGCCAAGAAAATGCTAAATATATCAGTAAAAGTGTATTCGCAGTAAAATGCAGCCTTGTGAAGTACAAAGTTAAAGGTACCTGACGGAGGTTTTGTTTTTATGAGTGATGAGACGCCCATTCCTGCTGGTGGTTTCACACTATTTCAGTGACCTACAGGTGGCAGTAACGCTCCAAGAAACGCAGCGACTTGCCAGCAAAAGCAGAGAAGAAGAAGTAAACGTGGAAGTAAAGTTTTAGAAAATGCATTCAACACATTTGTTTGACCTCCAGATTTCAGACAATGCGTTTTTATTTATATATTTATTGTGTTCGGTTGTGATGCCATCCTGTGGAGCAGGAGGCGGGATATAAGGTGCGTAAGCCACTGCAGCAGTGTGCGATTTAAGGTGTAAAAGTATGTGTTGTGTGTTGGGGAGATGCTGAGATGGACAGTGATGAACTGCAGGTGTGGTTTGAGAAGATTTATTAGTTCCTCCGACAAAATATGTTGTTTATAAGTGATCTGTCGCCCCCTACTGGCAGGACTACATCGTCAATAGTCTGCTTTCAAAATCACCTTCGCAAAAATAATCTGATTCTAGGTTTGGTTGAGTTTAAGCACAAAAAAAGACTTGTTTAACGTTCGGAAACTACTGGGTTGGGTCAAAATAACTACTTCATTAAGGCGAAGGGAACTTTGTGTCGTTGTTAAAAGTAAAAACGGCCTGGTTAAAGTTAGGGAACACTTAAAGAAACTAATGTTGACTGTCGGTAGGAAACAACACGCGAACATCGGCCTCCTTCAACGCTACCACTTCTGTCCTAAAGGCCACTACAGAGCTTCGCCACTTGAACACAACAAATGTTTTGGGGGATTTGCTGTAACAACTGATGTTGCTGGACGACATCCTCGGACATAAAGATAAATTAAACGATTTAAAATATAAAGAATTTAAAGGATACATTTGTACACTGAGAAAACTCCCTTACCTCAAATCATATTGTTTCTGCCTCTCAGAAGTGTTTACAGTATATAACCAGAGTATATAACAGTATCTGGTAGTGTGTGTGTGTGTGTGTGAGATTGCAGTCAGGTGAGTCGTCCTGGCTCCAGGCTCATTTCCTCGGCTCTAAGAATAACCGGCAGCATGAACGGGCTGTTTTCACTGCCCTCCTTCGCTCTGATTACAGATAAGACCTCCACCCTGTTATCGCTCAGGTTCCCAAACACCAACAGTACAGCCACTCACGGCACCACGCTGCAAAAAATGTCCCCAGTCAGTCATTTTAATCCTGCAGTCATGCTTAAACTGGATAAAAGATTATTGACAATGGAAAAAAAACACAATTTCAGAGACTAAAAAGAGGGACGGGTAAAATCCTTTAATTAAAAAAAAAAAAAAAAAAAAAACTAAACTGACAATTTTTTTCTTATATTCTCATAATTTTAGTCACCAAAAGCAGGAATAATTGGCTTTCCTGTGCCTCATAATATTGCTTGGTTAACTCTATTGTGATTGATTGATTGATTAATTGATGGACTGTTCACATCCCCACAGTGTTTCTGCCTGTAAAGTGAATGTTCTCCGTTTCATTACAGCAGAAACGCAAAGAGCAACAAGGGAGGAGAAAACAAGCCGAAGAGCGTTTGAATTAAAACAACAAATACATAATTGAATGAGTGTTGTTGCAGTTCAAAGTCCCATTACCAGAACTGGGTAATTATAATGATAAATTGTTGGGAATTAAGAGTTTTGTTCCACCTTTTGTATCCATTTTGGAGAAACAGAACCACCTCCTGGTGTCTAACAGTTCAATACAGTTTCTCTATAATAAGGATCTGTAGGTTTGTACAGGTGGCATCAGCTGGAATCAGCCTTATTCTGAATGTAACCTACAGGTTGTAGATCAGATGTTGTTGACGAGGAGTTATTCATTACTCCAGTAGTTATTATTTCAGTGTGTTGGGGTTGATAAAAGATGATTATTCCAAGCATTAGCCACGGCCCAGAATGACTTGAGGGCCAAACATCAAGAAATCAGTGACTGTCTAAAGTGACTTCTTCAAATGTCTGTTTTGTCCGACCAACGGCACAAAATCCAAAAGATATTTAATTTACAGTGATATAAAAAAAAGAGATAAACAGCAAATCATCACTTCTGAGAAGCTTAGACAATTTAAAATTTGGCATTTTTGCTTGAAAAATGCTTGAACAATCAATCCATTATAAAAATTGCTTTGTTTTTCCTGGCGATTGTCTAACTGATTCAACCTTCTCTCTAATGTCAACATTGGCTGCATGACACTTCTGATAATAAGTCAGCTGTCAAGCCAAGTTTTCAGGTTAACTGTTGAAAACAGAGACGGAGAAGAAACTTTCAAGTAACCTGCAGTCATTTGGGAACAAAGGCTTTTATTGGCTGTTTCTTGGCTTGTTTTTCTAAATTCAAGCCATTATTAACACGCAATTAGACCTCCATTATTGCGCCAGTTTGAGCTGAAACGAGTGATAATTTAACTGGGAAAATGGTTTAAAAAAATGGCACAACTGCCCAAAAGTTTACAGTTAACATCACCAACAGGAGGTATAAACCTGCCAGACTACAGGCAGGGCTTCGTGGCACTCACTGATACATCCTCATAAAATAAGATGTCATAACCTACATTTCCATTTAAATATTCTTCAGAAACGAACATTGTTTTTAATTCTGGTAGATAACTGGCGACAGATAGCTTGTTAGAAAGTTTGTTAACTGACTTGTGTTTTATTTCAATGGATTTCAACACAATTGCCTCATGTTCATTTCTCAACACTCTCAAAACACACACAAATACAGGTTTTGACATAAATAAGCTCAAGAGTGAGTTTTGCTCTCATGCCAGCAGACGTCACATTTGTCAGATCTCACATTAGAAATGATAGTGTGTGGGTGGAGGAGAGCCGAGCTGAGCCGTTCCAAGTTAAATACATAAAATCTCACCCACTTCTAACCTTGAACTCCCCCCCCCCCCCCCCCCCCCTTTCTTCTCTCAGTCCTGGTCCAAATTTGGCACTGTTGGCCTCTGTGAAAAGGCATTTCCCCGGGGGGGCGAGGCTCTGTGTAACTCTTGACTGCAGTCCGAGTCTGACAACATCGTGATTTTCCCACAGGAAACTAAAAACATAAACTTTGACATAACATGTTTGTGAATGAGGGGATCAAAGCTGCGACAGGAGAGGCTTCGTGGGATCCAAGAGTGCCAAACAAACTCAATGTAAAACAATCACACACTCAGGACGTGAAGTATGAGATAATGTCATGTTTCTCAGCCTCGGAGAGGAAAAGCATATTTGTCGCTGTTAAGTAAGTCAGGAAAACTGACTCAGCAACATTAACTCACATACTGGAAAAGTCTGACTCGAGTCATCAGCAGGGTTTTCAGGTTTAAAGGAAGCGAGAAAGAATGGTGCAGGTTTACACATGGGCAGTGGACTCCTGAACAGTACATTGGGCTGATATTGGCCTTAAAGACGCAAATCATGTTGCCTTTTTTTTTTTTTTTTAAATCATTGTAAATTGAATATGTTTGGGTTTTTTCTCCTCTTCCTTCTGAAGCTAAATAAACTGTTTCAAACCTACATCGTCACAAAGCTGAAAACAGGCTGTTTTTTCCTCATGAAAAGTCAACTTTTTAGAGATACGAGGTTCTCACAGGACGACGACGCTACAAACACGTGATGATCTTATAGACCATGATGCATTGCTGCAGATTAAACTAGCCAACAGGATATAAAGGAGTTAAAATGAGCTCAACCTGAAACATCTACAGCAGTAAAATGCAACATGAATGCAGCAGGAATATTAATCCAGAAACATCAGAGATAATGAAACACTGACAGGAACTCTTCACTTTGAATACTCACATAGTTAAGTAAGGTTTTGAATGTAGGACTTTTACTTGTAGTGGAGTATTTTCACAGTATTAGAACTTTTACTTCAGTAAAGGATCTGATTACTTCCTCCAGCGCTGCACAGTATCTACAGCATGATGAGGGCCTGATGGTGCTTCATTACCTAATCTTGAGGCCCGGTCTCCAAGAGGGTCACTGTGTCCAAATGTACTTTCAAGACCTTACATGTTTTTCACCTTTCCTCCAGAGCATCTCTCAGTGACGTCAGACCAAGAAAAAACAGCACTCACCGAGACAATTCCACATTGTGCGGGATGTTCGATGTACCGTCTCCCCGATCAGTGACTTTCATGTGAGCCTCATCAGTTGCATCAAACACAAATAGTCACGTCATGTGAGCGCAGCAGGACAGTCGCCTGGCAGTCATGAACAGTCACATGAGCCAAATAAAGCAGGACTCTCTCCTGAGGGACACGTCAGAGGCAGGGGAATGGATTACAAAACCACATCTGGACAGCTTCTGTGATCAGATACAGTCATGTCAAACACAGTGACAATGTAATCACACTACAAATTACCTGCAGGACTACAAACACTGTTATTCTCACACTCTTTTAAGGGCGGAAGATTTAAACAGAGTCTTTGGAGTCAAAGTTATCCAAAAACAAACCAAAGTAATCCAGATGCAATAAGGTGATGTTGTATTACTTATTAAGAATGAATGTTTAATTATTAAACTGATTTAACACCTTAACAAGCATCAGTGCACAGTTCTCTTCTGAACGGTTGCTTTCTGGGTTTACTGTCAAAAATTCAGATTTAAGATCCATTAACACCGGATTTTATCGCGGCAAAAATTTGCAGTGACATAATCAACATAAATCATCTTTAAATTTGGTGAATTTTGACGCACAAATTCACACCAACAGCAAACCATCTTGACAGAGACAGAATCCAAAATAAAGAAAGTTCTGATAGATTCTTTGCTGTGTTGCAAGTTTTTACACATTTATGGTACAAATATTTCTTTTGAACGAACTGTGAGAACTTATTAGAACTTGCCAACTGCAAAAAATTTGCAATATGTAAACTGCAAGTCGCATTGACATTAAATGAATATTTTATGATGCATTTGTTATTGACTGTGTCTTATACGTACATAAAAAAAAGTTTTTCTGACCCCTCCTCTGTAGTCTATGAGGCTGCAGAAGGAATAATGAGTTTTCTTTTATGCTAATATACACTGTGAAGGAACTACAGATACAAGATGGCGTGTTGCATCCAACAATTCAAACCAGTAAAGCATATCAATTACCGCATTCATCATAAATTACATTAATTCATATTAAATCATTTCAATATGCTGTAAAACACACAAAAAGTTTGGGAAGCTGACAGCTGAAGAACAGATCCCGGCAGAGACGTGGAACAACCGGACCGAGGCATTGACCAATCCAGTGGACAAGGATTAAGGGATTAAGGAAGTAATAATTAATCTCCATTAGATTAGGCCTTCCCAACTGTACTGAAATAAATCTTTTGGTGATGCATTTTGAGGATTTTTGGTACCAAATCAATCCAAAAGACCAAAAGACAGTAATCAGAATCTCATTTTAATCACACGATTACACCTGCATATTAATAACAATCTGCAGCAGGAGTAACTTGTTCAGATCACATGCTGAAAAACAGCTCAACCAGAGTTAAGATTATGGAAGCCCTTTCATTCAGATTTCTTCAACTGTTATTGATTTGTTTTGAGGGAAAACCAGCAAGCTGTATTGCACTGACTCCCAAAGTTGAGCAGCATCTCACTACTGTCAAGGAAAAATAACACAAAACTGCAAATATCTTAAGTCATTTGTACGTTAACTGAGACCTTTGATGCTTCTGCTCTTGGAACTTGTCAAACTCTGATTGTATAACTTCAAATTAAAATATTTGTTGTTTTAAGCTTCTTACAAAAACGTCACTTTTTTTGCAGATTTGCGTCATTTTGTCCCGACAGCAGCGACAGGAGGAGATCACAGGCATGCCAGAAGGTTTTCTGCAGGTCATTCTTGTTTTTGACATTAACCGTAGCAAACATGAGCTCTTGGCTCCCATAAAAAACACGATAAGCCATCTGTGTTACACAACAGTAGTTAGGATACGAAGACAAGGAGTACAGTCAGTAAATTGCTCTCAGTAGCATCATGAGACAGGAACACTGATCCAGAATCATGCAGTTAAAATCTGTCGGTGGAGCATCTTTCACAACGAATCAAGCACGGATCAAACATGTCAACACTTTGCAGGAAATTACATTTTCATAGCAGATACTGTACATATAACACATACGTTACATAGGAAAATGTTGTATAAATAGAACACATGGGGGCAACAGGGTCGGTGGGACGTTCGAGACAGCGACTAGTGTGTCTGTTGCACCGGAAAAAGTCTCACAGTTAAACTGTGAACTCTAACCTTAGTGTGACCTCTGACCCCTGAACCCCTGTGGTGAAATGTGGGGTCTACTACGATATAAACTATTCCTCACTACCTCACAGCAATAACTGTTACTTTTAAAGTCACAATGAAACAAAACAGGACTTCATAAAAAAACTAAAAAACACACTTCTGGGCAAACTCCATCTGCTGAGGAAGATCGTGTGATAATCGAAAGCCCCACATCAGCCACTCAACTGACCTGGTGGTGATTGCTGTTTCCAAGGTCAACAATTACTTTTAGATTTCCCTTGTGAGAGCCTAGCACACACACGTATAACAATAAATGTAGATTTTTCCATTTTTATATCAAAATCAAAAGTGGAATACATCTTAATTCATTTTTAATGTATATTTAATATACTGTGTTTGTAAGGGGCTGAAGTTGACAAATAAAAAAGGGTTTAACATATTCAGGCAACAGATGGATGAGATGTTCTGCCTTCATTTTATGTCCTTTTACCAAATCCACTCTCTACTTTGGACAATCTTCAGGGAATGTGAGGGAAAAATACAGTATTACCATTCACTATTGGTTATTAATTACCTTAATAATCAACATAATAGATGAATATAACATTTAATACATTTAATTTTGTGGTTTAAAGTAGCTTGACTACAATAAAACGTGTGAATTCCATTTGTTGGATATAATATGATTTAGCTCTGTGGTTGTCTTCTGTTTTCTGCAGAAATGTGTATCAGTGTGAACTTTCCTTGTTTAATAAACCAATAAATTGAGTGCAGCAACTGTAGTTTGGTGTTTAGTTACATTTACTGCAAATGTTGCATGCTGTTTTCACAGAAAATGTACATTTCTATGGCATAATGCTTTTAAGATAGTAAAACAGTTCATAAAAAATTCAGATTTTGACCAAATGCGGTGTTTTGCTTTTGCCTTAAAATACCAAATACATCGTATGCTGCTGCATTAAAATGTCCCCTCGTTGGATCAAAGGAGCCCAAACCATAAAAACAGCCTCAGGCAGAAAGGACCCAAAACTATGCGGTCTACTTTCATCCATATAGTGTTATCATGTTTTTCTGAACAATCCTCCCATGCAGTGTCCTTCTTTTTTGTTCCCCCTACTTTTTCAACCACAAACATGTCAAATTCAGGAGCAAGACGCTCTCAGAAATGCCATTTCATTGTGACTTTAAAACCAACTCTACATCTTAAATCTTTCTGCTGTATATAAAGAAACACTTTTCCCTCCCAACACTGTTAAAAAAAAACAGGTTCTGTCTCGAGTGCAGCATGTCAGACCACTTGGCTGTGACAAATAAGTTATCTTATAAAACATAACAACACTTTATCCACAAAGTCATTTGTAATCCTGAAGGGTTACTTGACATCAGGGGCCGCCAAAAATCCCCCAAATGGCCCAGTTATCTGTTTAAATATTTAAACTTTAAAGTGTATTTACATGAAGCCAGAAATTGGCCCTCAAAAAAGTGCTCTGACCCTCTTACACTCTGAGGTTGGGCTTGTGATGCACAGCGATAACATTTGTCTTCTACTTTACTCTGATCTGAACTCCTGGAGGGCTAAAAAGAGAGACGAGCAATAAAGTTACAGATTATAATGAAGTTAGTCTTTGCATCGAAGGCCGTGCGGGTCCTGGCAGACAGCAAATTCATTATCAACACTGACAGCGGCTGCGCGACAAGTCAGGAGGTGATTATCTTACGACACTACGTGGCTTGTGATTTAAGAGTCATGTATCTTTCATCTGAGACCGAAGGCAAGCAGCCCGGAGGCTTAACAAAGAACTGCTGATAACCTGAGGAGGAAACAGAAAGAAACTCTCCAAATAAATACAATTTATTTATTGACGAGGATACGCCACAGTCTGCTGGCAGGAAAACTTTCCGGGTCAGTGGCCATCTAAGAAAGTAAAGCTAATTCTTAAATCAACATTTTCATTTGAAACCCAAGACTGTGTAAACATACTTGGAGCTTCCCATCAACACCCGACTTCAATAGAGAGAAATCCTTCTGATTAAACACACATGAGCTCCTAAATAAACCTCAATCTTCTCTCTGGGAAATGAGCTTGGAGTCCATCCGATACACATTTTGTAACTCTCTCACACAGGCTGATTATCAGACCATTTCTTGCTCTTTCTTATTCCTCATTAACATCTGGCGTTCCCCAAGATAAAACAGATCAGGAGTCTGTTTAAAGTGTTTTCTACATTTTTTGCATCACCTATTTCGACCCTGAAAGAACCAAGACAATTTGCAGATTTTTCAGTCAGGCTTGAAAAGATTTAAAATATTATTTGCATTTCAGTGGATTGCACAACACAAGTCGTGTAGCGCTTTCCTTTTTTGCATCTGGGAGTTCGTGCAGGCAGGAGGGTTCATTAAATCCTCTGAATTGACACACATGAATCTAATTCCTACAGTCCGCTTTCCTCATCAATCTCAAAACTTCTTTACTCCGTGTCGCCAGCTTGGGATCCTCACAGCCGTGAAAGAGCATTCAAGAAAAATCCAGAAGGAACTTCACAGCCTCCTTCGTCCACAAAATCGGCCTTGGAGACGGCCGACGGGCATCTGCACGGGCACCTCTCTGTGCTCCGTGCAGGGGTGGGGGGGTTGGGGGGTCCTCACCACATTTCACTGCAGGACCAAAAACACCTGTGTCATGCTACGCAGCTGAGAGCAAAGCACACACAGAGGGCCGAAGCCTCCAAAGTGACCGAACCTAATCCATCGTCGTCATGGATCATACTTGGCACCGAGGGTCCGGTCGTGGGCTGACTGGCGTCGGAGCCTTTTTGGCATCAGTGCAACCGAGGCAGGAAGGAAACAACGGCCTAAAGAGGCGGCCGAGGCCTTTTCGGAAGAGGCTGTTGGAGAGGCTGTAGATGAGACAGTTACAGAAGCTGTTGCTGATCGCCAACCATGTTGTGAGGAAGGACGCCACCTTGTGGTGATACAGCCCAGCACTCTCCAGGAGGAAGTAGAGGATGTACGGCATCCACAGCACGTAGAAGACGCTGGTGATGCGGAACAGCACCATGGCGTAGCGCTTGTCTGGGCAGCCCTCGCACCGCTCCCCCCGCTCGCCTTTTTCGCCGTCAGTCTGCGAGCTGAAGCGGGCGTGGCGCTGGGTGATCTCCCTCGTGTGCTGCCGGCAGATCCTGAATATACTCCCGTAGGTGAAGCAGACGGTGAGCGCCGCCGGTGCGTAGAGCAGCCCCACAATGAAGGTGCTGAACCCCGGGTTGGTCTTCCAGGTGTCCGCACACCACTGGAATATGTCCCCGTGGTAACCAGGCTTCCCCCAACCCAAGAATGACGGCAGGAAGATCAGAGCGGAGTAAACCCAGATGAGGACTATGCACACCCTCAGCCGGCACGGCGTCACCAGCGTGGCGTACGACAGAGGGCGGGTTATGGCGATGTAGCGGTCTACGCTGATGCACGCCAGCGAGGCCATGGAGACGCTCTTCAGCACGGAGACCATATAGCCGAACACCTTGCAGGTGAGCTCCTCGTTCAGGCCTCGGAGGTAGCGCAGGAGGGACAGTGAGGGCACCAGGCAGCTGACGCCCACCAGCAGGTCAGCGTAGGCCATCGTCTGGATGAAGTGGCTGGTGGTGTGGTGATGCAGCAGCGGGGCGCAGTGAAACACAAAGATCACCACCAGGTTGCCGGCGATGATGAGCACGGTGAGGAAGAGGATGACGACCACCTCCAGCACGCAGGTATCCAGGCTGTGGGAGTAACCTACGGCACCCAGCAGGCAGAACGGAGGAGAACCGCTTTGGTTCGCATCGGAGGAAGAGTTCATGTTTGGACTGGAGGGGGGGGGGGGGGGGAGGGAGGAGGGGGCGGTTTCAGCTCAACGCAGCCATCATCATGTCATCCAAGTATCTTTTTTTTTTTAATCCTGAAGTTGTCCGTCCCGTCGTCTCCCAAAACAAAGCGAGCCTCCTGTTCTTCTTAAATCAGCACCTTTTCTCCCTCAGCGGGCAGGGAGCCTGTCCTTAAAGTAGCAGTAATCCACCGGTGCATGTTAAACGCAGCCAGACTCTGCTGCTGCTGCCTGGTGTGAAATATGTGCATGTGTGCAACCTCAAGAGGCAAAAAAAAATCCCCAACGTAGAACAAGAGATGCCAGTCTGATGCTGCAGTACAAACCGTCCTCCCCTCGCAGCTGTTTATCATAACCCCCCCACCCCACCCCCCGCACCTCAACTGCAAATCCTGAGGTAAGCACTCTGCTCCGGCACGCAGCCACCGAAGAAGCCAGGCATCCACTTCTGCTCTCTGAGTGCCGGCAAATGGGAAAAAAAAAAAAAAAGGGAGGGAAAAACAATGCTGAAATTCCCGATGTTAACGCTACTCCACGCTGACGGCTTCCTCAGCAAACAAAACAAAGAGAGTCCAAACAAACCACGTCGGATCTGGAAGTGACAGCCTCATCCAGGGTCCGTGAGCCGGGATGAGCACACACACACACAATCAGTCACACGAAACACACACACACACACACACACACACACACAGACAGACAGCGTCTCAAGCAGGAAGAGTCGTGGAGACAGACAAGCGCAGGCAGTCGGCCATCCAGAGGTGATGGATAATGTCACCGGGATCTCCTCCGATCTCTGACTTCCAGTGTATGTGTGTGTGTGTGTGTGTGTGTGTGTGTGTGTGTGTGTGTGTGTGCGTGCAAGTGTGTGCGAGTGTGTATGTGCGAGTGGAGTGAGAGTGTGTTTGCATGGATGTGTGTGTGTGTATGAGAGAGAGAGCAGGGAGGCAGGCAGTAAACTGCCTCTCCTCTCTGCTGTAGTGGCAGTAGTGATGATGCAGCGCTGCTTCCCTCTCCTCCCCCTGCTCGCTCGCCCTCCCTCTCCCTCCCTCTCTCCCGTTTGTCCTGCCTTTCCCTGTTTTCTTTCACACACACTCATTATGACTCTCCTCCTCTTCCTCCTTCCTCCCTCCTCAGTCTCAGTCTCTCAGTCCTCTTCCCCTTTCCCCCACTGTTACTGTATTTCCACTGTACAACACCATTACTGTAGGAAAAGACAATATCCCAGTAAGGGTTTGATTTACTCGTAGTTTGACAGCATTTTAGTTACATAAATATATAATGAAATATAAACACTAAAGCACTGTGCGATCAACATATAATCATATAAGAGTATCAGAATCAGCTTTATTGGCCAAGTATGTTTACACACACAAGGGATTTGACAAACAGCTAAAAACAAAGCTGAACAAAGAAACATACAACTATTAGAAGAAAATACATGAATAAATAAATATGCTTTAATGTCTCTATGTGATTCTGTAATCTGCAAGACTAATAAAATAGTTTAATATTATACCAAATTTAGCAATGTGTTAACATAAAGAGTGGACAGCTTTGTAGCTGTTTATCTGTGCTAAACAGTCCATCAAAATCTAAACACATCTTCTATTTGTATGAAACTGATATTAATAATGATATCTGTAATGTAATATTTTTCTTTTTGTAGAATCTAAAAAAGGGCAGGTTTTGCAAATAGTATTTTTTTTTAAATGATGAAAGTTTTGTATACAAGTTATCTATGGTGATATAATGATAACAAGACAGATTAATGTGTTTTATATAAGGAAACCAGAAACAGCCTCAGGCACCACCAGGATTTTCATTTAAATGATCCTTCAAACTAGTAACAGTTCAATATAGAAAGAAATGACTAGAGGTATTCCAAAGCACGTCATTATCCATTTTTTTTTCCAAATTTCGATCTATTATTGGGATTTTGACTTCCAATTAGAAACCACCCAGGATGTTTCTGCCATCCCCTCCAGGTCTCTGCAGGCACCCTGACGTCCTACTAATGCAGCGTGATCCCTCACTGGCTTCCCACCAATGGATCTTTGTGGCAGTCGATGGGGGTTTAATCCACGGAGGGACTTTATTATTATTTCCATCAATTATTTTTGAAACACTCATGAAGAACTGTTAAAATAAAACTGTAATGGTTGCTGTTTTTGTTTTATTTGGAGTTTCCGAAACGCTCCCAGTTTCGGGGCAAAGTTTCAGTTAGTTTGAGTCTACGAGAACACAGCAGTTGCACTCTGACGCAGGAAAAAAAACAAGCAGGCTTTCCAATTGATCCCTGGAGCGGTTTGTTTGCAGCAAGAACACAATCGACTCAGCAACCGAAACAACTGTCTCACAACACAGTAGGTGGCTGTAATGCAACTGATCGCCACCTGTCATAAAACGAAAAGATGACGAAGACGCGCTCTTTGTACGATGGGACGCTGTTTACAGCCGACAACGGTTAACTGAAGCCTAACGTTAAAGAGAAGACCAAGAAGCTAGCCAATGGAGGTAACACCCTTATTTATGTTTCAGTGTTTCAATAGAAGATATGCGATAAAGGGGTACTTTATCTAGATTTGAAAAGCAAGTTTGGTCCAAATTCAACATCTTTTTTCCTAATTTAGGAGGTAACAACTAGTTTTATTACAGATTCGTCCTCCCTCAATCAGTATTACACATCGCTACTAGTGTGGATGTGCAGCACGTTCAAGTGGTTAATTAATCTGTCCTGTATTTCCTCTAATCCTTTTCTGCCATCTCCCTCAGATTCTTCCTCACGGTTTCTGCGACTGTACGTCCCTCCATCCTTGTCTCCATGGACCCCATCACGCAGCTCCTCGGAGAAAGCCCCTCCCTCCTCCGCACCCGTTAGCCAATAAGCAGCGAGCAGGTTTCCATCTCCAGAGACGGATCACGCCCACCCACGTGTGCACACACACACACACCCTCCCCGGCAGGCTTCCCTCACGTCTGAAGTGTACCCGTGCAAATGCAACGACACGGCAACACACACACACGTGTTCAGAGACACAGCGGGGGATGTTCATACATACTGTATGTACACACACACACACACACACACACACACACACACACATCAGAGGAGAATAAAGTGATTAGAGAGGAAAATTCCTGCAGCGACCAGCATCCAATGAATGGAGAGACGGATGGAAGATAAAGGATGGAAGAGAGAGGAAACAAGATTGCGCACACACACACACACACACACACACACACACTGCCACCTGCAGTGACTGTCAGGGTGCAACGAAACCACCACAGCAAGGCAGAGGGCTGTAGTGGGGGATAAAACCATTAAAGGGTCAGTTCACACAAATTACACAAAGACTCCTCGGTCTTGAGTCTTGGCCTGATTTAAATTTTGGTGCTCGCATCAATGTCTTGCTCTAGACAATCCACAAATCTCGCTGTGGATTGTTTTCACTGGAAATAGTCAATCATACCCCCCAAAAAAAACAACATTTATTCACGTCCTTGTAACAAAAAAAAGGGGTGATGCTGGAAGCTCCATATTATAGCGAGTACTTGCAGTTTCTAAAACCTTGCTGTTGTAAATGCTGCTGTGAGAAAGTCCTAATGGGGGACGCTGTTTCTAAAAAGACATGTTGCTGTTGAGCTTTTAGTATTTTGAGCAAAACTCCATTCACCTCCATTGAAATGGTATGGAGGCAGAAATCTCAAAGATCAACTCAATAAACTGAAACTAGACACCACCAGAGAGCCACAGCTGTCTGTCTGTATATTTGAAATTCGAATATTTGTTCAAAAGTGAAGAAAAAAATCATATTTACAGCCTATAATGCAGAAAACCGAAGGGCGCTCTTAAAGTTCACTATCAGCCTGACCTATTGACCGATCAGTAAACAGAGCTAACAAACAGAATCGGAGGACGACATTATAAAGCCGAGCCGAACTGATCGGATAATCACGACGCTGAAGCATTTGATAAGCAGTGTGTGGAAGTATTTTAGTTCTACACCGTAGAAGCCAAAATTTCCAACAAAGAGAAGACTGTTTGCAGACTTTGTGAAAAGCAGCTGACTTACTCTACAACCGAAACAAATCTGAGTCCTTATCGCAGTGGCCCGGGTTCGGGTCCGGCCCCGGGCCCTTTGCTGCAGGTCATCCCCTCTGTCTCCCTGAATCTCTCTCAGACATGTTCTTGCTTGGGTTGCAGCTCGCAGCTCATTTTACTGCTTTACTGTCAGGCAAACTGCCTCTTTAAGATCAGCTATAACTACATAATGGGCCCAGACATAATGTATATACAGGACGTAGGTACATTTATCTGTAATGTATATACAGGATATGTAGGGGGTAATAAAGTAAGGTGGATGATTCTTCTTATTTGACATAAGCTATATACATCCTGCTCGCCCTTGTTGTGTCACACTGACTCGGTCAGGTTTCTAAAATTATGATTACATTGCAAATGAGCATTTAAGGTTTACTAATTGACATGGCAACACAGAGATAAACAGATTTTATCTTTTAAATACACGCTGCATTATTTGTCATGTGATCAGATGATCAGTGAGGATAGCAAATTAAAACCTTTACCGTGGTTTCTGCAGGACTCTCAGATCCCCACAGGAAACGCCAAAGCTTGGTCTGTTTTTTTTTTTATGACACCATAAAAATAAAATACCAGTTTAACAAATATAGTGCCAGGTTCTGTAACAGTATGCGTCACGACCCAACTGTGTTGTCTGCTGATTCGCCACATCAAACCAAAGCACCTCCTGTGATAACTGGTTCAGAGGGAACCGGAGGGGTCACTGCGAGAACGTCTTTCCCTTCCAGGCCGGCTGTCGGTGGAACAGAGACGCCATTCAGACACTGTTTGTTTTCTTGTCACCATATGGTGAGTGTTGAGGTGGGTAGGAAGGCCATTAGCCGCCGTGTTTACGTCTCTGTTTTTGCTTTTATTTTCCAGGTCAAGGGTCGGAGGTGCCACATCTGCCCGAGTTATGAGGCCGAACGCCGAGGTGTCTGAACAAGAATTCAGTTGTCTGACATCTTGTAATACACGTGGCACCTCCACCATGTTACCAAGTCAACGCAGTGCTCTGAGTAAACAGCAGCCAGGCCGGTGGGGAAAGCCACCTTGTGACTGAATGCTTGGAAAGGACAGCTTGTGATGCCGGGTGTTCGAGTCCCAGCGGGCAAGATCTGAAAATCACAATAGTTGTTGTGGCACGGCCCCTAAAGCGAAATCTGTAACAGAGCGGTCTGAAGACCTGAGTACTGCTACTGTGCCTTAATTATGGTTTACAATTGGACTTTATGAGGACGTTAAGAGATAGTCACAGTTGTAAATAATTCATAGGTTGAATAAATGTCCCCACTGTCAGTTCCACCCAGAGTTTAGCCTTCAAGGCATTCGACCAACAACAGGAATTCATCACATACTTCTAGAAAGGTCAGGAGTATCTATTAGTTATATAACCCAATAATAAAAGAGAAAAAAATAACATTTTATATAACAGCAGAGCCGCCAGATCAACCAAAGCGGCGTCCAAAATATATAAGAAACCTAATGTGCTTACTTACATATATATTGTGGGTGAGTAACTTTGGAATGAGTGGAGTTCCCAGGATTTTTGCCCTGCAAAATACTAACAATACTAACATATCTGTTATCAAACCCTTTTATTAGCAAAGACCAATGGAAAACATACACTGTAGGGTACATACCAGTTCCTTTACATCAACAAAACGAAATACCCACAATCCTCACAACAGAAAACAAAACCTACGACACACATATAAAACCAACAAGCTCAACTTCTTCATATCTGATCAACCTAAATGTTCAAATACAGCTCATCTCTATGGAGTACAGCCTTCTTTCATCCGTCACCTTTGGAAACGTCAACAATACGATGAGGCTCTTTAGGTTCTGACTTTATGTCTTACTGTCCACTTGTCTTACATTCAAGAATAAAAACCTCAAACCAGGTTCAAGTTGAAGGAGATCCAATACTCGTTTCCACTTTAAGGAGCAAGAAACAAGACACGGAAGTCTCTTACCAGAACGACTCAGCGCTTTATTGTAAATCTGTCATTGATTGGACGCCGCAGCTGATCAGACCGATCGGTTACTTCATCACAACATCACAGTTTTACACCAAAGCTGACAGACGAATAACAGAATCAACTCAATCCCAACAGTTTGTTTTCAGATTCACCATCTTGTTAAAAAAAATAGTGGATCTGTAGGTTTGATGGACAAAAACAACCTTCTACATTCAATATAAAGATTTTTCTGTTCATGATTTTGCGTTTTTATATTCAGGCCGAGTCATTCAGCAATAAAGACATTTTATTAATTTATCCTCATTTCCACTGTGAGGCTGTCAAACAGAAACATTTACCAGAGTTGCATCGTCTCTTTTGTTTACATCACGGATTGGTCCTTTAATGTAAAATGTCAGTTGCCTTGTACAGTCTGAAATCACGAGGGACGCCTGTGTGAACACCCAGGGCAGTAAAGGCGAAATATTCTGACTATTGGTCGATTCTATTCTACACTGTTCACGACCCAACAGCTTCATATATAATTCATGCACTCATACATCATTCATGTGTTCATAGATCCACTCTCAGGTATATTTGCCCCATTTTCTGCCAGCTCCTTTTTTATTTTATTTTTCCCTCAGAGAGACGCTGTGACCCGCGAGAGCTCCTGTCCAGATTGAATTAACCTCAGGCACATGGTTCATTAGGGGAAGGCCTGCCTGGTGCCACGGGCAATTAGCTTTTACAGCGGCGAGTCTGCACGGCCGATCCTGTGTCCTCGCTGTCGACAGATGCACAAACACAGGCCACAACACGTCATAACAGGAGGATGCAGCCTATTAGCGTCTGGACGCAGAGACAGCACGTCACTTTGACGGATGACGCTGCAGCTGCAGGAGGGTCACAAAATTAATGGCGTGGCATTAATCTGTTTTTTCCAAATCTCTTACTGTACAAACACAGGATGTTCGGTTTCAGATGCTCCACACATGATCAGATGCTGCCACGGCTGAGCTGCATTTTAACGGTACTCAGCTTGGCTTTTATAACATGTTTTGCTCAAAGACAAACATTCGGGCGATCTACAATGAGACCAGTGTTTTGGGAAATGTTTGCGCAATGGTTGCTTTTGGTTATTTTCAATCCGGTATATGAGGGATAATAAGGCTAGAACAAGAAACTGTTGTGTTACATGACTTTTTGTAGAAGAGGTTTAATACTTTAACCTCTTCTACCCCTATTTCCCACCGGTGGGTGAGACAGCACTTCGCTGAACTGTATTCAAGTGGAGATCCACAGTTTTCAAAGATACCAAATATGTCAGACTGAATTTGGGGAAATTATGTATAAAATTACACAAAAGACATCTAGAATATGTCTGTCTAAATTTAGTAGTTTCCGTTTTTAATATTTGACATGATAGAACTTTTAATGGAGAGCTGGAACATGATGCTACACTTTGTATATCCTGTTTGTCATTTTCAGTCTTCAGACGCTGAGTTAACGTTTGTGAGTCGACTTAATAAACAGCACAGACGCGTCAGCTCAGTTTTAGTGCTTATTTTTCTTGCTGAGGTGCAGGAAGATATAAAGATTGATTTGTCTTCTCCAACCAGGCCAAACAGTCGTCAATAACGACAACATCAGACTATCTTCATCATTTAAAAAGCTTCAAAAAATGTTTTGCCAATTAGACACCAAGAGTCAAAAACTGATGCATGCATCTACTAGGTTTGGAAAATGAAGCTGCGTGAAAATGAAGCTCCATTCAGACGGGATTAACATTACAGGGGGAGGTGGGGAAATAAATATTCACCGAGCTCATTTGATTAATCGTTCAGGGCGGCGTTTCAATTAAAGGATGTGGTCTGTAATAAATGGCAGGACAAAACCAAAAGAGAAGATGAAGATGAAGATACTACGTGAGGTGAATTGAGGTGAACACATGTTGAGTTTTTCAGTGTGACTTAAACTTCCTGAGGATATCTTTGTCTCTGATGTCCATCCAGAATAAACATCCATAAAACCACTTAGAAATCCTACTTCTCACTTTTAAAATTTACATGTAATTCTTTCTAACTAATACGAACACAACTCTCAGTTTAGAGCATGCAATAGGAACTGAATTAATACAAATGTGAATAAAAAAGTGACAGCTCAAACAGCTAATTCTGCATATTTCTAATGGTGCCAATTTTCCAAAATGTAAACAAAAGGGTTCAAAAGGAGAGAACCAAACCTACCTGTAGCCGACATTACAGCAGGTCTTTCTCTCCATGGCTTTAGTTTCTTTCTGCACTCACATTCGTTCCCAAACAGGCCTACATGTCGGTGTTGCATGTTTCCATCTATCAAATTAACAAAAATATTATTGACTTCCACCATTTTGATACAAAAGTCAAATTTCACTCTCTGAAGCCGAAAAGTAAAAAGGTAAAGTAAAAAATAAAACCAGCAGATCCACTCTAAAAAGACAACATCGTCACTCCCAAAAACAGGAGGTAATTGCGGCTGTAATTTTTACTGTCGTGGGGGTGAAAAATGAACCACATACGAGCTCCGGACGGGATTAAAATCACTGACCAGCTCAGGTTGTGTTGTAATCACCACCTCTAGAGACATTAATCCAATCCTAATAGGCCTTATGACTGCCATAGTAATAATGCCACAGGAGTGGTGAGATTCTGTTGTAACCAACATGAATTCACGCTGACTTGAAGCAACAAATGTTCAAGACGTTGAATGTTTGATAGTCAAATTTTAAGTTTCCGTCATGTGTTGGTTGAGTCTCTTGTGACCCTTCAGTCCTTCAAACCTCCAGTATTTCTATAATGCACCCTACATCACTGAAAACCTCCACTCCAGCTGTTCCACAGCAGCCACATGAGGGCTTCAGTCTCTCACAGGGCAGCGGGTGTATCAACACCTAAAGGTCAGGGGTCGTCCGAGCTGGAATAAACGTCCCTGAGTGATGTGGACCAGAGCTGCCCTGTGCCCGACGATCGACCGCGGTTTGATGGGAAACAGACGGAGAAAAGCTGCTAGGAGTCATTTAAGGACAGCGCGTTATAAATCCATTCATCCCAAATCAGACACACAAGAAGTCATTATAAAACAAAAAAAAAAAACAACACGTCAAACTGAAACTGATCGCCTGCCAGAGAGGGAAAGTTAACAGCAGAAGAATGATGAACTGTCATAAAACAATCACAGATTCCCATTTAAACATGTCAAAGTTTCACAATATGTTCACTTCCAGTTATTACAGTCACCAGGGAGGTTACGTTGTTGGTGCCGTTTGTTTCAGCAGGATTAAAAACTACAGGCCCGACTTTCATGAAACTTTGTAGAAGCCTGAAGCATGGGCATGGGAGTGGATCCCAAATATATCCAGACACACACAGTGGTTGTACTTGCAGATTTGTATATATAATATAATATATAATATAAACCTGGAAATTGAAATAAAACTGAACTATTGGTTTTTTAACATTTAGTTTAGACCTGAAATATTACTGAATCACACAATTAATCCACAACAAATTTGATGATTGATTTAAAATATATATATATTTTTTTTCTTTCCTTCCAGCTTGTGAAATGTGAGGATTTGCTGCTTTTATCTGTTTAAGATTAGTGTAAATTAAACATCATTGTGTTTTGGAAAACTACAAGAGATTTGAAGACATCACCTCCAGCTCCTGGAAGCTCTGAACAACATATTAATCAATAATGAAGTTAGAGTTCTTTATGTGCAGCCCATGTCTACCCGGTCGACTGAAATCTGATCAAAATATATCTGAAAATGGTGTGTTCATCCTGTTCGGAGTGTAACCGTGACCTTCTGCACCGACGTTCACCTCCTCATTACCATAAGCTGCAGCGAATCACGGAGGCACGAGGCCAGAGTCGCTGCTGTGTTACTGTAACGCCTCTGCCAGCACATTAGAGACGCTTCCTCACAGAGTACATTATAATCACACTGATGCACACACACACACACACACACACACACACACACACACACACTGAAGCCAATTATCAGCAGCGACTCTTTCATCGTCCCTTCAGGTACGTAATGCTGTGAATAAGACTTTAGTCACAGCTCACCTTTGCTCGTCAAGAGTTCTGCTGCTGCTTTTATCCCCAGAAAGTTCAATTTGCATGAAAATAGGAGCTCAGAAATAGAAAAATATTAATCCTACAAATACGTTGTATATACATTCATTATTCAGTATTTATTCCTTTGCTCTATTTGTATTTGTTGATAATTTACAGAAACAGTCTGACTTGTATAGACATTGTATGTTGTTGGTTATTGTTGCTTTTTCTATCTCTGTTTCTTTGTGTGTGTGTGTGTGTGTGTGTGTGTGTGTGTGTAACATTGGGAGCAACAACCAGTCAAATTCCTTGTATGTGTTCACATAAATGGCAATAAAACTGATACTTGTTGTTGGACTTATTATAATGGTCTTTTATATCTAATTTGCAATTAAAATCCTATTTTTGTGGCAGCAAAATTAATCTGTTTATCGTCACAACATATTGTGTTCATATAGAAATTTTATTACCTCAGGAAACATTTTTTCTTAATGAGTTTATGGTCTCAGTCGCTAGTTTCAAGTCTTCTTCAGTACAGCAGGATGTTCAATTAGTTTACTAGTTTTTAGTTTTAGGTTTACTGTGCGAACTCGCGGCTTCAAAACAGCCGTCCACAAACATCACAGAGGCTACGTCCACTTCTTTTATACAGTCTAGGATCCTCACTTTACCCACATCTCGCTCCCAACCCGAAGAACCTGCTTCACACTCAGCTGAAAACCTCACTGGAGCTCACATCCATAATCTGCAGAATGCAGATCAATAACCCTGCGGTCTCCAAACCAAACACTCTCCTGACTCACCGACAGATTAACCACTAACCGAACTGGAGACACTTAAACACGACCGGGACAGCCGTCCTCAGCTTGTGTCCACCAGTGTTTCCTCACCAACTGATCCAACTCCCCACCACCCTGAGACACATGACCTGTACCAGCCAATCATAGCCGGCGTGTCAAAAACATCCACTTCTGTTGACACAATCACATATTTCTGACCTCCATCCTCGGTTATATGTTAGTCAGCAGTAAAATGTGCTGTTGAGGCGTCCTTGAACGAGACACCAAACACTGACCCGGCTACTGGTGATTTTGTCTATTTTTTTTTGCATGTTGTTTCTTTTTTCTTGACATTTCAGCGGACAAATGAAAGAAGAAATTACAAACAAAACATAATATTACCTTTTGTTTCTGACATTAATATTACTGTTTGCCTTAACACAGCAAGTGCGTGAATTTGTGTGCAGCAGGAAGTTCGACCAAAACCAAAACACTGATATTAAAATCAGGCGCGCAAGAATGTTTTTTAACAGATTTCAGAAAAGTTAATTGGGCCCTGATTTCCCAAAGTAACGCAGGCAGCAGCTATAAACAACTACAGAGGTTGTTTCAGTTATAATTCAGCACTAGTTATTTATATTTATTGTAGCAAAGGCCTAAACAAATATTCATTAATTTAGCCCGAGGGTTTGACGCTGTTGTGCCCCCTGAAGAGGCATCTGACAGTTTGAAAACCTCTGATTCAGTCGGAGAGGAAATTAAGGAACAAGAAATTAAGCAACAACTTTGACAATAAACCTTCTTAAACAAAAAGATGAATTGATTAATGAAAACAAATACGACACTGATGCTCCCGAGGTTCGGGATTGATCCCTGAGTCATTTCATATAAAAGTATTAAATCATAAATACACTGAGTTTCTGCTCCAACACAGGAGGCCCAGTGTGGCTGTAAGCTGCTCACCCAACCTCCAGAATAACCTAATAATCATAATTACATTCCATTGTTTTAATGGAGGGCTTTAGATCAGTCGGCTCTCTGTAGGTTAAACACAGGGTTTTTTTTCCGCTAATTGCTCCCTGGAAAGATTCCCACGCCACCATCAGATGAACGACGGCCTCCACTTGCAGCACGCCGCCACACACACACACACACACACACACACACACACACAAAAACACACAGCTGGCAGACAAGTACTAATTTTACCTTCTGATTAAATTCAGCAGGCTCTTGAATTCATCTCAGGGTTGTGATTAAGGACAATGCTG
Source organism: Lateolabrax maculatus (assembly GCA_031216445.1). NCBI lineage: Eukaryota > Metazoa > Chordata > Actinopteri > Acropomatiformes > Lateolabracidae > Lateolabrax > Lateolabrax maculatus. The sequence continues at coordinate 2,185,527 of CM062217.1, read as the reverse complement.
CGCGGTGCTAAAGGGAGGAGAAAAAAAAAATAGAAATGTGCACAGGATTTTACTGTTTGACAGCGCTTCACGGCTTAGCGGATCAGAAACACCTCAGCCATTTTCCCCCACATGAGTGATTTTCTCAGTTAGCACGGCTGGAGTGTGCAGCGAGGGGAGGGGAGGCGTGTGTGTGAACGACAGCAGGCCTGTGTGCAGATTCAGAGCGTGTTTTTGTGACATTTTTAGCGAGCGTGGGGGAAATCACGTGTGTCTGCATGTGTTCATACCACATGCATGTATGTAGCTGTACCGTGTTCACGAGTGTGTATCCAAATCTCTGCACACTTCTGTCAAGTGGCCAAAATTATTAGTGAAAAGCTGAATTTCAATTTCAAAGCTTTTAATTTCCAACAGGATTAACCAGAGAACAATTTCATAGTTTTCACCACCTCTAATAACACAGAGTGGATTCAGTGAGGCTCATGAATATGTTCAGTTTGATGCCAGAATGACTGAAAAGATTGAGGTGTGATCGCTGTTATTGATGTGTGACTGCAGGAGTGAATGATAGAGGGACAAACGGAGAGAAGGAAAGGGACAGAGCACGACCGTAATGATGGAAAAGTATTATACAGCCTCTTTCAGTGGTGTTAAAGAGCAACTAGCAGCAGCTGCAGGAGGCCGAGATCTGAGAGTAAAATATACAATTAAATACCAGAATAAAGTGTTGTGTTACACTCAGTTTTTAGTTAAATGAAACACGTTTTTAGTCTTGACATTAAAAAAAGAACATATTTTATGTGTATGATTGTTCAAGTGCTTAAGTGGACGTTTAAGTGTTATAAATGATTTTGTATTTTCTATATTTCAGTGTCGTGCTACAGTAGGAACATGGACAACACAGGTTATTTCTACTCTTTGTACGTTTGATCGAAAGGCTCAACATCAGCATGTCACACTTTTTAAAACAATAATAGATATCACATCAGCTGTATGTTCAAATAAGTTCTTCTTTTAAACACGTCACATAAAGGGACATCCATTAAAAAACATGTTGCTTTCCTCGCTCACTGAATAGATCATTTGTCTCTTTGACATTGTGACTACAGTTTAATATTATTTAAGTAAAGAATGAGCCTTTCTCCTCTGCCTGCACATTATTTTCAGGTTTTTTGGCTTGTTTTTTTACAGCTTATCATAAGGTGACATTGTACAACATCCAGCCATCATTATCATCATGTTAGAAAGATCTGACACAACCACAATAACAAGGAAAAGCAGAAATAAAGACAGAATTAAGAAAGAAATGAGGATAGATTACCACTTCCCTACCTCAAATACTTTGTTTGAGGGACTGATCTCTCAGAAACAGAGGACTCACCTGCAGGGGCCAGGTGTCTCCATTACTCAGGTCCTAACCTTCCTCTGCAGCAGAAACTGCTTCGTCTTTATTTTAAATCCCACTCGCGTTTTTCTCTTCAACACTTTCTCTCCGGTCGCTTTTGTTGTTTTTGTTACTTTCCGTTGTTGTTGTTGTTGTTGTTGTTGTTGTTTATCTAACTGCGTCAGTTTAAATGATCTCCGTGACCCGCCATGATGCCTACGTCACACGGTGACCTCTGCCCCCTGGCTGACCTTTGACCTTTAGCCGACCAATCAGAAATCAGCCCTGTTTGTTCTGGTTTGTGCTCTGTATTATCAGCATTACAGTCAATATTTTAATTTATCATAATTTATTTTAGGTAAAACTTTATCACTCAGTCATATTAAGATTTACGGAATTATTTTGGTGTTTGACCAATAAAATATTTTAGTTCCTACTGGTAGAGTTACAGTAATATTTTTAATTTAATTTTATTTTAGAAGAAATGAGAATATATATGCTGTATATATAGTATATTTTATTTATAAAAAATGTATATCTAATTTGTTCTAAAACAAAATTAATATATATATATATATATATATATATATATATATATATATATATATACACTATAGATAAGTAATTTTTGTAAATACTGGGTACCTGGAGACAGTACTGGTGTTAAAATTGTCCAATTATTTCAAGTTAAAATCACTTTTCTGTCTGTAATGTTGTCATTCCTTCGCTGCCTATTTTTACTCCATGAATCCCTAAAATCTCTGAGTGAACAAAGCTGCAGAGAAGTGACTTCTTCATGTCTTTAATTTAAATATATTAACTCCAGCTGATTATTTGCAGTATATTAATTTGCATTTTCCAAATCATAACAGGTACATGTGTTACAGAGGATCCACAGGGGCGTCGCCAACCTCCTGTTTCACCCAAAATCAACATTTACAGATACAGAATGAATTCAGTGAAAAGTTTATTTTTTATTTTTTATTGTCCCTCCTAATATTTCTACTGTATAAAGCTTTCACTGATATAATGTAGTTTGTGTTAATGTGTGTCTGTCTCTAGTGAATTCCTAGGAAATTACATATTTCTTTCATTGGAGGACAAATGGAGGGGAAATGGCTGGTATACTACCATCAATTTTAGCAGTAATTCACATTTCATCAGTTATGAGAACGGGAGGATTGTGAGGACGAGTCAAACAGGGACCGGAGGGGAGTTTTACAAAGACTCTGTAGATCTAGAAATATCTGCTGACCAGGTCACAGAGAGGGTCCAGAAACCGAGGAACTACCGCTCAGCTCAAAGGATGATTAACAAGATGGGAGATATGAACAGGTTGTTGATACATAAATCATGTTTAAGTTTCTCTTTCATATCTCAAACAGCTCATACCATATTACCCCACTAGAGCACTGCGCTCACAGTTTGGGTTCAGGAGGAGAGACACCCTCTCCTGGTTTAAGAGTCTGCTTCAAACGTTCCTCCACATCTTCCTGTAGTTTGGTGCTTCCTCTCCTTCCTCAGGCTGTAGAGACTGGATCTGTGATTCTGTGCTCCACACTCACTGCTGCACTTATTATCATTAGTCTGATTATTGTGTTGGCAGATGGCCGCCCACCCGGAGCCCAGTTCTGCTCCAGGTTTCTACCTGTTAAAGGGAGTTTTTCCTTCCATTTTAGCCAATTGTTGGGTCTCTGTAAATAATATTTTACCAGCTGTATGTGAAAAATGCCCTGAGATAACTTCTGTTATGAATAAAATTATGAAATAAACTTTTCTAAAAATCATTTTTTATTGAGTAATACTCCAAGTTTGACCTTTTCAAGCCTCTAGATCTACCTGAGAGGGAAGATTCACTCTGGTTTAACTTAATTCACTGTTCAGTATTGCTACTTTTACTTAATTAAAAGAGCTGAGTACTTCTCTCCTCCACCACTGCACTTGTATATACTGTTGGGTAGTTTTAATATACAACAAAACATCACATTTTAGAAGCTCTTTGTATGTTTTGTGTGCAAAACTCTTAATTTGTAAAGTAACATAAGCTGTCAGATAAATGCAGTGGAGTAAGAAGCACCATATTTCCTCTGAGATGTAGTGGAGTAGTAGAAGAAAGTGACGTGAGAAGAAAAGATTCAATTTAACCTCAGATTTGCACTTGAGTAAATGTACTTGGAGCAGAACAACCACTCAGCAGTTCGACTCCTGAGGCTCACGTGTGTTTTTGAGATAAACAAGTTCAGTCCGGCAGAGACACTAAACACTTTTATTGTTCTGTAGGTGCTCCGCCTGATATCCATCCATTCGTTTAATCTGTCTACAGCACTGTGTCCATCCTCCATCCATCCATTAACCCATCTGCCAATCTGCGTGAGTTCATCCAACCCACCCCTCCACTTCCATTAGGTAATCCATCCGCAATGGCCTTCACCCCCACTTACACTTCACATGCATCCATCCGCAATCTGCAGCTTAACACCGTCAGCATACAGAGTCAGAAAACACAGCGGTAAACCATTTATATTTAGCTGCACAGGCTGAAAACATGCTCACTGTCTGATGTACATGTAAAGAAAACACACACAAGTCACACATTCCTGAAGTATTTTTCTTCATGGAGAATAAAGGCTGATCTAATTTACTGGAGACAAAACCCCCGAAGAGTAATTCCTCATTTCAGGGCATTTGAAAATAAGATTAAAATTAAAAAGACACATGCCGACAGATTAGCCACCAGTGGGTCCCGTTCAAACTGGAGCCACAGTGAGGGGTCAGCGGATGAGTAATGGGAGGAAATGGGGACGTCTGCCACTGAAACAGCTCGTCAGGAGCTATTTCAGGCCCAGAGTTGTTTAACAAAGAGCCCTTATGTCGTTCAAATGGACCATTTATAAAAACAATGGTCCAGGTCTGGAGCCGCAGTTGGGAAAGTGACGGGTTGAAAGTGCTCGTAAATGTCAAATAGGCCACCTGAAGAATGGCCTGGGGTGCAAACTGCTAATGTTACTCCAACTACTATTGTGCTGATCTGACGGGTGGAGCTATTTGCTGAAGCTGAACTCGATTCTTATGTAAAATATAGTTATTTTATCAGCATAACTCAAAAGTGGCGCTGCAGACATCCTACATGTTCACACATTTACTGTCAGTTTTTGAGGTACTGAGGAAATTTCCATTTTGTGCATCTCTGCTGTACTTCATAAATTCAATTTCACAACATTTCAGAGGGAAATACGGTACTTTTTACTCAACTACATTTGTCTGGCAGCTACTTTACAGATTCATTTATGATCATCAGTTCATAAAACATGATTCATCGTTGATAGAACAACAATAATCCTTGTGGGACCACATTCAAATGTGCTGAGTATGAGACTGTATTGCAAATTTCTGACATTTATAAGCCAATCAAGTTTTCTTTTGGATCCTGCTGTTATTTCAAGAGCTGATTATTTTAGACAAATAAAAAAATCAGTGCAGCGAGAGAAAAAAAAAAGATTTTAGAGTCTTAAATTAGGATCGGGCTGAGACGAGAGGAAGGCTATTTCTCAGGAGCTGAATTTAAGAAGTGTGAGAGAATGGTGAAATATCTCTAATGTTTAACGGAGCTCAGTTATGTCTTGGAGAAATAGGTCACAAAGTTAAAAAAATAACACCCATAAAAACCTCTGAAGCTCACTGATAAACACAATGTACCTGTTTGTTTAAAACAAGGCTACAGCGCAGGTTAAAACATGCTTTGGTTTTGGTCTCTGTACAGGTAAGATGGTTCCCAACCTGGCAACTCCACCGAGAAGCTGCGACGGTACGACTGTGATCCTGTGCAACCGACTTTTATTCACCAAGAAACAGTTCCATCACGTAACGCCACAAACTGTTGTTTTTACATTCCAGTTTGTGTTCGGATTAAACAGACGAGCTGCAGCTGCACTTTCACGTCTTCAACACTGAATTAACAGTTAGTGTCATGAACTGTTTGGAGTTTAAGATTGAGTTTTATGTCTTTAAATGATGTCTTTCTATCCCCTGACGGAAAGAAACTCTCCATCTGTCAATATGATTTGACGGATGAAACACATTCCTGGCAGGAGGAATCCTTTGTCTGAGCACGTTAGTGATGTTAAAAATGATACTTCTGCCCTATAAAGGCAAAAAGCTGCTTAAAGGGAGTGAAACTGGGAAAAATTGCTTCACAGATATTTTACTGAGCAGCCAAATGACTTGACAGATGATCTTAGAAAATGCAGTGATTTATTGACTCTGAGGTTTTTCCCCTTCTGACCAAATGCAAGCTGACAACAACTGACTCATTTTCATTTTCTGCCAGTTTAGTGAAGTTATTGCATTTTTTTTTTTTTTTTTGCTTTGTAAGACAGATTTAACATAAAACACTGTTAGTGGGTCAGTCAGCGGGGGAGTCCCTGCTCTATAATGTGGAAACTCTCCTCTCACAGCTCTCCGTTAGCACAGTCCTGCATGGATGCCATCTTGGCAGGTGCGAAGCCGCTGTACTGTCCGTCCGGGCTCGGGTAGTCTCGCCTGACCCTCCACACGCAGCAGCTGGGCACAGCGGGGTGGGTGTCGTCAGGCGGGACCCCGAACCTCCAGCTGATGTACTGTCTGTAGGCGCAGTGGCGCAGGGCGGAGGTCTGGCCTCGGTCAGCAGGTGGAGACAGAGGGTCCTGGTACAGGAGGACGGCCTCCAGCAGGGGGCGCCGCAGCACCAGTCGCTCAAACAGAGGAGACGAGGTGATGCAGGCGCCGCTGCTCCGCCGGCAGCACAGCTCCTCCTGGGGGAGAGGGGAGGGAGCGCAGCGGTCGCACTTACACCAGGACGGGCGGCGGGGTTTGGGGTTCGGGTCGGGTTTGTGGTCAAGGGGAGGCTCTGCGTCGTGATCCACGCCGACACCCGGCTGCAGCAGAGAGAGAGCGGCTCTCAGGTGTCCTGCGTCCTCCTGTCGGGACAAGAACACATCACTGAAATCAAAGACTCAGGTTGTAATTTAAACTCTTTACGTGTGTTTCAAAAGAGTTTAATACCAGTTAAAATAAAGTGTTGATTACAATGTTTTAGTTTGTTGTCCAGGCTGTCACACAGACACTTTAACAGCATCTTATTTTACTTTAAATCATGTAAAGCTTAAAAGGAACAGTTCACCCAAAAATCAAAAATCAATATTTCCCCATATGTGTGTTGTAACAGATGCAAGCTTCCTCTGCAACTCACACCAAAACAATCTAGATGGATAAAAAGCACCACCAATAAGAGGGAAAATAGGTATTTCTGCTGAATCTACACAACTGCAATAACGCTCCACATTTGGATTCAGATAAATTACAACCCTGAAAGTTTCTGTTTGTTGAAGCTGATGTTTTGGAACATTTCAGGTCTTGAGTCTCTGGATCCATCCTCTCTGCAGCAGGTTTACCTTGCGTGGCTGAACACACGTCGGCTTGAGGTCTTGTAAACTTTTCTTCTGCGATCTCTTCACCAGCCGAATGTTGTTCTCATCAACGTAGGACACACAGACGATGCACTGCAACACAGCCATTTGAAAAGTTATTAGATTGTATTAAAATACAATACAAGTTTGTGTTAAACACTTTGGTTAATGGTGATTACAGCTACAGTACTGACAATATCCCCATGTTGGTCCCATCAAACCACTCATCACCTTCTGTTTGTCTCGGACCGACTCCACTTTCTTCTCTGAGTAGTTTTGTCCGACTTCTGCAGAGTAACAGCTGGTTCCAATCAGCCAGTCGATCAATATGGTTGTCTGGAGGAAAAAAGACACACAGAGTTTCACGTGAGACACTCAGCAGCTCACACTTCAACTGTAAACACTCATCCTGCTTCACCTTTACAGCCTCCACAGCAAGAAATAAGGATTGTTTGGTTTCGTAAAGTTGTGCGAAATCTACCACCATAGAGACCAATCGATCAATCGGTGCACCATTAATGGTAAAGTAACTAAAGCTGTCAGATAAATGTAGTGAAAGTAGTGGAGTAGAAGTATAAAGTGCTCATGTAAAGCAGAGTCACAGTGGAACTAGAATTTTCTCATCTGCTGCAGCCAAACTTCTTTATTAAATCTTATTAATCATAAACCAGTACAACGTGTTTTAACTCTTTCTGGTCGGTCTGTAGTGAAATTCCTTCAGTTCCTCCGGATGCAGCTGCCTCTTTAACACACTGACTGCCACTGTGTCAGAGACTAATGGAGGGTGAAGCGTCTCTCACCAGAGCGTAGTACGACAGCGTTGATCCGATGTAGATGATGAGCTGGATGAAGCTGAACCTTCCTGCCTGGAAAACACAGTGTCACTTGTTTGTTTTTGTTTTCCACATTTTTTCCCAGAACTATCGACAAAATCATAGAAACACTGAGATCATGACTTCCTGTGTGCACAGAGGATATTTTGTATCTCTTATTTTATTTAATTGATTGATCAGATTTGGATAATTTCCTACAGATATATTTCTAAATCAGGAACTATACATACAGTTATTTACACCTAAAGCAAACTCAACAGCCCCAATAAGCTTAAATATTAAGTTAAGAAGCCAGAACTTGCACAATTTAAGACTAACTGTCTCCGATCAATAATCCGGTCTGGCACTGCCCACTAGTGGTGAAGTTAATTCACCTCTAGTCAAACGCAATTACAGATATCTATAATTCAATTTTGCAATGATATAATCCCAAATTGACATATCCATAATGTAATTTTGACTAGTTACAATTTTAATTAAATATACCTACAACTCAGTTCTCACTAGACAAAATGTTCAAAATAGATCTCCACAACTGTTCTTACATTACAAATATCATAAATTACATTTTAGATATCTAAAATTCAATTCTGACAAGTCAAAATTAAATTACAGATACATCGGCTTGGAATTGTAACTAGTGAGAATTATATTTGTACTTGAAGGAATTATATTATAGATGTCTACAGTTCCTGTTATAACTATTCAGAATTTAATTTCTGATATCAAAAAGGGAATTTCCACCAGTCAAAATGTCGTTGCAGATATCTTCAACAACATAAGTACATAACCAAAATGAATATGGTCATTTCAAAGTCGACCAATGGCTTTGTGATACTTAAATAATGACGCACACATATCCAAAATGGTTTGTTGATATGTTTTACACATTGGATATTACATTTCCACTAGTCACAATCCTTTTTCAGCATGTGGAAATCCAACTGTAGATATCAGAAATCATTATTCTTACTAATGAAAAAGGAATTTCTGACACCTATAATTAAATTAAAGACCTGTTAATCAGTTTTGACGTGTTGAAATGTAATTTCTACATGTGAAAATTGTTCTACAGATATCTTCAATTAACATTTTAGAAAACTAAATTGCTACCTGTCAGCCCTGCTGATTAAATGTTAAAGAGTTTGCCCACATTCGCACATCTGAAAAAACTCAGCTGCTGGGTCAAAAAAACTGAAGGTAAAAGTCAGACCAAAGATCTGACTTTTCTCCACTGAGAAGCAGCTGATTTAATTTGTGTTTACTATGTTGTTCCTTCTTCCAGTTATCTAGTTGCTGCTCTTGTGACCCAAACAAAACACACCAAATGAATGAAAACTGTGCAGGAAACAAAGAGAATCACCAACGTGGGGGAAAAAGAGAAAATCAAAGAGAATAAAAATGGGGAAGAACAAACAAACCCACCTGTCCGAACACCATGACATCAAACCTGATCCCGAATGCTTTGTACAGCGTTCTCTCCTCCACTCCGTTCACCGTGTTGTACTTTGCGTACCTGATCAGAGGACAGCACATACATAATAAATACACAGCAGCCTGATGTGACAGAGGAACCTTGAACATGAAGCAGGTTTATTTATCTCTGAAATAAAACAACATGTGTCCAACATCGTCCTCCTGTAGAGATGGAGCTGCTGCGATGGTCCTGACGAACTGTATGTGAAGGAGCTGAGCGTGACCTTTGACCCTCTGCTCACCTGAAGTTCAGGCCGGGGTACAGCGTCTTGTTGCTCTCTTTCTCGTCCAGCCGTCTGAAGGAGTATCTGGGCAGGCAGCGCTGCATCAGCCGGTCCAGGTTACAGTCCCATTTGATCAGGATGCCGATGACGCCCCCCTGTGGTCAACGGAGGAAATGGAAAAACCTTCACTGGTGGAAGAAGCATTCTCCATTAGCACTTTACTCGAGTATTTCCACTTCATACTCCTCTATATTTATATCATATGAACATTTGACATACAAAACATGGAATGATTTTATAGAATGTGACACACTGTTACACATTAAAACGTATAAAATCATTAAAACTACACCCACATCGACTGTAACATTAACGCATCCATAATAATAATCCAGCAATGTGACATTTAATACTACAACACTCACAATTCTCTGCATTGAGTACTTTTACTTTTTTACTTTTACATTTTGGTGACTATATGTAACATTTTATATGTTACACAGGACTTATACAGTACTTGTAGTGGAGTATTTGGTCAGTGTGGTGTTGATACTTTCACTTAAATAAAGGATCTGAGTACTTCCTCCACTGCTGGTCTCAAATTGAAAGTCGAACCCCCTAAATGCCCAAATAAAAGATTTATTTATTTATTTATTTATTAGAAGCTACAGTTTGGAATAACGTCTTTCCTTGTACCTTCGGTTTACTCCCATCAACCAAGGTTATCAAATGCCTTTAACATATTTTCAGCATGAATGTATCCCACAAGTCAGGATTCCTTTTCCACAGAAACAGATGTAAGAGGACGTTTAACTTGTGACGCTGATGCTTTTTATTAACAAAAGATACAGCAGGTGAACCCTGGGAAGCTCTGCATTTTTTAGGGTCATTTCTGTCCATAACTGAGTCCTTAAAGCCTCATTTTCCTAAAACAAGTGAAACAAATCAGACAGTAAGAGTCTTACAACTTGTTTTCAACTCACTTTAAGATTTTTCTCGAAATGTATGAAAGTGTGTCTCTGAAAGAATCAGAAGGTAGCTGCACTAAAAATCACAAAAATATGCAAATGATTTTACAAAATTAAATAAGTAAATTATCAAAAATGATTTGATAAGACAGTTTTTACAGTGAAGAAACATCAGCTAATCAGTCATCAACAAAAATGAGGAATTCTTCAGATTTATTTTTAATATTTACTGTTTTACTGACAATGCTGACTCAGCTTTCATCCACACAGACTGGAGAAAGTTGCAACACTTCCTTGTTTTTGGTTGTCAGGGTGGTTTCATTTCAACTTTATTTGATCTCTTGCTGAGGCTTACTGAGGGAAACCCCAAAGAAAGAGAAAGTGGCAGTAAAAACCTGGTCTGGGACTGATGTCAGAACTGGCTGCAGAAATACAGAAATAAGAGCCAGGGTGTAAGAAACCTGTAAGCTCACCTCTACCGACATTTCAGAGAACTTCTCCCCGGCCTCTCGGACGATGTCTCCCAGTCTGAAGATGGGACACAGCGAGTCGTTTCCCCTGTGGCAGCGCCTCAGGTAGGCGTCGTTCATCCCTGGGAGGATGTTCCTCCTGTCAAACCAAACAGACTCTGACATTCACAGGAAGCCACAGTTTCTCTCCCACTGCAGAGAAGTGATGAAGTCTGTTTTCAGCCGTGGGTTTTAGTTTCCTAGGACGCTCTAAATGTTTCATTTGATTTTCTGGTAAAATATTTAGCTAATTTTCACCAAAATAAAATGCAAATGTGTTGATAAAACGTGGTGAAATTTAAATCTCAAAGAATCATCAGTACGATTAAAGCGAATTCACACACAAAAAACAATGAATGAGAAAACAAACAAAACAACAGTTAAAAACAGTTACATTCACGAGCAGAGTGGTTTGTAATCATGGTTTAAAATTGAGTTATAGGTATAATTGTGTGTGCAGTACAAAAAATAAAAGCAGTTTGACTCTGAGCAGTATCCAATCACTCGAACGAGTCAAATAGTGACTGTAGGACAAATTTAATAAGGAAGTGATGTGTGATGGCAAGCTGCCATCGAGAGCTTTATACATAAATAGAAACCAATGCCTGTCAGGTCGTACTGTTAGAGAAGCCCACAGAAACCTTTTATACAAGATGCAATGATGGCTAGAATAACTAAGTCTTACAGAACTGAATCATCCGCATAAAGATGGGACTATTGTTAATATAGACTGAACCAGGCAGGACCCAATATTGAGCCTCGTGGAACCATGAGACAGATAGTCCTGAAACCATTTACAGGACTTATAATTAAAACCGATATCACGTAGTCTCTGTAGGACTACGTGATATCGGTTTGACTCCAGGACTTTAGCTGATAGTCATTAAGATCATTTTTATCTTCACTTATGCAGTGGGACTACATGTGCAGATTTCCAGACCTGAGGGATAACTCCAGTAGAGATGGAGAAATTAAAGATACATGTAATGTGTTCAGCAATAAATGGGGGACTGAGAAAATATAAGGGTCTAGTTCCACCACAGTTGCTTCCCTGCAGTCGATAGCCTGAAGTGCTTCTTTAACAGCAGAGGAAATGAAGGCCTGCAGGGTGAACTGAGAGCTGAAGGAGGGCTCATGAGCCAAAGGCTTAATATAAAGAGCAGATCCTAAGTACATCGTTTCACACAGACTCCCAGCAGCTGCAAAATGTGTTGAAAGCATTTAAAAACCACAAAGAGAGGAGAGAAAATGTGCCCCCATGCAACTGCATTACTAAACGGAAATTACTTAAGAAAACATAAGATAGCATATGTTTTTTTAATTCCCACCCATGTGAAACATGTTGCCACACACACACACACACGTTTGTACAGCTATACTTGTGAAGACGTTCATTGACATAATGCGTTCCCCGGCCCCTGACCTCAACCATCAAAACTAAATGCCTGACCCCAACCCTTACCCTGACCTGAACCTAAACTTAATTCTAACCTGAACCTTAAAACCAAGTCTGGACCCTCAAACAGCTGTTGAAAGGGTCTCAGAAAGTGAGGACCGCACAAAATGTCCTCACACCCATGGTCTAAAACTCAAACTGGTTCTCACAAAGATAGTTGTACAAGTGCACCCACACACACACACCCACACACACACACCCACCCACACACACCCACCCACACAGGAGCAGAGGTTTGGAGCCTCTGGACCATCGATCATGAAAAAGTCTCACCGGATGAAGTTCAACGCAGGAAACCTGATGTTGTTTTTGATGAGGACTGTGAAGTTCTCCGCCGCTGCCAGCAGAGCAGGTCTGCATCGTGGAACATTCAGACACATTGACGTCAGTACGGGACACTTTAATTATACAAACACAGACTAAGCTTTACTGTGCCTCCATCTGAACAAGAGCTGTGTCCCAAAAACAGACAAATACGAGCTGTACGCAAGATCTGAACATGTGGTGTTTTCACAAATAGGACCAAAAACAAGATTTTTTAATGTGCTGTTAATACAATGCGGGAAATAATAGTAACAATGCGAGCTTAAAAACTACTAGTTAACTATCTAAATATGCAGATCTGTGAGCAAAATAACGGTTAGTCTAAAGATGTGATTCTGTGTTTCTTTAAATTGTCGACTTCAACTACAAAGAAACTGCAGCAGGTAAACATGGAGGTAAACAATAGGCCTATACAACAATACAGCAC